>CM043702.1:97826587-98426587 GCA_023935145.1 Bretschneidera sinensis
TCATTACCAAAATACTATCACCATTAATACCATAATCCTCTCTGTTTTCTCAAAACCTTGCACTAACAAAGGCATCGGAGAGTCCTCGGAGGCACCACCTCTTTTTTCTCTGGTGACTTTTTAATTCATCATTCTTACTCTGCGCAGGCCTTGGAATTCCAGACCTCCAGCTCAGCAACCGATTTTCGGTATCAACAGATTGGCGCTGTCTATGGGAAAAATCAATCTCCTGCTAACTAGTAGAAGTGAAGAAATCTAAAGAACTCATCTATTTCCATGCTGCCTAGAAACACCACTAAGAATACAGGCAAGGGAGTCGCCGGAACCTGCACCGCACCTACACAAACACATTACTCACAACCAGCAGTTCGACTCAAGGTTCCTTACTGTGTTTGAACACATGACTTCTAGCTGTGACCCGCGAACTCTTCCAGGAATGAAACATCCTCGCCATACAGAGATAGATCCTCTTGAAAATCTTAGAGGAGCCAGCTCGGTGCATCATGCTATTCAAATGATTCAATCATAGTTCCTGGAGCTCTCTCGTTTGGTGACGAGCCTAGCCGTCGAGGTCCGGAAAGGAGGTCGATAGCCCTCACCCCCATCTCCTCACTGCGCTCCCAGGAAAACTAGCCCTCCTAATGACGGGCTCCTCATCGACAGTCGTTCCATTATAGAGTCTTCACCACCTCACTCTAGTAGACCTAGGGTAGGCTCCTCCTCTAGAAGCAACCTCGACATGGACAAACGAATTTAGAAGATGGAAGAGAAAATCAACGAGACTTGCAAATGCCGGAATCATAACATCCCGGATGAACTCAATGTCCAGGACCCACCATTCACACAGGAAGTTCTTGAAGCTATACTTCAGCCAAATTTTCAGATGCCATAAATCAAGCCCTGTGACGGCTCGACAGATCCCTTGGAGCATTACAAGTCCACCATGATGCTACATCGGCTTTTCGATCTTGTCATGTGCCGAGTGTTTCCCTTGAAGCTTGAAAAAGCTGCCAGCATGTGGTATTCCCAACTGAAGCTAAGAAGCATCGACACTTTCAGAGAGCTCAGCTACGCCTTTCCTTCCCGCTTATTCCGTAACAAGAGACCTAAGAAAACCTTGGAAAGCCTGTTCAACATCATTCAACATCGAGGGGAAAGGTTTCGAGCCTACATCTCAAGGTTTAATGCTGCTACTTGGGAGATCTCTAACCTCGATCCCAACGTTCAGATGTTGGCATTCAAAAATGAACTGCAATATGGAATCTTCAGCTCCAAGCTCAGTAGGAGACTGCCTAGAGACATGAACGAGGTCTTAACCCGAGTAGAAAAGTACATGTTCGTAGAAGATGATCAAGCTTTTTGAAGAGAAAGAGAAGAGGAAACAGAGAAGAAGAGGAAAGACACCAGCAATCCTCGGGGTGGGAAGACCAAAAAACCCTACCATGAGAGCAAATATAAGGCTAACACCCGTTTAGACAGTTTCACTCCTCTCAACGCATCTAGAACCAATGTCGTAATATAGGTCCAGGATAGGGCAATCCTTTGATGGCCCCTGAAGCCGCAGCACCTCAACAGGGATCAAAGAAAGTGGTGCTGATTCCATAGAAACCATGGGCATGATACTGAGAAGTGCCACGCTCTGAAGCAACAAATTGAGACCCTTATCAACTGAAGGTACTTAAAGGAGTTTATAGGATCGTGGCAAGGAGGAATGCCTGATCGATCCAAGAAGAGTCCCAGACGTCTCTCTAGTCAGAACCAAGAGCATCAAGCTCCCCAAAAGAGTCCGAGGTCGAACCGAGGAAAACATAACCAGAGAGGCCAATAAGTCATAATCACTAGAATTATCAAAACAATCTGTGGCAGACCAGCTATTGAAGGCAAACTCTAGGGAGAACAAGAAAATATATGCTAAGTCTGTAACTTCTATCAGCGGGTCTCATAAGTGAAAGAAGACAAACTAGACAATCTCCTTCACGAACAATAATCTGGACTGAGTACAAACCCCGCATGATTATGTCATGGTAGTTTCCTTTCTTATAGCTAACCACGACATCAAACGTATCTTGGTGGATAACGAAAGTTTGGTGGACATTTTATTCCATTATGCTTTTAAGAAGATGCAATTGAAAGATAGTCAGTTAGAGCCGATCTGCACCCCGTTATATGGCTTCTTGGGGGCTCTGGTGTTCGCAAAAGGTAGCATAGTTCTCCCGATCATCGTATGGATGGCTCTATGGACTACTACTATACAAACTACTTTTCTGGTAGTCAAACGACCGTCGTCCTACAATGTGATTCTCAGCAAAGTCACTCTTAATAAACTGAAGGCGGTTGTTTCCACCTACCATTTGAAAATGAAGTTCCTCACTGACGATGGAGTGGGTGAAGTCAAAGGGGATCAATAGGTCTCCAGGTTCTGTTATCTGGATGTTGTAAGAGGAGGAAAAAGAACCGAGGCTTTGCCCCTCGAAGTGAAAGACTTTATAGATGAGATCAAAACCCCGCATGGCCAACCCATAGAGGAACTAACTGTTGTCCTACTTGCCGAAGATATCTCCATAAAAGTCCAAATTGGCTCCAATCTCCTCGAAAATCTCAAGGAATCACTCCTTTCTCTTCTTCGGAGGATTCAAGTCTTGTTTGCTTGGTAAGCATTGAATATGCTTGGGATTAGCCTTAAGGTCATTGTGAACCGTCTAAACGTGGAGCTGAGCCACAAGTTGGTAACTCAAAAGAAAATATCATTTGCTGTAACGACCCATCTCGGGTTGGCCACCTCCGAGATGGTGTTGTCACATTTTGAAAATCCCAGCACGACACATATATGCAACAATTAAAATAATACCAACTGTAATTATTACATCAATCCTCAACCCTCAACAGGGGAGATACATCATTTAGATCTTTACTTAAACATTATATACAACCTAATATGCATGAATATTTACAAATATTTTTTTTTTCTCATTAGTCTGAGGATGTGGACCACGTGGCTTACAGATAATGAATCCGTCTGAATCTCAGCTCACCAATCATCTGTCCTGCCTGCTGCTTGAAATCATTTAACATTGAGGGATGAGCTTCACAAGCTTAGTGAATTAAATTTATTAGAAGTATTCAATTTGTATAAATAATCTTTTAATATTCAATAATTTATATCTCATATAACTTGATAATAGCATTCTACTATCACTACACAGATCATAAGCCTCATTCTCTATTAATCTCTTCTTCTTATATATTTATTCACCTTAAGACCATCAATTATATCTCATAATTACCTCTTTATGATGTTCACAGCATATAGTTTACCATCTAGATAGTTCTTATCATATCATACTTCCATGTTCCTTTCTCACCATAACTGTCTCTTTGTGAGACTCATTCATCTATAAATAAACTTACAATAAAAAAAAACAACACTTCAACATTTCAAAAATAAAATCAATATTTAAAATAGATGCAATGCATTAATTATTAATAAGGAACATCTTCCCACATGTCGACATGTTTTTATCTTAAACCGGCTGCCTTCCTGGTTCTTTTATTTTATTTAGACCAATTGCCCTCCCGGTTCTCATATTTCCAGCATATACCAACTGTCATGATTTTCATTTAATTCCAGCATATACCGGTTGTCATAATTTTTTATTTAGACCTGCTGCCCTCCCAGTTCTTTTATTTCATGTAAATGCATATGAATAATGACATGAAGTATGCATATGCACAACAATATAAAAACACACATGTATTAATATATTCGAAGTAGTTATCATACTTCTTCGCAAATCATTATTTGATCAATTTCGCTAATTTCATCTCCTCATATATTATATCAACTCATCATCTATAGTTCGTTAAGAATTTCACTTATCACCTTTATTATTAAATCGACTCATTATTCTAATAATATTATTTCTCATATAATAATTCTCTACAAATCACTTATTTCTATCATATTTATCAACCAACTTTCATTTATCACCAAATAATAACGTAATAATATATTCAAATACTATCATTATATATTTCATATTTATCTTGATTACTTAAAGTAAATCTAACTCACCACATAGCACTTAAAGCTACTTGTGGATCACCTTCTTGCCTTTCCTGCCACTCTCAGCAATTTCCCTCGGTTGCTGATCGTCAATACCTGATATAATATTTATATTAAATTTCTAATTTATTCTTCAATTTCTTCATAATTTACACCCTTTGAAAATTCTCATTTTGAATTCCAAGAAATTTCATGTATGCTAAATTTCAAAAATAAACTTCACGTTATTACCTTATGTTTTTCTTAAAGCTTCCTGTGACTCTCTATAAAATTATCCTATAAACTCCTTCAAAATTTTACTCTTTCAACATTTCTTTTGATCCCCAAGTGTTTAGAGAAATAAAGTAGTTTGAATTTTAAAAGAAAGAAAACCAATCGGGATTTGGTAAGTATAATTAAAGTAAAGAACAAATTATATATATATATATATAAATTTGCCGCCGCTTTCCACCATTTCCCCCGAACTTTTTTTTGAAAACTTATTTTTTCTTTCCTTTCCTTCTTCTTATCTTCCATAAAAAAAATTTCTTTTTCCTTACATGTTGTCCCCGCGTCCTTTTCTTTTAAGAACTGTTTTATAAAAATTAAATCTTTTGCACACACACACACACACACACACACACATATATATATATATATATATATATATATATATATATATACACATATATATTAACTCCATGTCATATTTTTTTAAATTAATTCTTTACCCTTTCTTTATGAATACGGGTATTACAATTCTACGCACCTTACAAAAATTTCATCCCCGAAATTTCCTTACCTAATTCATGAAAGAGTTGGGGGTATTCTTTCCTCATTCTTGCTTCATGCTCCCAAGTGACTTCTTCGACATCTTTGTTCTGCATAATATTTGAATCACAGGAATGACTTTATTGCGCAAGACTTGTTCCTTTCTGTCTAGAATTCTGACTGATACTTGCATAAAAGTCAGATTTTCGTGAAGTTCTATCGCTTGATTCGAGATACTATGGGATTCATCGTGTAAGTACTTTCTCAAAAGTGACACATGAAACACATTATGTAATTGCTTTAACTCTGGGGGCAAATCCGATCGATATGCTACTGATTCAACTCTCTCAATCACCTTATATGGCCAAACAAATCTCGGGCTCAACTTTCCCTTCTTTTTAAACCTCAACACACCCTTCCACAGAGATATCTTAAAAAATACTCAATCACCAACTTGAAACTCGAGAGGTCGTCTTCTACTATTAGCATATCCCTTTTGTCTGTTCTGTGCTGCTCTAAGGTTCTCTCTAACCAGTTTGATCCTCTCAGTAGTCAAATCTATCATTTCTCGACCAAATATCTTTCTCTCTCCAACTTCTTCCCAACATATTTGAGTTCTACACCTCCTACCATATAAAGCCTCAAATGGTGCCATCCCAATACTAGTTTGATAATGATTATTATATGCAAACTCGATAAAAGGAAAATAAGCATCCCAGCTCACTGAAAAACTCAATACACTTGCCCTTAGCATATCTTCTAGTATTCTAATGTTTCTCTCTGTCTGCCCATCAGTTTGTGGATGAAAAGCTGTACTAAACTGTAATTGCGTACCCATAGCTTATTGAAAACCTCTCCAAAATCTAAAGGTAAATCTAGAATCTCTATCTGATACAATACTCAAGGGTACTCCATGTAATATTACAATCTTCGCTACATACAATTCATTAAACTTTTCAGGACTCTAGGTAGTTTTAATACGAAGGAAATGTGAAGACTTAGAAAGTCCATCTACTATAACCCATACAGTGTCATGACCCTTCTGGGTACGGGAAAAACCAAAGACAAAATCCATACTCACATTTTCCCATGGCCACTCAAGTTCTAAAAGAGGTTGTAATAAACCTGTTGGATGTCTATTCTTATATTTTACCTGTTGACAAGTCAAACATCTAGAAATATGTTCCGCTACATCCTTCTTCATCCTTGACCACCAATAATTTTGTCTCAATCCTCTGTACATCTTATTATTAACTGGGTGCATGGAATATACAGAATAATGATCCTCCCTTAGTATTTCCTTTCTCATTTCCACCTCATTAGGAACACAAATTCTATGCCCTAGCACCACCATACCATCTCCCATAATTCCAAACTCAGTTGGCTTCCCACTCAACACTTCCTGTCTGATCTTCTTTATCCCCTCATCTCTACCATGCATCTATAATAAATGATCAATAACAGAAGATTGTACCACTATATTTGCCATTAATACTCCTCTATCATTAACACTCAACTGCATCCTCATTCTTCTTAATTCTATCATCAAGCTAGTCTTATGACTCCCAAGAGCAGCTAATCTCCCTGTAGCATTCATACTCAATGCATCAGCAACTACATTAGCCTTTCCTGGATGATAATGAATTATACAATCATAATCTCTAATGAACTCAATCAACCTCCTCTGCCTCAAATTAAACTCTTTATGAGTCGATAAATGCGTCAAGATTTTATGATCAGTAAAAATTTCATAATTGGCTCTATACAGAAGATGTCTTCAAATCTTCAAAGCAAAAAAGATGGCAGCCAATTCTAAATCATAGGTCGGGTAATTCCTCTCAGTTCTTCAATTGCTTAGATGCATAAGCTATAACTCTCCCATATTACATCAACACACATCCCAACCCTTATTGTGACGCATCACTATATACCAAAAATCCTTCATCACCAAAAGGAAGCACTAATACCGGGGCAGTAGTTAATTTTTCTTTCAACAGTTGGAAACTTCTCTCACATTCCATTGACCACCTAAACTTCACATCCTTCCTGGTCAATCTAGTCAATGGTCCAGCAATCATAGAAATTTTTTGGATCCTATAATAACCAACTAACCCCAAAAAGCTTCTAACTTTAGTTACACTAGTGGGTCTTTCCCAATTAAACATTGCTTCTACCTTCTGTGGGTCAACTACTATTCCCTTTCCCGACATAGCATGCCCCAAGAAAGATATTTCACTCAACCAAAACTCACACTTAGATAACTTTGCATATAATTTCTCTCTCCTCAGAATTTCTAACACTATCTCTAAATGCTGCATATGCTCCTCTTCATTATTGGAATATACCAAAATATCATCAATAAACACAATCACAAATCTATCCAAGAATGGTGTAAACACTCGTTTCATTAGATCCATAAATGCTGCAAGAGCATTAGTCAACCCAAATGGCATGATCAAGAACTCATGATGGCCATAACGTGTCCTCAAAGCAGTCTTAGGCACGTCCCTCTCCTTTATCCTCAATTGATGATAACCCGATCTCAGGTCTATTTTAGAAAACACCCTAGCTCCATGTAACTGTTCGAAGAAATCATCTATCCTGGGCAAAAGATATCTATTTTGGATGGTGATCTTATTCAACTGTCTATAATCAATACATAACCTCATTGTCCCAACCTTCTTCTTGACAAACTATACTGGGGCTCCCCAATGTGACATACTAGGTCGAATAAACTGTTTATCTAGCAACTCCTGAAGATGAACTTTCAACTCTCTCAATTCAGCTGGTGTCATTCTATAAGGTGCTATAGATATGGGTGTTGATCCTAGAATCACCTTAATATAAAACTCAATCTCCCTATTGGGAGGCAAACCAGACAACTCTTCAGGGAATACATCAAAAAAATCTTTTACAACCAAGATTTCTTCTAAGTTCCTACTTTCCTTGCTAGAATCCACCACATATGCCTAATACCCCTCACAACCCTTCTTCAACCATTTATTGGCAGTTAAGGCAGAAATAAGATAGTTAGCAAGTATCTTACATCCTCCCTTAAAATTAAACTTTTCCTGTCCAGGTATCTTAAACACCACATTCTTCCTAAAACAATCTACCTAAGCATGATATGCAGATAACTAATTCATCCCCAGAATTAAATCAAAATATGTCATATCTAAAGGTAATAAATAAACTTCAAATTCTCTATCAGCTATATAAATCACACAACTTCGATAAATTGTTCTGATAATAATCCTATCCCCTGCAGGAACCTCAACAATGATAGCATGCATAAAAGGAATAGCACTAGTATCTATAGATTTTATATAAACACTAGATGCGAAAGAATGGGTTACACCAGGATCAATAAATAATCTAGCAAGTCTATCAAGGATAGATACCATACCCATAACAACATCAAGAGTCGCTTGTTCATCCTGTTGGATCAACGCATAGACTCTGCTGTCTTTGGACTGTAATTGGCTACCACATCCTCTCTCAGCTACTGATCATTGATCTCTGCCCCGCACACTACTTGATCCACCACCTCTCTCTATCGGTCTTCTCCTAATACTTCTAACGCCTATGTCAACAGATTTCCCCACTAGACAATCTACAGTAACATGTCCTCCCTCACCACATACAAAGCATATCTACGTAGGACAATTCAGAGTCAGATTCCCCGTTTGATTACATCTGAAGTAAACCCTTAGCTCTCGATCATACATCAGATTACCACCTCCCCTTGGTGGCATACTTATTACTCTACTATAACTCTGACTTTCTATAGCCTGTCTCCCGAATTTAGGGGTTCCACCGGTATTACTTTGAGCGATAGAAGCAACAGATCCTGCTTACCTCTAACTCTATGCCACAGTTCCTTGTGATAAGGATGCCCTCTCTAGGATGCTCTTCCACCCTGCACACTCATGCTGTCACCACCTCTAGATCCCTTAAATCTAGACCTCTTCAGCCACTCCCTCCTATCTCTAAACTCTATCAAATCCTTCTCAATTTGTAATGTTTTATCCACCAGTATAGTATAATTTCAAATGCCCATATAAGAGAGTTTAGTCCGAATGTTATAGTGTAATCCGTCTAAAAATCTCTTACACTTCCTCTCCTTCGTAGAAACTTTGACAGGGCTATGAATCTACTATCATATTCAACCACCGATAAATTACCCTGCCTTAGATGTATAAAATCTCTCTCTTGTTGTGCCTGAAAAGTATCTGAAAAATACTTCGCAAAGAACTCATCCTTAAACTTACTCCAAGTTAAGGTTGTTCTACCTGTGTGCTTACCCTAGGAAAAATATCCTCCCACTATTGAGAAGCCTCACCTTTCAGCATAAATGAAGCAAAAACAACCTTCTATCTATCTATCACTAGTAAGACCCCAAAATATTTCTCGACATGTCTAATCCACTACTCAACTTCTACAGGATATATGGATCCTCTAAAAGATTGGGGTTTAAACTTAAGAAATCTCACAAAACAATCACCTTGTATCTCATGTGCAAACACACCTTCTCCCTCATGAACTTCTTGTCTCACCACATCAGGTTTTATTCTAACCCTCTCCTTTAATCTCTTTTGCAAATTATCAGCCCTTTCTTCAGTTGCATTCATCCTCTCTAGGGCACACTCAAGAGCTTCTCTGAATTCATCCCTCCTAACCTCAGATTCTCTCCCAGCTCTACTAGTACCTTCCGTACTATCAATCTGTTTCCTCACAGGAACCACATACTCAGCTTCCTCCTCTGCTTTAGTTCTTCTAAATATTGGGGGTCTACCACATCCCCTCTGATTAAGAACTTTACCTCTAGCTCTAGCACGTCCACGTATTATCCTCAGACTCTGCATTAAAATATAGTTTATTTAGATCTTCCATTTCTTTAAGTTTTTACACAGTCTACAGAATCATAAACCTAATGGTCTGATACCAAAATTGTAACGACCCATCCCGGGTTGGCCACCCCTGAGACAGTGTTGTCACATTTTGAAAATCTCAGCACGACATATATATGCAACAATTAAAATAATACTAATTGTAATTATTACATCAATCCTTAAACCTCAACATGGAAGATACATCATTCAGATCTTGACTTAAACATTATATACAACATAATACGCATGAATATTTAACAAATTTTTTTCTTATTAGTTTGAGGATGTGGACCACATGGCTTACATATAATGAATCCGTCTGAATCTCAGCTCACTAACTATCTGTCCTGCCTGCTACCTGAAATCATTTAACATTGAGGGATAAGCTTCACAAGCTCAGTGAATTAAATTTACTAGAAGTATTCAATTTGTATTAATAATCTTTTAATATTCAATCATTTATATCTCATATAACTTGATAATAGCATTCTACTATCACTACATATATCATAAGCCCCATTCTCTATCAATCTCTTCTTCTTATATATTCATTCACCTTAAGACCATCGATTATATCTCATAATTACCTCGTTATGAAGTTCACAACATATAGTCTACCATTTAGATAGTTCTTATCATATCACACTTCCATGTTTCTTTCTAACAATAATTGTCTCTCTGTGAGACTCATTTATTTATAAATAAACTTACAATAAAAAAAACACTTTAGCATTTCTGTAATAAAATTAATATTTAAAACAGATGCAATGCATGAATTATTATTAGGGAACGTCTTCCGACATGTCGATATGTTTTTATCTTACACCAGCTGTCTTCTCGGTTCTTTTATTTTATTTAGAGCGGCTGCCCTCCCGGTTCTCATATTTCTAGCATATACCATCTGTCATGATTTTCTTTTATTTCTAGCATATATTGGCTGCACAGTTTTTTATTTAGACTGGTTGCCCTCCTGGTTCTTTTATTTCATGTATATGCATATGAATAATGACATGAAGTTTGCATATGCATAATAATATAAAAACACATGTATTCATACATTCGAATTAGTTATCGTGCTTCTTTTCAAATCATTATTTGATCAATTTCAGTAATTTCTTTTCCTCATATATCATATCAACTCATCATCCATAGTTCGTCAAGAATTTCACTATCACATTTATTACTAAATCGACTCATTATTCCAATAATACTATTTCTCATATAATAATTCTCTATACATCACTTATTCCTATCATACCTATCAACCAACTTTTATCTATCACCAAATCATAAGGTAATAATATATTCAAATACTATCATTATATATTTCGTATTTATCTTGATTACTTAAAGTAAATCTAACTCACCACGCAGCACTTAGAGCTACCCGTGGATCACCTCCTTACCTTTCCTGCCCCTCTCAGCAATTTCCCCCAGTTGTTAATCGTCAACACCTGACATAATATTAATATTAATATTAATATTTTAATTTATTCTTCAGTTCCTTCATAATTCACACCATTTGAAAATTTTCACATTGAATTCCGGGAAATTTCATGTATGCTAAATTTTAAAAATAAACTTTACGTTATTACTTTATGTTTTTCTTAAAGTTTCCCGTGACTCTCTATAAAATTCTTCTGTAAACCCCTTCAAAATTTTACTCTTTCAACCTTTCTTTTGGTCCCCAAGTGTTTAGAGAAATAGAGTAGTTTGAATTGTAAAAGGAAAAAAACCAATCAGGATTTGGTATGTATAATTAAAGTAAAGAACAAATTATATATATATATATATATATATATATATATATATATATATATATATATATATATATAAATTTGCCGCTGCTTTCCACTCTTTCACTTTTGAGCTGCTTAACATGCAATAAATTGAAAGTTTTGAAAGCCCCCCCTTTTTTTTTTTGAAAACTCTTTTTTATTTCCTTTTCTTCTTCTTATCATCCACAAATTTTGTTTCTTTTTCTTTTTCCTTACATGCTGTCCACGCATCCTTTTTTTTAAGAATTATTTTATAAAAATTAAATCTTTCGTGTATCTGTATATATATATATATATATATATATATATATATATATATATATATATATATATATATATATAGTATTTTCACTCCATGTCATATTTATTAAATTACTTCTTTACCTTTTTTTTCTTTTGAATACAGGTATTACATTTGCCCCCGAGCTATAAGCCGCCATTAAGACCGAAGTTGATAAACTACTCGCAGTTGACTTTATCTGGGAGACAGACTATCCCGACTGGGTGTCCAATGTGGTGATGGCCAAGAAACCTAATGGCAAGTGGTGAATCTGCATTGACTTCACATATCTGAACAAGGCCTATCCGAAAGACAGTTTTCCCTTGCCACGGATTGATTATCTGGTTGACACCACCTCAAGGCATGAACTTTTAACTTTCATGGACACCTATTCTAGCTACAACCAGATCCTTATGCACAAGTTTGACTAGGAGAAAATAGCCTTTGTCACTGACCAAGGGTTGTAATGTTACAAAGTCATGCCATTTGGGCTCAAAAATGCCGGGGCAACCTATCAGAGGTTGGTGAACAAGATCTTTTGTGAGTAGATCAGAAGAAATATGGAAGTTTATGTGGATGACATGTTGGTCAAGAGTGTCAAAGCCAAAGACCAAAACTCTGACCTAGTGGAGGTATTCAAGGTGTTTCAGCATCACCAGATGAAGCTGAACCCTGCAAAGTGTAAATTCGGAGTCACTAGAGGGAAGTTCCTCGGTTTTATGATCACCTAAATAGGAATAGAAGCTAACCCAGAGAAGATCAAGGCTATCCTCAGTATGACCCCTCCTCGGACAAAAAAGAAAGTGTAAAGGTTGATAAAGCATGTAGCAGCACTCAGTCGTTTCATGTCGAAATCTACAGAGAAGTTGACCCTTCTTCAGAGCCACCAAGAAGCCAAAAACCTTTATCTGGACTAAAGACTGTTAGGAAGCCTTTGAAGATCTAATAGAATATCAGAGTTCTCCTTCATTTCTGACCAAACCTATCATTGGAGAAAACTCTTTCGATATTTATCAACCGGGCAAGAAGTAGTGGCCTTTGATTTGATTCGGGAATATATAGGTATCCAAAAATCTGTGTACTATGTAACAAAGTTTCCCATGTTGTAGAGGTGTTGTACCTCTCGATAGAAAAGATAATATATGCCATCTTAATCACAGCGCGAAAACTTCAGCTGTATTTCCAAGCACACACCATCATCCTTTTAATAGATCAGTCGCTGAGACAAGTGCTTCATAAATCGAATATCTAGGGGAGAATGGTAAACTGTTCTGTAGAACTCGAAGAGTTCAACATCTGGTATAACCCTCGAAAATCCATCAAGGCTCAGTGTAACGACCCATCCTGGTTTGACTACCCCCGAAACGGTGTCATCACATTTTGAGAATCCCAGCACGACACATATATGCAACAATAAAAATAAATAACACCAAAAGAATTTTACATCAATCCGATCTTTAAACATTCTATAAAAGATAAAATGCATGAATATTTACAAATAAATTTTTATATTTCATTTTTCTCATTTGTCTGAGGATATTGACACGCACATGGGTTACAGAAACTGATTTCTTCTGAACTTCAACTCACCAAACTATTTGTCAAGCCTGCTACCTGAAAATCATTGTACAATGAGGAGTGAGCTTCACAAGCTCAGTGAATTAAATTTACTAAAAATACTCATTTGTATAAACAGTCTTTTAATATTTAAATCAATTTATATCTCTTACACTTGATACTAGCACTCTACTATCACTACACATGTCATTATATCTATTCCCTATCAATCTCTTTCTCTCATTTATTGGATCACCTTAAGACCACTAACAATCTCGTAATTACCTCGTAATGAGGTTATAAAGTCTACCATCTAGATTGTTCTTATCACTATAACTGTCTCTTTCTATGAGACTCAACCATCTATAATTAAATTCACAATTTATACATCACACATAAGTATTTCAATAATGCAAGCAATAATTAAAACAGATGCAATGCAATGAATGCTTATGATGGGAACATCTTCCCACCTGTCGACAGGTTGTTATTATCTTAGACCGGCCCCTTCCCGGTTCTTTACTTTGCAGCTTATCCCAGCTGCCTCAGAGTTTTCTCAGCATATACCAGCTGGCACGGTGTCCCTTCTATTTTCAGCACATACTAGCTGTCACTGTTTTTCAATTAGACTAGCTGCCTCCCCGGTTCTTTCTTTTCATTTAATGCATATGCATATGAGCAATGATATGAAATATGCATCTGAACAGTAATATAAAAATAACATAAATTCAAAATATCTAAATTTCTAAATTGACTATCGTGATTTTTTTCCCTCAAATTATATAAAAATTCCAATAAAATCCTCTCATCCCAAATCACATCAAATCATCCATTAAAACTTATCAAGATCCACTAAATTTCATCATAAATCACATCAAATCATCCATCAAAGCTTGTTAAGATCCACTAAAATTTCATCTTATCATAATTCATATTAAAACATCAATATAACTCATCAAGAATTTCACTTATCGCTTTGATTATTAAATCAACTTATTATTCCAAAAATTTTATTTCTCTCCTAATAATTTCTACATGTCCAAACTTTATATCATATTTATCAACCAAATTTTTATCTATCACCACAACATAAGCTAATAATTTATTTTAATACTATTACTAAATTTTTCATTTTTATTTAGACTACTTAAAATAAATTCAACTCACCACGTAGCTCTTAGAGCTACCTGTGGATCACCTCCTTGCCTTTCCCGTTTCTCTAAAAAAATTCCCTGGTTATAGATCGTCAACACCTGACATCATATTTATATAAATTTTTCAATTTATTATTCAATTCGATATAAACCACACACTTTGAAAATTCCCACTTTGAATCTTGGGAAATTTCATATATGTCAAAAACTCAAAAATAAACATTATATTATTACTTTATGCTTTTTTGATCGCTTTTTCTGATTTTCTATGAAATTCTGCAAAAAACTCCTTCAAAATTTTGCTCTTTAAGCATTTCTTTGAGTCCCCAAATATTTTGAGAAAGAAACGATAAGTTGAAAGAAACTATGTGAAATCTGTTAAACAGATTTCACATAGGTGTATATATATGCACAAGCTCGCTGCTTAAACTGTTGGCAGCCTCAAATGCGTCATCTATCTGTCTTAAATCCCCCATACTCAGTCAGTATTGTCTCCACGTTTCATGAAACGTGCAAGACTTGCAGAGTTTCATTTGAAACTCTGCATTCCATTTGCACCTGATGCCTCATTTGTTAACTTTTCCTTTTTTTTTTCTTCTTTTTCCTTCTGGATGTTCAGGTCCAATTTTATTTTCTTTTCTTTTAATGACATCAACGTCCTAAAATTTTTTTTTTCAAAAGAATTATTTTATTCAATAATAAATCCTTCGCGTAACTATATTATTTAAATTTCATATCATATTTATTAAATTACTTCTTTGCCCTTACTTTACGAATACAGGTATTACAAATCTACCCACCTTACAAAAATTTCGTCCTCGAAATTTCCTTACTTTACTCCAGAACAAATTGAACAATATTTCTTCATACTTGTCTCACACTTTTCACGTAATCGCTTCAACATCCTTATTTCACCACAAAACTTAAATAGTATTTTATTACACAAGACTTGTTCTTTTTGTCTAAAATCATTGTACTGGTATAAAAACCCAAACTTCTAAATTTCTATAGCTTAGCTCGAAATATTATAATATTCATCTTGTACACACTTTCTTAAAAGTGAAACTTGAAATACATTATATAAATGTTTTAATTTTGTAGGCAAATTCAGTCTATTCGCAACTAGTCCAACTTTCTTTACAACCTCATAAGGTCCCACATACTTCAGATTCAGTTTTTCTTTCCTGTTTAAATCTCAATACACCTTTTCATTGAGATATTTTTCAATACACCCCATCACCTTTTGGAAACTCAAGAGGTCTACTTTGTGCTGCTTTATAGTTCTCTATAACCAATTTGATCCTCTTAGTTGTTAACTTAATAATTTATGAACCAAATATATTTCTCTCTCCTATTTCTTCCTAACATAAAGGAGTTCTACACCTCCGACCATACAATGCCTCAATCGATGCCATCCCAATATTAGTTTCTTACTGATTATTATCAGCAATTTCAATTGATGACATGTAAGCATTCCAAACTTATTGAGGACTCATCACACTTGCCCTTAACATATCTTCTAGTACTCTAAAATCCTTCCTATTTGAGCATGAAAAATTATATTAAATTTCAATTGTATACCCGTGGCTTTTTGAAAGCCTCTCTAAAAGCCAGGGTGAAAAATCTAGCATCTCTAAATTACACTATTCTCAATAGTATTCCATACCACATCACAATCTCAGCTATATCCTTCTTCAATCCTAACCATTAGAATTTTTGTCTTTATCCTCTACACATCTCATTGTTACTTGATTGCATCAATCTACATCATTATGTGTCACCCTCCTTATCTCTTTTCTCAACTCCAAATTATTGGGAATATTATTTCTATGCTCCAAGACCAGGATACCATAAATTTCAAATTTTGAACTTATATTGCTTTCTAGTAAGCACTCAATGCTTAATCTTTTCTATCTCTTCATCTCTGAAGCATTTTACTATGGATGACTGTACACCCATATTCGTTTACCATGCACCTCTATCACTGATATTCAACTTCATTCTTATTTCTCTAAATCTATCATCAATTTCACCTCAGGACTCCCGATTGTAGTTAACTTTCTTGTAGACTTTCTACTCAATGCATCAGCTATCACCCTCATATTTTTTTGGATGATAGAGAATTGTACAGTCATAGTCACAAATCACTTCATCCACCATCTTTGCCTCAAATTCAACTCTCTCTGGGTAGGTAAGTATGTCAAACTCTTATAACCCATAAATATCTCTCAAGTGGCTCCATAGAGATGATGTCTCAAATCTTTTAAAGTAAACACTATAGCTGCCAATTTCTAGGTCATGAGTATGTTAATTCCTATCATGAATCTTTAATTGCCTCGAAGTATGGCCGCCGCTTTCCTATGCTACACATATCCCAATCATTGATGTGATGTATCACTATATACCACAAATCCTTCATCACCAGAATGAAACACCAATACTGGAGCTGTAGTCAATTTCTCCTTTAAAAATTAGAATTTTTTTTTTCACACTTCTCTTACAATACCAATCTCACATCTTTCCTGGTCAGTCTATTCAACAATATTTCAATAGTAGAAGAATTTTGAAAGAATCTTCTATAATAACCAGCTAACCCCAAGAAGATTCCAATCTCAATTACATTAGTTAGTTTCTCCCATCTTAATATTATCTCTACCTTTTGTGGATCAACTGTTATGGCATTTCTTGATATTGCATGTTCCAAAAAAGTTATCATTCAGTCAACACTCACACGTAGAGAACTTATTTCATACAATCTCTTTCTCCTCAAAATCTCCAACACAATTTCTACATGTTTTACCTACTCTTCTTTAGTCTTAAAATACACCAAGATGTTATTGATGAATACGACCACAAGATTATCAAGAAATGGGTCAGACATTTTATTCATCAGGTCCATGAATGTTTCTGGAACATTATTTAATCCAAATGACATCACAAAAAGCTTATAAGCATAACATGTCCTAAAAGAAGTCTTAGGCACTTCTCCCTTCTCTATCCTCAGTTGGTGATAACTTGATCTCAGGTTTATCTTAGAAAACACTCTCACTCGTTGCACTGTTTAACCAATTTATTTATCATGGGAAAACAATATTTGTTCTTATTCAACTATTTGTAGTTTATACACAATTTCATCGTTCCATCTTTTTTTTTTTCACAATCATTATATGGGCTCCTCCTATCAGCACCTTAAATCAAATAAATTGTTTATCTAACAACTCTTAAACTTTCAACTCTCTTAACCCTGTGGTTGTCACTCTTTAGGGTGTTATTAAATATATGTGATAATCCTGGTATCACATCAATAGAAAATTTAATCTCCCTACTTGGAGGCAACCTAAACAACTAATCAAGGATTACATTAGAATAATCTTTCATCACTAGAATTTATTCTAACTACTATTTTCCTTTCTAGGATCTATTATGTATGCTAAATACTCCTCACAACCTTTCTTCAATCATCTCCTAGTGGTCAGAGAAAAATAGGATAGTTTGAGAGTATCTTATTTTCTCCCTGAAAGTTAAACTCTTCATATCCATATCTTGAACAATACATTCTTTCTATATTAATCAACCATATTCAAAGATCAACTTTAGATTTTCTATCATTGATACGAATCACACAACCCTTGAAAACATTTATGATTATCACTCCATTTTTAGTGAGAATTCCAACAATATATATATATATATATATATATATTTTGCATCAAAGGACTAATACGTACTTCAATAGACTTCATATGAATACTGGATGCAACAAAATGGGTTGCACCAAGATCAATTAACATTGCTATATCCAACTCCTTTACATAAAGCACTTCAAATTTTGACAATTATGGGATAAATATCTTATCTGAATATATTTATGATAAAATTCTGTCTCTCAATCATACATCAGATTACCACTTCCCCTTGGTGGTATACTTACTTCCTCTGCCATGACCCTCAGTTACCATAACCTGTCTCCCAAATCTAAGGGTCCCACCAATAGTATTATGAGATTAAAAAATAATAGATCCTGCTTTCCTCTGACTCTGTACTTCAGTTTCCTATGACAAGGAACGCCTCATTTGAGGTGGTTTCTCACCTTATACACTCATACTACCACTACCTCTATAACCTTTATTTCTAAGCCTCTTTAACCATTCTTTCTCTTTCCTTTGCTCCATCACATCTCTCTCAATCTGAATTCATATATCTACCAATCTAACATAATTCATATGCCTCAAATAAATCAATCTCTATCATGTTAGACCCTAAAAGTCTAAGGATAATATTTATCAAGGAAAACCTCCTTAAACCTATTCCAGGTTAAGAGTCTATCAACATCTATACTTAATCTGGGAAGGATATTCTCCCACCATTTCAAAACTTCTCATTCTAATTCAAACGAAACAAGGGCAACCATCTGCCTGTTAATTACTGGTAGAAAATCAAATAATCTCTCTACATGTTTCATCCAAAACTCAGATGTAAAAGGATTTATAGATCCTTTAAACAACACAGCATTCAACTTAACAATCTTACTGCATTTCATGCATAAACTCACTTTCCCCCTTTTTTAAATGTCTATTATTACTGATTAACAACTTCAGGTGCTGCTCCAGCCTGTTCATCAAGTCTATGCTATAAGCTATTAATTCTATCATCTGCTATCTTCACTTCTCAAGAGCATGTGCAAGACCTTATCTTCGCTCCTCTCTTTCAATTTCAGATTTTCTCACACCTTTACTAATACCAATTATATTATTAATATCAATCATGCTATCAACAAGTTCTCTTCTAGGAACCACAGATTCAGACTCAATCTCGACTTGTCAAAAATATTGGGGCCTACCACGCCCTCTCCAATCAAAAATTCTAACTCTAGCTCTAGCACGTCCACATGTCATCCTCAAACTGTTCATTATAATTTATTTTAATCTTTCACTTTCTTACTTTTTATGCAGTCTACAGAATCATAAAACCTAATGCTCTAATACCGAAATTGTAACGACCCATCCCGGGTTGGCCACCCTCGAAACGGTGTTATCACATTTTGAGAATCCCAGCACGACACATATATGCAACAATAAAAATAAATAACACCAAAATAATTTTATATCAATCCAATCTTTAAACATTCTATAAAAGGTAAAATGCATGAATATTTACAAACAAATTTTTATATTTCATTTTTCTCATTTGTCTGAGGATATTGACACGCATGTGGGTTACAAAAACTGATTTCTTCTGAACTTCAACTCACCAAACTATTTGTCAAGCCTGCCACCTGAAAACCATTGTACAATGAGAAGTGAGCTTCATAAGCTCAGTGAATTAAATTTACTAAAAGTACTCATTTGTATACACAGTCTTTTAATATTTAAATCAATTTATATCTTCTACACTTGATACTAGCACTCTACTATCACTACACGTGTCATCATATCTATTATCTATCAATCTCTTTCTCTCATTTATTGGATCACCTTAAGACCACCAACAATCTCGTAATTACCTCGTAATAAGGTTTACATCATAAAGTCTGCCATCTAGATTGTTCTTATCACCATAACTGTCTCTTTCTGTGAGACTCAATCATCTATAATTAAATTCAAAATTTATGCATCACACATCAGTATTTCAATAATGCAAGCAATAATTAAAACAAATGCAATGTAATGAATGCTTATGATGGGAACGTCTTCGCACCTATCGACAGGTTGTTATTATCTTAGACCGGCCTCTTCCCGGTTCTTCACTTTGCAGCTTGTCCCGGCTACCGCAGAGTTTTCTCAACATATACTAGCTGGCACGGTGTCCTTTTTATTTCCAGTACATACTGGCTGTCACTGTTTTTCAATTAGACCGACTGCCTTTCCGGTTCTTTTCTTTTCATTTAATGCATATGCATATGAGCAATGATATGAAATATGCATCTGAACAGTAATATAAATATAACATAAATTCAAAATATCTAAATTGACTATCCTGTTTTTTTTTCCTCAAATTATATAAAAATTCCAATAAAATCCTCTCATCCCAAATCACATCAAATCATCCATTAAAACTTGTCAAGATCCACTAAATTTCTTTCCAAATCACATCAAATCATCAACCAAAGCTTGTCAAGATCCACTAAAATTTCCCAAATCACATCAATTTAATCCATCAAAGCTTGTCAGGATCCACTAAAATTTCATCTCATCATAATTCGTATTAAAGCATCAATATAACTCATCAAGAATTTCACTTATAACTTTGATTATTAAATCAACTTATTATTCCAAAAATTTTATTTCTCTCCTTATAATTTTCTATATGTCCAAACTTCATATCATATTTATCAACCAAATCTTTATCTATAACCACAACATAAGGTAATAATTTATTTTAATATTATCACTAAATTTTTCATTTTTATTTAGACTACTTAAAGTAAATTCAACTCACCACGTAGCTCTTAGAGCTACCCTTGGATCACCTCCTTGCCTTTTTCGTTTCTCTAAAAAATTGCCCTGGTTGTAGATCGTCAACACCTGACATCTTATTTATATAAATTTTCCAATCTATTCTTCAATTCGATATAAACCACACACTTTGAAAATTCCCACTTTGAATCTTGAGAAATTTCATAAATGTCATAAACTCAAAAATAAACATTATGTTATTACTTTATGCTTTTCTGATCGCTGTTCCTGATTTTCTATGAAATTCCGTAGAAAACTCCTTCAAAATTTTGCTCTTTCAGCATTTCTTTGAGTCCTCAAATATTTTGAGAAAGAAACGATAAGTTGAAAGAAACTATGTGAAATCTGTTAAACAGATTTCACATAGGTGTATATATATACACAAGCTCGCTACTTAAACTGTCGGCAGCCGCAAATGCATCCTCCATCTGTCCTAAATGCCCCCTACTCAGTCTGTATTGTCTCCACGTTTCATGAAACGTGTAAGACTTGCAGAGTTTCATTTGAAACTCTGCATTCCATTTGCACCTGCTGCCTCATTTGTTGACTTTTCTTTTTTTTTTTCAAAACTTTTTTTTCCTTCTTTTTCCTTCTAAACGTTGAGGTCCACTTTTTTTTTCTTTTAATGATGTCCACGTTCAAATTTTTTTTTAAAAATAATTATTTTATTCAATACTAAATCCTTCGCGTAACTATATTATTTAAATTTCGTGTTGTATTTATTAAATTATTTCTTTGCCCTTACTTTATGAATACGGGTATTACACTCAGGCCCTCACAGACTTCATTGTGGAGACAACACTCTAGGCTGGTCCGAGCAAAACACTAGAACCAGAGATAGCCGAGCAAATTCCGCAGCGGACTCTTCATGTAGACAGCTCATCGAACAAAACCGGAAGTGGAGCAAGGCTCATCCTTTGCAGTCTGGATGGATTTGTCATTGAATATACTTTAAGATTTGGGTTCAAAACTTCTAATAATGAAGTAGAGTATGAGGCATTTCTCACCGGAATGAAGTTGGCAAAAGCGATGGCCGCTGAAGCCCCAGACACATACAATGAATCGCAACTAGTGGTAAATCATATGAACGGTGAATTCGAAGCCCGAGGTGAGAAGTTTGCTCGATATCTTAAGAAGGCTAGAGAACTTGCCGCTGCATTTAGAGTATTCCGGATAACTCAGCTTCCTCGGGCAGAGAATTAAAAAGCTGATACTCTAGTCCGACTTACTTCCTCTCGGTAGACCGAGCCAACCCAAGTCGTCTATCTTGAGATTCTTGCCACCCCAAGCATTGATGAAGTACCTGTGCTACCAGTGACCGAAGGAGAGATATGGGTAGACCCGATCCTCTGGTATTTACGAGATAGTCAGCTTCCTGAGTAGAAGAGTAAAGCTAGAACACTTATCTCCCACGCTTCCCGATACATAGTCATGGATGAACAGTTATACAAAAAGGGTCTCACGATGCCTTATTTGAAGTGTCTCGGGCTTACTAATACTAATTACACTCTTCGAGAGGTTCACGAAGGGGTATGCGGGAATCACCTGAGAAGTCGAACATTGGCCTTCAAAACACTTTGTCAAGGATACTACTGGCCCAAAATGCAGAGAGATGCCACTAAATTGGTCAAGAAATGTAGAAGTTGTCAGCATTACTCCTCTATGCCCCACAGACCGACGAACCCTCTTACCTCGATCACTAGCCTACTTCCCTTCGCTATGTGGAGAAATCATCTCCTTGGTCCTTTCACTAGGGCGTTCGATCAGAGAAAACATCTTATTGTAGCAATAAGTTACTTCACTAAGTGGGTAGAGGCAGTACCACTCGCCAGTATAACGGATCATCAAGCTTGAGATTTTGTTTGGTAGTCCATAATGTGTTGGTTTGGCATATCCCGGATACTAGTCACTGATAACGGCAAACAGTTTGACAATGCTCGGTTCAACGCATTCTATGAAGAGCTTCACATCTAGCATCGATTCTCTTCCATAGGGTATCCGCAGCCTAATGGGCAAGTTGAGGTGACCAATAAGACACTCATACGGGGCATCAAGAAAAGACTAGACGAAGCTAACAAGTAGTGGATCAGCCATCTTTCAAACGTACTATGGGCTTATCGAACCACCACTCAGACCCCCACGAAAGAAACTCCTTTCTTCATGGCATATGGCTTCGAAGCAGTCATCCCTTTAGAGATCCAGGTGCCCTCGTTGCGAGTACAGAAACTTCAAGCGAGCTAACAACGAAGAAGTCTTGTGGATGAACACTGATCTTATCGATAAAGTTCAAGATAAAGCTCAGATTCGATTAGCCATCTATCAGTAGAGAATGGCAAGGTACTACAACTCTTGAGTTCGAGAGAGAAGCTTTAAGCTACATGATCGAGTTCTACAAAAAAATTGAGTGTCTCATCCTTGAAAAATGGGGAAGCTCTTCCCAAATTGGGAAGGCCCATATCGCATCAAAAGCGTTTGTCGAGCCAACACTTTCGCACTTGAAAAGTTGAATGGGAAGCCCATCTCTTGCACTTGGATCATGGAGAACCTCCACAAATTTTATCAATAATGTTCACCCCTCGAGTTCCATACTTCACATGAGTCGATAATGTAACTTGTGAATGCTTCGGTTATCAATGAAAGAATCATCATTTTCCAAGTTACATCCTCTCAGTCTCTCTCACCAATAATAATGAAAAAATAAAAGTTTGCAAAGGGCGAGAAGGTGAAAGAAAGAAATTTCATTAAGCAATATAATTTCTAAGGGAGGCACTATTGGCCTTAAACTACAAAGAAGAAGAAGAAAAAACTACAAAAACTACAAAGAAGAATAGCTCCTTTTAGAGATCTCTGCAGCTACTAGATAAGCCCATAACTGTTATCCAACTTTTGCAGGCTCCGGGTCAGCTTGTCACTCATATCCAAACAGTGGCGCAATAGCATCCCGTTCACCACACTCGATTGAAGTAAAAAGCATAGGAATAAGTTAAGCTACCATGAAGTAGAAAAAATTCAAATAAAAAGTTCAAAAAAAAAAAAAACCAGCCCAAGGTAGAAACGCTCACCTTGGAGGCTAAGACCTCGACCACGGAGCAGAGGCTCTTAATAACATCTTGCAAAGGAATGCCCAGAACGAGGTGGTCTCGAGTGACCCTAGCATGAGCGAATACAGAGTCATCCGTCTTTACACCTCAGTTGGGTATAAAGACCCCGGCCTCTAAAGGGGCCCCTTGTGCTTAGGCAGAGTTGCAGGAGAAATATCCCGCGGTTTAAAAGAGGGCTCAGAGAGGCTCAAGATCTTCACATCACTAAGGATGGGAGACGGAGCCCACGACCGCTTCTTCGACCCTTTGGCCTGTACATGCTGCTTCCCAGCTTGAGCAGCCCTTTTCTTTTCCAGGGCCATCTTCTTCGCCCATTCTCTAGCCTTAGCCGTAGCTTCCATCTCTACCCAGCAAAAAGCACAAGTATAAGAAATAAGAAACAAAGAAATTATGAAAGGGTTTTCATGTATATAATACTCTCTAAAGTTCCCTCAGGACAGCAAGGGCATAGGCCACGCTTCGCCAGTTCCTCGTTGTCATACAAAAGACTAACGTCAATAGGCGCGCTAACCATAGCTTTTAACATTTCTTGCTCACCGTGTAAGAGGTGTGGTTTCTTACACTTCCTTGCACGGTCCAGACTCAAGTCAGTGGAACCCCAAAATTATTATCGCTCTGGATGTAGAAGAAGGTTTTCTTCCGCTACTTGATGGAGGTGGGCTTCTTCTTCAACAACCCCTTCCTAGCTCTAGAGCTAATCACAACCCACATGTGCTGGCCGTGCTTTCTGATTTGGAAGTAGGATTTAAAAATGTTTATGTTCATTAGTCCCTCAACATCCGTGTAAACACAAATGAATGCCATGATTAGATGCACAGAATTGGGCACCAGCTAGCACAACGCTATATCAAAGAACCTCAGCACTGAGAAAAGGAAAAGATGAAGTGGGAATCTGAGCCTGGCTCTCACATGTTGTTCACAAACATATATCTCAAAGGATGCTTGGCTCGGGAGGACATCATAGACCCTCTCCCTAACACCAGCGTTCCTCAGGGTGTAGTCTTTCGAAATTCGGTACACACACCTGACGAACTCTAGCTCTCCTACCTCCAGCTTATTTGGCACAGAGTTCATCCCAAATGACCATGACGATCTCTCTTCAACCTTCATATCCCCTATGAGGGCGGCCAAAACCTTATCCTCCCTATCCTCGGAAGAAAAATCCTCTTCTTCTTTCTCTTCCCCAGCCTCATAGGGAACCATTGCCAATGCCCCCCTTCCCCCCGAGTGTCATCACTCCCTGAGGTTTCACCTTCACTAGAGGCTCGGCTTAGACCCATAGCCTCATTCAAGTCCCTAGATAGTGCCTGGTTGTCCTCACTACCACTATCACTAGGCTTATCACGATAATTACTTACTGAAGACATTATAAGAATGGGAAAGGGAAAACTCTCCAAAGAGATATCACCATGACAACTCCGAGCAGTTTAAACCCAACTACGAACAAGCTTCACACCTCTATCCTCCTCCACATGATAAAAAGGTCTCAAACTCCAAGTAGACTCTGAGGGCTCTCAAACTCTAGCTGACTTCAACGGCTCTCAAAATTTCTCTCTGAATGCAAATGAAGTGAAGTGAAGAAATGAGAGGATGCTATTCTCTTATATTAAAGCTTGGGCATGGTTAACAAGGAAAATTAACTTCACCTCCAACTGTAAAGACATAATGTTTGGCATAACCAAGGTACTATTGCATTTTCCAAAGAAGCTGAAGGCATACCATCAAGGGCATATGCCGCCGTTACACTCCCCGAGTCGACAGCGCAAGCTCCAACATTTAATACCTCCACAGAATATTCTAGAACGACCCAATAGTCCAGCATTGAATGTCTCTAGAGAGAATTTTGGAACAACCCAAAGAATTTTTTATTGGCTCAAAAGCAAAACAAATTGTCCAAAGGCCCCCAAAGGGCCCAAAGCAAAAAATTATTCTATGAGCCCAAAAAGTCTTTTATGACACCAAAAAGTCTTCTATGAGCCCAATAAACTTTGCAACCCCACTCCTCGTCGAAGATATCCAAGGCTAAGCATTTTGATTGAGGTTCATATACTCGATCCCACGTCTCCAAGGTTGAGTATTTTGACTGAGGTTCATATACTCGGTCCAACATCTCTAAGGTTGAGCATTTTGACTAAGGTTGATATGCTCGGTCCCATGTCTCAAAGACCAAGCATTTTGATTGAGGTTCATATGCTCGTTCCCATGTCTCCAAGGTTGAGCATTTTGAATGAGGCTCATATGCTCGGTTTAATGTCTTTAAGACCGAGCATTTTGACAGAGGTTCATATACTCGGTCCCATATCTTCAAGGCCAAGCATTTTGACTACTGCTTGTGTGCTCGATCCCATGTCTCAAAGACCGAGCATTTTAACTACTACTCGTATGCTCAGTCCCACATCTCTAAGGCCGAGCATTTTAGCTCAGGTTCATATGCTCGGTCCCATGCCTCTAAGGCTGAACATTTTGACTGAGGGTCATATGCTCGGTCTCATGTCTCTAAGACCGAGTATTTGAGGCTCATATACTTTGTCCCATGTCTCTAAATTCGAGTATTTTGATTGAGGCTCATATGCTCGGTCCCACGTCTCCAAGGCTAAGCATTTTGACTGAGGCTCATATACTCGGTCCCACGTCTTCAAGGTCGAACATTTCGACTACTGCTCATATGCTCGGTCCCATGTCTCCAAGGTCAAGTATTTTGACTATTGCTCGTATGCTCGGTCTCATGTCTCCAAAGTCGAGCATTTTGATTAAGGCACATATGCTCGGTCCCATATCTCCAAGACCGAGCATTTTAACTGAGGTTCATATGCTTGCCCTATGTCTCCTAGGCCGAGCATTTTGATTGAGGCTCATATGCTTGCCCAAAGCTTCGCAGGTCGGAGAATGCGACCAATGACACAAAGCTCCATTATACTTCCTCAAGCACATAAATATACTTAAGGAAGAGGGGGGCCTCTGATGTAGTAAATAATTCATTCTCTAGTAGCCTAGTGACATGTGGATAACTCCCTCTTTAATGACCAGATGACACATGTCTACGTTAATAATGGGCACGTAGCAGAGCAGATGACGAAGCTGTAACCATTGACAGATTTCTCACATGCAAAAATAAAAGCAATATTTCAAGGATTGTGCCGTCCTTGAACACATAACAAGACCTTTTGAAAGAAAATTGGGATCTCAAGGATCGCACCATCCTCAGCACGTGATAAACTTGCTCCCTGAACCACTATAAAAAGTCCAAGGTACGCAAATCTAAACTTAGTTCAGGTTCATTACCAAAACACTACCACCATTAATACTATAATCCTCTTTGTTTTCTCAAAACCTTGCACTATAAAATGCATCAAAGAGTCCTCGGAGGCACCACTCCTTTTTTTCTAGTAACTCTTTAGTTCATCATTCTTACTCTGCGCAGGCCTTGGAATTCGAAACCTCTAGCTCAACAGCAGATTTTTGACATCAACATATACATTGGCATATTTCCATTGTCTCTCCTCTGTTTTGGAAAACCATCACAACGTGCAAACCGAGGTTCTAACCCAAGAGGGTGGGTTGAATTAGATTTTTCAAAAAACTTTTGCTAATTACTTAGAAGTTTATAAAAACAATTAAATGTTCAAGCGTACAAACAAGTAATGTGCTTTAAGTAAAAGAGTTTAAGGAAGAGAAAGTGCAAAACTCAGTTTATAGTGGTTCGGCAATATCAGATTTCTTTCGACCCCACATCCACTCTCTTCAAGGAACCTTCTTGAAGTAATCCACTAAAACTTTTAGTCGTACAACTTCACGGGTGTTGTACAAACCTTACAACCAATCCCTTCCTCACAGAAGCTATTCTTTTCCTTACAGAAGCTTACAAAGAAGTGCTTAATTCTAAACACTCTAAGAGTTATTACAACTCTTTCCCCTTTATAATAAATGAGATTTGTTGTAAAGTAAATAGTAGAGAGATAGCAATGATGCTTCTACAAACGAACAATATCTCTTTTTCAAGAATAAGCTTAAAGAATGGCTCAACAATAATTTTTTCAAAGCTTTTGAGAATTAATGAGCAAACTTGTGAATTGAATGTGTTATCTCCTTGTTTTAGATGCTATTGAAGTGGGTTTATGTAGCCTTGAATCAATATGGAAGTTAGACACTGACTTGGTAGGTTTGATGCATTAAATGCTCAAGTTCTGCGTCTCAAACTAGCACATTTTCAAATTACCAGTCGACTGGGAACTCACTGTCCTAGATGCCAGTCGATTAGGTGCTCTACACCAGTCGACTGGGGACATTCTGTCCCATACCCTAGTCGATTGGTATATTGAGCCAATCGACTGGGTTGCCCTTCAACCCAGTTTTTCATGCTTAAAAATTGTTTTTGACTTAGAAGTGTTTGGATTAATAGTTTTGTCAAAATTCTCTTGTAAAAAGAGCCATAGGACAAGCTAAGTACTTGAACATGAGAGATTTATAGTTGGTTTCAATACCTAAGTATCTATTCTTTATCTTCTGTCTTGTCTTGATGTCTGAAACTGGTTGCGTTCTTGCATCTTATTTCTTTGCTGAAAGCTTTTACCGTTTAAACGCTTAGATAAAACTGTTAGTACAATTAGAGTAGTGTTTTGTCATTATTAAAATTAAATAAGGGTCAACAATCTCCCCTTTTTTGATGATGACAAAACTAATGAGAGAAAATAGTTTTAAAAACTAAGTGTTGGGTTTTTAGAAAAAAATGGGCAGAGTTTCTTTTGTTTTTCGGATAAAACCAACCTGTAAAGTAGTTCAAATGCAGTTTATAAACAACCTAACCAAGCAAAGTAAAACAGACTTATATTCATCAAAGTTTTTGAAGCAATGCTCCCCCTAAATTTATGCTATATTTTAAGTTTACATTGATATTTCTTTTTTTTTTCTCATTGTTCTCCCTCGTTTTGACAATAGTAGAAAAAGGGGTGCAAACTCAAAAAATAAGCTTTTAGTACAAAAAAAAACTAGTATGCGAAAATTAGGCATTATTCGGAGCTGGGAAGACTTCTTGGGATGAACCGAAAGTTTCCACACTAGTATAAGTAGTTAAAACATATTGCGGAGTACAAACGAGTTAAACCAAGTAATCATATAGCCTAAAAGTAAAGCAAGTATATGAACCATAAGCTAGATAACTGAAATATAGGAAAATATATACAAGCATCCATACATCACAGGCTTCTAGAAGCCAAATATCGAGTACAATAACAGAAATGTATGATAAAGTATTAAATGTTCATGCTAAGATCATCTAAGAGCTATATTTACAAGAAAAGAGATAGAACAGGAAGCTCAGCGAGTGGGAGAATCAGAGCCATATCAAATAAGATCTCGAAGCTCAGCCAAAGAGCCCTTTGTGTGCTCTTGGTGCAGCTCGAAATCATCTCGAAGTGTGCGGAGGTCATGGTGCATGGAATGAACAGAAGAGCTCAAGCTCTAGAACCCGGACTGCATGGATAGCTGGAGGCTCGAGATAGCCTGGAGTAGATCATCGTAGCCAGCCTAACCAGTACTAGAACCACCATGTTGTGGTCCTCAATCATCAGTGTCCATAGCAGTGGGAGGGGCTGCATCACCAGGAACCTCATCGTCCTCCTCACTACTATCACCCTCTCCAATCCTTATGTTCTTCCCAGCCTCGGAGTAGATCATTCCATTGTGGATAGTACATCCCATCTTCTTCAGAGAAGAGACATTGATGATTTCCTTGGGGCCGATGTCTTGAGCCTTAGAGGTGGGAAGGGGAACTCAAAAATGCTGGAGGATGAGGGTGATGAGTATCCCATAGGGAAAGCACCGGGGGTCACTAGCTTCACCGTTGATCATGTTGGCGAGCAGTAAGGGGTAGATATTGAAGTGGTGTCCAGTTTTGAGACACCAAATCAATATGATGTCTATCTTCGAGAGATAGCCCCGACTCCCAAGTCGTGGATGGATGGTCAATCTCACGATGAGATTGAACAGCTTCGAATCGAGGGGCATGTCACTACATGTGTGAAATGTTATGGGCCAAAAGATATAGTTAGGGTCTCCCCTAATGATCTGGCATGCTTCCTCATTGTCGAAGTTGTCCGGCCATCCATCCAAACTCTATTGGATCCCTCCCACTGGAATCCTCAAGATGCTCACTAGGAGGTCAGTGTTTACCTCAGACTCCATGCCCATCTCACTGGTTATAAAATGAAGAAACAGTGGACTAGGTTTCAGCAAGTTTGCGTAGAACTGGTGAATTAGGCATGGGTAGTACATTTGGTGAATCTTGATAAGTGGTGTCAAGTACACTGCCTTAAAAGGAAGTAATATGTAAAAAATTTCATGATGAATAGAATCGAAGTCAATGAATCTACCCGTTATGAAATTTTTGTGTCGAATGATGGAATTATACCTCTATTTGGTGGTTGGACTCCAAAAGAGTGAGTCGTCGAGCTCAGTCCTCGCCTTTTTGCTCGAGGATCCCGCCAAGCCTTTTCCTTTGGCATCCGGTGCTGTGGATTTCTTGGACCATGGCCTTGTAGGCGCGTGATGTCCTCAAATGGTGATTTTGATCTGGATTCTCTCATACATTTTAAAAAAGGTGTTTTTAGGGAGATTTGAGAGATTTTTGGGAAAAACGAAATTTTCAATCATGGAAAGTTGAAAAAAATGGTGATGGAGGATGAGATTAAGGTTTCTATAAAGTGTTTTTTTTGAGATTGTGGACAGAAATAAGAGATTTTCTAGAGAGAGAAAGCTTCAACATTTAGAAAATGGCGTGAAATTGCTTAAAAACTGAAGCAACTATTTATAGAATCACGATACCAGTCGACTGGGTTAGGTCGCCAATCAATTGGGTTAGGTCACCAGTCGACTCGGTCCTTCACTGATTTGGGATTTTTGATATACCAGTCGACTAGGTCGGTACACCAGTCGACTAGGTAAACTGGCAGAGATATACCAGTAGACTGGGTGGTTACCAGAATTTCAAATTTTGGTTCCAAACAAGGTCTTGTGCTACCAGTCTATTAGGTACTTGGACTAGTCGACTGGTTGAAAAGGCAGTGTATTACCAATCGACTTGAGTCATCTTACCAATCAACTGGACCCTTAAAAAAAGCTCCAGTGTAGAGTTTTAGCACAAAATTTGTTTATCTATGCCATCTTAATAAAGGAAATATTAAATAAGGTTTAATACTCATTCACTAGATGTCAAATATGCATATGATGAATGTTGATGCAATCAAACATACAGTTTATCATAGTCTATTAAGCCCATTAATAGTCTAGTCTTATATCACCTTTTTGAGCATGATCTCTTATAAAATGATGTCTAATTTCTATGTGTTTGGTTCTAGAATGCTGAATAGGGTTTTTTGTTAAGCTGATAGCACTAGTGTTATCACAATGAATTTGAATATCTTTAAAGTTCATGCCATAGTCTTTTAGTTGTTGTTTCATCCACAACACTTGTGCACAACAACTTCCGGTTGCTATGTATTCCGCCTCGGTGATTGATAGCACAACCGAGTTTTGTTTCTTGGAAAACCAAGATGTTAGTATTGAACCTAAGAATTTTGCATGTTCCATTAGTGCTTTTTCTATCTAGCCTACACCCCGCAAAATCAGCATTTGAGTACCCTACAAGCTCAAAAGATGAATCTTTAGAGTACCATAATCCTAGGTTTTGAGTCCCTTGTAGATATCTATGGATTCTTTTTACTGCAATCACATGTGATTCCTTAGGATTAGCTTAAAATCTAGCACATGCATTCACTGAACATTATATCAGGTATACTTGTAGTTAAATAAAGCTCCTATTATGCTTCTATAAATTTTAGTGTCTACACGTTTACCTCCTTCATCAAGGTCAAGTTTTGTAGAAGTGCTCATAGGAGTGCCAAGTGACTTTAAGCTTTCCATCCTGAACCTTTTTAGTAGGTTCTTGGTGTATTTTGATTGATTGATGAAGATGTCTCCTTCCAATTGTTTGATTTGAAGTCCAAGGAAGTATGTAAGCTCTCCCATCATGCTCATTTCAAATTTACTTTGCATGCACTTAGCAAACTTTTGACACATAGATTCATTAGTAGCACCAAATATGATATCATCAACATATATTTGGATTAGTAGTGTGTCATTTTTGTGAGTTTTTATGAAGAGGGTTATATCTATTTTTCCTCATGTAAAATTATTTTCACTAAAAAACTTACTTAGTCTTTCATACCATGCGCTTAGAGCTTGCTTCAACTCATATAGAGCTTTAGAAAGCTTGTAGACATAATTTGAAAGACTAGGATTTTCAAATCCAACAGGTTGCTCAACATATACCTCTTCTTCTATAAAGCCATTTTAAAAGGAATTTTTTTATATTAATTTGAAATAATTTAAACTTGTTAAAGCATGCAAAGGCTAATAACATTTGAATAGCTTCTAATCTTGCTACGGGATCATAGGTCTCATCAAAGTCTATTCATTCTTCTTAATTATATCCCTTAGCAACTAGTCTAGCCTTGTTCCTAGTTACTATTACATTTTCATCTATCTTATTTCTAAATATCCATTTAGTTCCTATTATAGTATGATTCTTTAGTCTATGAACTAGATTCCATACATTGTTTCTTTCAGATTAATTTATTTCTTCTTGCATGGTGTTTATCCAATCAACATCCTTTTTGGGTTCTGCAAATGTCTTAGGTTCTATTTGAGATAAATAGGCTACAGGATTGTAAATATTTTTAATAGAGGAATGAGTTCTTACCCCTTGTGAAGGATCGCCAATCACTTGATCGATTGGGTTATAATTAACATACTTCCAATCTTTGGGAAGACTATCCTCTTATTAACTTGTTGATGGTTGGTCAAGTTTGAGAGCTTCTACCTCTTGATTTGTTTGAGGTGGGCTCTCATTTGGGTCAACAATGGGAGTAGGTGTTTCCGTTCTTAGAATGAAATCTGCATCATCATTGAAAGAAACTACTCTACTACTAATTGGGTTAGACTCATCAAAGGCTATATGTACGGATTCTTCTACCACTAGTGTTCTTTTGTTAAAGACTCTATAAGCTTTACTAGAGGTTGAATATCATAAGAATATCCCCTCATCGGTCTTTTAGTCAAATTTACCCAAGTTAGTTTTATTGTTATTTAGGATAAAACATTTACAACTAAAAGCACGAAAAAATGAGATATTAGGCTTTCTACCTTTCCATAATTCATATGGAGTTTTGTTAAGCATAGGCCTAATTAAAATTCTATTTAAGATATAGCAAGAGGTGTTTACAGCTTTCGCCCAAAAGTATTTTGGCAAGCTATTTTCATAAAGCATTGTTTTTGCAAATTCTTCTAGAACTCTATTTTTCCTCTCAACAACTCCATTTTGTTGAGGAGTTCTAGGAGCCGAAGAGTTGTGATCAATTCCATTTTCATCACAAAATTTTGAAAAGCTTTGGTTTTCAAATTCTTTTCCATGATCACTTCTAATGCTTGAAATACAAATTCCTTTTTCATTTTGAACCTTTTTACAAAAGTTTTCAAATCCTTTGTAAGCTTCATCCTTGTAAGGAATAAAGATAACAAAGATATATCTTGAGTAGTCATCAACAATAACAAGAGTATATTGATGGCCACCTAGACTAATGGTACTTATTGGACTAAATAAGTCCATATGCAAAAGTTTCAGTGGTCTAGTAGTTGAGACTACATTTTTTTATTTAAAAGAAATTCTAGTTTATTTTCCATTTGACAAGCGTCACACACTTTGTCTTTTTCAAATTTTATTTTTGAAAGTCCAATGATTAAATCTTTTCTTGAAATGATTTTAAACAAATCCATATTCACATAACCAAGTCTTCTATGCCATAGCTATGGGTTTTCACTAAAAGGGGGAAAACATTTTTCATTTTTCGTATGCAAGGATTTAAAATCAACTATATAAATATTTTTGTGTCTATGGCCAACAAACTTGATCTTGTTACTCTTGATGTCTATAACTAGATAATGAGAGGTTTCAAATATGACTTTGTTACCTTTGCCACAGAGTTGACTAATACTTAGTAAATTTGGCTTAGGGCCTTGCATATATAATACATGATCAATGGTTGAGAAATCATTACCAACTTTCCCATGCCCAATGATCTTTATTTTTGTGTTGTCTCCAATGGTGATATATCTACCATCTCTTAGAGTTAGCTCTTTGAATACACTTCAATCACCAGTCATGTGCTTTGAGCATCCATTATCTAGGTGTTTGGATTTGTCTAAGAACTAAAGGATGTAAAAATTCAGCTTCAGCCTCGCCTCACCTTCCAGTAGGGAAGAGTCTTCTGCCAAGGTGTGCACCGCACCTCAGGAAGTCCGCGCCTCACCTCACAGCAAGGAAAATTTTTCTACCTAGGTGTGCGCCGCACCTCAAGAAGGGTGCACCGCAATGCCAGGCACACCTGATGCTTCCTGATCAGTATTTTGGATTGATGCGTGAGACTTGATCAAAATGCACAAGATCACTTAGACTTGTTGAAGGGCTATGATTGATTGGTCCCCAAGATCTAAGGGTGGAGATTGACTTCAAAGATTAGCCAAGAAGTTGTTGCCCTATATAAAGCGTCATCTAGGTGTAATTCAAAATATGTGTAAATGTGAAATTGAGATCAATTGTAAGAGTGCAAAGAAACAAACACAAGAGAGACTCATTGTAGAGAGGCTAGTTGTTTAGAGAGAGAGTAGTATAGATTGGGGATTTAAGGGCCTTGTAAGTGGAGTTTTCTTGGGGAAAATTCCAGGGTAACTCAAGTCCTTATCACTTTTTTTTTCTCTTCTTTCGTTCTTCAAGAACTAGAGGTTTCTTGAAGAGGTGTTGCAGTAACTTTTAAGAACTCATTGATTTAGTGCAGAGGGCTCTGAGGACCTCACAAGGACGACGTCACATTGTCGAAACTCGATAACAAATTGCTTGTGTTCTTTCTTTGCTTTGATTGTTGTTTCTGTTCTTTACAAGTCATTCTAGACTTAGGTGTTTGGAAGATCACCACCTGGGCATCTTGAGCGTGATCAGTGCAAGACGACAAGAATCAAATATCAACTTCTTGGGTGATTCAAGAACGGAGTAGAGATCAAAATTTGATCGTGTTCTTGAGGTTCAAGAACGGAGTAGAGATCAATCTTTGATCGTGTTCTTGAGATTTAGAAGAAGTTGGAAAGCAATTGTGGGTGCTGCATAAATCTAGGATTTTCTCCGCAAGATGGGTTTGAACTTCATTGTTGAGAAGTTAGATGGAAAGGGAGATTTTGCCCTTTGGAAGCGGAAGATCAAGGCTGTTCTTATGCAACAGAAGGTGGACTTAGCTATTGGAGAAGATGACACTTTTCCAGCAAGTATCACGAAAGTCCAGCGGACTGAGATGAAGAAGATGGCGTACAGCACCATCTTTCTGCACATCTCGGATAGTGTCACAAGGGAGTGCAGAGACTCAGAAGATCTAGCTGTCATTTGGAAGAAATTAGATAAGTTATTTCTTACCAAGACTCTCCCTAATAAGATTTATCTTCTTAAACGAATCTTTGCTTTTAAAATGGATCCTAATAAAGAGTTGCAAATAATCTTGATGTGTTTAATAAACTAGTTCAAGATTTGACTAGTTATAGTATAACATTCTTGGATGAACAATTGGCTGTTATGTTGTTAAATTCTCTTCCTGATTATTTTGAAAGTTTGATTAATGCTATTGAATATGGAAGAGATACACTAACCAATAAAATTGTGATCAATGCTATAAGGGCTCATTATTTCAAAGCCAAGATGAGGGAAGCATCAAGTAGGGAAGGGCTGCTCGTTAGAGGAAGGCCAGCAACTCGGAATGGCAGTAGCATCCATGGTAACTACCGGGAGAAATCAAAGGGTAGAGGGCAGAGCCATGGGAGATCGCATTCCAAACCGAAGTTTGGAGGGAAATGATGCTACTACTGCAATAAGGAGGACCATTTCAAGAAAGATTGCAAGAAGAGGTTGTGGGATGAGAGAGGAAGCAGCCATACCAACAATAGAGAGGCTTCAGTTGCCAAAGGAGAGCAACAAGATGACGTTCTTGTTGTATGCTCAAATATAAGCAGGAGGCAAGGCAGCGAGAAATGGATCCTAGATTCCGGGTGCACTTATCACATTTGGTCTCACAAGGATTGGTTCAAGAATCTCAAGGAAACTAATGATGGAAAGGTTTTCTTGGGGAATGATACTTCTTGCCAAGTGAGAGGGATAGGAGACATCCAATTGAGGATGTTTGATGGAGTCACAAGGCTGCTGCGAAATATGAGGTATCTTTCGGATTGGAGAAGAAATTTGGTCTCATTGGGGCAGCTGGATTCCATGGGTTACACATATAAAGCAGAGCGAGGAAAGATCATGGTAACCAAGGGATCTTTGATAGTGATCAAATCAGCAATTAAGGATGGTCTCTATGAGATGATCAGAGAGACATAAATCAATGATCAAATAGCAAGCTTGATGGCTGAAATGGAAAAGGTAGTACTTTGGCACAATTGCTTATGACATATGAGCGAAAAGGGGCTGCAAGTTCTCAGCAAGGATGGTCTACTTGATGGAGACAAGGTAGAGAAACTTGATTTCTGCGAAAGTTGTGTTCATGGGAAACAACATCGGGTCAGCTTCAACACTGGAGTGCACAAGTCTAAGGGCATTCTTGACTACATTCATGCGGATCTTTGGGGACTAGCAAGAACACCAACATAGGGAGGTAATCGTTACTTTCTATCTTTAATTGATGATTATTCAAGAAAGGTTTGGGTGCTTAAAAATAAATCAGATGCTTTGAATGAATTTGTGGTGTGGAAAAAATTGCTGGAGACTCAAACGGGTAGGGTAGTTAAGGTGTTAAGAACCGATAATGGCTTAGAATTTTGATAAATTTTGTGAATTAAATGGGATTCTAAGACATAGAACGGTTGTGAAAACCCCTCAGTAAAATGGAGTTGCTGAGAGGATGAGAATTTTGATAAATTTTGTGAATTAAATGGGATTCTAAGACATAGAACGGTTGTGAAAACCCCTCAGTAAAATGGAGTTGCTGAGAGGATGAATAGGACCCTTATGGAAAAGGTTAGGTGCATGTTAATTGAGTCCGGTTTACCAAAATTTTTTTAGGGGGAAGCTGTGTCTACTGCTGCATATTTGGTTAATAGATCACCCTCTAGGGTTTTAGACCTTAAAACTCCCATGGAGATGTGAAGTAGGAAACCTCATGAGTTGAGCAACCTTAGGACTTTTGAATGTGCTGCACTTGCACATCAAAAGGATGATAAACTTAGCCCAAGGTTTAGAAAATGTGTCTTTCTAGGGTATGGTGATGGGATTAAGGGGTATAGGTTGTGGTCCTTAGAGCAAAAAGGAATGAAACTCATAATAAGTAGGGATGTCATTTTTAATGAATTGTTATTTCTTTATTTGGAGAAAACTAATCCTGTAGGGGATAGTGAGCAAACCAGTCCGGAATTTGTGGAGCATAGCATCAAGGAAAATTCAGTTTAGGTAGAGCAAGGATGGTAAGAGGGTTCGGAGCAGGTACAATCTATTAATGAAGGCCAAGCTCAAGACACTTGAGAGGAGGCTGAATTGGAAGGGGATGATGCAGCAAGTCAGAATGATTATCAGCTCACAAGGGATCGGGAAAGAAGGGTGGTCAGACCACCTTTGAGATATGGTTTTGTGGCTGCGAATGCAGCAACTCCTTGGACAGAAGGATGGATAAGTGAACCAGAGACTTACATCATTGATGCCATGGGATGTAAGGATTCATCAAGAAGGAAGCTAGCTATGGAGGAAGAAAACCTTTTGGGAATTGGTACCCAAACCAGAAAAACAGAGAGTTGTGGATTGTAGGTGGATCTACAAGATCAAAGAATGGAATACTCCAGGGGATGAAGTCCGGTATAAAGCTAGGCTGGTGGCGAAGGGGTTCACATAAAGAGAAGGCATAGATTTCACCGAAATATTCTCACTGGTTGTGAAATATAAGACGATAATGATGGTGTTAGCAATGGTGGTCCAATTCAACTGGGAAATCGAGCAAATGGATGTGATGACAACATTCTTACATGGAGAGCTTGATGAGACCATCTACATGAGGCAACCCGAAGGCTATGAGGAAGGAAGGCAGGGAGATTTGGTGTGCTAATTGAAGAAATCTCTCTTTGGCCTGAAGCAATCACCTCGGCAATGGAATAAGAGGTTTGATTTCTTTGTACCGAGCTTGGATTTCATTAGGAGCTACTATGATTAATGCTTGTACTACAAGGGGCACAAGGTGGAGGAAGTGGTGATCATCCTCATCTATGTTGATGATATGCTGCTGGTTGGGAGCAGCATGGAGAGGATAGGAAAATTGAAATCTCAACTTAGTGAGGAGTTTAAGATGAAGGATCTTGGCCATGCACAGAAGATCCTTGGGATGAGTATAATCCGGGAAAGGGAGAGAAACAGATTGAAGATTTCTCATACTTCTTACATAGAAAAGATGATATCTAAGTTTTCTACGGAAGATAGCAAACCAGTGAAGGTTCCCCTTACTGGTCATTTCAAGTTCTCCAACGATCAATGTCCGAGATCGGATGAGGAGAAGAAGGAAATGGAAAAGGTCCCCTACTCTAGTGCGGTTGGATCAGTCATGTTCATGATGGTAAGCACTAGACCTGATATTGCTCATGCAATGAGTATTCTCAGCAGGTTTATGAGTAATCCCGGAAAGGAGCATTGGCTTGGGATGAAGTGATTGCTGAGGTACTTAAAGGGAAGCCCATATGTGGGGCTGGTTTATGAAAAGAGGGGTAGGTCCATCTACCTTGAGGGTTTTGCGGATTCGGACTATGGAGTAGAACCGGGATAAAAGAAGATCGATTACCTCATCCTTCTTCAACTTAAACGGATGTTGTATAAGTTGGAAGGCTCAGTTGTAGCTGGTGGTAGCACTCTCAAAAACCGAGGCTGAGTATATAGCGACAATGGAAGCCATTAAGGAGGCTATGTGGTGCAAATGGTTGTTGAAAGAGTTGAAGGTACTAAAAGAGTAGGTGGTGGTGTATTCAGATAGCCAAAGTGCGTTGCATTTGTGCAAGAATCCGGTGTTCTATGAGAGGACGAATCATATGGATGTTTGTTACCATTTTATTCGAGAAAATGTTATGGAAGGACGCATTCATGTGCATAAGGTGGCCACAGAAGAAAATCCTGCAGATTTAGGTGCTAAAGTTCTACCTCTAAGTAAGTTCAATCATTGCCTTGGACTTCTCAAGATTGGAGTCGGTTGATATGGTGACTCAAGCTGAGTTCGGATCCTGAGTTCTCTGCACTACGAGTTTGTTTTAGTTGCTTTGACAAATGTAGAGATTTGTTGGGATTTGTCTAAGAACTAAAGGATGTAAAAATTTAGCTTCAGCCCTAGGTGTGCGCCGCACCCCAGGAAGTCCTCGCCTCACCTCACAGCAAGGAAAAGTTTTCTGCCCAGGTGTGCGCCGCACCTCAGGAAGGGTGTGCCGCGGCGCTAGGCACACCTGATGCTTCCTGGTCAGTATTTTAGATTGATGTGTAAGGCTTGATTAAAATGCATAGGATCACTTAGACTTGTTGAAGGGCTGTGATTGATTGGTCCTCAAGATCTAAGGGTAGAGATTGACTTCAAAATATGTGTGAATGTGAAAGTGAGATCAATTGTAAGAGTGCAAAGACACAAACACAAGAAAGACTCATTGTAGAGAGGTTGGTTGTTTAGAGAGAGAGTAGTATAGATTGGGGATTCAAGGGCCTTGTAAGTGAAATTTTCTTGGGGAAAATTCCAGGGTAACTCAAGTCCTTATCACTTTATTTTCTCTTCTTTCATTCTTTAAGAACTAGAGGTTTCTTGAAGAGGTGTTGTTGTAACATGTAAGAACTCATTGATTTAGTGCAGAGGGCTCAGAGGAGCTCACGGGGACGTAGGCACATTGCCGAACCTCGATAACAAATTGCTTGTGTTCTTTCTTTGCTTTGATTACTGTTTCTATTCTTTACAAGTCATTCTAGACTTTGGTGTTTGGAAGATCACCACCTGGGCATCTTGAGGGTGATTTCCAACACAAGGTACCAATAATTATCTTTTTCTTTGGTATGGAGACATATCTGCATCACACATGGATACACAATTGCACTCTCAGGTACCCAAAATTTCTTGGGTCCTTTGGGGTTAGTCATAGAAAATATGGTTCCTTTAGGGACCCATACTTTCTTAACATTGTAAGGTGTTCTATATTTATAGACATGTTGATGATGCACAATCCTAGGATAATAGTAATTGAAATTTCTAGATTTCTTAGTTGTTCATGTCTATAACTCCTTGGATAAGTATTAATAGGATACATGTTTCTATTGTGAAGATTATGAACATGCATGTCATTTCTAGGAAATGTATGATGATGATTTCTAGGATATATGTTTGCATTCTTATGAACATGTATATTTTTAGGATATGCATGATGGTAATTCCTAGGATATGCATGTGTAGTGTGCAAGTTTTGAGTATACACATTATCTCTAGGACGCATATAGTGGTCATTCCTAGAATGTGTATATGCATTTCTTGAATGATTGTTCCTAGCATTTGCATTTCTTGAGTGAGCATACATATATGTATGAGCATTTTTAGGATGCTTAATTCTTGTATATGCATTAGAATTTAAATTCACATTTTTAGACCTACTAGCACACATTGAGGGAGTACTTTTAACCTTGCTAGTAGTCTTGGAAGTAGAGGCTTCATTCACACATGTTGCTTACATGAATAAGGTCTCTTTTGATTTTTGCTTGCCTAATGGAGAATAACCCAACTCAGATTTTCCTCCACTTAATCTTTGGCAAGACAACGCTTCATCTAGCTTTTCTTTTCCAAGCATAAGTCTTGATATAGTGCCATTCAATTTGATTATTTTCTTTTATAAGTTTTCATTTTCATCTTTAAGAAAATCTTGATAAGAATTATAAAGCAAGGAAGATAGTTTTGTTTTTTTCTTCCTCTAGGCCTTCTATCTCTTAAGAAAGAGATGACACTTCTTTTTTGAGAATGGTGTTCCTAGAACCGAATTTTTTCAATTCTTCATGCATTTCATTTATGACCTCTATTAATTCTTCACTACTACTAACAATGTTATTATTAGAAGGGGAAGAATTTGATACCTCATTTTTGTCATCGATTGTCATTAGAAATAGGTTGGCAATCTCCTCGTATTCGACCTCATTGTCCAAGGATTCTTCTTCTTCGTCATCACTCCAAATGGTTACAATCATAGATTTCTTTTTGAAGCTCTTATATGGTTTGCTTGTTGCTGTACAATCGACCTTGATGTGACCAGGCTTCTTGCAACTATAATACACAAGCGGTTCCCTTTTTGAAGTGGGATCCTTTGTGTAAAGTTTCTTGCTCTTCTTCAGGAATTTGTGAACCTCTTGGTGATTAGAGCCATCTCACCATCTTCTTCGCTGCTCTCCACCTCTTCTTCCGTTTCTTCCTCTTTGTTGCTCGTAGAGGCTTTGAGAGCAATCACCTTCTTCTTCTTCCCATCATCATTGACAATGGGATTCATTTCTTCCATCTCGTATATTAATAGTGATCCGAGAAGTGTTTCGACATCAAGTTTGTCGAGATCTTCGGCTTCTGTGATGGTCGTCTTCTTTGCTTTCTAAGTGGATGGTAAAGACCTTAAGATTTTCCTTGTTAGTTCAAATTCCTCAATGTTCCTACCAAGAAGCTTCAAACTGTTAAAGTTATAGTGAAACGTGAGTGCATTTGAGAAATTGTTTCGTTAGGAGACATTTTAAAAGATTCATACTCGGACACTAGCATATGAATTTTTGATTTTTTAACTTCACTAGTTCCTTCATATGTAACTTGCAATTTGTCCCAAATTTCCTTAGCCAAAACACAAGCAAAAATTTTATTATATTCAGAAATATCTAAAGCACAATATAAAATACTTGTGGCTTTACTATTTAGAGACATCATTCTACAATTCTCTTCATTGAACTCAGTTTTAAGTTTAGGAATTGTATGATTGATTTCTCCAATAGTTATTTCCTTTGTAGAAATTCTAGGTTCTTCCTTAATGACTTGCCATAGATTGTAATCTTGTCATTCGACAAAGATTTTCATCCTATATTTTCAATAGTAATAGTTGGAGCCATTGAACAAGGGAGGCCTAATGTAGGAATGTCCTCCGGAATAGCTATTTGATGCCATCGGATTAACTCAAGGATTTTAAGCCTGAAATTGAGAACAAGGCTCTAATATCAATTGTAAATCGAGGTTCTAACCCAAGAGGGGGGGTGAATTGGGTTTTTCAAAAACTTTTGCTAATTACTTGCAAGTTTACAAAAATAGTTAAATGCTTAAGTATATAAACAAGTAATGTGCTTTAAGTAAAAGAGTTTACGGAAGAGAAAGTGCAAACTCAGTTTATAGTTGTTCGACAATATTGGATTCCTTCCAACCCTACATCCACTCTCTTTAAGGAACCTCTTTGAAGTAATTCCCTAAAACTTTTAGTCGTACAACTTCACGGGTGTTGTACAAACCTTACAACCAATCCCTTCCTCACAGAAGCTATTCCCTTCCTTACGGAAGCTTACAAAGAAGTGTTTAATTCTAAACACTCTAAGTGTTATTATAACTCTTTCCCCTTTAAAATAAATGAGATTTGCTGTAAAGTAAATGGTAGAGAGATAGCAATGAATGCTTTTACAAATGAACAATATCTCTCTTTCAAGAATAAGCTTGAAGAATGGCTCAACAATAAATTTTCAAAGCTTTTGAGAATTAATGAGCAAACTTGGGAATTGAATATATTATCTACTTGTTTTAAATGCTCATTGAAGTGGGTTTATATAGCCTTGAATGAATATGTCCCTTAGACGCTGACTTGGTAGGTTTGGTGCACTAAATGCTCAAGTCCTGCGTCTCAAACAGTTATATTTTTGAATTACTAGTCGACTGAGTCTTTGTACCAGTCGACTGGGAGGGTGAATTAGGTTTTTAAAACTTTTGCTAATTACTTTGCAAGTTTTCAGTCTGTTAAATGCATAAAGCACACAAACAAATAATTTGCTTGAAAGTAAGAGAGTTTAAGGAAGAGAATATGCAAACTCCATTTATAGTGGTTCGACAATATCAAATTTCTTTCGACCCTACGTCCACTCTCTTCAAAAAATCTCCTTAAAGTAATGCACTAAAACTTTGGTCGTACAACTTACGGGTGTTGCACAAACCTTACAACCGATCTCTTCCTCACGGAAGCTACAATGAAGTGTTTAATCCTAAATACTGTAAGAGTTTCACCAACTCTTTCCCTTTAAAATAAATAAAATTTGCTATGAAGTAAATGGTAGAGAGACAACAATAACTGCTTTTAGAAATGAACAATATCTCTCTTTCAAGAACAAGCTTTAAGAATGGCTCCACAATAAATTTTTCAAAGTTTTTGAGAATTAATGAGCTATCTTATGAATTGAATGTGTTCCCTTCTTGTTTTAAATGCTCATTGAAGTGGGTTTATATAGCCTTGAATCAATATGGTTGTTTGACACAGACCTGGTATGTTTGGGTAACACCTGTGTTCTTAAAGTATGGGTAAAGAAATAATTTACTAAATATGACATGAAATTAAAATAATATATATGCAAAGGATTTAGTATTGAATAAAATAAGTCTTTTGAACAAAAAAACTGGACGCGTGGAGGCATAGTTACAAAGAAAATGGAAAACAAAATAAAATTCGTGAATAGTATAAAGGAAAAGGAAATAGAAAAAGAAAGAAAAAAAAATCGTTCAACACCTGAAAGTCCAGGTGTTGCAACCGTAGTTAACTCATGTTGCATGTTATGCAGCTATCCTTTTAAAATAGTGAGAAACTGAATGTTATGCAGATGTACTTTAAAAACAATGAAAAGTGGTGACTACCGCTTAAATTTTATATATATATATATATATATATATTGAATTTCTTTTTGGTTTACCAAATCCTGTTTGGTTTTCTTCAATCTCAAATCTAAATTACTCTATTTCTTTAAACACTTGGGGACCGAAAGAAAGGTTGAAAGGGAAAAATTTTGAAGGGGTTTATGGAAGAATTTTATAGAGAACTACGGGGAGCTCTAAGAAAAACAAAAGGTAATAATATAATGTTTATTTTTTGAATTTTTAGCATACATAAAATTTTCCAGAATTCAAAGTGAGAATTTTCAAAAGGTGTGAATTATGAAGAATTGAAGAATAAATTAGAAATTTCAATATAAATATTATGTTAGGTGTTGACGATCAGCAACCGGGGGGAATTGCTGAGAGGAGCAGGAAAGGCAAGGAGGTGATCCACAGGTAGCTCTAAGTGCTACGTGGTGAGTTAGATTTACTTTAAGTAATCTAGATAAAAATAAAATATCTAGTGATAATAACAAAATAAATTATTAGCTTAGGCTTTTGTGGTAGATGAAAAATTGATTGATAGGTATGATAGGAATTTTGGACATGCAAAAAATTATTATATGATAAATAATATTTTTGGAATAATAAGTTGATTTAATAATGAAAGCGATAAGTGAAATTCTTGATGAGCTATGGTTGATGTTTTGATACGAATTATGAGGAGATGAAATTTAATGGATTTTGACAAGCTATGATGAATGATTTGATATGATTTATGAGAAGAGGAATTTAGTGGAATTTCTTTCAATAATAATTTGAGAATAATCAGGATAGCCAATTTAAATATTTGAATTCATGTTTGTTTTTATGTTATTTTTCATATGTATATTTCATATCATTGTTCATATGCATATGCATTAAATAAAAGAACTGGGAGGGGGCCGATCTAATTGAAAAACTGTGACGGCCGATCTATGCTAGAAAAAAATACCGTGACAGCTGGTATATGCTGGAAATAAAAGAACCGGGTTCCCTAATAATAATTCATGCATTGCATCTATTTTAAATATTAATTGCATTATTGAAATACTAAAGTGTTGTTTATTATTGTGAATTTATTTATAAATGAATAAGTCTCACAGAGAGACAGTTATGGTGAGAAAGAAATATATAAGTACGATATGATAAGAAACATCTAAATGGTATATTTTATGCTATGAACCTCATTACGAGGTAATTATGAGATACTTAATGGTCTTAAGGTGAACCAATGAATAAGAAAAAGAGATTGATAAAGAATAGGACTTATGATATGTGTAGTGATAGTAGAATGCTAATATGAGGTTGTATGAGATATAAATGATTAAATATTGAAAGATTATTTATACAAACTGAATACTTCTAGTAAATTTAATTCCTTGAGCTTGTGAAGCTCATCTCTCATTGTACAATGATTTCACGTAGCAGGCATGACAAATAGTTTGGTGAGTTGAGGTTTAGATGAAATCATTATCTGTAAGCCACATACGTGTCCAATATTTTTGATAAGTTGAGGTTGAGTCTGAATCTGTGGTTCTTAGAAGTGAATGTGTTAACAATATAATTGATATTAGTAAAGGTGTGAGAGAATCTGAAGTTGAAAGAGGTGAGCTAAGATAAGCTCTTACACATGATTTTAAGAACATGAAAGCAACAAATGATAGAGTTGATAGTCTATAGCATAGACTTGATGAACAAGCTAGAGCAGTGTCTAAGGTTGTTGTAAATCCAGAAATGGTAAATGTTGAAAGGGTAAAAGTTAGTTTATGCACGAGATGCAGAGAGATTATTTTGTTAGATATACTAAGTTGAATGCCTTATTGTTCGAAAGATCTATGAATCCTTTTAAGCCAAAGTTTTGGGAGAAACATGTAGAGAGAGTATTTAGTATTTTACCAGTGACTGTCAGGCAGAGAGTCATCCCTACTATGTTCAAGTTAGAGAGAGAGACCCTAGAATGGTGGGAGGATATTCTTCATAAGGTAAGTACAGATACTGATAGACCCTTAACATGGAATAGGTTTAAGGAGGTTTTTCTTGATAAATACTTTCCTTAGACCTTTAGAGCCCAACAGGATAGAGATTTTATTTATTTGGGGTAAATGTGTTGAGTGTGGCTCAATATGATAGCAGATTTGTGGTATTGTCAATGGTTGTACCAAAAATGGTAGACCTAGAGAAGAAGAAGTGTAAGAGGTTCATAGATGAACTATGTTTTAAGATTTGATAAAAAAACTATCTTACATAAGGCATATGAATTATGTCAAATTGGTGGATATAGCACTTCAGATTGAGAAGGATGTGATGGAATTTAGAGGAATGAGGAATTGGTAGAAGAAGTCTAGATTTAAAGAATCTAGAAGTGGTACCAGTATGAGTGTGTAGGGTGGGAGACCAGCCAGAGGAGGCATTCCTTATCATAGGGAACTGAAGTACATAGTCAGAGGCAAGTAGGATATGTTACTTCTGTAGCTCAGAATACTATTGGTGGGACCTTTAGATTTAGGAGACAGGTTATGGGAACTGAGAGTCATGGCAGAGGAAGTAAGTATGCCACCAATGGGAAGTGGTTATCTGATGTATGATTGAGAGATAGAAGTTTGTTATAGATATATTCAGATAAGATATTTATCCAATAATTGTCATAATTTGAAGAGCTTTGTATGTAGAAAATGTGGACATATCAATGTTGGTTGATCCTGGTGCAACCCATTCTTTTGCATCTAGTATTTATATGAAGTTGATTTATTACCTTTGAGTATGATAGATCTTCATTCGATTTTGGGAAATAATTAGTTATCGATGTATTCTGTTTAGGTTGATTGTTCCAGAAATAATGTGGTGTTCAAGATATGGACATGAGGAGTGTAATTTTCAGAAAGAACATAAAATACTCTCGAACTAACTTATTTTACTCTGACTACTAGTAGATGGTTAAAGAAAGGATGTGAGTAGTATTTGGTATACATAATGGATTCTAGAAAGGAAAATAGGAAGTTAGAAGAAATCTTGGTAGTGAAAGATTATTCTAATGTGTTTCTTGAAGAATTGTCCAGCTTGTCTCCCTGTAAGGAGATTTAGTTTCCTATTGATGTGATTTTGAGTTCATCACATATAAATATGACACCCACTAAGTTAAGAGAGTTAAAAGTTCAAAAATTTTTAGATAAACAATTTATCAGACCTAATGAATTTGGGGAGCCCCTGTGTTGTTCATGAAGGAGGAAGATGGAACGATGAGATTGTGTATAGACTACAAATAGTTGAATAAGAACAAATATCTTTTACCCAGGATAAATGAATTGTTTGAGCAATTGCAAGGAGTGAGAGTGTTTTCTAAGATATACCTAAGATAAGGTTATCACCAGTTAAGGATAAAGAAGGGGACGTACCTAAGACTGCTTTTAGGACACGTTATGGTCATAAGCTTCTAGTGATGTCATTTGAATTGACTAATGTTCTAGAAACATTTATGAACTTGATGAATAAAATGTCTGAACCATTTCTTGATAATCTTATGGTCGTGTTCATCGATAACATCTTGGTATATTCTAAAACTAAGGAAGAGTGTACAAAACATTTAGAAATTTGTGTTGGAGATTTTGAGGAGAGAGAGATTGTATGCTATAATTTCCTAAATGTGAATTTCAACCGAAAGAAATGACCTTCTTGGAACATGTAATATCGTGAAATGGCATAACAGTTGATCCACAAAAGGTAGAGGTAATGTTAAGTTGGGAGAGACCAACTAATGTGACTGAGATTAGAATCTTCTTCGGGTTAGCTGGTTATTATAAAAGATTCTTTTATAGTTTTTCTATTATTGTAATACTGTTGAATAGACTAACCAAGAAAGAGGTGAGATTTGTATGGTTAGGGAAGTGTGAGAAAAATATCCAATTACTAAAGGAGAAATTGACTACAACTTTAGTATTAGAGTTTCTTTCTGGCGATAAAGGATTTGTGGTGTATAGTGATGTGTCACATCAATGATTGGGATATATGTAACATAGGAAAGCTTTGGCCCATACTTTCTAGACCTTTGGTTAAGTTTATCATCCTTTTGATGTGCAAATACAGCACACCCAAAAGTTCTAAGGTTGCTCAACTCAAGGGGTTTCCCACTCCACATCTCCATAGGAGTCTTAAGGTCTAAAGCCCTAGAGGATGATCTATTAACCAAATATGCAGCAGTAGACACAGCTTCCCCCCAAAAATATTTTGGTAAACCGGACCCAATTAACATGCACCTAACCTTTTCCATAAGGGTTCTATTCATCCTCTCAGCAACTCCATTTTGCTGAGGGGTTTTCACAACTGTTCTATGTCTTAGGATGCCATTTGACTCACAGAATTTATCAAAATCCTTATTGCAAAATTTTAAGCCATTATTGGTTCGTAAAGCCTTAACTACCTTACCCGTTTGAGTCTCCAGCAACTTTTTCCACACTACAAATTTATTCAAAGAATCTAATTTATTTTTAAGCAAATAAACCTAAGCCTTTCTTGAATAATTATTAATTAAAGACAGAAAGTAAAAGTAACCTCCTTGTGTTGGTGTTCTTGCAGGTCCCTAAAGGTCCGAATAAATGTAGTCAAGAATACCCTTAGACTTGTGCACTCCGGTGTTGAAGCTGACCTGGTGTTGCTTCCCAAGAATGCGACATTTGCAGAAATCAAGTTTCTCTACTTTGTCACCACCAAGTAGACCATTCTTGCTGAGGACTTGCAGGCCCTTTTCGCTCATATGTCCCAAGCGAGTGTGCCAAAGGGTTACCCTATCCATCTCAACCATCAAGCTTGCTACTTGATCCTTGATTTTTGTCTCTCTGATCATCTCATAGAGACCATCTTTTATTGCTGCTTTGATCACTACTAAAGATCCCTTAGTTACCTTGATCTTTCCTCCCTCTACTTTGTATTTGTACCCCATGGAATCCAGCTTCCCCAATGAGATCAAGTTTCTTCTCAAATTTGGAAGATACCTCACATTCCGCAGCAGCCTTATGACTCTATCAAACATCCTCAACTGGATGTCTCCTATCCCCTCACTTGGCAAGAAGTGTCATTCCCCAAGAAAACCTTTCCATCATTGATTTCCTTGAAATTCTTGAACCAATCCTTGTGAGGGCACATGTGATAAGTGCACCAGGAATCTAGAATCCATTTCTCACTGCCTTGCCTCCTACTCACATTTGAGCACACAACAAGAACATCATCTTACTGTTCTCCCTTGGCAACCGAAGCCTCTCAATTCTTGGTATGGCTTCCTCTATCATCCCACGACCTCCTCTTGCAATCTTTCTTGAAGTGACCCTCCTTATTGCAGTAGAAGCATTGCCTCCCTCCAAAATTTGGTTTGGAATGCGATCTCCCATGGCTATGCCCTCTATCTTTTGATTTCTCCCGGTAGTTGCCATGAATGCTACTGCCATTCCAAGTTGTTGGCCTTCCTCTAACAGACAACCTTTCTTCACTTGATGTTTCCCTCATTTTGGCATTGAAATCATGAGCCCTTATAGCATTGATCACAATTTACTTGGTTAGTGTATCTCTTCCATATCTAATAGCTTTAGTCAAACTCTCAAAATAATCAGGAAGAGAATTTAACAACATAACAACCAATTGTTCATCTAATAATGTTATACTACAACTAGCCAAATCTTGAACTAGTTTATTAAACACATCAAGATTATCTTACAACTCTTTATTAGGATCCATTTTAAAAGTAAAGATTCTTTTAAGAATATAAATTTTATTAGGAAGAGTTTTGGTAAGAAATAACTCATCTAGTTTCTTCCATACGACAGCTGGATCTTCCGAGTCTCCACTCTCCCTTGTGACACTAACCGAGATGTGCAGAAAAATGGTGCTGTACGTCATCTTCTTCATCTCAATCCACTGGTCTTCCGTGATACTTGCTGGAAAAGCGTCATCTTCTCCAATCGCCAAGTCCACCTTTTGTTGCATAAGAACAGCCTTGATCTTCCACTTCCAAAGGGCAAAGTCTCTCTTTCCATCAAACTTCTCAACAATGAAGTTTGAACCCATCTTGCGAAGAAAATCCCAGATTTATGCAGCACCCACAATTGCTTTCCAACTTCTTCTAAATCTCAAGAACACGATTGAAGATTGATCTCAATACCATTCTTGAATAACCCTCAAGAACACGATCAGTTCTTGATCTTTACTCCATTCTTGAATCACCCAAGAAGTTAATCTTTGATTCTTGGAGTCTTGCTCTGATGCCTGCCAATTTTGGCTCGGATACCTCTGTTTCAGCTCTGATACCGGGTCACCAAAGCTCTGATACCACTGTTGGGAAACCACCCTCAAGATGCCTAGGAGGTGATCTTCCAAACACCCAAGTCTAGAATGATTTGTAATGATCAGAACAGAAACAGAAATCAAAGAAAAGAAAGAACACAAGCAATTTGTTGATGAGGTTCGACAATTAGCCTACGTCCCCGTGAGTTCCTCTGAACTCTATGCACTAAATCAATGGTTCTTTACAATCGGCAACACCCCTTCAAGAACTCACTGGTTCTTGAAGAATGAAAGAAGAAGAAGTAGAAGAAACTGATAAGAACTAACCCTGGAATTTTCCCAGAAAATTCCCCTTACAAGCCCTTATATCCAATCTATACTACTTTCTCTTTCTAAACCTCCAGCCTCTCTACAAAGACTCTCTATTGTAGTTAGTGTCTTTACACTCTTATAATTGATCTCACTTTCACAATCACATATGTTTCACTTTTTGTTCTTTTTAGATTGAAGCTAAGTGACCTTTTATATAGTGCACCAACTTCTTGACCAATCTTGAGAATCAATCTCCACCCTTAGATCTTAAGGACCAATCAACCATAGCCTTTTGTCAATCCTAAGTGATCCTGTGCGTTTTGTTCATGCATCCACGCACCTTTCAAAAGGATGAATCAATGCGCATCAGTGTGCCTTCAGGCTGTGGCCTAGAACAGGGCATACCGCGGCTTGGAGCAGGGTTGAACCTCTCCACTTTCTGGGCACCGGAGCTTGAAAAGTTGGGCCGCGGCTTGGCCTGATGGCTGCACTTCCTGAAGTTGCTACTGGGCGCGGTGCACAATGCTAGGCCACGGTGCACAGCTCAAACTTGAAGCTGAACATTCTGAATTTCTTCTCCCATTTAATCCTTGGACAAATACCAACAAGCAACTTAGTCATGATTGCTTAGATGTTAGTATTTAGTGTTAGTAGTCAAAATCTGAGTTGACACCTTCCTAACATCACGGTCAAAAAAGTTCTTGGTGGGTTTGATGTCTTAAAGCTCAACTGGCTTGATTATATTGTTGATACAAGCTTTATTGAGGTTGATTACAGTTAATTTATTTTATGTCATATTTGATTGTGATGCATATATATTTTTGGATATTTAACTATTGATTCAATAATACAGTTAGAAAGTGAAAATATAAAATCATTAAATGGCATGTGGTATGACTGATATGTTAGCATGGTGTATAGTAAAGTCAGTTAGTCAGTTTTAGGTACTTTTTTAGTCGGTGGTGCCTTTGAGTTGGTGAATTTGGTGATGTTTGGGGTAGGTTTAAGCAAGCTTAAATCAACTTGCTTAAATTTCTTCCAAGTAAAAATTTATCTTGATCAGATTTAAGCAAGTGAATTTAAACTTGCTTTAATCTAACCCCAAACAATGCCTATATATATTTTAGGGGCCGCCTCTCTATTTTTATCTTCAAGTAAAGTATGTTATTGTAGGCAATTCTGCTATATATGTTATAATATGAATTCTAATTGGTGATTTGAAGATATAATTTATGTGGGAAAATCATTATTGCAAGCTACTATAAAATTTTTGTGATCATATGAGTACATAGAAGTTTCTTTTTTAGGCTCTAATAGGATTCTTGTTACCTACCTTGATATCTTTGAAAGTTTGAACGAGAGGATTATGCTTTGTCAACTCCATGTCCTGCCTTGTGTATCATAACAAACTACTACTACTAGTCCTATCCTCTGTTTCATATTGTACTAAACGATTACATTTAAACCTTGTTTTGCATATATCATATATGTTTCATGGAATCTAATGCTTCAAAGTCCAGAAATCATGATAGATACTTATGATGCAGTTGGATTATTGAAAATATGAGTGCTTACATGAATGATAGATTATATTTGCTTTACATCAAATATTGTTTGCGTATGAATTATCGAAGCATGAAATAAATTCTTTAGTGATGTGATGTGTATTGTGTCAATTTACTGTTGGGATCAACAATGATGACACTCATGTATACTTTCTTTTCTCCTTTATATATTATGTTTTTTTATTGAAATATATGGTGAATATGAGTTTGTCTGCCTCTATTGCTTTCATTACCTCATCTTGTGATTATTTCTCTAGAATTGAAAAGGATGTTTCTCTATGAGTTTTCTATGCTAATTAGAACACATAGAAACAACCTAGTCATGATTGCTTAGATGTTAGCATTTAGAGTTAATTGTTAAATTCTGAGTTAATTCATGGTTAAGGTTACATTCAAAACTATTCTTGGCGGGTTTGACGTCATAAAACTCTTTTTGCTTGATTATATTGTTGACAGAAGCTTTATTTGGGTTTATTACAGTTTATTTATTTTCCATCATATTTTTTTGTGATGCATATATGTTGTTGGATGTTTTTCTACTGAATCATTGATATAGTTAGAAAGTTAAAATCTAAAATCATTAAATGGCATGTGGTATGATTGATTTGTTAGCATGGTGTGTTTATGTATGTGAATATAGCGAAGTTTGGGGTAGGTTTAAGCAGCCTTAAATCAACTTGCTTAAATTTCTTCCAAGTAAAAAATTGCTTTGCTCAGATTTAAGTAAGTGAAATTAAACTTGCTTAAATCTGACCCTAAACAACGCCTATATATATTTTAAGGGTTGACTCTCTATAAGTATCTTTAAGCAAAGTATGCCATTGTAGGAAAATTCACTTTATGTGTTATAATACGAATTCAACTTGGTGATTCGATAATATAATTTATGAGCAAAAATCTTCATTGCAACGTACTATAAAATTTATATGATAATGTGAGTTCTTGGAAATTTCTTTTTTAGGCTCTAATAAGACTTTTGTTATCGGCCTTGAAATCTCTAAATGTTCTAAATGAAGAATTGTGCTTTGTCAACTCTATGTCTTGCCTTATGTATCATGACAAACTACTACTATTAGACTTATTCATTGTTTCATGTTGTACTAAATGATGATAGTTGAACCTTATTTGCCATATATCCTCTATGTTTCATGAAATCTAATGCTTTATAGTCTAGAAGTCATGATAGATAATTATGATGCAGTTGGGCTATTTAAAATATGAGTGCTTACATGAATGATTGATAATATTTGCTTTGCATCAAATATTGTTTGTGTATTGATTATCAAAGCATGATAAACATTCTTTAGCATTGTGATGTGCATTATGTCAATTCACTATCAGAATCAACAATGATGACCCTCATGCATGTTTTCTTTTCTTTCTTTTTATTTTATTTATGTTACTTAAATATGTGGTGATTATGAGCTTGTCTACCCCTATTGCATTCGTTACCTCAGCTTGTGATTATTCCTTTTAGATGGAAAAAGGGTTGTTTCATAAGACCTCTTCTATTTAGAACTCTAAGGAACAACTTAGTAGTGATTGCTTAGCTGGTAGTATTTACAGTTAGTAATAAAATTCTGAGTTGATCTCTGGTTAAGGTTCGAGTAAAAAATGTTCTTAGTGGGTTTTACATCTTAAAGCTCACTTGGCTTGATTATATTGTTGACACAAACAGTATTTGGGTTGATTATAGTTTATTTATTTCATGTCATATTTTGTTTGTGATGCATATTTGTTCTTGGATGTTTATCTACAGAATCATTGATATAGTTAGAAAGTTGAAATCTAAAATCATTAAATGGTATATGATATCACTGATATGTTAGCATGGTGCATCGTAGAGTCAACCAGTCTTAGGTACTTTTTTGTCGGTGGTGCCTTTTAGTTGGTGAATATGGTGATGTATGGGGTTGATTTAAGCAAGCTTCTATCAGTTTGCATAAATCTTTTCCAAGTCTTAAATTTCCTTGATTAGATTTAAGCAAGTGAAATTAAACTTTCTTAAATCGGGCCCCAAACAACGCCTATATATTTTAGGGTTTGACTCTCTATGTTTATCTTAAAGAAAAGTATATCATTGTAAGCAAATCCACAGTATGTTTCATAATACAAACTTGAGTTGGTGATTTGATGATATAATTTATATGCGAAAATATTTTGTACAAACTACTGTAAAAATTTTTTGATCGTCCAAGTTCTTGAAAACTTCATTTTTTAGGATATAATAAGTCTCTTATTATCTGCTTTGATATATCTGAATGTTTGAAAGGGAGAATAGTGCTTTGTCAACTCCATGTCCTTCCGTGTGTTTCATGACAAGCTACTACTACTAGACTTATCCTTTGTTTCGTAGTGTACTGAATAATGTTAGCTGAACCTTGTTTGTCACATATCCTCTATGTTTCATGGAATCTGATATGAGTTTATTTTCCTCTGTTGCATTCGTTACCTCGTCTTATGATTATTCCTCTAGGTTAAAAAGGATGTTTCGGAAGGACTCTTCTATACTAGTTAGAACACCAAAGAACAACCTATTCATGATTGCTTAGATGTTAGTTTTTAGTGTTAGTTCTAAAATTCTGAGTTGACCCCTGGTTAACGTTACGGTAAAAAATGTTCTTCTCGATGCATCGTAGAGTCAGTAAGTCTGAGGTATTTGTTTAGTCAGTGGTGCCTTTTAAATGGTGAATATGGCGATGTTTTGGATAGATAAATATTTTAGGAGTTGACTCTCTATGTGTATCTTCAAGCAAATTTTGTCATTGTAGGCAGATCCATGGTATATGTTTTTTGTACAAATTCAACTTGGTGATTTTGATATAATTTATGTGCAGAATTCTCCAATACAAGCTACTGTAAAAAAAATTTGTGATCATGTGACTTCTTGGAAATTTCATTTTTAGGCTTTAATAGGACTCTTATTGTCTGCCTTGATATCTTTGAATATTTGGAAAGGAGAATTGTGCTTTGTCAACTCTATGTCTTGCCTTGTGTATCATGAAAAACTATTACTACTAGATTTATCTTCTTTTTCATATTGTACTAAATGGTTATAGTTGAACCTTGTTTGCTATATATCCTCTCCGTTCTATGGAATCTAATGCTCTAAACTCCAAAAGTCATATTGGATACTTATGATACAGTTGGATTATCTAAAATATGAGTGCTTACATGAATGATAGATTATATTTTTTTTTTTGCATCAAATATTGTTTGCATATTGATTATCAAAGCATGATAAACATTCTTTAGCATTGTGTCAGTTCATTGTCGGGATCAACAATGATAACCCTCATGCATTCTTTTTTCCTTTTTGTATTATGGTTGTTGTTTAAATATGTGATGAACATGAGTTGGTCTTACTTTGTTGCTTTCATTACCTCGTTTTTTTATTATTCCTCTCAATGGAAAAGGAATATTTCTCAAGGACTCTTTTATGCTAGTTAGAACTTCAAGGAACAACCTAATCATGATTGCATAGATGTTAGCATTTAGAGTTAGTTGTCAAATTCTAAGTTAATTTCTGGTTAAGGTTATGGTCAATAATATTCTTGGCGGGTTTGACATCATAAAGCTCCCTTGTTTTGATTATATTACTGACATAAGCTTTATTTGGGTTGATTAAAGTTTATTTATTTTTTTGTCATATTTGTTTGTGATACATATATGTTCTTAGATTTTTATGTTTTGAATCATTGATATAGTTAGAAAGTGGAAATCTAAAATCATTAAATGGAATGTGGCATGACTGATACGTTAACATGGTGCATAGTAGAGTCAGTTAGTCTTAGGTATTTTTATAGTCGGTCGTTCCTTTCAGTTAGTGAATATGGCGATTTATAGGGTATATTTAAGCAAACTTAAATCAGCTTGCTTAAATCTCTTCCAAGTCAAAAATTGCTTTGACTAGATTTAACCAAGTGAATTTAAATTTGCTTAAATCTGACCCCAAACAACACCTATATATATGTTTGAGTTTGACTTTCTATGTTTATCTTCAAGGAAAGCATGTCATTATAGAAAAATCCAATGTATGTGTTATAATACGACTTGGTGATTTGATGATATAATTTATATGCAAAAATATCCATTACAAGATAATGTAAGAATTTCGTGATCATATGAGTTGTTGGAAATTTCATTTTTTAGGTTCTGATAAGACATTTGTTATATGCCTTGATATCTCTGAATGTTTGAAAGGGAGAATAGTGTTTTGTCAACTCAATGTTCTTCCTTGTGTATTATGATAAACTACTACTATTAGAGTTATCCTCTGTTTTATATTGTACTAAATGATGACAGTTGAACCTTATTTGTCATATATCCTCTCTATTTCATGGAATTTGATGCTCTAAAGCCCATAAGTCACAATAGATACTTATTTAAAATACGAGTGCTTACATGAATGAGAAATTATATTTGTTTTCCATCAAATATTGTTTGAAAATTCATTATCAAAACGTTATAAACATTCTTTAGCATTGTGATGCATGTTGTATCAGTTCACTATCAGGATCAACAATGATGACCCCCTCCATGTTTTATTTTATTTTCTTTTTAAATTATATTTGCTGTTTAAATATGTGGTGAATATGGGTCTATCTGCCTCTCTTGCACTTGTTTCCTCATCTTGTGATTATTAGTCTGGGATGGAAAGGGAAGTTTCCCAAGGAAACTTCTATGCTAGTTAGAACACCAAGGAACAACCTAGTCATGATTGCTTAGGTGTTAGTATTTAGAGTTAGTAGTCAAATTTTGAGTTGATCTCTTGTTAAGGTTACGGTAAAAAAATGTTTTTGGTGGGTTTGATGTCTTAAAGTTCCCATAGCTTGATTATATTATTGACACAAACTTTATTTAGGTTGATTACTATTTATTTAGTTATTGTCATATTTGTTTGTGATGCATATCTGTTCTCCTTTGTTTATCTACTGAATTATTGATAAAATTAGAAAGTGAAAATATAAAATCATTGCTAATATCTTAGCATGGTGCATCGTAGAGTCTTTGAGTCTTAGGTTTTTTTTTTAATCGGTAGTGCCTTTCATTTTGAGAATATGACAATGTTTCGGGTAGATTTAATTAAGCTTAATTCATTTTGGTTAAATTTGTTCCTAGTGTAAAATTTTCGTGATGAGATTTAAGCGAGCTTAAATCTAACCCCAAACAACGCTTATATATATTTTAGAGGTTGACTCTCTTGTATCTTCAAGCAAAGTATGTCATTGTAGGCAAATCCATTGTATGTGTTATAATATGAATTCAACTTAGTGAATTAATAATAAAATTTATGTGCGATAATATTTTATGCGAGCTATTGTAAAATTTCTTAAATCATGTGAGTTCTTGAAAATTTCATTTTTTAGGCTCTAATAGGATTCATGTTATCTGCCTTCATATCTTTGAATGTTTGAAAAGGAGAATTGTGCTTTGTAAACTCCATGTCCTACCTTGTGTATCCTGACAAACTACTACTCCAAGACTTATCCCCCGTTTCATGTTGTACTAAATGATGATAGCTGAACTTTGTTGTCATATATCCTCTCTATTTCATGGAATATGATGTTCTAAAGTCCAGAAGTCATAATAGATACTTATGACACAATTGGGTTATTTAAAATATTAGTGCTTACATAAATGATATATTATATTTGCTTTGCATTAAATATTGTTTACATATTGATTATCAAAGCATGATAAACATTCTTTAGCGTTTTGACGTGCATTGTGTTAGTTCACTATCGGGATCAACAATGATGACCCTCATGCATATTTTTTTTCCTTTGTGTATTATGTCTTTAGTTTAAATATGTGATGAACAATAGTTTATCTTCCTCTATTGCTCTCGTTACCTCATCTTGTGATTATTCATCTGGGATGGAAAAGGATGTTTGCCAATGACTCTTCTATGCAGTCAAATTATGTGTTGATCATTGGTTAAGGTTATAGTAAAAAATGTTCTTAGCGGGTTTAACGTTTTAAAACTCCATTGGCTTGATTGTATTGCTGACACAAGCTTTATTTGGGTTGATTATAGTTTATTTATTTTTTATCATATTTGTTGGTGATGCATATCTGTTCTTGGATGCTTATCTACTGATTCATTGATATAGTTAGAAAGTGAAAATCCAAATTCATTAAAAGCCATGTGATATGACTAATATGTTTACACGGTACATCGTAGAGTCAGTGAGTCTTAGGCTTTTTTTTTAGTTGGTGGTGCCTTTCAGTTGGTGAATATAGAGATGTTTTGGATAGATAATAGATACTTAAATCTTCCAAGTGAAAAATTGTCGTGATCAAATTCAAGCAATTTAATTTAAGCTAGCATAAATCTGACCCTAAACATTGCCTATATATATTTTAGAGGTTGACTCTTTATCTGTATCTTTAAGAAAAGTATGTCATTGTATGCAAATCCACTGTGTCTTATAATACGAATTCAATTTGGTGACTTTATGATATAATTTATGTGCAAACATCTTCTGTGCAAGTTATTGTAAAATTTCTGTGATTGATGAGAGTCATAAAATGCTTTTCAATAGTGGTTAATTGTTAGCATTTTAGGATTGATCTCGGTCTTTATTGCGCTTTTATGTGTTAACAACTCTAAAGTAATATTATTGGACCACTGACTTATTTCAGTGCAATTTTCAGGTACTTTGAGTTTAAAAGAGAAAAAGAAGCGATCGTTGCTTAAAAGGCCAAGATCCCATGCTTCTGGAAGAAAAAGATTGACTGCTGCCTGTACTGCGATCGAGCGCACATCCCACATCGACCAAGAAGTACTCTGCAGCGCAACTGCGATCGAGTGCACAAGTAGTGCGATCGAGCGCACATCCCACATCCACTAAGAGTACTCTGCAGCGCAACTGCGATCGAGCGCGAAAATCTGCGATCGAGTGCACATGCGATCGAGAGCACTAAGGCTGCGATCAAGCGCACTTGGGTAGTATCCCACATCGGTTAGTAAACACATAGCACTCCGGGAGTTTTCCTATATAAGACCCATTCCACTTCAGCTTTAGGCATCAATCGGAGATCATCTGAAATCATCAGAGAGTGAATCCAGAGGGCTTTTAGGAGGAATCAAAAGTATACTTTTGGAGGGCAAGCTGAGGAATCGCCGAAGCTTTCGCTACCAAGGAGGTAATGATCGTTGAGAGGTCGGAGGCAACTCAAGGAAGCATGAGCTCCATGGCTAGCTAATCTCCAAGCAAGGCGAAGGGATGAATCCCTAGGTGTAGTTGTTCTTATTTTCCTTTATTTGATTAAGTTGTAGTTGGATATTATTTCATTAAAAATTGTTATGTTTTATTCTTTAATTTAATTAGTAGATTTTTTATTAGTCCGGTGATTGCATGCTTCTTTTCCATATAAGTTTAGTCATGCTTTTCTTATGTGTATTTGTTTGGGTGTGATTGAGTCCGGTAGATCTCTTTTATAGATTTGTCCATTGTTGCGGTATTTTCATTTAGATATATCGTCGTCTTTTGATAATTTATAAGTTAGGTCATGTGTGCTTGAAAGTAAAGAATAATTCATAGCAATTACATTAGGGTTTATAAATGCGCTTTAATTGAATATTTGTCGATTGCTTGTTTGGGATGTGAAACTTGCAATCGAGATAAAAACAACTGAATCAAGTTAGGATTAGAGCAACGAACCTAGGGAGGATTTTCGGAACCTTATCGTTTCTTTATTATATTATTCAATCATTTAAACAATTTTTATAAAATCGACAATTCAACTTCTTTCAATCAATCTTTTATCATTTGTGTTCAAGTTTACACCTTCTTTCGTAATTAACTTGTTTCCCCGTGGAATCGACACCCCAAAGCTGTACTACAAATAACCACGTTATACTTCGGGTGTAATCAAATTTTGGCGCCATTGCCGGGGAAACACGCTTAAATACAAAGAAGATTGTCAACTTTTGACATGATGATAGAAGAGTTGTAAATAGCTTTCTTTTTAGCAGCTATAAAGGCGGTAACTTCGTTCCTTTTTTTTGCTTGCTTCATTAAATTTTTGTTTTATATTTTATTTTATTCTTTTTGTTTTATAGTACTTCCTATTGTGTGATCTTGCATGCCCAGATATAGTGATACTTTGGGCAGATTTGCTTATAGGCCTGTGCTAGAGTCAAGGTTAAACTTTTTAAACCCTTTAATTGATAATCCATCTAGTCTTGAGGAAATGAGTGAACACAAAGATCAACCTACTAGGACCCTTCAGGATTACCTCCACCCTACACGCATAACCACACCATCTTGCATTATGTTTCCAGCCAACATTCCCCAATTAGATCTTAAAATAGGGATGATACAGTTACTCCCTATATTTTATGGCATGGAAAATGAGAACCCATATGTGCACGTTAAAGAGTTTGTGGAAGTAGTTGCGAATTTCCATAGTTAAGGTGCAACTGATGACATTGTGCAGCTTAAGTTCTTTCCTTTCGCTTTGAAGGATAGAGCCAAGAGTTGGCTATACTCACTGAGGCCACGATTTATTGGATCGTCGACTGAGATGACTCAGGCCTTCTTTAACAAATACTTCCCTCTACATAAGACTAATGCGTTGAAAAGAAAAATCTCCACCTTTGCACAAAAGGAAAACAGGACATTGTATCAGTCTTGGGAGAAATTTAAAGAGCTGTTAAGTATGTGTCCACACCATGGGTATGAAAATTGGCGTTTAGTAAGCTATTTCTATAAAGGTATTACCTATAGAGAATACCAATTTGTAGAGATGATGTGCAATGGGGAATTTCTGCAAAAAGACCCCGATGAGGCTACTGAATACCTCAATAAGCTCACTGAGAAAACTTATACATGGACTAGACCTAGTGCTACTGAAAGCACGAATAGGTCATGACCTATAGGAAACCCCAGTGGTGGAGGAATATACCATCTTAGGGAAGAAGACAACCTGAAAGCTAAGGTCGAACTGCTCACTAGGGAGTTAGAGGCATTGAAAACTAAGGGCTCAAAGCAAACACATGTGGCTAATCATGCCGAGTCGTTAGAATCGCACTTTGTGTGTGGCGGGGTAGATCATCTCGCCCAAGAATGCCCCACATTTGTTGATATGAGAGGGCTGTACGAGGAACAATGTAATGTCTTAGGCATGTACAAGAAGCCACTTACTTGTAGAGCTCGAGCATCGAGCGTATTGGGCAATTAAATCTTTTAATTTTGACATAGGAGAAACCGGTAAGCTTCGAAAATATCAGTTGACCGAGTTAGAGGAGTTAAGGAATGATGCTTATGAGAACTCTAGAATTTATAAGGCTAAGATGAAAGTATTCCATGATAAACATATTTTGAGGAAAACGTTTAAACCTAATGATCGGGTGCTCTTATACGACTCTAGACTCCATAAGCATCCTGGAAAACTTCAGTCGAGGTGGACCGACCCTTTTGTGGTGAAAAATGTTTTTGAAAATGGGGAGGTAGAAATTGAGGATACTAGAGATGGCCGGGTCTTTAAAGTCAATGGTCAATGCCTTAAGATCTTAATGGATAGGCAAGATCCTGAAGTGGAAGACATTCTGTTTATGGATCCTGTCTACTTACCTTGACCACACAACAGAGGTACAATTTTTTTCTTTTATTTTTGTGTTGTTTATTTGTTTTGTTTTTTTTATTATTATTGAATGCACTGTAATTTTAATTTTTAATGTGCTGACACACAGTGGGAGTCTTAATGGTACACCACAGTTGCTCTCTTTTTGTTTGTTCTATATTGTAGATCGGATTTTCAACAAGAAGTTTAGCATGCAGTTCATATGGAGGTGTACAAATTTCATCTTCTGTGCACTTTTGTTTACAAAGGGAGTTTCTTTTACCTTTTCTTTAACATTGAGGACAATATAATTTTTCATTTGGGGGTGGAGGAAACATAGTAACATTTTTTTTTTCATTGAACTGCTTGGTGTCATCTTTGTTTTTGATTAGCATGCCTTGTGTTAGCCTTAGAGTTAATTCAAATGTCAATGATATGAGCTTAATTGAGATAGCAGATAGCATGTAGAAGAAGTTAAATCTTGCTTCGGTTTGAAATTAATTTAAGTATTAATCTTCATTTGGTTAGAGACTCTAGTTTGTGGTAAGATTATATGATTAGTCTTAAACATTTAGAGAAGTTTTATGTGTGATTATTTTGTGAATATTTCTACGGTCTCGACAAGCTCTATAACTTACTTGATAACTACTTGAGGTGAATTCCTAGAATGCACACTACTTAGGATATGATATAGGCCATTTTTGAACCATTTGAGCATTTCAAACCTACCATTGCTATATTTATCACTAGTCACCTATTTGAGCCTTTTTCTTGAAAAGAAAAATTGAGCATTGTTTCTTTCGATAAACCATTTACTTACCTTTATGAGCCTAAAAATATTTTATCCTTACCTTTCTTTTAAAAGAACTTAGTTATACACATGTTGTGAGAAGCACTTAAAAGGAGTAAGGGTGGAAATATGAAGAAAAAATATATATATCACTACCACAACCCAAGTACATTAAAGGAGATAAGTTGGGGGTTGTGGAAAAGAAAAAAAAATGATGATGAAAAAGAAGGTGAATGGTTATGTGCCAAAATAAAAAAAAAAATGAATTGTGGCAAAGAAATAAGGAAGAAAGAAAAGAAAAAAATGGTGATTTGTTGAAAGAAATGCTCGAAAAATGGTTGAAAGAGTTGGGTGTTGAAGTAAGGTTATCTAGTGCTTAAAGAGTTGTGTTCAAAACTAAGAGATTAAGTTCTTCTACTTGTTGAATTCTTCCCATTCTTTCTTAACCTTTACCTTAGCCTAACGTTACAAGTTTATTAAAAGACCTTTTGATCCAATGTAGTGTAATTTTTCTACAATAGTGGAGAGTTGTTTGAAATGTAAGCATATGGAGCTTATTTTTGTGATTGACATCACGAAATTTTTTATGTTTTTAGAGGCCAAGACTTGTATTCATGAATGTTATGCATAAAATCATCCGGGTGTTTGGATTAATGGATTGTGGTAAGATGGATGTTAAGAGTCAATAACGATTTTAAAATTGATGTTTGGACTATTTTTGGACTTGAGTGAAATTGAATGATTCTTTGTGTCGTGTGCTATGTGCAATGTAGAATTCATTTCTTGTGTTCGCTTGAATTACTAGGGACTAGCAATAAGCTAGTTGGGGGATGTGATGAGAGTCATAACATGCTTTTCAATAGTGGTTAATTGATAGCATTTTAGGATTGATCTCGGTCTTTATTGCGCTTTTATGTGTTAACAACTCTAAAGTAATATTATTGGACCACTGACTTATTTCAGTGCAGTTTTTAGGTACTTTGAGTTTAAAAGAGAAAAAGAAGCGATCGTTGCTTAAAAGGCCAAGATCCCATGCTTCTGGAAGAACAAGATGGACCGCTGCCTGTACTGCGATCGAGTGCACATCCCACATCGACCAAGAAGTACTCTGCAGCGCAACTGCGATCGAGCGCACATCCCATATCGACCAAGAGTACTCTGCAGCGCAACTGCGATCGAGTGCGAAAATCTGCATTCGAGCGCACTAAGGCTGCAATCGAGCGCACTCGAGTAGTATCCCACATCGGTTAGTAAACATATAGCACTCCGGGAGTTTGCCTATATAAGACCCACTCTACTTCAGCTTTAGGCATCAATCGGAGCTCATCTAAAATCATCATAGAGTGAATCCAGAGGGCCTTTAGGAGCAATCCGAAGTATACTTTTGGAGGGCAAGCTGAGGAATCGCCAAAGCTTTCGCTACCAATGAGGTGATGATCGTTGAGAGGCCGGAGGCAACTCAAGGAAGCATGAGCTCCATGGCCAGCTAATCTCTAAGCAAGGCGAAGGGATGAATCCCTAGGTATAGTTGTTCTTATTTTCCTTTATTTGATTCAGTTATAGTTGGATATTATTTTCATTAAACATTGTTATGTTTTATTCTTTAATTTAATTAGTAGATTTTTTATTAGTCCGGTGATTGCATGCATCTTTTCCATATAAGTCTAGTCATGCTTTTCTTATGTGTATTTGTTTGGGTGTGATTGAGTCTGGTAGATCTTTTTTATAGATTTGTCCATTGCTACGGTATTGTCATTTAGATATATCGTCGTCTTTTGATAATTTATAAGTTAGGTCATGTGTGCTTGAAAGTAAAGAATAATTCATAGCAATTACATTAGGGTTTATAAATGCACTTTAATTGAATATTTGTCGATTGCTTATTTGGGATGTGAAACTTGCAATCGAGATAAAAACAACTGAATCAAGTTAGGATTAGAGCAACGAACCTAGGGAGGATTTCTAGAACCTTGTCGTTTCTTTATTATATTATTCAATCATTTACACAATTTTCATAAAATCAACAATTCAACTTCTTTCAATCAATCTTTTATGGTTTGTGTTCAAGTTTACACCTTCTTTCATAATTAACTTGTTTCCCTGTGGAATCGACACCCCAAAGCTGTACTACAAATAACCGCGTTATACTTTGGGCGTAATCAGTGATCAATGTGTGTTATTGGAACTTTTATTTTTTAAACTATAATAGGACTCTTGTTATCTGCCTTGATATCTCTAAATATTGAAATGGAGAATTGTGCTTTGTCAACTCCAGTCCTTCTGTGTGTATCATGACAAACAACTACTACTAGACTTATCCTCTTTTACATACCATACTTTATGATGACAACTGAACATTGAAATCCTTATGTGTATGTTTCTTTTTTCTTTGTTCATTATTGTGTTGTTTAAACGTGTGGTGAATATGAGTCTGTCTAACAGTTGCTTTAGTTTCCTTATCTTTTGATTATTCTTCTAGGATGGAAATGAAATTTTTTCAAGGACTCTTCTATACTAGTTTGCACACCAAGGAATATCCTGGTCATGTTTACTCAGATGTTACCATTTAGAGTTAGCAGTCAAATTCTTAGTGGATCCCTGTTTAAGGTTAGGGTTATTAATATTCTTGGCGGATCTGACGCCTTAAAGCTACCTTGGCTTGATTATATTGGTGACACTAGCTTTATTTGTGTTGATTATAGTTTATTTATTTTTTTTGTCTTATTTGTTTGTAATGCATATATGTTTCTTGGTGTTTATATACTGATTTATTTATACAATTAGAATTTGAAAATCTAAAATCATTAATTGAAATGTGGTATGACTGATATTTAAACGCGGTGCATCTTAGAGTCAGTCCGTTATAGGTATTTTTTTTAAGCGGTGGTGCCTTTCTATTCGTTATTATATATATTTTTGGGGTTGATTCTCTATATGTATCTTCAAGTAAAGTATGTCATTGTATGCAAATCCATTATATGTGTTATAATACTAATTTCACCTGGTGATTTTAATGATATAGTTTATGTGCGAAAATCTTTTATGCAAGTGACTGTGAAAATTCAATGATTATGCGAGTTCTTAGATATCTCACTTTTTAGGCTCTAATATGACATTTTTTTATCTACCTTGATATTTCTGAATGATTGAAAGAAAGGAAAAAGAGAATTGTGCATTGTCAACTCCATATCATGCCTTAAGTGCCTTGAAAAAATACTATTACTAGACTTATCCTTTTTTTTATACTGTATTAATTGATGACAATTGTACCTTGTTTACCATACATCGTCCTTGTTTCATGGAATCTGATGCTCTAGAGTCTAGAAGTCATGATAGATACTTATGGTAAAGGTTGATTCTTTATAATATGAGTTGTTACATGAATGATAGATTATATTTGCTATGCATAAAATATTGTTTGTGTATTGATTATTAAAACATGATGAGCATTCTTTAGCATTGTAATGCGCATTGTGTCTATTCACTATCGAGATCAACAATGATGATCCTCATGCGCATGTTCCTTTTTTCGTTGTATATTATGTCTGTTTTTTAAATGTGTGGTGAATATGAGTTCATATGCCTCTATTGCTTTCGTTGACTCGTCTTCTGATTATTCCTCTAAGATTGAAAGGGAAGTCTACTAAGGACTTTTCTATGCTAGTTACAAACCAAGAAACAACCTAGAAATGTTTTCTTAAATGTTAACATTTAGAGTTAGTAGTCAAATTCTGAGTTGATCCTTCATTAAGGTTAGGGCTATTAAAGTTCTTGGTGGGGTTGATGTCTTAAACCTCCCTTGGCATGATTATATTAGTGACACTAGGTTTATTTGTATTGATTACAATTTATTAATTTCATGTCTTATTTTTTTTAATATATATATATATATATATATATATATATATATATGTTCTTAGATGTTTATCTATTGATTCAGTGATATTGTTAGAAAGTGGAAATCTAAAATCATTGAATGGCATGTGGTATGACTAATATGTTAGTGAGGTGCATTCAAAGTCAATTAGTGTTAGGTATTTTGTAGTCGGTGATACCTTTCCGTTGGTGAATATAAATATTTTTAGCTTGACTCTCTCTGTGTATCTTCAAGCAAAGTACGTTATTATAGATAAATCCACTATGTGTTATGACACGAATTCGACTTGGTGATTTGATGATATATTTTATGATACAGCACAAGAATAAAGTAGTAACAAAAAGCAAAGGGCAATAGAGGAGAAGTTAGCAAGGAGAGAAAGTGTAACGACCCATCCTAGGTTGGCCACCCCCGAGACGGTGTCATCACATTTTGAAATCTCAAGCACGACACTTATTTGCAACAATAAAATAAATAACACCAATAGAAAATTTTTACATAAATCCTCAACCCTCAACAAGGGAGTTACCTCGATCTGATCTTTAAACATTAACTACAACGTAAAATACATGAATATTTACAAATAATTTTTCTTCTTATTTTCTCATTAGTCTGAGGATGATGACACGCACGTGACTTACAGAAATGATTTCTTCTGAACCTCAACTTACCAAATTATTTGTCAAGCCTGCTACCTGAAAATTATTGTACAATGAGGAGTGAGCTTCACAAGCTCAATGAATTACATTTACTAAAAGTATTCCAAATTCCAAAAAATAGTCCTTTAATATTTAATCTTTTATTTTTTCACATAACCTGACAACAACTTTCTGACTATCATTACACATGTCATATGATTCATTCTCTATCAATATCTTCTTCTCAATCATTGGTCCACCTTAAGACCATAAATTATCTCATAATTACCTCGTAATGAGGTTCACATCATAAAGTCCATCATTTAGATGGTTCTTATCACCATAATTGTCTCTTTCTATGAGACTCAACAATCTATAATTAAATTCACAATAATATTCCACATCTCAGCATTTTAATAATCTTATCATCATAGTTATCTCTTTTTATGAGACTCAATCATCTATAATGATATTCACAATAATACATCACACCTCATCATTTCAATAATATTTTCTTCATAACTGTCTCTTTCTGTGAGACTCAATCATCTATAATTAAATTCACAATAATATTTTACATCTCAGCATTTTAATAATCTTATCATCATAGTTGTCTCTTTTTATGAGACTCAATCATCTATAATTAAATTCACAATAATATTCCACATCTCAGCATTTTAATAATCTTATCATCATAGCTGTCTTTTTTTATGAGACTCAATCATCATTCACAACAATATCCCACATCTCAGCTTTTCAATAATCTTCTCATCATAGCTGTCTCTTTTTATGAGACGCAACCATCATTCATAACAATATACCACATCTCAGCATTTCAATAATGCAGCAATAATTAAAACAGATGCAGATGCATGAATGATTATGATGGGAACGTCTTCCCACCTGTCGACAGGTTGTTATTATCTTAGACCGGTTGCCCTCCTGGTTCTTTACTTTGCAACTTGTCCCGGTTGCCACAGAAATTTTCTCAGCATATACCAGCTGGCACGATGTCCCTTTTATTTCCAGCATATACCGGTTGTCACGGTTATTTCATTAAACCGACTGCCTTCCCGGTTCTTTCATTTTCATTAAACCGGCTGCCTTCCTGGTTCTTTTCTTTTTCATTTAATGCATATGTATATGAGCAATGATATGAAATATGTATATAAACAGCAATATAAAAAAAACAACATATAAATTTAAAACACTTAAATTGGTTATCCTGATTATTCTAAAAAATTTCTCTCATCACAAATCACATCAAATCATCCATCAAAGTTTGTTAAGATCCACTAAAATTTATCTCCTCAAAAATTCATACGAACATCTCAACCATAGCTCATCAAGAATTTCACTTCTCACTTCTATTATTAAATCAACTCATTTTTCTAATAATATTTCTTCTCACCTAATAATTTTCTACGATTCCAACATTTATACCATATCTATTCACCCAAATATTTATCTACCACCCAAACATACTTTAATAATTAAAATTTAATATTATCACCAAATAATTGATTTTTATTTAGACTACTTAAAGTAAATCCAACTCACCACGTAGCTCTTAAAGCTACCTGTGGATCACCTCCTTACCTTTCCTATTTCTCTCAAAAATTTTCCGAGTTGTAGGCCGTCAACACCTGACATCATATTTATATAAATTTTCCAATTTATTCTTCAATTCGATATAAACCACACACTTTGAAAGTTCCCACTTTGAACTTAGGGAAACTTCATAATTGTCAGAAATTCAAAAATAAACACTATGATATTACCTTCTACTTTTCTAATAGCTATTCTTGATTCTCTATGAAATTCCGCAGAAAAGCCCTTCAAAATTTTGCTCTTCCAACATTTCTTTAAGTCTCCAAAGATTTAAAGAAAACAGATGATTTATAGGAAACAAAATGAAATCTTATGGGTGAAATTTTTTACGTTTACATATGCTATATACACGAAAACTTGGGCTGAAAACTTTAACAGCCCCCCTCCCAAAAGTCTCCACAGTCTCCACGTTGTGGAGATGTGTAAGGCATTCCCAAATGCCGTCTGAAATTGGTAACATGTATTATACATGCTACCCATGTTTTGTTGACTACAAACGTCTTCTGAAATTGGCAGCAAGTATTACACCTGCTGCCCATAACTTTTGACCATTTTTTTTTTACTTCTTTTCTTTTAATGATGTCCACGTCCCAAAAATCTTTTAATGATGTCCACGTTCCAAAAATTCTTTAATGGCATCCACTTCCCAAAAATCCTTTAATGACGTCCACGTCCTAAAAATCCTTTAATGACGTCCACGTCCCAAAAATCCTTTAATGACGTCCACCTCCCATATTTTTTTTTAAAAGAATTATTTTGTTGAATACTAAATCCTTTGCGTAAAATATATGATTTTAATTTCATACTGTATTTATTAATTTACTTCTTTACCCTTACTTTATGAATATGGGTATTACAGAAAGTGTGCACACTAATATAGGGCTTAGGAGAAGCACTAGAATAAGAAGGAAACCAGATTGGTTCTAAGTGTATAAGAGTTCTCAAGGAGAGTGAGGCAACTAGAAATTAGTTACAAGTTTGTTACCAAATTAGTTAGTTTGTTAGTTGTTGTTAAGGTAGTTGTTAGTTGTAATTGTTTACTATTTAGATTTGTAAATCAATATAAATATTTGTAAGATTATCAAAGGCAGATGGAGAAGAATTTTCAAAGAAATTCTAGCAAGAATTTAAGGGAGTTGATCACTTATGTGAAATAATGACCCTTTTTTTTTTTCATTTCTATAAAACAGTTCCTAGCATTGGTAAACAGCTTTCTTTGCGTTTCCCTTTCTTGAATTCCAATCTCAATCAATATCCATAATCTACTTTGTCTTCTTCTTCCACTTCTTGATTTTCTTAATACTTATCATTTCTCATTATTTCCAACATTACAACACCAGAGATGGCAAAAAGAACATGCATCAACAAGCTAGATGAACATGTCAAGAACCTACAGCACAAATTTGAGGACAATTTCCAAAATCTTCAAGAATAGATGGATGACAACATCAAAACTTTACAAAGATTTCAGACAGCTCAGTATCAAGTTCTTTCTGAGCTAAAGAAGACTACCAAAAAAAAAATAGTTGGCATCAATAGAACCTGAAGACATTCATGGAATCCGTGGAACACAGGCTAGACAATCTTTAGAAAACAAATCAGTTCCAGAACCAACACCAAACACCAACTCAGATGACACAAAAAGTGGAACAACAAACTCAGTTCCAAGAGAATGCACATTCTTCTTTTCTATTTCACCAATTCAGATTTGAGTTTAATATTTGATGGATCAAATGTTCAAGGATGGGAGTTTAAAGTTGTGTAGTTCTTTGAGTATCATCATACTCCTTTTGAGAAAAGAATTACCACATTTTCCTTTCACATGGAAGGACCAGTTCTAGCTTGGTATCAATGGATGCACAAAGGAGGTTTAATTCATTCTTGGCCTTCTTTTCTTGAGGCATTGATGTCAAGGTTTGGACCTTTTACTTATGAAGATCCAAGTGGTGCATTGGCAAAACTTAAACAAACAACATATGTTAATGATTACGAAACTCAGTTTGAGTCACATGCTGCTAAGGTTCAAAGCTTATCTAAGTCCTTTTTAACTAGTTTATTCATCTCAGGTCTAAAACCTGAACTGAATAGAGAACTATTGTTGATTCAACCATCATCTATAGGATAAGCCATGGTTGTTGCAAGATTACAAGAAGGAAAGTATGTTGAGATCAAAAATACATCCAAGCCATATTGGACATCTACTCTAACTACCAATAACCCCTAAGGTAACTTCAAAAATCCTTCTTTTTACCACCTAAACAATTTCCTTTATAAGCCAATGTTGTTAAGCCTACTACTGTAAAACATGTACCAACCACTCAAACACAACTTGTTATCATAAGAAAATTAAGCCCGACTGAATTCAATGCTAGAAAAGAGAAAGACTTCTTGTTATAATTGTGATGAAAAGTATTACCAGGGCCATAAGTGCAAAAGAAAATTCTTGATACTAATAGGAGACGAAGAAGAAGATTTAGGAATTGTTTTACATCAAGATTTACTATGTGCACAACACTAAGAAGAGGAAGACTCTAGCTTATTATCTGAAATAAGCATGAATGCTTTAGCTAGCCAAATGAGTCCTAAAACTCTTAGGATAAGTGGCTGTTATGGCAATTTTACATTGCAAGTCATGGTTGATATTGGGAGTATCCACAATTTCATACAAGAAGATGTTGTTACAAGGCTAGGCCTACCTATGTCACCTTCCAAGTTGTTCAAAGTTTATGTGAGAAATGGAGATTATCTTTGCTATGACAAGATTTGCTACTCAGTACCCATCACACTGTAATAGCACTAATTTTTAATAGACTTATTTATTCTTCCCATCCAAGGGGTAAACATTTTCCTAGGAATATAATGGTTAGAAAGACTAGGGCTAGTACTCACTAACTATAAAGATTTGACCATGGACTTCTCCTAAAAAGGGCTAGAAGTACATCTCTAAGGTGAATCATACTTACACCATGCCCCATTACTACACACTCAACTGAAGAAATTAGCAACCTATGAGGGCATTGTCTCTTATTATCACTTAAAGATTGAAGTCAGGAATAAGAGGCAGATAAAGAAGTCATGGACAAAATAGGTGCAAAGATACTATAAGACTTCCAAATGGTTTTTTAAGAACCAACCTAACTACCCCCGTCTAGACCACTTAATCATCACACACACCTACTTCTTGGTGCAATGCTTATCAATGTCAAACCTTACAAGTATCCACATTTTTCGAAGAGTGAGATTGAAAGACTATGTAAGAAATGTTGTTAACTGGCATTATCAAAGATAGTCAAAGCCATTTTTCATCTCTAGTACTGTTAGTGAAGAAGAAGGATGGATCATGGAGATTATATATTGACTATAAGGCTTTGAATGCAGTAACCATTAAAGATAGGTTCCCAATCCCTATAATTGACAAGTTGTGAAATGAGTTACATGGAGCTAAGGTGCTATATAAATAGGATTTAAGGTCTGGTTACCATCATATATGAGTTCATAAAGAAGACATTCCAAAAAATGCACTTAGAACACACCAGGGGCACTATGAATTCCTTATCATGCCATTTGGATGGACTAATTCCCCTTTAACATTTAAAGTTATAATGAATATGATCTTCAAACCATTCTTAAAATAATATGTAATAGTCTTCTCTGATGATATCCTAGTTTACTGTCCTTCATTAGAAGATCACAAACTTCACCTCAAACAAGTGATGCAATGCTTAGCAGACCATAAACTATATGCCAAAAGAAGCAAGTGTGAGTTTTGTAAGGAAACCATTCAGTACTTGGGGCATATGGTTTCATCACAATGTGTGCAGCCATACCAAAATAAGATTTAAGCCATGACGGACTGGCCAGTCCTGTAACTACCCATCCTAAGTAAGCCTTACCCGATATGGTATAGTCATATTTAAGATCCAAGAACGACACATATATGAAACAACTATTACATCAACACTAAAAATATTTGCAATAGTGTCCATAAGTGACGGTCGGCAGCTAGTAGCCCTCTTAGAGAGATTAGAAGGAAATTATGTATTGTCTGTTAAGTGTAGTAGGAATCCAATAAGAAATTTATCAAAACATAATATAAAATATAAAACTAGAAGTGTTCACGGGTTGAGTTGAGTCAGGTTAGAGGTTAATTCTAACCCAACTCTTAACATTAACTTCTAAACCCTAATTCAAACCAACCAATGACAAGTTATGGAAATCTCAAACTGAACCCAATCTATGAAAAATTGGGATGGACTCGGGTTGGGTTCGGTTATCGTATAAAATCAAAATGAGGTTCATTTGGTTGTATTGGATCAGGTTTGGTCACGCTAGGCTAGAATCATGAATAAATTTTTTTTAAAAGAAAACAATAGAATCTTATTATGCACTCAAATGCCAACTACTAGTAATAGAAATTCAAAGCACCAAATTCAAATATTTCTCAAATATCAAAATTTCAAATGTTTGAACATCTTATAGAAATTTATAATTATTTTAGTTAAGCTGTAAAATCAATAAGGTAAATAGTTAAAACAATATAACAAAGTATATAAATATATGTGTGTATTGTGTGTTAAATACAGGCTCATGAGTTACAGGTTGGCCTAGGGTTAAGAAAACTTCATCCTTAACCCAGCCCAAATTTAATTCAGGTTGATATTTTTCAACCCCATCCCAACCCAACCTAAGAAAATCTCAACACTAACTTGCCCAAAGTCTGGGTTGAGTTCGAGTTGGGTCGGGCTAGCTTGCCCAAGTTGCTCCATCATATAAAATCAATATACCTTAACACATTGTTACTTTCCTTTGTTTTGGAAGAATCTGATATCCATCATTGCCTGCTATCATCATTTAGGGTTGTAAATAGGATAAACAACTCGAGCTCAACTCAAGATCGATTCAACTTTTGACTCATTATACAATTCATGAATAAATTTTGAGCAAAACTTTTAGCTCATAAAATCTTTGAACTGAGCTTGAATATAGTGTGGTTTAACTTGGTAAAGTTCAAACATTTTAAGCTTGTAATTTTCAAGCCAAACACTCAATTCAAATCAGTTTGGTTCGACTTGAATCAATATATTAACATAATTATATTTATATTCATGTAATTTTATTTTCAATTGTTGATTTTATCAGCTTGATCGCACATCTCAATGCCCAAAACCATTCATTCTTAGATGGAATTGTACCACTTGTAGCTAACGTGGATAAAAGAAAATGCTTAGGCTATAAAATGGCGGGTGAAAACAAGAAAGAAAAACACGAGAGAATGACAACATCTCTTCAACTCCTTTGTTTTAGTCTCCTACATTTGCAAACTTCTAAACCCATTGTTCTTTTGGTGGCTCTCTAAAACTCATCCACACATTGTTTATGTTTCTCTCTTTCATCGCATAATATTAACCAAATCACTCAAACAAGAAAGGTTTATGTACTTATCCTTTTGCACATCAATTTTTATTCTTTAAGAAAGATTTGGTTGAAAAGTTGATAAATATTAGATATGTTAAGCAGTTCTGTCTTTTGAAATCATTGGATGGTATGTCTATAGCTTTTCTTTGTGTTTTTAGACATATTATATCTGATATATTTAAATGATCTTGAGTTTGATGGGTTCGTTTCCATATTGGTGATAAAAGTTAAGTATGATAAGGTATAATCAACTAATGAATAGGGTATCTTGGTGATATTCCATAAAGGTCCTAACTGGGAGTGTGGTGTCCTTAAGCGGTAAATAGTTAATGAGATACAATTAAGGTCTACTTATTTTTAGACTTTGAATCTTTTAGGGTTTTTCTTTATTATGTATCGCTAGAATAAGAAAATCATGAAATAAACATTTTTATCAAAATGCTTTTGTACTTTTAAGAGAAATGAAGACACATATACCATGTAAAAACAGAGAATGAAGATGCTAGATCCTTCCTGAAAAAGTTGGTGAGTTTGCATTGGGACACGAAGACCATCATTTTGGTTTTTCTTTTTGACTAAACTTGTTAGCTAAAAGTGGTAAAATCTTATTTAGGAATGGATAGTGTCGGACTCATGCATACAAAGTGAGGTGTGCAGTGGTAAAATCAACACCCATTATGAAAAATAATTGGTGATTGATGAGATTAATTTTTTAAATTTATGTTTATTTTTGGATGGTGTTTTTTCTTGTCACCAAATTGATTGGTCAAAAATAAAAAATATATGGCTATTATTAAAGAAAAATTATAAAAACACTCATATGGTTAGGTGCATACTACAATTATACCTTTTATATGACAAAAATACACTTCATCCTCTAAACCCTAACAATGATTAAGTTTAGATTGATAAAAAAAAAGTTTCATAAAAATCATGTGGATAGAGGATATTTCAGTCAATTAACATTCAATTATTGACAAGTTATCATTATGAGACTATTTAGACTAATTTGAACTAATTATTAGTGTGATTTAAAAATAATTTTTTTAATATAAAATGATATAATTATAGTTTATGCTAAACAATAAAAATGATTTTGAATTTTCCCTAATATTAGCCTACGTTTGGAAACAATCATGACCCATGACTACTAATACTTTTTTAACAACTTCATAATTTTAACATCTTTTATAAATATTATTTTTTTGATATATCTTTTATAAATATTATAGATGTTTATAAATGCATATGTAAAAGTTTCTAAAATAAAAAAAAAAACATATGTAAAACTTATATTTTATATAATGCGTAAGCGTGATGAGGATAACATCGGCAATAGGATAAGACCCATTTATATGAAGTTTTTTAGAAATACTGTTTGTAAAAGTAAAGATTCTTGTAGAGGCATTCCATTTTGTGTCTCCTCGACCGATCATTGCAAGATAAATGGGTTTTTTCGGCGCTTCCTACAAGCGTCACCGTAAGTCCTCCGTCGGCGCTTCATTTCTGGCGCTTTCATGAAGCGCAGCAATGTCCAAAGAACATATATTGGTGCTTCAAAGTGCCATTATATGCAAAACCTATTGCATATTTTGGAGCTTCTAAGCGCCAAAATATTGCGGCGCTTACAAGCGCCGAAATATGCTCGAAACCCATTTCATATTCCGGCGCTTGGAAGTGCCGCAATATGAAATGGGTTTCAGCGTATTGCGGCCCTTGTAAGTGCCACAATATGCAGAACCCTTGCGGCGCTTTAAGGTGCCGAAATAGGTGTTAAAATAGCTGGTGATTTATGCACTTAGTGTAATTTCTTAGACTCTTATGCACAACCAGGCCGATTTGCTCTCGCGACTCCTTCTTCCTGCTCGCGTTTCTTCTTCCTCATCTTCTTCGTCTCTCTCTCATCAAAATTTCATCGCAGGTATATTTCACTCCTTCGTCATGCTTAGTTTCTCTATGCGTATATATTCTATAAACTATGATTGTTAGGGTCGATGATGAACTAGATTATGGGATTTATGTTGTTTTCCTAATTGGGTAATTATTATTGCTTGAAATCCCATTTTCATGTGATGGGGGCAGCAGCCCTGTGAGGTGCAACTATGAGGGTGTTGCTACACAGTAGCACATGTGATTATACATGGGGTAGTATTTAAAATTTTGTTTTAATAAGCGATAAAATTTTATTTCTCTAATGCCCAATTTATTTAATATTTAAGTTCTTTTTGTATGGTGAGTTAATGAAGCATGCTAAATTGATTTTCAATGTCATGCTTTTGTTTTTCCTCTTACTGTGTCTCATTAAGTTATTAAGTTGATAGTCTTGGCATGCTTTGTATGGCTGCTCTCAAGCATGTATATAATTAAGGAAATGGCATTGAAGCTGTAAGCAGGTACTTATTCTGATAGTTAAGAAATTTGAAAATTTATTTGGGTTTGGATTTCTCTTCAATTCTTCTGATCTTGTAAGCTCAATTTGTTGTTTATTTGTGTAACAAACCCAATTTTTTAATTAAGCAGTGTTACACCTATAACAATTTTTGACACCCTATGTGACAACTTTGTATCTGCTTAAATAATTGATAAGAAACTCCATTGGCAATATGTGTGTTTTATTAATTTTATCTTTAATGAAATCAATGTAATGAGTGAGAGTAAAGCAAACTTTCATGTGTTTGCATTGGGTGTCAAAATTTTCAGTAGATATAGCTTTACCCTTTTCTATTTACTGAATCAACATAGGGACAAGCAGTCATAGAAGACTATAACCACTCTGCTTGTTGACAACATTAATTTTGAATGCCTCTAAAAAGCTTGCAGTTTTTCCTATTACTTACTTGGAAACTTCATAAGAATCTGCTTTATGGAATTTTTTATGTGCTAGAGACAAGCTTATCTTTAAACAAAAGTCCCTTAAAATTTAGTTTCCGAAAACACTTTTTTTTGGGTGCACTGGACAAAAGATGAATAGAATCTAAGTCTCTTATTAGGAGAACTTAAAGGAGATCACTAAGTCAAAAAGCTCGAGTCGAAACACTTTCATCATGCTTAGTTTCTCTATGCCTATATATTCTATAAAATGTAATTGTTATGGTCAATGATGACCTAGGTTCTGGGTTTTGTGTTGCTTTCCTAATTAGGTGATTATTATTGCTTGAGATCCCATTTTCATGTGATAGGGGCTGCTGCACAACAACACCTATGCGGAGGCTGTTGCATAGCAGCCCCTGTGAGCAGCAGCACCTGTTAATGGGCTGCTGCACAACAACACCTGTGAGGGGCTGCTGCACAACAACACCTGTGAGCGGGCTACTGTATAGCAGCACAGTAGCCCTTGTGAATGGGCTGCTGCAAATTCGCACCTGTTGTTATCAATTTCAGTTCACCCACTTAGCAATCAAATCTAAGTTTGTGATTATGCCTTCTTTTTCCTAAAATAGTTCAATTCTGACTTTCTTAATATTGTTTGAGAAAGGTCTAGTGGTGTCATCTTAAAATTGTATAAAAGTTGGATAGATGAACCGAGGTCGAGTAAAGATTTTATGGATGGTGTCGCAAACTTCAATATAATTTTGTGTCAAAAAGCTTGTGCTAGTGGTAGTATTGTTTATCCATGTAGGAGATGTGGTAATTGTCCTTCATTCGAACTAGAAGTTGTTCAGGAGAATCTATTGTATAATGGGTTTAGTCCAGGTTACACTGAGTGGGTTTTTCATGGGGAGAAAGTCTCTCGTATAGACCATGCTCCCTTTAGTTTAGAACCCACTAGTGTTCCAGTTCGCTTCATGGGACGAGATGACGTGTTGGGTTTGCTCCGAAGTGCCTTCGAGGTTATTTGTGAAAACCAAAACAATGAACCATTAAGTGAAGGAATCGAATGGGATATTCAAACGAGCATGGTGAAGAGCAACAAGCCCATAGTGTGTTTGAGTTCAATAATTGTGATGAGCCTTTACATGTTGAACATCCATTTCATTCTTCTACTGATGAGATGACTCAGTATCGTAATTTGATGAAAGATTATGATCAAGAAATTTATTTGGGTTTTCAGAATTTCACAAAGTTAACTTTTATGTTATATCTGCTACACATCAAATGTTTGAATGGGTGGTCTAGTAAATCTCTTACGATGTTGCTCGAGTTTATCAACATGGCTTTTTCGATGTGTGCTCCAATGCCATCAAATTATAATGAAGTCATGAAGATTATTAAAGGATTGGGTCTTGGCTATTAGAAGATTCGTGTTTGTCCTAATGACTGCACATTGTATTGGGGTGAGCATGTGAATGATGAATTTTGTCATGCTTGTGGTATGCCATGGTTGGTTAGAAATAATGCTGATGATGAGGATCCGTTGAATGAGAGGGATGCTCCATCTAAATAGAAAAAGCTAGCTAAAATATTGCATTAGTTTCCTCTAATATCGAGATTGAAGAGGATATATATGTCATCTAAAACGGCTTCGTTGATGAGATGGCATGATAAAGATCAAACAAAGGATGGGATTTTAAGACACCCGACGGATGCATTAGCTTGGAATGAATTTGATACTTTGTATCCCAATTTTTCAGCTGATTCTCATAGTATTAGGCTTGGCCTAGCTAGTGACAGGTTTAATCTTTTTTTAACAATGAGTTCTACTTATGGCATACAACCGTTCTTTTGGTCCCATACAACTTGTCATCGTGGCTTTGCATGAAGCAAACATCGTTCATCCTTTCAATGGTGATTCCTGGGGAGAAAAGCCCCGGTAATGATATTGATATCTTTTTGCAGCCTCTAATGGAGGAGTTGAAACAATTATGGGATGGTGTTGATGTGTTTGATACGTCCACCAATCAAAGCTTTAAGCTGTGCGCTTCTCTTCTTCGGACCATTAATGATTTTCCAGCATATGCAAACTTATTTGGTTGGAGCACCAAAGGGCATGTTTCTTGTCCATGTTGTGGGGACTCTACGCATTCTATATGGTTAAAGCACGAGGGAAAGTTTTGCTATATGGGTCATCGTCGATGGGTAGAAGAAAACCGTGACTTTCGTTTCCAAAAGGATCAGTTTGATGGCACCATAGAGTTGGGATCTGCTCCTGTTCCACTGTTTGGACACGATGTTTTAAGACAACTAAAGGGTGGAAACTACATCTATGGTAATACCTCAAAGCCTTCTAAGAAGAGGGCAAGAGAGGATGTTGGTACCTCTATTGGGCAAGTACTAGTGGATAAAGTTGATAACCTTTTTAGGGTGTGGACGATTTCCTAGAAAATGTTGATAAGGAGGATCTTCTCATGGATGAGGGAGTTATAGATACTTTGTTGGAAAAAAGAACCATTTTTTTAGTTACATTTTTGGAAAAACAATCTCTTGCATCGTAATTTAGATGTGATGATGCATATAGAGAAGAATGTAGATAATTTGATTGGAACAATATTGAATATAGATGGTAAGACTAAAGATAATAAAAAGGCACACCGTGATCTCGAGGAAATTGGTATTAGAAAAGACCTCCATTTAGTTGTTCATCCTAATGGAAAAGATCACTCGTCTCCAGCATGTTACACTATGTCTACGAAAGAAGACAATTTCTTCACAGTTTTGGCAAATCTTAAAGTTCCTAATGGGTATACATCAAACATCTTAAAATGTATCAACCTAAAGGATCATAAGCTGTCAAACTGAAAGAGTCATGACGGTCACATATTGATGCAAGAAATCCTTCCTATTGCCTTGAGAGCATCTTTGCCTAGACATATTGTAGCAGTTGTTTATGAGTTATTATCATTTTTCAAAGCTTTATGCTCTAAACCCCTTGATCCCCAGCAGCATAACGTATTGGAGTTGCATGTTGCTTTGACACTTTTCCATTTGGAGAAAATATTCACCCCTGGTTTCTTTACCATTATTGTTCATCTTATCATTCACTTAGCCTCAGAGGCTAGACTTGGTGGTCTCGTACACTATAGGTGGATGTATCCTATTGCGAGGTTAGATGTTCAAATCTCATTAGTGAATACTTAATTTGTATTTTAATGGCTAGTAAATTTATCTTTTAATTTTTTGGCTTTGCAAGGTATTTAGTGCGCTTGAAATCTTATGTACGTAATAGAAGTAGACCGGAGGGGTCAATTGCTAAAGGGCATAATGGAGAAGAGTGTCTAACATATTGCTCACAATAATTCAAAGGTGTAGAGACAAACTTCAACTGCCCCCAAAGGAACAATTATAATGTAAATTTTTCGAATGAATACATGTTTTCCTCGGGTAGACGGATTATGGGAAAGATTGTAAGTGCTTAGCTCGATGACATGTCATTGCCTCAAGCACATCGTTATGTGTTGCTCCATAATGATAAACTTTCTCACTTTCGTACGTTAGTATCAATAAAGGAACTTAGTCATGTGGTTAAATTGAGTAGTTATTATGTTTTGTTATCCCTGTGAGGGCTAACAGTTTAATAAAAACATCAATCATTGCAGTGAATTTTTGGCTGCTCAAAGACTAACCAACCGTTCCAATCGACAAATACAAAGTCTCGAATAAAAGTGGTTAGTTGAGAAATTTCCCTCATAGCTTATGAGACAGGTTAGGCATAATATCAATTGTCTTTGAATGTTATAAGTGTGTTCAATAAAACATTGACTAATGTTGTCTCATATTAATTGTTGGAAAATGTTTAGGTGCCATGGATGGTGGATAACAATTATTCAGATGAAATAACTGCCTTTGCTCGAGGTTCGAATAATATTGTTAGGAAATTTAATGGATTCAATATCAATGGCTTTAAATTCCACACAAAGGACCGTGAGAAGTTTATACGATCTCAAAATTCGAGAGTTATGGTTGAAGCGGAGGATCAAATGTATTATGGTGTGCTCAAAGATATCATCGAGTTGGATTACTATGGGGCGTTTAAGATTGTGTTGTTCCGTTGTGATTGGGTGAATATTAATTCACCCAGGGGTTTGAAGAAAGATGCAAGTGGGTGTATTCTCGTGAACTTGTCTAGGTTCATACACACTGGTCAGTTATTTAAGGATGACCCATTCGTTATTGAATCTCAAGAGAAACATGTGTTTTATGTGCAAGATCCAACAAGAAAGGAATGGTATCATGTTGTGATCACAAAGCCAAGGGACTTATATGAAATGGGGAAAAATGCAGGAAGAGGATGATGACACTTACAATCAGTGCATGCCGTCTAATGTAGTGGTAGACAGTTAATTAGATTGTATCTCAAATTGGGCTAGGATGGACATTGATGAAGATACCAATCTTTAATTTAATCTCTGGTTCTTTTGGTTCTCTTTTTGCATTTTATTTTTGAGCTAGTTACATGAGAAGGCAGTGTGTGTACTTGGTTTGATTGCTTGATGAATTGAAATTTATTGCCTTAGACAATCAACATTTATTATGTTGCGTTGTTTCTTTGTACAATTTATACCTGAATTCTCTTCATGTAGCATGAAATTTAAAACGAACTGAGCTAGGTAAACAATCTTATTCTACACCTACACCAGCACTTGCACAGGGGCTACTTCTGTTCCATTTTTAATTGTCAATATCTTTTTCTTGATTGTGATGTGTGTGTGTGCATATTGAACTTTTTTATAAACTTTGTGCATGATGTGCAGTGCTTTATGCTGTCCAGGTAAAAGAAGATTAAGAGATTTATTACTTCAAAGTGGTAATCGCTTTTGTGCATGTTGAAAATCACCCTTTGAATCCTAGGTGGTGACCTTCAAACACCTAAATCCCGAATGATTTGGACCGAACAATAATCAAACCATAAAAAAGAAAACACAAGCAATTGCTATCGAGGTTCGGCAAATTGCCTGCGTCCCGTGAGCTCCTCCGAGCTCTCTGCACTAAATCAATGGAATTTTTACAATTACAGCAACACCTCTTCAAGAACCATGTGTTCTTGATGAATGAAATAAGAGAAAAGAAAGAGATAAGAACTAAGTGTTTCCCTGGAATTTTCCCCAAGAAAATTCCAATTACAAAGCCCTTGAACACCAATCTTGAATACTCTCTCTCACTAGAAACACGTTTGGAGAATTGAGAGCCTATCTCTCTAAACACCAGCCACTCTTGGAATAAGACTTCTTCTTGTGTTTCTTCCTTGTTGTGTCTTTCCACTTTCTTTTTGTTGTGTGTAGTTATTGCTCCTAGCTGACCCTTTATATAGAACAACAACTTCTTTAACCAATCTTGAAGTTAGTCTCAACCCTTTAATCTTGAGAACCAAACAATCATGGCCCTCCAATAGGTCAAAGTGATCCTGTGCGTTTTAATCAAGACCCAATGCACCAGCTAGAAAAACAGAACAAAGGCATCAGGTGTGCTGCGCGTCGTGGCTCAGAACAGGGCAGGCCACGGCACACAACAAGGGAAAAAGCCTCCACCTGCTAGAGGCCGCAGTGCAGGCAAGTCTGTGCCACGGCGCACACCTGGAGGAGAAAATCCTCCTTACTGGAGGTTGCGGCGCACAAACCTTGTGCCGTGGCTCAGAGGGCTGAAGCTGAAAAGCTTCACCCTTTTAATTCTTAAACAAAATTCCCAACAAACTCTACCTTTGTCTAAGCAGTTAAACCCAAACCCATTGTGCATAGAACTCAGAATCCAAACTCAACATGAGTCACCACATCATCCGACTCCAATTCTAAGAAGTCTAAGGCAACGATTGAACTTGCTTAGAGGTAGAACTTTAGTGCCTAAATATGCAGGATTTTCTTCCGTGGCCACTTTGTCCACATGAATGCTTCCTTTCGTAACATTTTCCCGAATGAAATGATACTGAACATCCATATGCTTAGTCCTCTCATGGAACACCGGATTCTTACACAAATACAATGCACTTTGGCTATCCGAATACACTACCACCTGCTCTTTTAGGACCTTTAACTCTTCCAACAACCCTTTATAGAACATAGCTTCCTTAATAGCTTCCGTTGCTGCTATGTATTCTGCTTCGGTTGTTTAGAGTGCTATCACCGGCTGCAACTGAGCCTTCCAACTTATACAACATCTGTTTAAGTTAAAGAAGTATGAGGTAATTGATCTTACCTTATCCCGGTCTGCTCCATAGTCCCAATCAGCATAACCTTCTAACCAGATGGACTTACCCCTCTTCTCGTAAACAAGCCCCACATCTGAGCTTCCCTTCAAATACCTCAGCAACCACTTCATTCCAAGCCAATGCTCCTTCCCGGGATTATTCATAAACCTGCTAAGAACACTAATGGAATGAGAAATGTTGGGTCTAGTGCTTACCATCATGAACATGACTGATCCAACCGCACTAGAGTAAGGGACCTTTTCTATTTCCTTTTTCTCCTCATCCGATCTAGGACATTGATCGCTGGAGAACTTCAAATGACCAGCAAAGGGAATCTTTACTGGTTTACTATCTTCCATAGAGAATTTAGATATCATCTTTTCTATGTAAGAAGTCTGAGAAATCTTTAACCTGTTTCTCCCCCTTTCCCGGAATATACTCATCCCAAGGATCTTTTGTTCATGAGCAAGATCCTTCATCTCAAACTTCGAACTGAGTTTAGACTTTAACCTTTCTGTCCTCTCCTTGCTGCTACCAACCAATAATATATCATCAACATAGATGAGGATAATCACCATTTCCTTCACCTTGTGACCTTTGTAGTATAAGCACGAATCATAGTAGCTCCTTATGAAACCTATGCTAGTTACAAAGGAATCGAACTTCTTATTCCATTGCCGAGGTGATTGCTTCAGGCCATAGAGATATTTCTTCAATTTGCACACCAAATCCCCCTGCCTTCTTTCCTCATAGCCTTCGGGTTGTCTCATGTAGATGGTCTCATCAAGCTCTCCATGTAAGAACGTTGTCTTCACATCCATTTACTCAATCTCCCAAATAAATTGGACCACCATAGCTAACATTATCCTTATCGTCTTGTATTTCACAACCGGTGAGAAAATTTCTATGAAATCTATGCCTTCTCTTTGTGTGAACCTCTTTACCACCAGCCTAGCCTTATACCAAAATTTATCCCCTGGAGTGTTTCCTTCTTTGATCTTGTAAATCCACTTACAATCCACAACTCTCTGTTTTTATGGTTTAGGCACCACTTCCCAAGAGTTGTTCTTCCCCAAAGAATGCATTTCCTCCTCCATTGCTAGCTTCCATCTTGACGAATCTTTACATCCCATGGAATCAATGTAAGTTTCTAGTTTATAGTTGATTATCCCTCCTTCTGAATAAGGAGCTACTGCATTAGCATCCGCAAAACCATATCTCAAAGGTGGTCTGATCTACCACCTTTCCCGGTCCCTTATGAGCTGATAATCATTCTGATTTGCTGCATCATCTCCTTCTAGTTTAGCCTCCTCTTGAGTGTCTTGAGCTTGGCCTTCATCAATGGGCTCTACCTGATCCGAACCCTCTTACCTTCCTTGCTCTACCTGAACTGAATTTTATTTGATGCTATGCTCCACATAAATCGGGCTGGTTTGCTCACTTTCCCCTGCAGAGTTAGTTTTCTCCAAATAGGGAAATAATAGCTCATTAAAAATGGCATCCCTACTTATTATGATTTTAGTTCCTTTTGGCTCTAAGGACCACAACTTGTACCCCTTAACCCCTTCACCAAATCCTAGAAACAAACACTTTATAGACCTTGGGCTAAGTTTATCATCCTTTTGATGTGCAAACGCAGCACATCCAAAAGTCCTAAGGTTGCTTAACTCAGGGGATTTTCCACTCCATATCTCCTCGGGAGTCTTAAGATCTAAAGCTCTAGAGGGCGATCTATTAACCAAATACGCAGCAGTAGACACAGCTTCCCCCCAAAAACATTTGAGTAAACCGGACCCAATAATCATGCACCTAACCTTGTCCAAAAAGGTCCTATTCAACCTCTCAACAACTCCATTTTGCTGAGGGGTTTTCACAACCGTTTTATGTCTTAGAATCCCATTTAACTCACAAAATTTGTCAAAATCTGAATTGCAAAATTCTAAGCCATTATCGGTTCTCATAACCTTAACTACCTTGCCCGTTTGAGTTTCCAACAACTTTTTCCACACCATAAACTTATTCAAAACATCTGATTTATTTTTAAGCAAATAAACCTAAACCTTTCTAGAATAGTCATCAATCAAAGAAAGAGAGTAAAGATTACCTCTTTGTGTTGGTATTCTTGCTGGCCCCCAAAGATCAGCATGAATGTAGTTAAGAATACCCTTTAATTTGTGCACTCCAGTGTTGAAGCTAACCCGATATTGCTTCCCAAGAACACTACTCTCGCAGAAATCAAATTTTTCTACCTTGTCACCATCAAGTAAACCAACTTTGCTAAGAATTTGTAGCCCCTTTCGCTCATATGCCCCAAGCGATTGTGCCAAAGAACTGCCTTATCAATCTCAACCATCAAGCTTGTTGCTTGATCCTTAATGTCCGTCTCTCCAATCATCTCATAGAGACCATCCTTTATTGCTGCTTTGATCACCACCAAGGCTCCCTTGGTTACCTTGATCTTTCCTCCCTTTGCTTTGCATGTGTACCCCATTGAATCTAGCTGCCCCAATGAGATCAAATTTCTTCTCAAATCCGAAAGATATCTCACCTTCCACAACAACCTTGTAACTCCATCAAACATCCTCAATTGGATGTCTCATATGCCCCTCACTTGGCAAGAAGTATCGTTCCTCAAGAAAACCTTTCCTTTATTGGTTTCCTTGAAATTCTTGAACAAATCACGGTGAGGACACATGTGATAAGTGCACCTGGAACCCAAGATCCATTTCTCGCTGCTTTGCCTCTCGCTCACATTTGAGCACACAACAAGAACATCATCATCTTAATGTTCTCCCTTGGCAATCGAAGCCTCTCCATTGTTGGTATGGCCTCTTCCATTCTCATCCTTTATCATCTTCTTGCAATCTCTCTTGAAATGACCCTCCTTATTATAGTAGTAGCATCGCATTCCTCCTAATTTCGGTTTAGAGTTAGGTCTTCCATAGCTTTGACCTCTACCCTTTGGTTTGTCCCAGTAGTTGCCACAGATGTTGCTGCCATTCCAAGTTGCAGGCCTTCCTCTAACAAACAAACCTTCTCCACTTGATCCTTCCCTCATTTTGGCTTTAAAATCATGAGCCCTTATAGCATTAATCACAATTTCTTTGGTTAGTGTATCTCTTCCGTATTCAATAGCATTAATCAAGCTTTCAAAACAATCGGGAAGAGAATTCAACAATATAACTGCCAATTGTTCATTCGGGAATGTTATACTACAACTAGTCAAATCTTAAACTAGTTTATTAAACACATCAATATTATCTTGCAACTCTTTATTAGGATCCATTTTAAAAGCAAAGATTCATTTTAGAAGATAAATTTTATTAGGGAGAGTTTTGGTAAGAAACAACCCATCTAGTTTCTTCCAAATGACAGTTGGATCTTTCAAATCTCCACTTTCCCTTATCACACAATCCGACATGTGCAGAAAGATAGTACTATATGCCATCTTCTTCATCTCATTCCACTGGAGCTCCGCGATACTTGTTGAAAAATCATCATCTTCTCAATCGCCAAGTCCACCTTTTGTTGCATAAGAACCTCCTTGATTTTTCGCTTCCAAAGAGAAAAGTCTCCCTTTTCCATCAAACTTCTCAACAGTGAAGTTTGAACCCATCTTATAGGAAAAAATCCCAAGATTTATGCAGCACCCACAATTGCTTTCCAAACCTCTTCTCTCCAACTTCTAGACTTCAAGAACCCGATCAAATCTTCATCCCAGCACCATTTTTGAACCTCAAGAACCCGACCAAATCTTGATCCCGACACCGTTCTTGAATCTCCCAAGAAGTTTCCTTTGATTCTTGGAGTGTTGCTCTGATACCACTGTTCTAGCTCTAATACAATTTTTGAAAATCACCTTTTGAATCCCAGGTGGTGACTTTCAAACACCCAAATCCCGAATGATTTAGACCGAACAAGAATCATACCATAAAAGAGAAAACATAAGCAATTATTATCGAGGCTTGACAAATTGTCTACGTCCCCGTGAGCTCCTCCGAGCTCTCTGTACTAAATCAATGGAGTTCTTACAATTATAGTAACACCTCTTCAAGAACTATGTGTTCTTGATGAATGAAAGAAGAGAAAAGAAAGAGATAAGAACTAAGTGTTTCCCTAGAATTTTCCCCAAGAAAATTTCTATTACAAAGCCCTTGAACCCCAATCTTGAATACTCTCTCACTAGAAACACCTCTGAAGAATTGAGAGCCTATCTCTCTAAACACCAGCCACTCTTGGAATGAGACTTCTTCTTGTGTTTCTTCCTTGTTGTGTCATTGCACTTTTTTTTGTGTGTGTAGTTATTGCTCCTAGATGACCCTTTATATAGAGCAACAATTTCTTTAACCAATCTTGAAGTCAATCTCAACCCTTTGATCTTGAGAACCAAACAATCATGGCCTTCCAAGAGGTCTAAGTGATCTTGTTCATTTTAATCAAGACCCAACGCACCAGTTGGAAAAATAGAACAGAGGCATCAGGTGTGCTGCCCATTGTGGCTCAAAACAGGGCAGGCCACGGCGCACAACAGGGGAAAAAGCCTCCACCTGTTGGAGGCAGCAGTGCAACCCAACTTGTGCTGCGGCGCACACCTGGAGGAGAAAATCCTCCTTGCTGAAGGCAGCGACGCACAAACCTTATGTCACAGCTCAAAGGGCTGAAGCTGAAAAGCTTCATCCTTTTAATTCTTAGACAAAATTCCTAACAGTGTTGATTGTGGTGCATTGGATCCTAAGTAGGTGTGAGTTTTATTACTACAATACCTTTTGATTTTGCAATTTTCACTTTTGTTCTTGTTAATAGGTTTTATTTTAGTTGGTGGATCCACATAGAATTGTTTTAGGCACCTTACAGATAAAATATTCTTGGTGATATTTAGTTTTACTTATTGTCTGGTTTAAGTTTTTCAGTTTCACACTTTCACCCTTCTGTCATATGATCTTAGAATGCTAGAAGAAATACTGGTTTTACTATAGAAGGTTCAGGTTTAGGTTTGGGGCTGATGAAGTTGAAGTCTTGCTAATGGTTTTACTGTAGAGAAATTTGTTATTGAAGATTAAGAGAAGAAGAAATGGCTACTAAATAAAATCTTTTCGTATTCATATTGAGGAGATATAATGTGGTATATTTTTCTTGTGTGGTAGACTAATTAATTGGTTTAGAAACAAGAAGAAAGATTCGCAAACTGTGGAAGTATTCTCTCCTTACAAGGAAAGAAAAAAGAAAGGGAAAACATTTATATATAATCTTACTTATCAAAAAAAAAATCTGCATAATCAAAACTGGTGTGCCATAAGTGTATGACATAGCCCCCTGAGTAATGTTGTGTTTGGTTATAGAAAAAAAAACTAAAATATTATATATATATATAGATATATTGATGTATTAAGGATAGTTTGTCGATGTGACTTGCACCAGGGAACAAAAACAAGCTAAATTAAGTTTGTCGTTGTAGTCCATATATTAAGGATTGGAATTAAAGTTCTATATTTTTTGTCTTTGTTTTTTTTTTCACTTGGTATCAGTCATGTATTAAGTGATAATGCTTATCCAATAAGAGGTCTGTTGATATTTTGAACTGATGAAAACGTTTTATTTCCAAGACTGCAGTTGGGGATAACATTTCCAGTCAGAATTGTGAGTGGAGGCTTTAGGGCTCTTGATTGATAGCAAAGGAACAATATGTACGGATCAAAACCATCAATTAAGAGGAAAGACTAATAACATAAATAAGGATTTAGTGAAGATTTATGGATGAAGATTGACAGCAAAGTATTTTCACAAGGGTTACTGTTGCACCAGCACCTGCACAAGGGCTATTGCTACACCAGCACCTGCATAGGGGATGGTACAGCAGCCCCAGTGCAAGGGCTAGTACTGCAGCACCTGCACAACAAAATTTTTAGGGTTCTTGACACGTATGGTATTGAGTAACAGCAGTACACCTCATTTATAGCTCTTTTAACTCCATGTGTATAGCTCTTTGATGTCTTATTTTTTTAAAGATATAAGCATGTTTATATTTTTATGTATATAGATTGCAACATGTTTAGGTCAAAATATATTCCTCCCTTAGTCAGAGCTACTATGTCAAACTAATCTCTAGCTGGGTCTTCACAACATCAAGAAGATGTTTAACATGAGTATGAGTATCACCTTGAAGATGATCATGACTCTCAAAGTGATTCTCAGACCGAGCCAATAACAACAGAAAGTCAAAACAATGATAATGAAGAATACGAGATAATTGGTAATTTTTGTATTATAAGACATTCTCTTTATAACTAGTTTGATATCACTATGTTATCCTATTTATAAAATTTATGTTTTCAATGTATAGATTTTGAAGGGAGAGTGAGAAAGCAAACATTTGTCATGTGAACGTCACAAGTCTGGTCCTTGGAATATGGGGAGAAAATTGTGGTCCACTTCAATGCAGGTAATCAACCTATGAAAAAAGATGGGCAATTTTTAAGTACCCGGTTGGGCAAAGTTGCAAAGAGAGAGAACCTTTGTCCGCTTGGTTACAGGAATTAGAAGAGGATGCCTTCTAACTACAAAAAGGACCTTGTTTTATTGATTCGGGTAATTAACAACAACTTAATTTTGGTTTTTCTTTCCTTTTTTTTATGATGTTGTACATGCATATACTCCCTAACAACAAAAATACTTATTTATATTATTTCTTTTCTTTGTGGTAGAGGAAGTTTCATTATCCTATGATTGAGCCAATCGACAAAATATTATTGAGGATGATCGGAAAAAAATGGAAGGACTACAGGTATGTACTTAAAAGGGACCATGTGAGGAACAAAACAAAACAACAATTTTGAGCAATAATGTTCCAAAAAGGAGTAGATCAAGACCAGTGGAAACAACTTGTGAACTACTGGTTTTCTGAGCAAAGTGAGGTTGTTTTTACATAATTATGTTCATTTGAATTCTCATTGTTTCTATTTTATTAGTCAATTGGTTTATGGTTGTTTTAGAAATATTCTACGATAGGGACAACAGCACGTGAAAGACAACAATGTCCTCACACAACCAGATCAAAGAGTTTTGCTAGAAAAATGATGAATATGTGAGTTGATTTGCTTCATTCATCCAATTTTTCATTTGAGATGTAGTGTATTGAGTCAATGTTTGAACTCTTTTTATAAATGATAGGAGATGAAACATGGAAATGAGCCCGGGTGCGTAGAGCTTTTTTACTGAAACTCATAAACTCAAGGCTGCAACTTCTATTAATGAAGCATCAAGACAATTTGTGTTAAGTTCAACAAAACTAGTTCAGCCCTTGCATGCATGTGATTTGTGTGATTTGCTTTTCCATTTTTGAGGTTAATTTGCTTATAGTAGTACTCTATGGAAACCCATCCTGCAAATTTTCTTCTATACTTTCATTACCCTTTTATTTAGGTCAGGTCATCCACCAAGTTGTGATTGAATATAATTTAGGAGATGTCATAGATCATCATTAATTAAGTTAATGATAAGATTACTTCAGTTTAAAACTTTAGTGTATGTTTGGTGCATCAGATTAAAAAATGATAAGATTAAGAGTAGGATAAGATGGAATAATTTTTATAAATGAGAGAGGTAATATTATTTTTATGTCTATTTTTTAATACCAAATGTAAGATGAGATGAAATTAATTAATTTTATTGTTCTCTTAATCTTATGTTCCTCTTAATCCAGTATACCAAACACTCACGGGATTATATTACAATTAGTTAATTCTGATTTGATGCCACTCTAGGTGAGTAATGTGAAAGCAGTGTGAGATTCTCTATAGGTTTTGCCATATTACTATATTTATAGTACCCTACTCTACAATATAGATGGAAGTGGTCAGGCCTGTCAGGGGTGATTTAGTCATGTTTTGTCTGTTTTGGCTTAATTATAGTAACAAAATATCTTTGCAACTCTAGCTACTTTGTTTGGATTGTATTTTTGTTCTTATTTTGCATGAAGTTTTATGGAAAAAGAGGGGAAATTCTGCCCCATTTTTTATAAAATCTAATAAGCAACTTTTGTTCCTTTTGTTTTATATAACTCTCACTGCAAATAGCTACTCAATCTTCAGGGGAGTTTAATCTTTGTTATTTCGTAATTGTAGGTGATTGTTGAAGCTCGTGTGGCCGAACTTGTTGCTGCTTCAAGATCTTCTGATGCTAGCAACAATTTACAAATACAAAATGAAGTCTTCACTGAGCTTATTGGCGAAGAGAGTTCTGGACATGTATGAGGTCAAGGGTTTGGAGTTACTCCCACAGCTGTGTATGGATTTTCAGCTCAAATTAGGAATGATATGGGATACAATGGGGCTTATGCTGAAGAGATACATAATTTGAAAGCACAAATAGAAGAACTCAATCAAAAGCATGAACATCAGATTCAAGAAATAACGACGAAGCACGATGATCAAATGAACAGTATATAGTCCCAAATGGATGAGATCTAGTCTTTACTGCAGTGGTTGGTTAATGGAGGATCTCATATTTGATTTCAAGTGTAATGGTAAAATAATTTTTCAGACTTCATTCAATTACTTGATTGTGTATGAATTTATATGTTAACTCTGAATGTTTTTTGTGTAAATGAAATTACTTTTGTATTGATATTTGAATTTATATGGATTTGATGGTATATATATTGAAAAACATGGGTTTTATAGTAGGTGTTGATATTAAACCAAAAATAATGTTGGTATTAAACCCAAAATAGTGTAAAAACATAAACTAGGTGTATTTTGGCGCTTTAAAGTGTCACAAAAATTGCAAATATTTGGTGTATTCTGGTGAAGTTTAATGCCACTGCATTGCTACGCTCATGCATAATTTTGTGGCGCTTCTAAGCGCCGCAGTATACTGGCGCTTAGAAGTGCCAAAATATAGCGGCACTTCAAAATGCCACAAAACAAATGCATATTTCGGTGCTTAAGGTAAGCATTGGTACTTGCACTGCGACACAACACATACCGGCGCTTTATCCGATGCTTGTCGTATAAAAAAAGCGCCAGCGTCTGCCATTTATCTTGTAGTTGGTCCAACTTAAAGCTAACTTTAAGCTGAAGTTTATTGTTTTAATTTTTCAAAAACTCAGTCAAATTAAAAAAAAATCTTACTAAATTTTACCAAATAACAATTACAAAATTAATTAATAAGTTGTTTGATTTTATTAAGTTTTTGACAAATTTTAAAAATTAAGCTCCGACTTAAAGAAGCTGCTTTAAGTTGGAACAAACATTACCCTCACCATCTCTATTGGTAAATCATAGATTCAATTATAATTTTTAGAATTTTTTATTGCATTGTATAGAAAAATAGTTGTTTAGATTTCTTTCGTTTCTGATTCAAAGGGAGTGGATAAAAAAAAAGGAATGCAGAAAATTGAGTATAATTATTGAAAGAGTTGTTAATTTTATTTAGAAATCTTATTGGTTGCCATTTTTAAAAATTTATAGTTGATGAATCTATGGAATTTATTGATATTAAATTATTTTGTAAATTTGGTTATACAAATTGGTCAGTTTTATACGAGAAATTTTCTAACTTCCAAAAAAAAAAGTATTCATACAATATAATTGAAAATGTGGGGATTCTAAATTCATGTATTTTTAAAAGCCCTTTTATTTCAAAATGTTCAAAAAATTGTAAATCCTATACACAAACACAACCTACGGGTTAGGAGGCCGCACGACAAAAATCCCAATTTACCCACATAAATCCTACTCCATACAAGCCTACAAAATTGCAAGCGATGACAAAGTAAGGGAACTTTCATCCTTCCAATAAATTTGTTGTGTCTACAAAGCAAAGAAATATTGTCATTCCCCTTATGTTGTTGCTATTCTATTAGCAGGAAGGAAAACAGGGAAACATATAAAAAGAGAGGGAGAAAGAGATGAGGTTACTTACTCACAAAATGCTATCATCGAACATCAAGGGAGTGACCAACAACTTCCCTCTTCAAATCGAACTGGAGAAAATTGTCGAAAAACAAGTCTATTTCAACCCTGATTTCCTCAGGAACATATTCCCTAAAATCTAATGGAATGCTTTGGTCGGCATTGAGTGGACCATGGGCTACGCTGAGCTCCGCAAAGAGGTGCTAAAGTCGTCGATGCTCGAGTCCAATATGATACTGGAGAAGTTCTATTGCTGCCAAAAATGTGTTGTCGAGTTGGAGGCCAAGCCTCGAGGGAATCTGCACAGGGAAGAGAAGGTGAGCTAGGGAGTCACTGGAGAGGACACCTCCGAGGATGCTCCGATACTTTTGTTAGTATGGGGTAGGAAGTATGGGAATGACGGTGTTCCTTTTTTAGTTTCAGAGAAAAGAAAAACTTCTCTTTTTGGAATGCGCACCTAAGTCTTTTTATAGAGTTTTGGGGTTGAGGCGGCCCTTCCACCCAGAACAGTGATGACATGGAGGTCCAGCTGTGTGGGAAATGATGTCTTGGAGAAGTATTGTCCTGGGTCGTATGCATGTTTACATTACTGTCTCATTTTAAGGGCTGTCCACGTGGAGGTCCAGCTGTGTGGGCAATGATGTCCTAGAGGCCCAGCTTTATTGTCCTAGGTCATCTGTGTGTCACCTTGCTGTCTTGGAAAGGGGCTGTCCGCGTGTCATGTCTTCATTGGGTGTGTGTTTTTTGAGCAGTATCAGAGGCCCCCCACTTCCTTAAGTATATTTAGGTGCTTAAGGAAGTTTTGCAGGGTTCGGTCTTTAGTAAAAGGGGTAATTACTTTACCAAGTCTTGACAGTGCCCGATCGAGTGTACGAAGAGCAATCCACTTGCTCGGCCTAGGAAGCATTTTGGTCGAGTGCATGTGGGGCAATCTATTCGCTCGGCCTTAGAGACCTTGATCTGAGCATATGTAGAGCAATCCATATGCTCGGACTTGGGCTATTGGGCCGAGCATGTGTAGAGCAATCCATATGCTAGGACTTGGAGCGATTGCGTCGAACATGTGTGGAGCAATCCATTTGCTCAGTGATGAGTGCCAAATATTACATATTTTGGCCCCTTAATTTACATTTGTTAGCTTAAGAATTTGTTACTTTGAGTTGTTTACAAGCATTTAGAAAGGAGTTTCACTAAATTGCCAGAACTGCCCGAACAGATCAGTCATTTTTAAGGATTAAACTGAATTGATTCAGGAAGAACCAGGAGATGAGCCATATATGCTTGGAAAGATCCGGATGTCTATTTTCTGGGGAATTTGACGGCTTATAAAAATGATTTTTCTAGAGAAAGTTATGGCAGTTTTAGTAGACAAAGGTTAAGCTGTGCGTGATTTCAGCGTGGCAGAAGTGATTTTTGTGGATTAAACTGTAATGATTCAGGAAGAACCAGGAGATGAGCCATATATGTTTGGAAAGATCCAGATGTCTATTTTCTGGAGAATTTACGGCTCGTAAATATGATTTGTCTAGAGAAAGTTATGGCGGTTTTAGTAGACAAAGGTCAGGTTGTCTGTGATTCAGCGTGGGCAGAAGTTTTGAAGGGCATATGAAGGCTTAAATCCCACGTCCCACATCGGTTGGAAACACATTCTGTATCCCACATCCCACATCAGATTGGAAACACATTGCACTCATGGAGTTCCCCTATAAAAGCCCCATTTCACTTCATTAAAAAGGTGTTCAATCCGGAGGACTTCTGCTAGCAATCTGGGGGATCTCCAAGGCTTTGCTACCAAGGGGAGAAGCGTCGCACAACAGCTGCAAGTGGAATTTCTCTAAATGTATAGCCAATTTTATTTATTTCTTTTGAGTTTAAATTTTTATGTTTGGCACTTTAATTGTGAAATTTATTTTCATAATCATGAGAGGCTAAAACCTTCATCTAAGGTTGAAGATGAAGCCTTGCCATTGTTTGGCATAATATTTTTAGATATGTTCGTACAATTCTGATATTTTTAGAATTAATGTTCTGTTTCAATTGTAAATTCTTATGATTGATTGTGTTTAAATTGTTCAAATTGGATATTCCTTGTGTTTCATCTGCCGGATATGGCCGATCATCTAAAGTAAATTGGATATCCATTGTGATTCTAAGGGGATACATTGGATGATTCGGTTGAATTAGGGTATTCATTGTGATTTGTATAATGGTGGATTTATGGAATTATTTGATAGATTACTTTTATACAGAACATGAAAATATATGCTTTACTTTGGTGGGGTGGATTCAGAAACCTTAGTATTTTTATCATTTCTTTCAACTCAATTTAGTTTAAGTTTATATTCTTTGCGAAATACAATCCAAAATTAGAAACTAGGTTAAAATAGGTTTAGTTTAGATAAAAATATATTTTCACGACACAATTCCTTATGTATTCAACCTCGCACTTGCACACACTATATTGCAAACGACGCATGCCCTTTGGGTTATGTAATGCACCTGTGATTTTCAGCGGTGCATGGTTAGCATATTCTTTGACATGGTAGAGTGCTTTTTAGAGATTTTTATGGATGATTTCTCTGTCTTTGGTTCATCATTTGAGGTGTGTCTTAGTGCGGTGCAAGGAGAAGAACCTGGTGCTTAATTAGGAGAAGTGTAATTTTATGGTCAAGCAAGGCATTGTACTAGGGCAATTCATATCTCATCGGGGGATTGAGGTCAACAAAGTGAAGGTGGACCTGATTTCCAACCTTCCACCCCCATGTACAGTGAAGGAGGTTCGTTTTTTTCTGGGCCAAGGAGGATTCTACAGGCGATTTATCCAAGATTTCAGTAAGATCGCCAGGCCCTTGTGCAAGTTGTGAGTCTGGCTGAAGACGTTAAACTTAGCGCTCATGGGAGGCACCCCAGAGCATATCCTTTCTATTTGTTTATTCTTTTACATATTTTTTTATTACTGTTTTTTCTAATGTTTCTTTTGTTTTCCACTCTTTATTTTTTCAGGGACAACGTGTACTTCAGTTCCAGTTTGGGGGTATGTTATGAGCCATGCCAGTCCAGCTAGCTCTCTATCTCCTAGGTCAGCTCTTCCCATATTATTCACACATTGGGGACAATGTGTAATTTAAGTTTGGGGGTACGGGAGACACATTCACACACATTTTGTCCCCTTTTTTTATATATTATTGAAAGGATAAATGCATGTTCATTATTGTTTTGAAATTTTGGTTGATCTAAATGAATACTATAATGTGATGTCATTAGTGAGCTTAAAATCTTGAACACATGATCTGATGATAGAATTTTAAAATTTAGTTACTTACTTTAAGCATTTGAGAATTCACATGTTTGATCTAATCTAACACGAGCACATTAGCACAAAATTGTGTGAGGTATGATATGTGATTTTAACGTGTATGTTTCCTTGGCTTAACTGAAACTAGATGACTTATTGGATTAACACTTTGGCATAGAAAAGTATAAAAAAAAACTAATGATCATCAATAAACTTTCCAATGAGTAACTGAAACTCTTGCCTCAGTAAGCAGTGAGTGTTCGTATCAAAAGGTGGGAATTTTATTCATAATGATCATAGTAAAGCTTTCCACTGAGTAATTGGACCTCTTACTCAGTAAGCAGTGCGTGTTCACGTCAAAAGGTGGGAATTTTGCTTGGTAGCATTAAGGCCAGTTTAGTTTCGTAGCCTTTTTGACTTGAGTTAGTAAGTCCTTAGGGGTGTCTTTACACCTAATGCCCTAAACCCATCTGGTTTGGGAGTCATTGACTCAACACTCGCTACATGGGTCAATTAGAAAGCTTAAGGAAACTAAACATAGCAGAGCCTTATAATAAAAGAAAGAAGGAAATAAAACTATGCCATCATTGTTCATTCTGATGAGAAATTCTGTGAAGCTTAAGACATGGAGACATTTCACATTGAAGTTATTTTGAAGCCTCATCTTTATATGCTAATTCACTTTACACTGAGTCAGACTTGTGATGCCTTAGCCTGCCTTTTATAAGTAATAAGATTTTAAAATTCTTATTCATTGCGAAGACGGATTTATAATTTAAGCTTGCTCATGAATGAATATCATGTTTTCTGTGCTACTTAAATTTTTAGACACCATGAATGATGGATTTATCTTTGTGTTCTTCGTTTTTCAGTTAGTTTTTTTTATTTTGTTTTGCTAAGGGACTAGCAAAATGTAAGTTTGGGGGTATTTGATGAGTGCCAAATATTGCATATGTTGGCCCCTTAATTTACATTTGTTAGCTTAGGAATTTGTTACTTTCAGTTGTTTTTTTTCGTTGTTTTATAGGTTTACAAGCACTTGGAAAGGAATTTCACTAAATTGCCAGAATTTCTCATACAGATCACTCAGTTTTGCGGATTAAACTGTATTGATTCAGGAATAATTAGGAGATGAACCATATATGCTTGGAAAGATCCGGATGTCTATTTTCTGGGGAATTTTATGGCTCATAAATATGATTTTTCTAGAGAAAGTTATGGCAGTTTTAGTAGACAAACGTCAGGCTGTGCGTGATTTCAGCGTGGCAAAAGTGATTTTTACAGATTAAACAGTAATGATTCAAGAAGAACCAAGAGATGAGCCATATATACTTGGAAAGATCCGGATGTCTATTTTTTGGGGAATTTTACGGCTCGTAAATATGATATTTCTAGAGAAAGTTATGGCAGTTTTAGCAGACAAAGGTCAGGCTGTGCGTGATTTCAGCGTGGGCAGAAGTTTTGAAGGGCATGTTAAGGGCTTAATCCCATATCCCACATCGGTTGGAAACACATTCTATATCCCACATCCCACATCGAATTAGAAACACATTCTATATCCCACATCCCACATCGGATTAGAAACACATTGCACTCATGGATTTCCCCTATAAAAGCCCCATTTCACTTCATAAAAAAGGTGTGCAATCCGAAGGACTTCTGCTAGCAATTTGGGGGATCTCCAAGGCTTTGCTACCAAGGGGGGAAGCGCTGCATAGCAGCGGCGAATGAAATTTCTTCTCAATGTATAGTCAGTTTTAATTTATTTCTTTTGAGTATAACATTTAATGTTTAGCACTTTAATTGTGAAATTTATTTTTATAATCATGAGAGGCCGAAACCTTCGTCTAAGGCTGAAGATGAAGCCTCACCATTGTTTGGCATAATGTTTTTAGATATGTTTGTACAATTCTAATAATTTTAGTATTAATGTTTTGTTTCAATTGTTTGAGTAAATTCTTATGATTGATTGTGTTTAAATTGGATATTCCTTGTGTTTCATCTGACGGATACGGCGGATCATCCAAAGTAAATTGGATACCCGTTGTGATTCTAAAGGGATACATTGGATGATTTGGTTGAATTAGGGTATTCACTATGATTTGTATAATGGTGGATTCATGAAATTATTGATAGATTACTTTTATACAGAACATGAAAATATATGCTTTACTTTAGTGGGATGGATTCAAAAACCTTAGTATTTTTATCATTTCTTTCAACTCAATTTAGTTTAAATTTATATTCTTTGCAAAATACAATTCAATATTCGGAACTATGTCAAAATAGGTTTAGTTTAATAAAAATATTTTTTCATGACGCAATTCCCTATGGATTCGACCTCGCACTTGCACAAACTATATTACAAATGACTCGTGCGCTTGCGAGTAATTTAAAACTCACAACACTCGGCCTTAGAGAACTTGGTTCGAGCATGTGTAGAGCAATCCTATGCTCGAACTTGGAGCTATTAGGCTGAGTATGTGAGGAACAATCCATCTGCTCGGCCTCGGAGAACTTGGTCCGAGCATGTGTGGAGCAATTCATATGCTTAGACTTAGAGGTATTGGGCTGAGCATGTGTGGAGCAATTCATCTGCTCGGCCTTAGAGAACTTGGTCAGAGCATGTGTTGATCAATCCATACGCTTAGACTTGGAGCTATTGGGTCGAGCATATGTGGAGCAATCCGTCTGATCGACCTTGGAGAACTTGGTCCAAGCATGTGTAAAGCAATCTATATGCTCGGACTTTGAGCTATTGGGCCAAGCATGTATAGAGCAATCCATATGCTCAAACTTAGAGCAATTAGGCTGAGCATATGTGGAGCAATCAATTTGCTCGGCATTAGAGAAATTTGTTCGAGCACGTGTGGAGCAATCCATAAGCTCGAACTTGGAGCTATTAGGCTAAGCATCTGTTGAGCAATCCATCTGCTCGGCATTAGAGAACTTGGTCCGAGCATATGTGGAGCAATCCATATGCTCGTACTTAGAGCTATTGGGCCGAGCATGTGTGTAGCAATCCATCTGCTCGACCTTGGAGAACTTGGTATGAGCATGTGTGGAGCAATCCATATGCTCGAACTTGGAGCTGATGGGTCGAGCATGTGTGGGGCAATCCATCTGCTCGACCTTGGAGAACTTGGTCTGAGCATGTGTGGAGCAATCTCTCTGCTCGGCCTTGAAGAACTTGGTCTGAGCATGTGTGGAGCAATCCATATGCTCGGACTTGGAGCTATTGGGTCGAGCATGTGTGGAGCAATCCATCTGCTCGACCTTGGAGAACTTGGTCAAAGCATGTGTGGAGCAATCCATATGCTCAGACTTGGAGCTATTGGGTCGAGCAAGTGTGGAGCAATCCATTTTCTCGGTCTTGGAGAACTTAGTCCGAGCATATGTGGAGCAATACATATGCTCAGACTTGGAGCTATTGGGTTGAGCATGTATGGAGCAATCAATCTGGTCGGCCTTAAAGAACTTGGTTCGAGCATGTGTGGATCAATCCATATGCTCGGCCTTGGAGAACTTGGTCTGAGTATGTGTTGAGCAATCCATATTCTCGGACTTGAAGCTAATGGGCCGAGCATATGTGAAGCAATCCATATGTTTAGACTTGGAACTATTACTTCGAGCATGTGTAGAGAAATCCATCTGCTTGGCCTTGGAGAACTTGATCCGAGCATGTGTGGAGCAATCGATATGTTCGGACTTGGAGCTATACGGCCAAGCATATGTTGACCAATCCATTTGCTCGGCCTTGGAGAACTTGGTCCGAGCATGTGAGGAGCAATCCATATGCTCTAACTTGGAGCTATTGGGCTTAGCATGTGTGGAGCAATCCATCTGCTTGGCCTTGGAGAACTTGGTCCAAGCATGTGTGGAGCAATCCATATGCTTGGACTTGGAGCTATTGGGTCGAGCATGTGTGGAGCAATCCATCTGCTCAACCTTGGAGAACTTGGTCTAAGCATGTGTGGAGTGATTACGCCTAAAGAGTAACGTGGTAGTTGTAGCACAACTTTGGGGTGTCGATTCCACAAGGAAACAAGTTAACTATAAAAGAAGGTGTGAACCTTAACACAGACGATAAAGATTAAGTGAGAGAATATAGTATTGTGTGAAAATTGTGTAGATAATATGATGGATAGATAACAAGGTTCTGGGAATCCTCCTTAGGTTCGTTTCCCTATTCTTATCTTGATTCAATTGTTTATCTCGATTGCAAGTTTCACATCCTAAACAGGCAATCGACAAATATTCAATTAAAGCGCATGTGTAAACCCTAATGTAATTGTTATGAAATACTTTTTACTTTCAAACACACATGATCTAACTTATAGATTATCAACAAATGACAATATATCATGATGACAATACTGCAGTAATGGACAAATCTATAAGAGAAATCTACCGGACTCAATCACACCTCAACAACATCACATAAGAAGAGCATGACTAGACTTATATAGGGGAGAAAAATGCAATCACTGGATTACGGGAAAATCTTTTAATTAAATTGAAAAGTAAATCATAATAATGTTTAACGATAAATCCATATTACAACTGAATCAAGAAAAGAAAATAAGAACAACTACACCTAGGGATTCATCCCTTCGCCTTGCTTGGGGATTAATAGGCCATGGGGCTCCTTCTTGAGTCTTGGGACCTTTGTCCAGCCTCCAAGATCTTGATTTATTTTTATGAATGATCTTTCTTCAACCCTAAGTGATCTATTTATAGTACAAGGGTTCAAAGGTATTTGTGGGCTCAAAATTGTCACTTAGAAGTCCTAATTAGGTCAGGAGACCGTGTGTGTGCCGCACCTCACTCTTCTGGGCGCCTCCGCGCTCACTTTGGTCCAAGTCTGTGCTTTGCTGGAGGGTACAGCACTGCCCTATCCATGCCACGGTGATAGGAGGTGTGCAAGGGATGTGGTTCTGGCCGGTGCGGTGCTGGTCATTGGGCGGTGCACCTTTCACTCTTGGTTTTTCTTCTCAAGGCTGGAGGGTTCACCTCTCCTTAGTGGGCGGTGCACCTCTCACTCTTGCCTTTTCTTCTCAATGCTGGAGGGTGCACCTCTCCTTGGTGGGCGGTGCACCTCTCACTGAAGTTTCTTTCTTTGTTCTTTTGGGTGATATTCTGGAGGCCGCGGCACGCACACTTTCTTCTCTTCATTTTGTCCTTCCGAAGGCACTCCTCCGCTCCGATATGCATGGGATCTTTGTGCTTTATTCCATGATAGCTTTTCCCTTTCTTTTAGACTCCAAACACCTGAAAAAGCATCAAAACAAATCAACGATCCAAGAATGACATTTTAGAATTGTTAAGGTATAAAAGTGCAATTAAAACCTAATTCAACCCTAAAATGCTAACAATTATGTACTGTAAAGATGCATTTTATAACTCTCACTACAACCCCCAACTAGCTTATTGCTAGTCTCTAGTAATTCAAGCGAAAATGAGAGATGAATTATAAGGTAGAAGTCAAAACAAAGTGAAGTAATGCTAGTGTTAAACAAAGAGCAATTCACATTTTTGTCTAAGAAATTGCACACAATACACAGCACATAGAATCATTAAATATCACTTAAGTCAAAAAGTAATCCAAGCATTAATCTTAAAATTGTTATCGACTCTTAACATCCATCTTACCACAATCCAATAATTCGAACACCTAGATGATTTTATGCACAACATTCATGAATACAAGTCTTGGCCTCTATGATATATTAAATTGTGTGACATCTATCACAAAAACAAGCTCCATAGGCTCACTTTTCGAATCACTCTCCACTATTGTAGAAAAAAACACACTACATTGGATCAATAGGTCTTTAATAAGCTTGTAATGTTAGGCTAAGGTAAAGGTTAAGAAAGAACGGGAAGCATTCACAAGTAAAGGAACTCAATCTCTTAGTTTTAACCACAACCACTTTAAGCACTGGATAACCTTTAACACCCAACTCTTTCAATCATTTTTTATAAGAGCATATCTCTCAATAAGTCACCATTTTTATTTTCTTTTCTTCTTTCTTTGTCATACTTCACTATTTTTTCTTTTCTATTTTTGGCAAATACCCATTCACCTCCTTTTTCATTTTCTTTTTCTTTTCTTTTCCACAACCCCCAACTTATCTTCTTTAATATACTTGGGTTATGGTTTTTCATATTTCCATCCTTACTCCTCTTAAGTGTTTCTCAACAAATGTGTACAACTAAGTTCTTTTTAAAAGAAGGGTAAGGATAAAATATTTTTAGGCTCATGACGATAAGTAAATGGGTTATCGAAAGAAACAAGGCTCAAATTCTTTAAAAGCTCAAACAGGTGACTAGCGATAAATATAGCAACGGTAAGTTTGAGAGGCTCAAACGGTTCAAAAATGGCCTATATCATATCCTAAGCAATGTGCATTCTAGGAATTCAGCTCAAGTGATTATCAAATAAGTTCTAGAGCTTGTCGAGACCGCAAAAGTATTCACAAAGCAATCACACAAAAAACTTCTCTAAATGTTTAGACTAATCATACAATCTTACCACAAACTAGAATCTCAAACTAAATCAAGATTAACACTTAAATTATTCTCAAACTGAAACAAAATTTAACTTCTTGTAAGTGTTGTATGCTATCTCAATTAAGTTCATATCATTGACATGTGAATTAACTCTAAGGCTAACATAAGGCATGCTGAAAACACACAAAAAGGGAAAATGACACCAAGCGGTTCAATGGAAAAAGAAAAAAATGTATGGAAATAAAGAATATTGAAACAAAGAGATGTGTTTCCTCCACCCCCAACTTAAAAATTGCATTGACCTCAATGTAAAAAAAAGAGTACAGGAAACCCCCTTTGTAGCCAAAAGTGCACGGAAGCTGAAAATTGTGCTCCATCATTTGAACTTCTTCGTATTTTTGTCCCTGAAAAAGAAATACTAAGTTACTACTAGAAAACAGAAAAATAATAATAAAAAAAAATATGAAAAACAATAAAAATAAAAGGATATGTTGTGGGTTGCTTCCCATGAGCGCTAAGTTTTATGTCTTCAGCCAGACACTTTTATTCCCTCCTTGAAAAACATAGGTTGAATGCACCAGTCACTGCTTCACTACCAAATTCGGTGCTCGTATGCTTTAGAGAGGCCTCAAGGATGTCATCAGTAACATCCATAAATTTTGGCTCGATATATGCTCTTGTGAAGCCATGGATGAAGGTGGACTCCAATGGATTAAGGTGCTGGACATTTTTCATGAATGAGTCAATCATGTATGCTTGGTGGGTTTCATCCACATCCTCTGATTTTTTCGTTGTTGGGATGTGTAATGACTTACCACTTAGTGTCTCAATGACATTCACCTCCTTCAAATTCTTTTATGCTAGGTGTTGACCATGGGGGTGTGGACTGAGCTTGAGAAGGGAACTTACCTTGCTCAGTCACACTCAAGTAGTTCATCAACTTGGACACTTGGCTCTTTAAATCCTTATGTTCTTCAACAACCTGCACAATTAAAGATTCAAGCCTTTGATTAGTCTTCCCCTGTGCCTCAATAAAAGCATGTAAAGTGTCTTCTAAAAGACTCCTAGAAGATACAGGTGCATGATATGGTTCAAGACATGGTGCAGGGGGTTGTGCAAGCTGCTAGTTTTCAGACTTCCAACTGAAATTGGGGTGATTTCGCCATCCCAGATTGTAAGTATCAGAGAAGGGTGCCAAAGGCTTCTTATACATGCCTAAGGCATTACATTGTTCCATATACATCCCTCTCATCTCAGCAAATGTGGGGCACTCTTGGCCGAGATGATCTACCCCACCACACACAAAACATGGTTCAAAAGACTTTGCACGATTAGCTACGTGTGTTGGCTTTAAGCTCTTAGTTTTTAACACCTCTAGTTCCCTAGTGAGCATCTTGACCTTGCCCTTAAGGTTATCCTCTTCCCTAAGATGGTAAATTCCACCACCATTTGGGTTCTCTATAGGTCATGACCTATTTGTGCTTTCAGTAGCACTAGGTTCAGTCCAAGTGTGAGCTTTTTCAGCAAGCTCATTGAGGTACTCTAAGGCCTCATCAGGATCTTTTTCTAAAAACTCACCGTTACACATCATCTCTACAAATTGGCACTCTCTATATGTAAGTCCCTCATAAAAATAGCTCACTAAGCGCCAACTCTCATACCCATGGTGAGGGCACGTACTCAATAACTCCTTAAATCTCTCCCAAGAATGATACAAAGTCTCACTGTCCTTTTGTGCAAAGGTGGAGATTTGACTTTCTAAAGCATTGGTCTTATTTTGGACAAAGTATTTATTAAAGAAAATTCAAGTCATCTCAGCCCACGATCCAATAGATCGTGGTCTCAGTGAGTATAGCCAACTCTTAGCTTTATCTTTCAAAGTGAAAGGAAAAAACTTAAGTTTCATAATGTCATAAGTTTCATCTTGACTATGAAAAGTCGCAACTACTTCCTCAAACTCTCTAATGTGCACATATGGGTTTTCATTATCCAAGCCATGAAATGTAGGGAGTAACTGTATCATCCCTGTTTTAAACTCTAGGTGGCGAGTATTGACTGGAAACATGATGCATGATGGTGTGGCTGTGTGTGTAGGATTTAGGTAATCCTGAAGGGTCCTAAGGGGTTGATATTCATGTTCACTCATTCTTTCAGGACTAGGTGGACTGTCAAATAAAGGATTTAGAAAAGAATTTAATTCTGACTCTAGCACAGGCCTACAAGCAAATCTACCCAAAGCATCTCTATGTCTTTGCATTCAAAGTAACAAAATAATGGAAAAAAATACTATAAAAAGAAAGAATAAAATAAAGTTAATGCAGCAAGCTAAAATAAGGAACAAAGTTACCGCCTTTACAGCTGCTGAAAAGAAAAACTATTTACAACTCTTCTACCGTCATGTCTCAAGGTTGACAATCTTCCTTGAGTTAAGTGCGTCTCCCCGGAAACAACACCAAAATTTGATTACGCCCAAAGAGTAACGCGGTAGTTATAGCACAGCTTTGGGGTGTCGATTCCACAGGGAAACAAGTTAACTACAAAAGAAGGTGTGAACCTTAACACAGACGATAAAGATCAAGTGAGAGAATATAATATTGTGTGAAAATTGTGTAGATAATATGATGGATAGATAACAAGGTTCTAGGAATCCTCCCTAGGTTCGTTGCCTTATTCCTATCTTGATTCAATTGTTTATCTCGATTACAAGTTTCACATCCCAAACAAGCAATCGGCAAATATTCAATTAAAATGCATGTGTAAACCCTAATGTAATTGTTATGAAATACTTTTTACTTTTAAGCACACATGACCTAACTTATAGATTATCAAGAAACGACAATATATCATGATGACAATACTGCAGTAATGGACAAATCTATAAGAGAAATCTACCAGACTCAATCACACCTCAACAACATCACATAAGAAGAGCATGACTAGACTTATATGGGGGAGAAAGATGCAAACACTGGATTAAGGAGAAATCTTCTAATTAAATTGAAAAGTAAATCATAATAATTTTTAACAATAAATCCATATTACAACTAAATCAAGAAAAGAAAATAAGAACAACTACACCTAGGGATTCATCCCTTCGCCTTGCTTGGAGATTAGTCGGCTATGGGGTTCCTTCTTAAGTCTTGAGATCTTTATCCAGCCTCTAAGATCTTGATTGATTTTTATGAATGATCTTTCTTTAACCCTAAGTGATCTATTTATAGTACAAGGGTTCAAGGATATTTGTGGGCTCAAAATTGTCACGTAGAAGTCCTAATTAGGTCAGGAGACCGTGTGTGTGCCGCACCTCTCTTTTCTGGGTGCCTCAGCGCTCACTTCGGTCCGAGAGTGTTCTTTGTTGGAGGGTGTGGCGCTACCCTATCCACACTATGGTGCTAGGAGGGGTGCAAGGGATGCGGTTCTGGCCGGTGCAGTGCTGGTCATTGGGCGGTGCACCTCTCACTCTTGGTTTTTCTTCTCAAGGCTGGAGGGTGCACCTCTCCTTAGTAGGCTGTGCACCTCTCACTCTTGGCTTTTCTTCTCAATGCTGGAGGGTGCATCTCTCCTTAGTGGGTGGTGCACCTCTCACTGAAGTTTCTTTCTTTGTTCTTTTGGGTGTTGTTCTAGAGGCTGCGGCACACACACTTTCTTCTCTTCATTTTGTCCTTCCAAAAGCACTCCTTCGCTTCGATATGCATGGGATCTTTGTGCTTTTCCACGATAGCTTTTCCCTTTCTTTTAGACTCCAAACACTTGAAAATGCATCAAAACAAATCAATGATCCAAGAATGACACTTTAGAATTGTTAAGGTATAAAAGTGCAATTAAAACCTAATTCAACCCTAAAATGCTAACAGTTAAGTACTGTAAAGATACATTTACTCTCATCATGGAGCAATCCATATGCTTGGTTTTGGAGCTATTAGGTCGAGTATGTGTGGAGCAATCTATCTGCTCAGCCTTGGAGAACTTTGGTTCGAGCATGTGTGGAGCAATCCGTATGCTCAGTTTTTACAGCTTTTGAGTTCCAGGGAGACTTTCGGTATTCTTATCTCTTAGGCCCATAAAGAACATTTTTGGGCTTCTTGGGCTTCTGGGAAGCCTTGTTTGTTTAGTGGGTTTTGGGCTCTCTTAAGGCCCAATTTCCATGGGTTTCTTGGTGTTGTGCAGTTATCTACCTAAATAAATAAGCAAATAATCGAACTTGTTTTACTTGCAAGTGCACAAGGTCAACAGTAGAATAGTGTGCAAATGTGAGATCATCTCCACAGGGATTGGAAAACTTCACTTTAGAATTAGTTTTGCAATATAAAATGAAAAAAATAAATATTGGGTTTGAATTAATAATAATGATAAAGGCGTAGGGACTTGATATCTACCACTAATCATGCTACCACAACAAAACAATATGCCAATGCTTTACTCATGCTTGAATACCTAATGGTTGTCAACCTAAGGGCTTGGTCCACTCCTTAAGCTATTGATTTCCCTAAGCAATGAGTTAGGCATGGTGTATGCTTTAACTCTTTTCTTTCTTAAGGGATTCAGCATGGTGTATACTGAGTTGTTCCTTAAAAGAGCATAGGATCTATGGAAATCGACAACCACACGAGACCTAGGGCTTGGTCCACTCTCGGTTTCCCATGTTGATTAATCCCAAGAACCCAGTGTGGGTTTCTTTTATTACTATTGTTAAACCCAGGACTCAGTCATAAAAATTGATTCAACTAACTAATTCATACCACATGCATACGTTGATCAGACAAACACATATGAGGAATTTAAATAAAAACAGGCATTAATCAATTTGAGAATCACAACATAAATATCGCAAAGGCACCAATACTGAATTGTTGAGTAAACATAGTTAGGGCTTCAATCAAGCCCTTACTAAAAGTTTAGTTACACAAAATAAAATAAAGGAAAGAAGAAACCTGAGAGAGCTGCATTGAAGAGTCGTCAATTCTTCTATGAAACCCCCTCTGTCCTCTGGCCTCCCAACCTAAAAATTAAAACTAAAAAAGGGAGATACTGCTTTTGTGTTTTACTTATATGGTTCTACGGACATCTCGAAACTCTAATTTCCAAAGTAAGACCCGAACCATTATTTTCAAAACAAGTTATGCCGGTTTACTGTACGTGTGCGCTCGATCGCACACTATTGGACTCGAGCGCATCTGTGCTTGAGCTTTCTTCTTGCACATGAGCGCAGGCTATGCTTGATCTTGGCGTGGGCGCTGGGTGCTTATGCGCTCGATCGCACTCTTCTGTGGGCTTGATTGCACCTATCTGGTTCCAGATCTTCAGTTTTCTTCCTTAGAGCTCCAAAATGCTATCTTTTCTTCAAAAACCTATAAAAAAAACACAGAAAACACAAAAATGAAGTATAATATACTAAAATACATAAACAAAGAGCCTAACAACTGTAAATTAGGGGGCTTAAATATGAATATTTAAGCACTTATCACACCCCCAAACTTACATATTACTAGTCCCTTAGCAATACAAAATGAAAAACTAACTGAAAAACAAAATCAAAGATAAATTCATCATTAATGTTATCTAAAATTTGGGTTGCACATAAAATCATGATATTTGTTCATGAGTAGGCTTAAAATATAAACACATTGTCATAATGAATAAGGGTTTTAAATTCTAATTACTTACACAAGGCTAGTTTAAGGCATCGTAAGTTTGGCTTAGTGTGTGGTGGATTAGCACATAAAAGATGAAGCTTCCGAATAATTTCGATGTATAGTGTTTCGGTGTCTTAACATTCATCGAATTCCCTATCATAATGAACAATAATGGTATAATTTTATTTCTTTTCTTTTTCTTTTGTCATGAGCTCTTTGCCATGTTGAGTTCCATTATGCTTTCTAATTGACCCATATCGCGAGTGTTTAGCCAATGACTCCCAAACCAAATGGTTTTAGGGCATTAAGTGTAAAGACACCCCTAAGGACTTACTAACTCGAGTCAAAGAGGCGATGAAACTAATTGGTCTTAATGCTTCCAAGCAAAATCCCCACCTTTTGACGTGAACACTCACTGCTTACTGAGGCAAGAGGTCCAGTTATTCAGTGGAAACTTTATTTAATGATCATTATATGTATTATTCCCACCTTTTGACGTGAACACTGAATGCTTACTGAGGCAAGAGGTCCAGTTATTCAGTAGAAAGTTTATTTAATGATCATTAGGAGCATTTTATTTTCTCTTTTTGCATAATAAACATTTTTCTCTATTTTTCTATGCCAAAGTAATTTTAACAAGTTATTTGATTACAATTAGGTCATGGAAACATATACATAAAAATTATACGTCATACCTCACACCATTATGTACTAATGTGCTCGAGTTAGATTTAGATCAAACTTGTGAATCCTTAAATGCCTTGAGGTAGATAATTTAGACTTTTAAAAATTTATTATTTAGACTATGTGTTCTAGATTTTAAGCTTACTGATGAAGTTTTATCATAGTATTTGTTTTAAATCAACCAAAATTTTCAAAACCATATGAACATGCATTTATCTTTTAAAAAATACTAAAAAAAACTGGGACAAAGTGTGTGAATGTGTCTCCCATAGCCCCAAACTTAAATTACACATTGTCCTCAATGTGTGAATAACATGGAAAGATCTGACCTGGGAGATGGAAAACTAACTGGGCCGGCATGGCTCATAGCACACCCCCAAACTTTAACGGATGCACTCATTGTCCCTAAAAAAGAAAAACTAACGTAATACTGGAAAACAAGAAGTACTAAAAGTAAATGAATAACAATAAATATGGAAAATAATAAAAATAAAAGGATAAGCTGTAGGGTGCCTCCCATGAGTGCTAAGTTTAACGTTTTCAGCCAGATGCTCTTATTCCCTCCCAGAAAAGCATAATTTGAATGCATCAACAACTTCTTTAATGCAAAATTTGGCGCTTAGATGCTTTTGAGAGGCCTCTAGGAGGTACGCAGCCTCAAAGATGTCATCAGTAATATCTTCATATGCAGGCTCAACATCTGATCTTGTTAACCCATGGGTTGGTGGCTTCCAATGGAGCAATGAGATGGACCTGAAAAGCTTGCTCAACAACACCTTGCATCATACATTCATTAGGATATTCCATATTATCTTGGGGTAATTTTAATGTATCAAATATTTTGAATTGAACTTTCTTTCTATTTACCTTTATACTTACAATACCTTTTTTCACGCAAATTTTTTATTAGTAGTTCTCATAAAGGGTCTTCCTAAGATGATGGGCAGGGGTAATGACATAGAAGATTCTTTCATATCTAATGCAATAAAATCAGTAGGTAAAATAAATGGACCTACCTTTACCAAGATATCCTCAAGAATACCTCTTAGTCTTTTGATACTTCTATCTGCCAGTTGCAAGGTGATGGAGGTTGGTTGAAGCTCCCCTAAACTTAGTGTCTTGAATATAGTGTATGGTAGCAAGTTGACACCAGCCCCTAGATCCAATAGTGCATGCTCAAAAATATGGTTACCTATCCTGCAAGGAATAGTGAAACTACCTAAATCTTTTAGCTTTGGCTGGTAGTTTCCTTAACAATACCACACTCATCTCTTTGGTTAAAGCCACTATTTTATACTCCTAAAACTTCCTTTTATTAGTGCAAGTATCTTTTAAAAATTTAACATATGTAGGAATCTATTTAATTGCATCTAATAAAGGAATATTAATTTCTACTTTTCTCAAAGTTTCAAAGATATCATGGATTTTAATTTCTTTTATTGGCTTTACTAACCTTTGGGGGAAGGGTGGTGCATTCCACTTTTCCATTTCACTTACCTTTGATGTGGATATTGTAATTGGAGATACTTCTGTAAGCTCATCAGCTCCTATGATCTTACCATTTATGAGAGTTGTCACGGCATTTAGTTGTTGATGTCCTCTTGGATTAGGTAGTGCTTAGGTAGGAAGTTCACCATGCTTTCTTTTACTTAGCTCCTTAGCCAATTGCTCCATTTGTACCTCGAGTCTTTGAATGGCTTGCTCATGCTTTGCAGTGGTTTCCCTTTGCTCAGTCTGGAATTGTCTTCTTGCTGCTATGAATTGTTCTTGTAAGGTCATCAACTACCTTACAAGACTCTCTAGGTCACTTTGCTTTGATTTCGGAACTGATTGGGCTACCGATTGGGAATTCTTTTGCTGCCCTTGAAAGTTCACGACATTTTGATTATTTCTCCATGAGAGGTTGGGGTGATTTCACCCTCCTTGATTGTAGGTATTTGCATATGCACTATTTGGTCCCACATAGTTCGCTTGCTCGGGATCTATAGATGAATATAAATGGCAAGTTTCAGTAGTGTAATCAAATTGAGAACATAAAGCACATACCTAGAGTTGTGTAGCTTGTGGTCGAGGTGAGATGTTCTGAGCAATCATGGCTTTGAAAAGCATATCTAGCTTCCTCTCCATCGTAGCCATCTAATTTGAAGATCTACCATTTAGGTTCACCTCATACATGCCCTTTTTCACACCTTATCTACCTCTGGATGAGAATTGTTGTGTGTGCTCGCTTAAGGTCTCAAAAAGCTCCATGACTTCTTCACTACTTTTTTCGATCAGCACACCTCCACAACTTGAATCAAATATACCTTTATTCATATCGTTTAGACCTTCATAAAAGGCTAGTACCAGCTCATCTTGAGGTAGATTGTGATGTGGGAATTTGAGTAGCAGCTCGTTGAAGTGTCCCCATGCTTTAAAGAAAAGGTCTCCATCCCTCTGTTGGAAAGATTAAATCTCCTTCCTCATTTGTCTTTTCCTTTAAGCTGGGAAAAATTTCCTTAGGAATTTATAGGCCAACTCTTCCCAAGTATGGATCGAAACTGCAGGCAATGAATTGTACCACAGTTTAGCTTTATCTTTTAATGAAAAAGGGAAAAGAATTAACCCGATTCCCTCTTGATTTAGGCCCTGGATGTGCTGGAACTTGCAGAGGTCAAAGAATTCATGCAAGTGTGGATCCTCAATAGGAGTACCCCTGAAACGAGTCAATGCATTGAGTATCTGCGGAGATATATAATAATTGCCTTCCGCCTCTGGTTGATAAGCAATGCATGAGGGCTGGTCGAGGTTCCATGGGATGAAGGATTGCTTCATAGGTCTTCGCTCACACTGTTCCGCCATTTGTGCTTCTCCCTCGAATTCTTCTTCATTCTCCTCAATGTCGTTTCTAAGCCTATGTCTAATGGTCCGCTCAATCTCTATATCAAGTGGAAAGATGGTTGGATACCTGGATCGAAGACGGTGCATGAATTTTCGCTGAAAGACTTCAGTGCAGCAATTTCAGTACTGTTACTCAGGTAGTCTCTGCCTTGATTGCACTCGATCGCACCAAAGAGTGCGCTCGAGCGTAGTGCTGCCGCAGTACCTGAAATAGAAAAACAGAAAATGAAAAGAAGGAAAAATTAGATTTTTTTTTATATAAAACAAAATAAAACAGAACATAATAAATAAATAAAATAGAATAAAAACTAAAAAAAACAATTCTAAACAGAAATTTAGTGCAATCCCCAGCAACGGCGTCAAAAACTTGTTGTGCAATTATCTACCTAAATAAATAAGCAAATAATCGAACTTGTTTTACTTGCAAGTGCACAAGGTCAACAATAGCATAGTGTGCAAAAGCGAGATCATCTCCACAGGGATTGGTTAATTTCACTTTAGAAATAGTTTCGCAATATAAAACGAAAGAAATAAATATTGGGTTTGAATTAATAATAATGATAAAGGCGTAGGGACTTGATATCCACCACTAATCATGCTACCACAACAAAACAATATGCCAATGCTTTACTCATGCTATGAGTACCTAATGGTTGTCAACCTAAGGGCTTGGTCCACTCCTTAAGCTATTGATTTCCCTAAGCAATGAGTTAGGCATGGTGTATACTCTAACTCTTTTCTTTCTTAAGGGATTCAACATGGTGTATACTGAGTTGTTCCTTAAGAGAGCATAGGATCTGTGGAAATCGACAACCACATGAGACCTAGGGCATGGTCCGCTCCCGGTTTCCCATGTTGATTAATCCCAAGAACCCGATGTGGGTTTCTTTTGTTACTATTGTTAAACCCAGGACTCGGTCATCCAAATTGATTCAACTAACTAATCCATACCACATGCATACGTTGATCAGAAAAACATATATGAGGAACTTAAATAAAAACAGGCATTAATCAAGTTAAGAATCATAGCATAAATATTGCAAAGGCACCAATACTGAATTATTGAGTAAACATAGTTAGGGCTTTAATCAAGCCCTTACTAAAAGTTTAGTTACACATAATAAAATAAAGGAAAGAAGAAACCCAAGAGAGCTCCAATGAAGAGTCATCAATTCTTTTGTGAAATCCTTTCTGGCCTCTGGCCTCCCAATCTAAAAACTCAAACTAAAAAGGGAGATATTGTTTTTGTGTTTTACAAGTCTATTTATAGGGTTCTAAGGACATCTCGAAATCCTAATTTCCAAAATAAGACCCGAACCGTTATTTCCAAAACAGGTTCTGCTGCTTTACTGTACGTGTGCGCTCGATCGCACACTATTGCGCTCGAGCGCATCTGCGCTCAACTTTTCTTCTTGTGTGTGAGTGCAAGCTGTGCTCGATCCTAGCATGGGCACTGGGTGCTTGTGCGCTCGATCACACTCTTCTGTGGGCTCGATCGCACCTATTTGGTTCCAGATCTTCAATTTTCTTCTTTAGAGCTCCAAAATGCTATTTTTCTTCAAAAACCTATAAAAAACAAAGAAAATGCAAAAATGAAGTACAATATACTAAAATACATAAACAAAGAGCCTAACAACTATAAATTAAGGGGCTTAAATATGAATATTTAAGCACTTATCACTTGGGCATTTTTGACACGTGGCTCGTGTCAGTCTTCATTGAATGCTTGTAACCATTTTTGCAAGAGTGGCGGTGCTCATTTAATGATTAAATTCCTTTGGGAATAAAATGGTGTCTTTGGGAACCTAAAGGATGCCTAGGAGAATGAAACGACGCCTAGAAGAACCAAACGGCCCCTAGGTCTAATCATGTGCCATCCAGTTTGTGGCGGCGGACTCTTTGGGGAGCATGAAAATAGCCTCGAAATTCTGAAGCGTCATTTCCTCATTAGTTTTTGCTTTAAACACCCTTGCTCGTTGTGCCCTCTTTTTCTATATAAGGAAGTGGTTTCTTCCATTCTTCCTCACTTCAATCATAGTGAGTTTTTAGAGAGAAATTCTTTGAGAGCCCTCGGCTTCGTTTGAAATACTTTTTGAGAATTTTTTAGAGCTTTCGTCCTCGTCTTTAAATCTTTAAGAGTTTTCATCCTCATCCTTGGATCGTTAGTGTTTTGGTGTCTAGATACTTCCTAGGTGGGTGAGTTGGTGAACATCTCGGCTTAATCTTCGGTGCGAGTGCTTGGAGGCGTGATGTAAGAGAGTTGCAGATAAGGGAATTCGAAGAGTCCGGCCGAGAAAGGAGCTTGAGTCTGAGTTATTTGGACTTTGGTGAGTCTCCTTTATTTTTACTTTAAGCATGTCTTCGTATGATAGTTACCGAAACCGACCCAGTAGCGTTAGTGGTAGTAGTAGAAGTAGCAATAATGATAGTGGTAGCGGTAATTCTGAGGAAACGGGGTCGGTCAAGTCCTCCTCCAGGATTAAGACCCCAAAAAGGGCCGTATTTAGGGAGGGGCCCTTAGAAATGGTGCCTTATATCCCCACTGTGGAGGAGTATGAAGAGGACTCCTCCTCTGGAGATGAGACAAACGAAGCCCTGTCCGACATTAGAGGGGCCTCGACCGTGGAGGAAAAGGAAGAATGGGAGTTCACAGCTAACGCGATCCCCAACTAGCTTAAAGAAGAAGATTTGGAAGTAATCCAAAAGTCGTACCGCATCTTGGGTGAGTATGCCCTCCAGCTGACCAGGGTAGGGGAGAGGGCTTACGATGCCCTTATGAGCCGTGCACCCTATGAATTGTAAGTGTATGAACACCACATGAGGGTCAAGCTACGCTTCCCCCTTCACCCATTTTTTTGCGCTGCACTCTGCTACTTTGATATAGTACTATGTCAGTTAGTACCGAACTCGATACAGCTGATAATGGCCTTTATCTGTGTCTGCTAGGAAGTGGATGGGCTGATGAATTTGGACATCTTTAAGGCCCACTTCCTAATCAGTAGACACGGCCAAGCCAGGTGGGTAGTTATCAGTACCTGGGCCAGGAGTAGATTGCTGAAGAAGACTATGTCCTTGATCAAGAGATGGAAGAAGTCCTTCTTTTATGTCCAGGCTGCTGAAGACTTTGACCTTCCTCTCTCGTGGAGCCTGGACTGGGCTGGGAAGTACAAGAAGTCGAGTCTTCTCCCACGCGAGCAGGAGACCATGGACACCATGGTGGCCACGCCATTGGACATGGAGGTCCCCTATGACAACGAGGAACTGGCGAGGCGCAACCTTTGACCCCAATGCCTCGAGACCTCCCTTGAGAGTGGTAACCCCGTGCCTTAGACTTGTAGTTTTTCTTCATTTTTTCTTTACTTTTACCTTAGACTTGTACTTACGTATTTTTCTTATTTTTTGTGTTTGGATAGAGATGGAGGCAATGATGAGCCAGGAAGCATGAGAGAAAGCTCGTCCTGGAGATAAAGAAGAGGCCTCGAGGCCCGTCCCCCACCTCGATCGACCTGGAGAGTCCCCCGCGACGTTCCCTTGAGCCCGAGACTGCTCCAATCACTTCTGCAACCTCGGTGGCTTCGACAGCCCCGACTCCTTCTGCTACTCCCGACCTTTCTCAGGGTGCCACTTCTGGGGCGACGATCTTTAGGCCCAACTGGGCCCTAAAGGTCGATGACTCTATCTTTGCGCACCCTCAGGTGGCACAGGAGCATTTGATCATGAGGATCCCTCCCAGTGATTTGTTAGAGCTATTGAGGCTCTCTGTTCGGTAATTGAAGCTGTCGCGTCTCAGTTAAGATTTTTTTTCCAAGTTTTTAATTTTCTTTTCCTTTCCTTATGCGATCTTATTGGCTAACACTTATTCTTCTAATCGCAGATTAGTGTCATTTTGAGCATTATGTCCCGTTGATGCCTTGACATGGTCGAGCTGCTGGGCTGAACTCAGTGCATGTTGGATGTGAACACTGAGATGGTCCAGCAACTGCAGGTGTCGTAGGATACGACCAACCTCGCTAGGATGGAGGCAGTCTGGGAGAGGGATGCTGCCCTCCAGGCCAAAATCGAGGCCAATTGGTATAGGGATGACGCTTTTCGGGAGATGTAGCGGTTAGTGGAGGAGGGCGAGGCCTGTACTCGGGCTGCTGTGGAGGAGGCTCTGGAGGACTTCCAGGACTCTGCCACCTTTCAGACGACAGTTGATTTGGAGGGAGGTCGATAGTACCTCGAAGGCTTCCTAGAAACCAAGAGGAAGGTTAAGGCGTTGCACCCTGAGATTGACTTCTTGGGCCTCGACCTTCTGGACCCCGAGGAGGACGAGGTTGCTGCTTCGGAGGCCAACGCCGAAACTCCTGCTGAGGAGGAGACAACTGCTCAGCCTGAGGTTGTGGCTAATGCTGAGGCTGCCCCAGGCCTAGATTAAGCTTTTTTGCTTTATTTTTTTGTAACTCAAGGCCATTAGTGCCTTTTTTTTACTTTTCGATAATTTTAATATAATCTTCTTTTTCTCAAACTTGTTGTTTATTGTAATCGCCCATTATAATTTTTACTTTAACCGAACTTCTTTTCTGACTCGTGCACGAGGTCTGAGTTCATTGATAGAATCGCCGGAGATGTTCAGTTTTCTAATTGCATGGGATGCATTTCCCACTTAGCTCCTCGAGCTCGAAGGTGTCGGGGTGGCACACCCTTTTGATCCGATATGGGCCCTCCCAGTTAGGGATTAACTTCCCCATTTCCTGTGGATAAGATACTTCGTTCTTTCGTAGAACAAGATCATGGAGCCAAAAATGCCTTCCGCATACTCGAGAGTTATAATGCCCAATGGTTCGCTGCTGATAGGTGGCTAGTCAGATCTGAGCTTTATGCCATGCTTCGTCAAGAAGATTGGAGTTCATATGAAGAGCCTCGTCATTGTTATTGCTGTCGAAATTTTTTACTCGGAGTAAGGGCACCCCGATTTTAAAAGGGATGACGGCTTTGGAACCGAAGGTCATGAAAAAGGGGGTTTCCCCAATGGGTGCTCAGGCGGTGGTTCGATACGCCCAGAGTATGTTTGGCAAGTGGTTTATCCACTATCTGTCTGCTTCATCCAATCTCCTCTTGATACCCTACAAGAGGGCCCTGTTAGTTACTTCGGCTTGCCTATTAGCCTGTGGGTACCCGATGGAGGAGAAGCGATGCTCTATATGCAGCTCGTCATAAAATGTTTTGAATTGAGTGCTATCGAATTACTTGTCGTTGTCCGTCACCAGCACTCGAGGAATACTGAAGTGACATACTATTAACTTCCATACGAAGCCTCTAGCCTAATGGTTGGTGATAATGGCCAGTGGTTCGACTTCTACCCACTTTGTGAAGTAATCTATTGCCATGATGAGGTACTTTCGTTGGCCAGGTGCTCCAATGAAAGGTCCGAGGAGGTCCATCCCCCACATAGCAAAAAGAAGTGGGCTAGTGACAAAAGTGAGGGGATTTACCGACCTGCGGGAGATAGTAGCATATTGTTAGCAACTTTTACACTTCTTTACCAATTCCATGGCTTCTCCTCGCATCTCGAGCCAGTAGTAACATTGGTGAAGGATTTTAAAAGCAAAGGCTCGGCCCCCGAGGTGGTTCCCACAAATCCCTTCATGAACCTCTTGAAGGGCATAATTGGCCTCACTCGGGCCTAGGAATTTTAAATAGGGTGTTGTGAGACCCCTTTTGTATAGTTGATCGTTCAAGATTGCGTACCATGCTGCTCGGGGAATGATTTTTCTGGCTTCGTTCCTTTCACCAAAGAGATGGCCATCTCACAAATACCGGAGGATAGGATCCATCTAGGTTTCCTCGCTAGCCACAGGCAGCACAGTGGTTTCATCGATGTTGGGTATGACGAGTGTCTTAAGGTAGACTACCCGTTTGGATTCGGGCTGTCGAGAGAAGGCGAGCCGGGCTAGGGAGTCAGCTTTTGAGTTTTCAGCCTGGGAAATTTGGTTGATACAAAACACTTTGAACTTGGTGACTAACTCTTTGACTTTCGTTAAATAGTGGGCAATTTTTTCTCATTGGGCCTTGAACTCCTCGTTGACTTGGTTCACCACCAATTGCGAGTCATTGTATGCGTCTAGGGCCTCTACTGATAGTACCCTGGCCAACTTCATCCCGGCCAGCAAAGCCTCATACTCAGCTTCATTATTTAAGGCTCTAAATCCGTGCCTTAGGGCGTACTCGATGGTAAAGCTATCCGAGCCACTTAGGATGAGCTTGGCTCCACTCCCGGTATTGTTGGAGGATCTTTCAAAGTGGAGCGTCCACCGAGGAACTAGCTTGGTTTTGTCGGGATCTCGAGTAGGGTCCTCCTGATTTGGGAGAGTGGTCTCCACAATAAAGTCAGCTAAGGCTTGGGCTTTGATGGCTATGCAGGGCTAGTAACGAATGTCGAACTCCCTGAGTTCCACAGACTATTTGAACATTCTTCAAAAAATATCCAGCTTGTGGAGCACTTGTCGAAGGGGCTGGTCGGTCAAGAGGATGATCGTATAGGCTTGAAAATATGGTTGGAACTTGTGGGTCATGATCAGGAGGGCATACGCCATCTTCTCCACGGGAAGATACTGGGTTTCAGCATCATGGAGGAATTGCTTGCATAGTACATGGGTTTCTGGATGCCTGCCTCCTCTCGAATTAAGACTGAGGCCACCACTTCGTGGCCGGTCGAGAGGTATAGAAAAGCTCTTCACTGGTAACGGGCTTAGTAAGCAAAGGGGGTGAACCCAAGTACTTTTTTAGTTCATCGAATGCTTCCTAGCAGCCCTCGAACCAGTTGAAGTCCTTGGCCTTTCTGATGACTTTGAAGAAAGGGAGGCACTTTTCCGCGGATTTTTACATGAATCGGCTCAAGGCCGTTATCCTCCTAGTGAGTCGCTGGACCTCCCTCATGGTCCGAGGTGGTTTCATGTTTAGGACGGCCTCTATCTTTTCGGGGTTTGCCTCTATGCCCTTTTGGGTCACCACGAAGTCGAGGAACTTTCCTCTGGTGACCCCAAAGGCGCACTTAGAGGGGTTTAGCTTCATTTGGTGGCGTCGAAGGACTTCGAAAGCTTCTTTTAAGTCATATTCATGGTCCTTAGCTCCGAAGCTTTTCACCAACATATCGTCTAAACAGACCTCCATGCTTCAGCCAATCTGTTCGCCAAAGATTTTATTTACTAATCTATGGTAGGTGGCTCCAGCTTATTTTAAACCGAAGGGCATGAATTTGTAATAGTATAGTCCTTGCCTGGTGTTGAAGGCCGTTTTCTCCTGATTGGGCCTGTATATAAGGATCTGGTTATACCCAGAGTATGTGTCCATAAAGGTTAGCAACTCGTGCCCTGACGTTGCATCGACGAGCTGGTCGATACTTGGCAGGGGAAAGCTATCCATCGGACAGGCTTTGTTCAGGTCCGTGAAGTCGATGTGGAACTGCCATTTACCATTGGCCTTCTTCACCATCACTACGTTGGACACCTAGTCCGAGTAGTCCGCTTCCCGAATGAAGTTCATCGTGAGCAGCTTATCCACCTCAGCCTGGACAGCAGCTTGTCCCTCGGGTGCGAACAATCTCTTTTTCTGGATGATCGGCTTGTGGTGTGGGTCCACATTTAACCGGTGTACTATCACCTCAAGGCTGATCCCGGGTATGTCTGCGGCTGACTAGGCGAAGAGGTCCTGGTTTTCTTAAAGGAGGGTGAGCAAGGGTTCCCTAAGAGCCTCAAGGAGGTTGGAACCTATCTGGATGGTTAGGGAGACATCCTCACCAAGGAAGGGAGTCTGGCAAGACTCTTACTAGTTTATTAATAACTCAAAAAAATATACAAATAAATGGGGGGATAAAAGGACACCAAAAAGGGCCCCAAAGCTTACCTTATAAGAATTACATCTTTTTATAAGTTTGCAAGCCTAAGATATCATTCTTTAAAGCCTGTTTACAATTATGAGGTAAAAGCTCAAAAGACCAAAAAACCTTGAAACGTCCAAGTGATGGACCGGACTTTGCAAGGCTATCAGCCATACTATTGGCTTCTCAATAAACGTGACTAAGATCCACACCCACTGGCAATAGTGACCGAATATCTCGAATCAAATAAGTGAGCTCCCAAGGGCATTCACAATCATACTTAATAATGTCAACTAAAGCCTTTGAATCGCACTCTACTTGTGAAATGTCAATATTGTGAGCTTGGGCCAGCCTTAGGCCCTCGAACAAAGCTAAGGCTTTAGCCTTCATATTCGAACAATCCTCAAACACAACAGATAAAGTAAGAACAAAAGAAGGCCCAGCCTTTAACACATCACCCCCCACACAACCAGCTTCGTAAATGGACTCGTCTGTGTTCAGTTTAATGATACCTTCTTGAAGCCCAGTCCAACCAACCCACAGCCCTGACCATAGAGCAGGAACCACAAAGGATAGGCCTAAAGCATTAATGTACTACAAGGACCTGTAAGAGAGCCAGTGTTTTGGAGTATACAGCCGAGAGAGTTCAAGAAACCCAAACCACACTCTATAAATACCAGCATCCCCTCATACCGTGCTTGATTACAAGCCCACCACAGGGCCCAAAATTTCAAAATAAGAATACACACCCTGGTTAAGCCATATTGATTTTTGAGATTCACATAGTGGAACCAATTCGAAATTAATGTTGAACACGAGTAAGTAGCTGGTATATCCATACGAGAACTAAAATAATCCCAAACCGACAATGCAAGTTCCCCCGTAACCAACAAATGGTTCAAAGTTTCAATCCTCGATTGATTACAGCACACATTTAGAGGCACAAGGAATGTCAATTGCTTGAAATTTTCCATCAATAAGAATAGTTTGAAAAAACACCTTCCAAGTAAATGATGCCATTTTCAGCGGCACCCATCTGTTCCATAATTTTTTATGCCACCGAAATACTGGATTCCTGACCCTCGAAAATGCCCAGTAGCTCTTCGTAGTAAAATTTCCCGAAGGAAAAGGATCCCAAACTAGACAATCAAAAATGTTATGTAACCTGATCTTGGACATAACCCCATACCAATCTGGGTACGACTGCTATAACACCTCAATCTTTAGTGGATTCGAAATAACCTCTCTTACCATTGCACCATGGAACGGGAGACTATTTCCAATAACCTCCAAAGAATGCACTTGGAATGTCAAAAAACTTCACTCCCCCTCTCAACAACCCAAGTAGTGTGTTGAAGAATAGTGTGGATATGGGGCAGAATACATTTCCAACCTCAGGAACTGAAACTGGGAGCATGAAGGGAAGTTGTCGGTAAACCATACTTACTTTGTATAAAGAATGCCCACAAAGATTTTCCTTGAATGTAACTCCAAGCCAACTTTTCCTGCAAAGCATTATGAACCTCAAAGAGATGACGAAGACCCAACCCTCCTTCCTTAAAGGGCTTACACAACAGGTCCCAGGCCAACCAATGCTTCTTACTGTTACCCCCATCATTCCAATAAAATGAAGCAAATAAATGTTTTATATTAAGAAAAAAACCTTTAGGCAAGGACATAGAAGAAAGAGTGTGGAGTGGAATCGAGCACAATACACTTTTCAAGAGAGTGAGTTTTCCCCCTAAGGACAAGAATTTTGCTTTCCAAATAGCTAACTTACCACGAATATTATCTTCCAAAGGCTGACAATAATGAGCCACACTGTTACCCTGAAAAAGAGGAACCCCCAAATACTGAATTGGAGTGATAGACTTCTTCCAATTAGACCACTATTGCATAAAAAAAATATGATTATGGTGCCAAGTTGAACTGCAAATAAAAGAGCTTTTATCCCAATTGATCTGCTACCCAGAGCAACTCTCATAAAGTTGAAGAAAATAATTGCAAGCATCAATGGAACTCATTTTTCCATTCAAAAATAGAAGTATGTCATCCGCGTACAAAAGATGAGAGATACCTTGAGCAGAACCTGATACTTGATATCGCTCAATCCGACCTTGATCAAACCAAACTTTGAAGTTACGATAGAAAACCTCTTCAGTGACGATAAATAGAAGAGGAGAAAGAGGATCTTCCCGTCTAAGACCTCTAGAGGATAGGAAAAAGTCATGTTGGGACCCATCCAATGACACCGAGTACCAAACATTCGATATACACTTGAAGATTAAATCACACCATGCTTCAGAAAACCCAGATCTCCATAACACATTAAGTAAAAAAGGCAAATTAACTCGATCATAAGCCTTCAATATGTCCAGTTTAATGATAACATTGGAACCAAGGGCTTTCTTGTTAATATCCCTAATCATCTCATGGGCAAGACTTACGTTTTCATGAACGTTTTCATGAATGCTACAACCTGAGACAAAGCTAGTCTGTTCTTCTGAGATAAAATAAGGGAGCAAACGAGCCAATCTAGTTGTCAAAACCCGAGATATAATCTTGTACATAAAAGTGAAATGCTGATTGGATGAAGATTTGATAGAGAGGACGGATTTACCACCTTTGGAAGCAACACCAAGCTCGTTTCCGTAAATGAGCGAGAAAGATAACCTCCTTTGAAGAAATCCTAAACTGCTTGAACACCATCTTTCTTCACAATGCTCCAACATAGATGATAAAATGGCCATTAAAACCATCCACACCTGGTACATTGTCTGGATCAAGGCCGTCCACAGCCTTACACACCTCATCCTCCTCTAGAAGAGCACACAAAGCTTGATTTTGAAAAATGGGAGATCATCGACTATAAACAATCTAATAAACCGTAGCCATCATTTGAAGAAGGCCCAGCTAAGAAGAGTTCCTAAAAATAGTCACAAGCCATTTGACCCAGGACAGCTCTATCTAGAACCCAATCATCTCTGTGTTTGAGCTTCAATTTTGGCCGCATGCAACTCTCTTTAACGGACACATGGAAAAAAGCAGTGTTACGATCCCCCTTGGCTAGCCATTTTTCCCTATACTTATCTCTAGCCATTGACTCCTCACACAAATTCCAATGCTCAAGATCAGCTTTAGCTGCGCAAACTGCCTCCATATTCGCACTCGAGAAATCTTGTTGAACCTGAAATTCTGCTTCAAGGAGGCCATCCTTAGTTGTAACAATACGGCACTGAACATCCCCAGAGATTTCCTAATTCCATTGACATAGTCTCTTCTGAACCAGCTTCAATTTTTTATGCAATACCTCCATAGAAGGGCCTGAACACAGTTCCTGCTACCATTCCTCCACCATCCCCAAAAATGAAGGATGGGACGCACACATTTTATAAAACTGAAAAGGTTTTGGACCTAAAACAACTGAACGAGTAGAAAAATTTACAGGTGCATGATCTGAAAATAACCGAGCAGCATGTATTGCCTTGGGAGTAGGTATGCCAGTCAGAAATTCAAAATTAACAAGGATTCTGTCTAACCAACCCCAACACCGGGAAGCCGATTGACGATCATTACACCAAGCTCCCTTCATAACCTGGATCCACAAGGCTATTGGCATCAATAAAGTCTCGAAATTCTCGAGCACCATAAATATCCATTGAAACCCAACTACATTTCTCGTCTGGCGCTAGCATGGCATTAAAATCGCCCCTTACAAACCATTGACCCACAAAAAGAGTACCAAAAGCTAAAAGGTCTGCTCATAAGCTTCGTCTCTCAAAGTACTGGCTTCGAGCATGAACAAAAGAACCATTACAAATAATAGGAGAATCTTGAAATTCAATCCTTACCAAAATGGTCTGGGCTAAAATTTGCAACACCTCCACATTAAGATTTTCATGCCATAATAACCATACATGTTTATTGATCAGATTACCATGCAAAAAATGTTTTAACTTTAACTTTTTTGAAAAGTTACATAATTCATAACCATGATGCTTCGGCTCAATAATGACAAGCAGAGAAACAACATACTCACGAATCATCTTAGAAAGATATCCTAACTTTTTCGAACCCCCTACATCCCGCATGTTCCATATGAGTGGGGGGGAGATGAGGTAGAAGTGGATGGCAAAGAGAGGCCAGAAGGAAGAGGATTGATTAGAAGAGGAGAAGTAGGCAAAGGATGGCCGGCTATGGCGGCCACCAGGTGACGGAGGGTATAAAGGAGCTGAAAAAAGACGGTTTGAAAAACTAAAGAGAATGAAGAGCTTCTCTCTCTAGGGTTTTTTTTATAAAACTTCAGAGTTTCTTAAGGTTCAATTTGTTAGTAGCTGTTGTACTGCAATTGATTCATTGACTCAGCGCAAGCTTATTATGATGCTCGTAGTAATGTTCAGTGGCCATCATTTGGAGTTCCTCAAAACTCTAGAAGATGTTAGTTTCTATGTTGCTTTGTACTCTCTTTATACCATGTTTCTTGACTTGGGCATGCCCATTTTTTTAAGGGTTACTATATACTGGATTTGCCCTTGTACACTTTGTGGTGAACCTTTCAGTTATGAATGTAGTCCCACGATATGGCTTAGCAATATTGTTGCTTAATCGGTTTGATAATATGTTTCTAGTGCTTCTTATTTAGGTGGTGAGACGGCATTTAAATTTTGATTTTGTTTCTTAATTTTTTTAATGGGATATTCATCATGCAATAATGAGTATATTAAATTTTTTGCATGTTTCTCATTGCAACGACACATTTTGAACTTTCAAATATTTTTATTTATTTATTGAGCAATTGAAAAAAAAAACCTTACTTGCCTATTTAGGAAGAAGTATAATTGGGGAGAAAATAAGTGGAATTTGAGAAGTTAGGGTAATCCAGCTTCTCAAATCTACCTTTAGATTATAATTTGCCTTGACCAATATAAAACTTTTTCTACCTCTCCTCTTCGCAAACATTTTTAGTTTTCCTCATGTTATCAACTTGATGGAAGACTCTAAAACCACCTCTGTCCCATTATCTTCTCACTTCATCTCTCTCTGGATCTGATAAAATAATATTCTCCACTTCTCTTCAGAATCAACGATTGTGTGGAAGTTTTCAGTCACTGCATCAGCGACAACACTGTCGCAAGGAGCAATCAATGTTGGCCAACATCTCTATCTCAATTTTTTTTCATTGAAAGATAATTTCTCTCTTGGAAAATCTGTGACGATTTCTTGTTGCAGGTGGTTGGATTTGAGGTTTTGAAATTGCAGGATTATTTCTATGTGGGTTTTACTATAGACCATGATCCTCTCCATTTAAGAATTAAAATGGAGGTCAAGTTCATAGTGAGATTGAATGACACATTGACAAATTCGAATTTGAATATTCTGCATTGAATGATGGATTCAATATCACTATAAACTTGACTCAATTTCAATTTTCATATGGAGAGGATCGTGATCCTTTTGCTGTGGGTGGTCAAAGTTTGGTGTTGAAGATGATGATGGGAGATTTTGAGTGAATTTTTTTTTGTTGATCATAATATTGGTGTTTATTAATTAATAAGAATTGTGGGTAGGAAAATAAAACATTATGGTGATGAAAAATGGAGGCAATGAGTATAAAGTACCTTAGTTGGCTTTGGGTTGATGATAGAAAGAATGTTGTGTTAGTGGAGGATTCAATGAGGGCACGAGAGGCGAAAGAGGTTTTAATTTATAATTTTTTCCAAATAAAATTTTAGTATTTATAATCAAAATTTCATTTCAATAAATAACTTTTAATTTATAAGTATTAACTACTAAAATATAATATATTCTTAATTTTAATTTTAAAAAGTAAATTATTTAGATTAAATTAATTATAATAAAATATATGTTTTTAAAAAAATACGAGCAATATACAATATGATAAAATATTCTGCATCATATAATGTATAATTCATAATAAAAAAATTTTTAAATTGCTTAAATTTTTAATAAAATACAAGTAATGAAACAAAATTGTTCATAAATCATTATTAAAAAAACACTAATCAGTTGTTCAATTTATTATGTCCTTCTCCCTCAAATTTCTGAAAGTGCATACATTTTTTTTTTCTATTTCCTCTTTCTCTTGCTATCTCTTTGTAGCAACCTCCATAGCAACACTAAACTCTTGCAATTGCCAATCTTTTTTCTTCCAAGCTCTTTATTCTCTCCCTTCCTCTCTTTCTCTGCCTCAATGTCACGACCTCGCATCACAACCAGCCATTGCCTTAACGCTAGTCTAGAGTGGTCGTTCACCGGGTCACCATCAGTCAACTATAACTCCATCTATGATAATTTGTGAAATTTTCCAGAAAAAACCTATATGAAATCCGATGCAGGATAGATATCGAAAGAAAAGACAAGATGAGAAAGAAGAGAAGAAGGGGGAGAATGATAGAAGAACATATTGAATAGGTAAAAAAAAAGAGAAGTAGAAGGGTAGAAACAAAGAGAACAAATAAAAAAAAAATAGGTTAGGTAGAAGAGAAGATAGAACTAGGGGTGGACTCGAGCCGAGCCCGTATACTAAGACGTTTGAGCTCGGCTCGACTTAAAATGAATATGATTGAGCTCAAGTTCGAATCAATGTTAAAAATCAAACTCGAGCTTGATCAATTTTTCGATGGCTCGACCTATGATATAAAAATTGTAACGACCCATCTCAGGTTGGCCACCCCCGAGACGGTGTTATCACATTTTGGAAATCCCAGTATGCCACAAATATGCAACAATATAAAAACATCAATTGAAATATCTACATACATAAATCCTTAACCCTTAATAGGGGAGTTACATTATTTAGATCTCCACTAAATAGTATATACAAAGTAGTATGCATGAATATTTACAAATTTTATTTTCCCATTAGTATGAGGATGTGGACCACATGGCTTACAGAAAATTATTTAGTCTGAATCTCCCCTCACAATTCTATCTATCCTGCCCGCTACCTAAAATCATTGAACAATGAGGAGTGAGCTTCATAAGCTCAGTGAATTAAATTTACTAGAAGTATTCGATTATATACTCCCAGTGACATCTTATAATTCAACTACTTCTAATAATCTTCCGATATTCATTCATCCATTTCTTCAAATAATTCAATAACAATATTTTGTAATCACTACTCAATTTTATAATTCCCCCATTACACAACATTTTCTTAAGTTACTCATCAAACATATTAATCCTTCAATCATATATTTAATCATCTCTAAGTTCTCAATTCAACATCATCATTTATCTCGTTATGAGGTTCACAACATATAATCAATCACTCAAACAATTCTCATCATATCATACTTCCATATTTCCTTATCATCATATTTGTCTCTCTGTGAGACTCATTCATCTATCAATAAATTTACACTCAAGAATAACAATTTAGCATCTCAAGCAATAACAATCAATATTTAACACAAATGCGATGCGTGAATTTAATTGTTATTATTTTTTGGGAACATCTTCCCATATGTCGATATGTTTTAGCTTAGACTGATTGCCTTCCCGGTTATTTCATTCTTATTTAGACCGGTTACCTTCCTAGTTCTTTTATTCTCATTTAGACCGACTGCCCTCCCAGTTCTTTTAGTTTCAGCTATATCGGCCGTCACGATTCATTTAGACCGCTTGCCTTCCCGGTTCTCTTATTTTCAGTTAGAACGGTTGTCTTCCCAATTCTCTTATTTTCATTTAGACCGGCTACCTTCTAGGTTCTTCTATTTCATGCATATGCATATGAATAATGATATGAATTATATGAAGAATAATATAAAAATAGGCATACATTCAGACATTTCATTTAGCTATAATATTAATTAAATTATCTCCTCATATTTCCTATCAAATTATCAATCATTATTTCAATACTATTACTTCTCACATAATAAATCTTTAACACATCAATTATTTGATCAAATCCCTCAACCAACTTTCATATATCATCCAATCATAGTTTAATAATTAATTCATATATCGTAACTTTATATTTTATATTTACGTCGATTACTAAAAGTTAATCTAACTCACCACGTAGTACTTAAAACTACCATGGATCACTTCTTTTGCTTTCCTGCTCTTTTCAGCAATTTCACCTGATTGTTGTTCGTCAACACTTGATATAATATTTATATTAAAATTTCTAATTTATTTGTCAATTCTTCCATAATTCACACCCTTTAAAAATTCTCACATTGAATTTCTGAAAATTTCATATATGTTAAATTTCAAAATAAAAATTCACGTTATTACCTTTTTTTTATATAGCTTCCCTCGAATCTCTTTAAAATTCTCTCGTAAACCTTTTCAAAATTTCAATATTCAACCTTTCTTTGGGTCCCCAAGTGTTTAAAGAAAGAGAGTAATTTGAATTGAAGTTGAAGAAAACCAAACAAGATTTGGTAAGAAATAAATAAAATAAACTAAAACTATATCTATATATATATAGTTAGCACCCCCCTCCCCCGCCCCCCCCCCCCCCCCCCCCCCCCCACCTCCTTTTGGCTGCCATGAAAACTGTGTTGTCTAAGATGCAAAAAGCATGTTAGACATCCAACACCTGGATACAAGTGTTGGCTTTTTTATTTTCTTTTTACCTTCCCACCTGGACGCCCTTTTTTTTATCTTTTTATCTTTTTCTCCTTACCCACCATGCGTCCATTTTTTTTGCGAAAGAATTATTTTATTCAATAATAAATCTTTCTTCTATATATTATTTTATTTCTATGTCATATTTATCAAATTATTTATTTACCCTTACTTTAAGAACGTAGGTATTACACAGTTGGAGCTCGATAACAAGCGAGCCTATTCGAGTTTAAGCCTTAGATTGCCCATTCGAGCTCGAGCTTAAGCCTGGACTCCAATTTTAATAAACAAAATGGGAAATTACATAAAACTACTTAGGGTTAGTCCAAAACTATAACTTTCACATGCATTTTCAAATATATAAACTTACCTACATTGTCTTATTCATAGTTTATATTTTGCATTACAAATACCCACCTACTGTTAGTGCGTTGTTAGTCAAACATGAAATATTTGGCCAAATATGATGCCAGCTCATAAAAACTATTTGAAAACCTAGATATACTCAAACCAAAGTCAAACAAGATGAAACATTAATTTGAAAACATTTATCATAGTTTATTTATGAACTAATTCAACATTTTCTCTCATTTATGAAATAATTTCAAAATTTTATTTCTCTCATCTTCTTTCCTCAATCTACAATTTTAGGTCTCTTTCATCATCGAGTTTGCATCGCCGATCTAAAGAAACTCTCTTTCACCATCCCTGGTAACGGGTATCTCTCTTCTTCCTCTTCTTTCTTGTTTCTCTTCGCCACTTCATCATCAACCTTTCCCGTATTCCCTCTTCTTTCTTATCTTTCTTGTGGTTTTATGATCGATTTTGGGTTTTCTAGATTTTATATGATTTTTGGGTCTTTTTGGGTTTTGAGGTTTTCTGGGTTTCTAAGTTTCTAGGTTTTGAGTTTCGAAGGTTTTATAGTTTTTTGGGTTTTCTAGGTTCTAACTAGTTACATATATCAATCGAATATTCCTTTGAACTACGCTTTCTCTCTCTATAAAATAACTCATAACTAAAGAAAACCAAAGTCACACCCAAACCCAAAGAGAAACCCCAAATAGAAGTAGAGTTCCTCAACAAAAAAACCTCAAATTCTCAAATATCCATAATGAAAAAGAGGGTGAGTGAAGCATTGAAGAACAAGTACCAACTATGCGAAGAAATTGGCTGAGGTTGATTCAACACAATTTACAAATGTTTCTCTCTAATTTTCAATGAATGTTTACCCTGCAAAACCATAGATAAGTGGCTCTTGACCGATCCTTTAGATCGAGAATGCCTAAAGAATGAACCTAAAATAATGGCTCTCCTTGCTCCCTACCCAACCATCCTTTCACCATTCTCATTAACATTTAACAGTTCTGTCTGAGTCATAGTTGTTCAAAATAGGTATGTGTATATATTTAAAAATACATGTTGAAGTTGTAGGTTTGGACTAACCTCAGGTAGTTTGATGTAATTGTTCATAAATAAAAAAATTAATAGTAATATAAATATTGGCTTGAGCTCGGCTCAGTTAGAGCTCGATAATTCCTTATTAAACTATTCGAGAGACTTTCAAGTTGAGCCTTATGGTTTTCGCTCTCAGCTCGATAAACTAATTATAATTTTCAGACTCTACCTTGACTCGAGATCGACCGAGCTGAGCTCGAGCTTGAATAGCTCGAAAAATGCTCAACTCGACTCCACCCCTATATAGAAAGATGGAGAAGAAACATAATACAGAGAGAAAAAGAGAAATACTTTAAGTCTTAAAATTCCATAATCGTGTTTGAAAATAAAACTCAACTTAATATGGTACTTATATAGGCACCAATCCAAAGCACACTAAAAAACCTTATTAATGTAATGACCCATCCCGGATTGGCCAATCCCGAAACAGTGTCGTCACGTTTTGAAATCCCAGCACAACACATATATGCAACAATATAAAAACATATATCGACTGAAAATATACATACATAAGTCGTCAACCCGCAACAGGGGAGTTACATTATTAAAATCCCAACTGAACCATATATACAACATATTATGCATGAATATTTACAAAATATTTTTTTCTTCCATAAGTCTAAGGATGTGGACCACGAGGCTAACAGATAATAATTCAGTATGAATCTCAACTCACAATTCTATATGTCCCGCCCGCTACCTGAAATTAGTTAACAATGAGGAGTGCGCTTCACAAGCTAGGTGAATTAAATTTACTAGAAGTACTTGATTGTATACTTCCAGTCATATATTATAATTCAGTCGTTTTTAATTCACTAATATTAATCATCTATTTCTTCATATATAATAATTCAATCTTTCAAATAATCTTCCAATATTCATTCATCTATTATCTCATATAATTCAATAATAATATTTTATTATCACTACTCAGATCATAATTCCAACCATTTATCAATCTTTTCTTAAATTAATCATCAAACATATCAATTTTTCTTCTCATATATTTAATCATCTTGAGACTATCAATTCAACATCATTATTTACCTCATTATGAGGTTCACAACATATAATTAATCAATCAAATAATTTTTATCATATCATACTTTCATATTTCTTTCTCATCATATCTGTCTCTTTGTGAGACTCATTTATCTATCAATAATTTCACAATCAAGACTGATACTTTAGTATCTCAAGCAATAATAATCAATATTAAAAACAAATGTAATGCATGAATTTAAATTATCTTTATTTCTTTCTCATTAGATTATTTCATATTATTATCTAGGAATGTCTTCCCCTATGTCGACATGTTTCAGCCAGATCACTGACCTTCATGGTTTTTTCAGCTAGACTAGCTGCCTTCCTAGTCTTTTCAGCCAGACCAGCTGCCTTCCTTGTCTTTTTAGCTAGACCAACTACCTTCCTAGTCTTCTCAGCTAGACCAGCTGCCTTCCTGGTCTTTTCTTTTATGCATATGAGCAATAATATGCAGTAAGCATACATCAAAACATTCAATTCAACTATCTAGCTCTATCTCAAAATTATTATTTTTATCATATTTATTAAATTATCTCCTCATATATCATATAAACTTTTCAATCATATTTTTCAGAAATTTCATAAAACTTCTCAACATAGTTTTCATTCATCCATTCGTTTTAAAATATAAATTCTTATATACTTAATATTCCACGTACTTCCTAATTCCTAATCAATAAACCAATTAATTTTAATATATAACAGAAAATACATCATTAAATCATTATAATTCACTAATTTATTCAAATATCATAAATTCATTATTTTATTGGTTTTGATTACTAAAAGTAAATCTAACTCACCATGTAGCACTTAAAGATACTTGTGGATCACCTTCTTGTTTTTCCTGCTCCTTTCAGCAATTTCACTCGATTGCTAATCGTCAACACCTGACATAATATTTATATTAAAATTTCTAATTTATTCTTTAATTATTCTGTAATTCATACCTTTAAATTTCTATATCAAATTCCAGGTAATTTCTTGTATGTCTAATTTCAAAAAATTAAAATTCGCATTATTACCTTTTATTTCTTAAAGCTTCTCTCGAATCTATTTAAAATTCTCTCGTAAACTTCTTCAAAATTTCAATATTTCAACATTTCTTTCAGTCCCCAAGTGTTTAAAGAAATAAAGTAATCTGAAAGAGAGAAACTAAGTTTTAATAAAATAACAAAAACTTAATATATATATATATATATTCCCTAAACTGCCTTGCATTTTTTTTTCTTTCTGTTGTTTCCAAAGTGTCATGCACGCAAGACACTTTGAAATGAATTTTACTACACTTGGACGCTTAGCTTCCAAGTATCTACCCCATTTTTTTTTCTTTGTAACCACACCTGGATGCTTCCAGGTTTTTTTTAATAATAGTAAATCTTTTACATATACATATAAATATATTATTTTAACTCCATGTAAAATTATTTCTTTACCCTTACTTTAAGAACACGAGCATTACAATTATACCAACCTTATAAAAATTTCATCCCCGAAATTTCCTTACCTAACTCATGAAAAAACTAGGGGTACTCCTTCCTCATTCTTGCCTCATACTCCCAAGAAGTTTTTTCAACATCTTTGTTTTGCCATAATACTTAAATAAAATGAATAACTTTATTACGCAAGACTTGTTCTTTTATGTCTAGAATTCTGACTGGTACTTGTATAAAAGTCAAATCTTCCTGAAGTTCTATAGCCTGATTCAGGATACTATACGATTCATCATGTAAACATTTTCTCAAAAGTGAAACATGAAACACATTGGGTAATTGCCTTCACTCTGGAGGCAAATCCAATCTATATGTTATTAGTCCAACCCTTTCAATCACCTCGTATGGCCCCACAAATCTCAAACTCAACATTCCTTTCTTTTTAAATCTCAATACACCCTTCCATGGAGATATCTTCAAAAATACCTAGTCACTAACCTGAAACTCAAGAGGTCGTCTTCTATTATCAGCATATCCCTTCTGTCTGTTCTATGCTACTCTAAGGTTCTTTCTAACCAATTTGATCCTCTTAGTAATCAAATCTATCATTTCTGGATGAAATATATTTCTTTCTCCAACTTCTTTCCACTTTACTAAAGTTTTGCACGTTCTACCATATAAAGCCTCAAATGGTGCCATCCCAATACTAGTTTGATACTAATTATTGTATGCAAACCCGATCAAAGGTAAATAAGCATCCCAGCTCACTAAGAAACTCAATACGCTTGCCCTCAGCATATCTTCTAGTATTTTGATGATTCTCTCTATCTGCCCATCAGTTTAAGGATTGAACGCTATACTAAACCGTAATTGTGTACCTATAACTTCCTGAAAATCCCTCCAAAATCTAGAAGTAAATCTAGAATCTCTATCTGATACAATGCTCAAAGGTACTCCAGGTAATCTCACAATCTCCACTACATATAATTCAGCCAACCTTTCGGGACTCCAGGTAGTTTTAGTAGGAAGGAAATGGGAAGACTTGGAAATTCTATCCACTATAACCCATACATCATCATGACCTCTCTAGGTACGGGGAAAACTAGAACTAAAATCCATACTTACATTCTCCTATGGCCATTCAGGTATTGGAAGAGGTTATAATAAACCTGCCAGATATCTATTCTTCAGATTTCACTTGTTGACAAATCAAACATTTAGAAATATACTCAGCTACATCCTTCTTCATCCCTGACCACCAATAATTATGTCTCAAACCCCTATACATCTTATTATTACCCGAGTGTGTAGAATACACAAAATCATAAGCCTTTCTTAGTATTTCCTTTCTCATCTCAACATCATTGGGAACACAAACTCTATGTTGCAATACCACCATAATATTTTCTCTAATTCTAAATCTAGTCGGCTTCCCACTCAATATTTCCTATCTGAGCTTCTCTATCTCTTCATCTCGACTCTGGATTTGTAACAAACAATCAATAATAGAAGATTTTACCACCATATTTTCCATCAATACTCCTCTATCACTGATAATTAAATGCATTCTCATTTGTCTCAGTTTTATCATCAAGCTAATATCATGACTCCCAATAGCAGCTAATATCATAAGTGGCTCCATAGAAATGTCTCCAAATCTTCAAAGCAAAAACTATGGTAGTCAATTCTAAATCATGGGTTGGGTAATTCCTTTCATGGTTCTTCAATTGTTTATAAGCATAAGCTATAACTCTCCCATGTTACATCAACACACATCCCACCCCATAATGTGACACATCACTATATACCACAAATCCTTCACTACCAGAAGGAAGCACTAATACCGGAGTAGTAGTTCATTTCTCTTTCAACAGCTGGAAACTCTTCTCACATTCTTCTGACCACATAAACTTCACTTCCTTCCTAGTCAATCTGGTCAATGGTCCAACAATAATAGAAAATTCTAGATAAACTTCCTATAATAACTAACCAACCCCAAAAAGCTTTTAATTTCAGTCACACCAGTGGGTCTTTTCCAATTCAACACTGCCTCCACTTTCTGTGGGTCAACTACTATACCATCTCCTGACACAACATGTCCAAAGAAAGATATGTCATCCAACCAAAACTTGCACTTAGAGAACTTTGCATACCATTTCTCTCTCCTCAGAATTTCCAACACTATCTCTAAATGTTGCTCGTGCTCCTCCTTAATCTTGGAATATACCAGAATATCATCAATAAATACAATCAAAAGTCTATCCAAGAATGGTTTAAACATTCGATTCGTTAGATTCATAAATGCTTCAGGGGCATTAGTTAACCCAAATGGCATCACAAGGAACTCATGATGGCCATAACGTGTCCTAAAAGCAGTCTTAAGCACGTTCGCCTCCTTTATCCTCAACTGATGATAACCTGATCTCAGGTCTATCTTTGAAAACACCCTAGCCCACTGTAACTGCTCGAATAAATCATCTATCCTAGGTAAAGGATATTTATTCTTGATGGTGATCTTATTCAACTACCTATAATCAACACACAACCACATTGTTACATCCTTCTTCTTCACAAACAACACAGGGGCTCCCCAAGACGACATACTAGGTCAAATAAATTGTTTATCTAGCAACTCCTGAAGATGAACTTTCAATTCTCTCAACTCAACTGGTGCCATTCTATAAGGTGCTATATATAAGGGTGCTGATCCCGAAATCACCTCAATAGAAAACTTAATCTCCCTGTTGGGAGGCAAACTAGACGACTCCTTAGAGAACACATTAGAAAAATCTTTCAGTACTAAGATTTCTTCTAACTTCCTAATATCCTTTCTAGAATCTGCCACATATGCCAAATACCCCTCACAACCCTTCTCCAACCATCTACTGGAAGTCAAGGCAGAAATAAGACAGTTGGCAAGTATTTTACGTTCTCCTTGAAAGTTAAACTCCTCTTGTCCTAGTATCTTGAACATCACATTCTTCCTAAAAGAATCTACCCAAGCATGATATGCAGATAACCAATTTAGCCCCATAATTAAATCAAAATCTGTCATATCTAATGGCAACAAATCAACTTCAAATTCTCTATCAGCCATACTAATCACACAACCCCGACAAATTGTCCTGATAATAACCCTATCCCTAATAGAAACCTAAAAAATAACAGTATGCATCAAAGGACTAACGCAAGCATCAATAAATTTCATATACACACTGGATGCAAAAAAATGGGTTGCACCAAGATCAATCAATAATCTAGCAGGTTTATCAAGAATAGATACCATACCCATAACAATATCAGGATTGGCATGTGCATCCTGTTGAGTCAACGCATAGACTCTGCTATCTCTAGGCTGTAACTGACCACCGCGTCCTCTCTCAGCTACTGATCCTCTGTCTCTACCCCATTTACTCCTTGATCCACCATCTATTTTCTCCCAACACCTCCAGCATTTATCTCAACAGATTTCCCCACTGGAAAATCTACACTAACATGTCCTCCTTCACCACATACAAAGCACATCAGTATAGGACAGTTCCGAGATAGATGCCATGCCAAATTACATCTAAAGCAAACTCTTGCCTCTTAATCATACATCAGATTACCACTTCCCCTTGGTGGAATACTTACTCCTTTACCATAACTTCCAGTTCCTATAGTATGTCTCCCAAATCTAGGGGTCCCTCCACTATTACTCTGAGCTACAGAAGCAACGGATCCTGTTTGCCTCTGACTCTATATTACAGTTCCTTGTGATAATGAATGCCCCCTCCTGAGTGGTCTTCCACCCTGCACACTTATACTACTACCACCTCTGGGTCCCTCAAATCTAGACCTCTTCAGCCAATCCCTCCTACCTCTGAATTCCATCACATCCTTCTCAATCAGTAATGCTTTATCCACCATTATAACATAATTCCCAATACCCATATAAGAGAGATTAGTTCGAATTTCATAGTTTAAGCCGTCTAAAAATATCTTACATTTCCTCTCTTACATATTAACTAACCCAGGTAAAAACCTCGATAGGGCTATAAACCTCCTAATATCATATTCTCTCCCACCTCTACTAGTACCAGTTGTACTAGCAACCTATTCCCTTCCATGAACCACATTCTCGACCTCTCACTCCGCTTCAAATCTTCTAAATATTAGGGGTCTACCACATCTTCTCTAATTCAGAACTTTACCTCTAGCTCTAGCACTTCCACGTATCATCCTTATACTCTGCATTAAAATGTAGTTTATTTAAATCTTCCACTTCTTTAAATTTTTATGCAGTTTACAGAATCATAAAACATAATGCTCTAATACCAAAATTGTAATGACCCGTCTTGAGTTTGCCACCCCCAAGACAGTGTCATCAAGTTTTGAAATCCTAACACAACACATATATGCAACAATATAAAAACATATATCGACTGAAAATATATATACATAAGTCCTCAACCCTCAATAGGCGAGTTACATTATTAAAATCCCAACAGAAACCATATATACAACATATTATGCATAATTATTTACAAAATATTTTTTTCCTTCCTTTAGTTTGAGGATGTGGACCACGAGGCTGACAGATAATAATTCAGTCTAAATCTCAACCCACAATTCTATTTGACCTGCCCGCAACCTGAAAATATTTAATAATGAGGAGTGAGCTTCACAAGCTCAGTGAATTAAATTTACTAGAAGTACTTGATTGTATACTTCTAGTCACATCTTATAATTCAATCGTTTCTAATTCACCAATATTAATCATCTATTTCTTCACATATAACAATCCAATCTTTCAAATAATCTTCCAATATTTATTCATCTATTATCTCATATAATTTAATAGTAACATTCTATTATCACTACTCATATCATAATTCCAACCATTTATCAATCTCTTCTTAAATTAATCATCAAACATATCAATTTTTCTTCTAATATATTTAATCATCTTGAGACTATCAATTCAACATCATTATTTACCTTGTTATGAGGTTCACCACATATAATCAATCAATCAAATAATTCTTATCATATCATACTTTCATGTTTCTTTCTCATCATATCTGTCTCTCTGTGAGACTCGTTTATCTATCGGTAATTTCACAATCAAGACTGATACTTTAGTATCTCAATCAATAATAATCAATATTTAAAACAAATGTAATGCATGAATTTAAATTATCTTTCATTATTTTTCATCAGATTATTTCATATTATCATCTAGGAACGTCTTCCCACATGTCGACGTGTTTCAGCCAGACCAACTACCTTCATGGTCTTTTTAGCTAGACCAGCTGCCTTCCTGGTCTTCTCAGCTAGACCAGCTACCTTCTTGGTCTTCTCAGCTAGACCAGCTGCCTTCATGGTCTTCTCAGCTAGACCAGCTGCCTTCCTAGTCTTCTCAGCTAGACTATCTGCCTTCCTAGTCTTCTCAGCTAAACTAGCTGTTTTCCTGGTCTTTTCTTTTATGCATATGAGCAATAATATGCAAGCAAGCATACATCAAAACATTTAATTCAACTATCTAGCTTTTTCTCAAAATTATTATTTTTATTATATTTATTAAATTGTCTCCTCATATATCATATAAACTTTTCAATCATATTTTTTAGAAATTTCATAAAAGTTCTCAACATATTTTTCATTCATCCATCCATTTTAAAATATAAATTCTTATGTACTTAATATTCCACGTACTTTCTAATTCCTAATCAATAAACTAATTAATTTTCATATATAACAGAAAATACATTATTAAATCATTATAATTCACTCATTTATTCAAATATAATAAATTCATTATTTTATTGGTTTTGATTACTAAAATTAAATCTAACTCACCATGTAGCACTTAAATATACTTGTGGATCACCTTCTTGTCTTTCCTGCTCCTTTCTGCAATTTCACCCGATTGCTAATCGTCAACACCTGACATAATATTTATATTAAAATTTCTAATTTATTTTTTAATTATTCTGTAATTCATACTTTTAAATTTCTATATCAAATTCTAGGCAATTTCTTGTATGTCTAATTTCAAAAAAATAAAATTCGCATTATTACCTTTTATTTCTTAAAGCTTCCCTCGAATCTATTTAAAATTCTCCCGTAAACTTTTTCAAAATTTCAATATTTCAACATTTCTTTCAGTCCCAAAGTGTTTAAAGAAATAAAGTAATTTGAAAGAGAGAAACTAAGTTTTAATGAAATAACAAAAACTTAATATATATATATATATATATATATATATATATATATATATATATATATATTCCCTAAACTGCCTTACATTTTTTTTTTCTTTCTGTCAAGACACTTTGAAATGAATTTTGCTACACTTGGACGCTTAGCATCCAAGTGTCTACCCCTTTTTTTTTCTTTGTAACAACACCTAGATGCTTCCAGGTTTTTTTTTCATAATAGTAAATCTATTATATATATATATATATATATATATATATATATTATTTTAACTCCATGTAAAATTACTTCTTTACCCTTACTTTAAGAACACGAGCATTACAATTATACCCACCTTATAAAAATTTCATCCCTGAAATTTCCTTACCTAACTCATGAAAAAACTGGGGGTACTCCTTCCTCATTCTTACCTCATGCTCCCAAGTAGTTTCTTCAACATCTTTGTTTTACCATAATACTTGAAAAAAAGGAATAACTTTATTACGCAAGACTTGTTCTTTTATGTCTAGAATTCTGACTGATACTTGTATAAAAATCAAATCTTCCTGAAGTTCTATAGCCTGATTCAGGATACTATAGGATTCATCATGTAAACACTTTCTCAAAAGTGAAACATGAAACACATTGTGTAATTGTCTTAACTCTGGAGGCAAATCCAGTCTATATGTTATTAGTCTAACTCTTTCAATCACCTCATATGGCCCCATAAATCTCAAACTCAACATTCCTTTCTTTTTAAATCTCAATACACCCTTCCATTGAGATATCTTCAAAAATACCTAGTCACCAACCTAAAACTCAAGAGGTTGTCTTCTATTATCAGCATATCCCTTCTGTCTGTTCTGTGCTACTCTAAGTTTTTTTCTAACCAATTTGATCCTCTTGGTAGTCAAATCTATCATTTCTGGATGAAATATCTTTCTTTCTCCAACTTCTTCCCAAAATACTAAAGTTTTGTACCTTCTACCATATAAAGCCTCAAATGGTGTCATCCCAATACTAGTTTGATACTAATTATTGTATGCAAACTCGATCAAAGGTAAATAAGCATCCCAGCTCACTAAGAAACTCAATACGCTTGCCCTCAGTATATCTTCTAGTATTATGATGATTCTCTCTGTCTGCCCATCAGTTTAAGAATTGAAAGCTATGCTAAACCGTAATTGTGTACCTATAGCTTCCTGAAAATCCCTCCAAAATCTAGAAGTAAATCTAGAATCTCTATCTGATACAATGCTCAAAGGTACTCCAGGTATTCTCACAATCTCCATTACATATGATTCAGCCAACCTTTCAAGACTCCAGGTAGTTTTAATAGGAAAGAAATGTGAAGACTTAGAAATTATATCCATTGTAACCCATACATCATCATAACCTCTCTAGGTACGGGGGAAACTAGAACTAAAATCCATACTTACATTCTCCTATGGTCATTCAGGTATTAGAAGAGGTTATAATAAACCTGCCATATGTCTATTCTTCAGATTTCACTTGTTGACAAATCAAACATTTAGAAATATACTCAGCTACATCCTTCTTCATCCCTGACCACCAATAATTTTGTCTCAAACCCTTATACACCTTATTATTACCCGGGTGTGTAGAATACACAAAATCATAAGCCTTTCTTAGTATCTCCTTTCTCATCTCAACATCATTAAGAACACAAACTCTATGTCCCAGTACCACCATACCATTTTCTCTAATTCTAAACCTAGTCGGCTTCCCACTCAATATTTCCTATCTGAGCTTCTCTATCCCTTCATCTTGACCCTGGATTTGTAAAAAACGATCAATAATAGAAGATTGTACCACCATATTTGCCATCAATACTCCTCTATCCCTGATAATCAAATGCATTCTCATTTGTCTCAGTTTTATCATCAAGCTAATATCATGACTCCCAATAGCAGCTAATGTCCTTGTAGACTTTCTACTCAATGCATCAGCTACTACATTTGCCTTCCATGGATAATAATGAATTGTACAGTTAGAGTCACTAATCAACTTCATCCATCTCTTCTGCCTCAAATCCAACTCTTTATGGGTAGGTAAATGCGTCAAACTTTTATGATCAGTAAAAATTTCACAAGTGGTCCACACAAATATCTCCAAATCTTCAAAGCAAAAACTATGGTAGTCAATTCTAAATCATGGGCCGGGTAATTCCTTTCATGGTTCTTCAATTGTTTATAAGCATAAGCTATAACTCTCCCATGTTGCATCAACACACATCCCACCCCCTAATGTGACACATCACTATATACCACAAATCCTTCATCACCAGAAGGAAGCACTAATACCGGAGTAGTAGTTAATTTCTCTTTCAACAGTTGGAAACTCTTCTCACATTCTTCTGACCACATAAACTTCACTTCCTTCCTGGTCAATCTGGTCAATGGTCCAGCAATAATAGAAAATATCTAGATAAACTTCCTATAATAACCAACCTACCCCAAAAAGCTTTTAATTTCAGTCATACCAGTGGGTCTTTCCCAATTCAACACTGCCTTCACTTTCTGTGGGTCAACTACTATACCATCTCCTGGCATAACATGCCTAAAGAAAGATATTTCACCAAACCAAAACTCACACTTAGAGAACTTTGCATACAATTTCTCTCTCCTCAGAATTTCCAACACTATCTCTAAATGTTGCTCGTGCTGCTCTTTATTCTTGGAATATACCAGAATATCATCACTAAATACAATCAAAAGTCTATCCAAGAATGGTTTAAATATCCGATTTGTTAGATTCATAAATGCTTCAGGAGCATTAGTTAACCCAAATGGCATCACACGGAACTCATGATGGCCATAACGTGTCCTAAAAGCAGTCTTAAGCACGTCCCCCTCCTTTATCCTCAACTAATGATAACCTGATCTCAAGTCTATCTTTGAAAACACCTTAGCCTCCTGTAACTGCTCGAATAAATCATCTATCCTAGGTAAAGGATATTTATTCTTGATGGTGATTTTATACAACTACCTATAATTAATACACAACCACATCGTTACATACTTCTTCTTCACAAACAACACAGGGGCTCCCCAAGACGACATACTTGGTCAATAAATTGCTTATCTAGCAACTCCAGAAGATAAACATTCAATTCTCTCAACTCAACTGGTGCCATTCTATAAGGTACTATAAATAAGGGTGTTGATCCCAAAATCACCTCAATAGAAAACTTAATCTCCCTGTTGGGAGGCAAACCAGACAACTCCTTAAGGAACACATCAGAAAAATCTTTTAGTACTAAAATTTCTTCTAAGTTCCTAATATCCTTTCTAGAATCCGCCACATATGCCAAATACCCCTCACAACCCTTCTCCAACCATCTACTAGAAGTTAAGGCAGAAATAAGACAGTTGATAAGTATTTTATGTTCTCCCAAAAAGTTAAACTCCTCTTGTCCTAGTATCTTGAATACCACATTCTTCCTAAAAAAAATCTACCCAAGCATGATATGCAGATAACCAATTCAGCCCCAGAATTAAATCAAAATCTGTCATATCTAATGGCAACAAATTAACTTCAAACTCTCTATCAGCCATACTAATCACACAACCCTAATAAATTGTCCTGATAATAACCTTATCCCTAGTAGAAACCTCAAAAATAACAATATGCATCAAAGGACTAACACAAGCATCAATAAATTTCATATACACACTGGATGCAAACAAATGGGTTGCACCAAGATCAATCAATAATCTAGCAGGTTTATCAAGAATAGATATCATACCCATAACAATATCAGGAGTGGCATGTGCATCCTATTGAGTCAACGCATAGACTCTGCTATCTCTAGGTTGTAACTGACCACCGCGTCCTCTCTCAGCTACTGATCCTCTGCCTCTACCCCGTTTACTCCTTGATCCACCATCTATTTTCTCCCAACACCTCCAGCATTTATCTCAACAGATTTCCCCACTGGAAAATCTACACTAACATGTCCTCCTTCACCACATACAAAGCACATCAGTATAGGACAGTTCCGAGATAGATGCCATGCCAAATTACATCTAAAGCAAACTCTTGCCTCTTAATCATACATCAGATTACCACTTCCCCCTGGTGGAATACTTACTCCTTTACCATAACTTCCAGTTCCTATAGTATGTCTCCCAAATCTAGGGGTCCCTCCACTATTACTTTGAGCTACAGAAGCAACGGATCATGTTTGCCTCTGACTCTGTATTACAGTTCCTTGTGATAATGAATGCCCCTCTTGGGTGGTCTTCCACCCTGCACACTTATACTACTGCCACCTTTAGGTCCCTCAAATCTAGACCTCTTTAGCCAATCCCTCCTACCTGTAAATTTCATCACATCCTTCTCAATCTGTAATGCTTTATCCACGATTATAACATAATTCCCAATACCCATATAAGAGAGATTAGTTCGAATTTCATAGTGTAAGCCGTCTAAAAATATCTTACATTTCCTCTCTTACATATTTACTAACCCAGGTAAAAACCTCGACAGGGCTATAAATCTACTATCATACTTAGTCACAGATAAGATATTCTGTCTTAAATGAATAAAATCTCTCTCCTGTTGTGCTCGAAACGTATCTGGAAAGTAATTCTCAAAGAACACATCCTTAAACTTATGCCAAGTTAAGGGTTGATCGACGAGTGTACTAAATCTAAGCAAAATATCCTCCCACCATTGAGAAGCCTCACTTTCCAGCTTAAATGAAGCAAAAGCCACCTTCTGCCTATCTATCACTGGTAAGACTTCAAAATATTTCTCAACATGTTTAATCCACTTCTCAACTTCAATAGGATTTACAAATCCTCTAAAATACATGGGTTCAAACTTAATAAATCTGATAAAACAATCCTCTTGCATCTCATGTGCAAACACACCCTCTCCCTCATACGTCTCTTGTCTCACCACATCAGGTTCTGTTTTACCCCTTCCCTCTAATCTTTTCTGTAAATTATCAGCCCTTACTTCTGCTGCATTAATTCTCTCTATAGTACGATCAAGAATTTCTCTCAACATATCCCTCCTAATATCATATTCTCTCCCACCTCTACTAGTACCAGTTGTACTAGCAACCTATTCCCTTCAATGAACCACATTCTCGACCTCTCCCTTCGCTTCAACTCTTCTAAATATTGGGGGTCTACCACATCTTCTCTGATTCAGAACTTTACCTCTAGCTCTAGCACGTCCACGTGTCATCCTCATACTCTGCATTAAAATATGGTTTATTTAAATCTTCCACTTCTTTAAATTTTTATGCAATCTACAGAATCATAAAACATAATGCTTTGATACCAAAATTGTAACAACCCGTCTCGAGTTGGCCACCCCCGAGACAATGTCGTCACGTTTTGAAATCCCAACACGACACATATATGCAACAATATAAAAACATATATCGGCTGAAAATATATATACATAAGTCCTCAACCCTTAATAGGCGAGTTACATTATTAAAATCCCAACAGAAACCATATATACAACATATTATGCATGATTATTTACAAAATATTTTTTTCCTTCCTTTAGTCCGAGGATGTGGACCTCGAGCCTTACAGATAACAATTCAGTCTAAATCTCAGCTCACAATTCTATTTGGACTGCCCGCAACCTGGAAATATTTAACAATGAGGAGTGAGCTTCACAAGCTCAGTGAATTAAATTTACTAGAAGTACTTGATTGTATACTTCTAGTCACATCTTATAATTCAATCATTTCTAATTCACCAATATTAATCATCTATTTCTTCACATATAACAATTCAATATTTCAAATAATCTTCCAATATTCATTCATCTATTATCTTATATAATTTAATAGTAACATTCTATTATCACTACTAATATCATAATTCCAACCATTTATCAATCTCTTCTTAAATTAATCATCAAACATATCAATTTTTCTTCTAATATATTTAATCATCTTGAGACTATCAATTCAACATCATTATTTACCTCGTTATGAGGTTCACCACATATAATCAATCAATCAAATAATTTTTATCATATCATACTTCCATATTTCTTTCTCATCATATCTATCTCTCTGTGAGACTCATTTATCTATCGGTAATTTCACAATCAAGACTGATACTTTAGTATCTCAATCAATAATAATCAATATTTAAAACAAATGTAATGTATGAATTTAAATTATCTTTCATTATTTCTCATCAGATTATTTCATATTGTCATCTAGGAACGTCTTCCCACATGTTAACATGTTTCAACTAGACCAGCTACCTTTCTTGGTCTTTTTAGCTAGACCAGTTGCCTTCTTGGTCTTCTCAGCTAGATCAGCTGCCTTCCTGGTCTTCTTAGCTAGACCAGCTACCTTCCTGGTCTTCTCAGCTAGACCAGTTGCCTTCCTGGTCTTCTCAGCTAGACCAGCTACCTTTCTGGTCTTTTCAGCTAGACTACCTCCCTTCCTGGTTTTCTCAGCTAAACTAGCTGCCTTCTTGGTCTTTTCTTTTATGCATATGAGCAATAATATGCAAGCAAACATACATCAAAACATTTAATTCTACTATCTAGCTTTTTCCTCAAAATTATTATTTTTAATATATTTATTAAATTGTCTCCTCATATATCATATCAACTTATCAACATATTTTTCATTCATCCATCCTTTTCAAAATATAAATTCTTATATGCCTAATATTCCACATACTTTCTAATTCCTAATCAATAAACCAATCAATTTTCATATATAATAGAAAATACATCCTTAAATCATTATAATTAACACATTTATTCAAATATCCTAAATTCATATTTTTATTGGTTTTGATTACTAAAAGTAAATCTAACTTACCACGTAGCACTTAAAGCTATCCGTGGAGCACCTCCTTTACTTTCCCACTTCTTTCAACAATTCCACTTGATTGTTGATCATCAAGACCTGATATAATATTTATATTAGAATTTCTAATTTATTCTTAAATTCTTCCGTTATTTATACCTTTAAATTTCTTCATCAAATTCCAGGTAATTTCATGTATGCTTAATTTCAAAAAAATAAAATTCGCATTATTACCTTTTTTTTCTTAAAGCTTCCCTCAAATCTCTTTAAAATTCTCCGGTAAATTTGTTCAAAATTTCATTCTTTCAACCTTTCTTTCAGTCCCTAAGTATTTAAAGAAATAGAGTAATTTGAAAGAGAGAAACTAAGTTTTAATAAACTAACAAAAGCTTAATATATATATTCCCAAAATCGCTTTGCATTTTTTTTTTGTTTTTTTGTTTCTGTTGTTTCCAAAGTGTCTTTCATGTAAGACACTTTGAAATGAAATTTACTACACCTAGACACTTAACGTCCAGGTGTCTACCCAATTTTTTTTCTTCTTTGTAACTACACCTGGAAGCTTCCAGTTTTTTTTTTTCATAATAGTAATTCATATATATATTATTTTAACTCCATGTAATATCTATTAAATCACTTTTTTGCCCTTACTTTAAAAACATGGGTATTACAACTAATTAATAAAATTTCAAAACATAATAGAAAATAAATCAAAACTCAAATAACATAATAATTCCCAAATCAAGATTCCTAAACTATGGTTCTCCATCATTCTCTTCCATATGAAAATAACTTGACTTAAATGAGTTAGATCGAAAATACCACTCTAGCAACTCAAGATCAAGCTCATGATACAACTCTTCAAAAATCCAAGTACTCTTTGACTTTGGACAACCTTTCCACTGGAAAAAGTAGTGATTCATGGCCCCACAGGACGAATGAAGGCCCTTAACATTCCATATGGCTCCAATCACATGACTAGTACCTGCATAAACATGAAAAAACACAACACGAGTCTCCAAGGTATCTTAGTAAGGTTATAAATTTTTCACAATGAAAATAAGACTAATAATCAAATATTCAGGTAAATCAAGCAAATAAGTATTAGGTCCAAGTTCACAAAGAATAGACAAAGGCTTAATGATCTTATCAGGTGCTCCCTTGAATGTTTGATTAAAACAATGTGTAAAAGGAATAAAAGCCTTGCAAAATCACCCTTATGAAATTCTTTAGCCTTACTAGGTACCTCACTAGCAAGTTTACCATACCAATTATATAATACAATTTCATGTTTAAACTCGGCATGCAAATTCAAAATGGGCAAGGCAACAGAATCAATGGGATCAGAAGGACAAAAAATGAAGACAACTGATGGAGGGGTTGAAATGTCTTGAACAATATCAAAAGTAGTTGATTCTAAGGGTGTTTTTTATGTCCTAAATCATCGTTTTGAATAGTAGGAATAAGGCACCCCACAACACTGATTCGATGGTTATTACCCTCGTTATGTAAGTCATCATCTTCCCTTACATATTCTATAAAATGAATAACCACTACCTCACACTTGGTTGGGTCAATAGGTTCAGATTCTAAAATGAAGGCACATTGAGGACATCTAGCGGCAATGTGTCCCTTCTCATAACAATGATGACACTGGATGGAAAAAGTAATGAAATGAGACTCACCCAAAGATGCACTAGGACTAGGAGTGAGAGAGAGAGAGAGAAATTAAACTCATTATTTTGCTTAGTGCTATCTATAGAGGCGGATTGAGATTCACCTTCCTGGAAAGACAACTTGAAATACTTTGCTTTTTCTAAAGCTTTATGATAGGCATCTTCAATTGAAGTAGGAGAACACAAAACAACCTTTTGTTTTATATATGCCCTAAAACCATTCAAAAACATACCATTTGTAATGAAAAGCTCTTATTCAAGACCAAACCTAAGCTTATAGCCCATCAAATCGGCTCATATAATCAGCCACAATAGATGTCATTTGCTTATGCATGAGAAATTGATCAACCAATTAACTTTGATAATAAGAATGTATTTCTCCTTCAAATTCTGTTTCGTAATCCCCCCCCCCCCCCCCCAAATTAAATGATTGGTGGCTCGTTTAAGTTCTCTAGGTGATATTGGATAGCTTTCCAAAATGTCCTAGTAGGTTCTATTAGTTTGACTCGCTCTATATCAAACATGCTATACCAATCAAAATAATCCTCCATGCCAACTATCCAATCTTAGAATGTAGCAAGATCCAATTTTCCATCGTAAGTAAGATGATCAACTTTGACCCTTCTAGTGTTATTAATAAAATCTTCATAACCATAACCACTCCCATGAGGCAAACACCTATCGTTCTGATCAAGGACTCTACCCTGGTGAACTACTTGTCAAGAATCCTCTCTTATAATGTTGTCATTTATAACTTTCCTATATGCTTGTTGAGGCAGCTTTCCACAATTTGGTTTATCAACAATGAAATCATCTTCAAATAAGCTACCATAAGAGTTAGGATCTCTTAGAATGGGAAATCTAACTGCTAGGAGACAAGCATAACTCACTCTATGTGATAGCCTTGGTAAGTTTAGGGAGGGAAGAAGTTCTGGTGCAAACCCCATAAAGAAAGGCGAATGAAATAGTTGCCTAATAGATGACTCGAGCAGGTGTCCTATATGTCGTTTACCATCTCTGAACAGTTTTTATGTATCCTCCTAGTGTTTCTATAGAGCTTTAGAGACATATCTAAGAGACACAAGTTCACCTTTGAAATTGTTCAAGTCATTGTGCATAGCGTGAATGTCAGGTGAATCTTTCTAGGCGGTGTTATTGTTATTAACCATAGTGCCAAAAAAAAGGAAAGAAAATTCCAAGATAACACAATTTGGACCAACTAAATGGAATATTAAATCACCAAGACGCGCACAAGCAAAGCCTCAAAATTCAATTTAGATGAATAAAAATGCAAAGGTGTGTAAGACAAGGTAAAGTAAGAAAAATTAAGTGCGAACTAAATCAAAGGGTGGGCAAGAATATATAGAGCAAGACTTATGTATGTATTATTTTTGTGTTTTGTTTCTTGAAAAAGAAAATGAGCTAACACTATTTATGAAATTCAACTAAATAAAATATTAATCAACCTTTCAAAATGAAAAAAAAAAAACACCTTGATGAAGTGAAAATCATAGTTGAAACCGTGCAAAAATGTCTCATATCAATTTCTAAAAAAGTCAATGGCTCAGTCACGCAGTCAACGATTCAGTCAGCTCCTTGGTGCAAACAAAAGCTCGGCTCAATGGCTCGACTAGTCAGTGCATAGACGCATGATGACAGCTCGAATGTCAGTGTTTGACAAAATTTCACGGCCAGAAGCAATGGATTCTGTTTTTTTTAATGTAACTGTCATGGCTTGAAAACAGCTAGATTTTAGCATATCGACTACAATAGAGTCTAAAAATCTTTAGCTTTGATGCAGTGGTATTCCGATGGAATCATTACGCGTAGGTGGTAAGGATGAGTAAATCGGGTTCTAGTGGTGTTCTTCGAGGACTATTTGGTGGGTTGTCAATGACGGTTAGATGGAAGCGACAGTGATAGTGAAAGAGGTCTAGGGATTTTGATGTTGTTTAGGTCAATGGCGTTGGATTTCTAGTTTTCCAATTGTTAGCTATAATGTAGAAATACCAATGAGATTTGTTATGTTTTTTTATTTTTCTATTTTTTTTCTTTTTGTAAATTATAAAAAGATGGACTAGTGGAAAAGAATGGTAGTAGCGGTTCAATTTTTTTAACTGATGCATAATTGAGGCATGGGATAAATAAGGACAACTAGAGGGATATAGGATAACCTTTCAACTCTGATACCACTTTGATGCAAGACAAATAGCAAAAGAAAAGATAAGTTGAGAAAGAAGAGAAGAAAGGGGAAAGTAATAGAAGAACATATTGAATAAGTAGAAAAGAGAGAAGTAGAAGGGCAAAAGCAGAGAGAAGAAAAAGAAAATAAATTAGGTAGAAGAGAAGATACAACAAGGGGAGAAGAAATATAACAGGAAGATAAATAAAGAAATAGGTTAAGTTTTAAAATTCTATAATCATGTTTGAAAATAAAACTCAACATAATAAGATACTTATATAGGCACCAATTTGAAGCATAGTAAAAAAACCCTACTAAATAATAAAATCCCAAACATAATAGGAAATAAATCAAAACTCAAATAACATAATAACTCCTAAATCAAAACCCACTCTTCAATTTTATTGTATTTGCATAGATAATCTTTATCAAGTACAACAATCTTTGATGGGATGTGTTTTTTAGATGAGGAGTGGAAAGCCTTTCTGGTACGTTCTAAGTTAGTTGAGAGATGGCATTGTTCTTTTTTAACAGACTCCAAATATTCAAAACTTTTGTGAGAAGCAGAATATTATCAACTATTATGCTAGTGAGCTATAGTTTAGCAAACTTTGTATTATTAGGTGTGTGATGGTAAGATTTATATGTGTTCATCTATAAGCACATGATTTGTTTCAAACTTATTTAAAATTTTCATGAATTTAAATATATTGGTTCAGTTCGATTAACTATGTTTTTTTAACTCAAAATTTGATATCAAACAAAATAATTTTGGTTTGATGTTACGAACCATTTTATGAATGAAAGAGACTTGTCTCTGTTTCGAGCAAGTGACTAGCTCTTAGGTAAATTCTTCCTGAAATTCCTCTGAAAAATTATTTTATATCTCAGTATGATTATGCTACAAGTATTTATAGTTCATAGAGCTCATAGTTGTTAGAGTATTGACAGTTAAGTTGGTTAGATAACCAACAACTTTCTAACAAACTACTAGCAACCCTCTAATAGTCTTTTAACTACCTTCCAGTTGCTATAAACCTCCCTCAAATTGATACAAGTCTGCTGGTAATTCAGAGATCATAGTCTCTAGTTCATGCTAGTGTTGTCCTTATTCTAATACTCTGATTGGATGTGGCACATCTCTCCACAATAATAACATTCCTTTTTAATGTTGTCTCTAGGCCTAGATTTAGATATTCCCTTTGAACCATTATTCCATCTCGATTGAATCATCCCTCAATTATATCTCTCCACAACTATTGTTTGACCACCAATAGACAAGCTCTCGCTTCCCATTAACCTCTCATTCATTCAAGTGGTAATGAAGATTTATACCTTCTTGCATCTTTAGAGAGTATAGGTCCATCTTGAGACACAATTCGTTGGTCAATGATTTCGATGCACAGTTACTCTCGAGCTTATCCCAAAAAACCTTAGGTGTAGTTTCATTCAACATGTTATACTTGATCTTGGGAGTAAGAGCCAACCTGATTGTGATCACAACCTTTCTCTGAATTGACTACAACTTTCTATTAATCACCCCTTTTGGCTTTTCTTCCTCTAAATCTTGATCAAGATCTTACTGAACCAAAATATCTTGAGCTGTACTATGTCAGAGAGTAAAATTGTTATTTCAATTAAATAAAGAAATCTCAAATTTAGTTATATATGTCAACATGATGGCGTAGACACAACAAATAGCAGTGATATAGCTAGCTTCTCCAAACAGATTCGGCGGTGCGCTTTCGACAATGGACTAAACCAAGCTCAGATACCACTTGTTGGGAATTCTAAAACACAATCACAATAGAGAAAAATTAATAAACACAAATGCCAAAATTTATGTGGTTCGGCCTCAACAAACCTAAATCCACGGTAGCAAACTTCACTAATAAACAAGGTTGTCAATTTCGCATCGGACAACGTTTCGGTTTACCCATTTTTCCTAAACGTTTTGGTTTTGTTTCGTTTCGGTGCGCTATTTCAGGTTTGACGGTATTTTCATATACATACTTTTCAAATTACACACATTTCAGAAAGTATGTAAAAACACAGTGACAGATCATAATAAAATAATCTATCATTCCAACATCAAATAATAAAAATGTAATATCACCCACATCATCTAAAATCCAAATACCAATACAACATTTAAATCCAAATAGTAAATTACTAACACAAAACAACACCAAGTTTATGCTAGTTTTAAGAAGTAGTAAATACTAATACAAAAGCAACATTAAGTAAAATAAAGGAAAATTGTGTTTCCTTGTCACTAGGGACTCTATAACTAGTGGTTCCAGCTGGCACAAAGACATCAACCCAACTGCATTCACTCTCATTTTCAGGTATAACGATCTTATCTTCAACATTAAAATCAAATTCATCATCTTCATCATCAATATTAGGTGTAGGTATAGTATCATCTTCAACAATTTCATAATCCAAATCAAGATCATCCTTATCGAAAAGAATAGGTTCTTCAACAACCCAATCTTGCATTATGTCAATGTTGTCAAGGCTAATAGGATCCAATGCTTGTTTTTCCTTACAAATATTCCTAGTAATATGTAATGAAAACGATATTTTGAGTTAGCTTGCTATCTGTCATTACTAATATTAAAAAAAAATACATTGCAAATATGCTTTAACCTATTTCGCTTCATAGAATGAATGAACTCAAATGTGCTCCAGTTCCTCTCAGACCCTGTCGCACTTGTACATTGGCTAAGCGCTCGAATGGAAAATTTTTGTAACTCTGGAATATGATTTCCAAATTGCCTCTGTAACGACCCATCTCGAGTTGGCTACCCCCGAGACGGTATTATCACATTTTGAAAATCCCAGCATGACACATATATGCAACAATTAAGCAAAATGAACTAACAAGAATTTTTTTTATTTTAATTCTCAACCCCCCAGCAGGGGAGGGACGTCAATCTGATATAATTTAAACATAATATACAACTTAACATGCATGAATACTTACAAATAATTTTTTTTTCTTCATTTTCTCATTTGTCTGAGAATATTGACACGTACGTGGCTTACAGCAAATGATTTCGTCTGACTTTCAACCCACCAGACTACTAGTCCTGTCTGCTACCTGAAATCATTGTACAATGAGCGGTGAGCTTCACAAGCTCAGTGAATTTAATGTACTAAAAGTATTCTATCTGATCGGCCCATTTATATTTAAACATTTATCTCCCCTATAACTAGATAATAGTATAATATCTAACATATTATCATATTTCTCTGTCTTTTTCTCTCTTTCTCGCTTTAACTGTCTCTCTCTGGGAGACTCATCCATTTATAAAACAATCAAACATAATATATCACACATCAACATTTCAATAATGCAAGAAATAATTTAAAATAGATGTAATGCATGAATAATTATGATGGGAACGTCTTCCCACCTATCAACAGGTTATTATTATCTTAGACCGGCCCCTTCCCGGTTTTTATAGCTTATCCCAGCTATCACGGAATTTATTTCCAGCATATACCGGCTGTCATGATGTCCCTTTTTAATTCCAGCATATACCGGTTGTCACGGTTATTCCATTAGACCGGCTCCTTCCCGGTTCTTTCGGTTATCTTATTTAATGCATATGCATATGATCAACGATATGAAATATGCCTATAAATAGTAATATAACAATAACATGCACTAAAATATTTAAATTGACCTGATCATTCTCAATTTATCATTGAAATAAATTTCCCAAATTTTTTCTCCTCATATATCACATCTACTGATTAATTATAACTCATCAAGAATTTTACTTATCTCTTTTATTATTAAATCAACTTATTATCTCACAAATTTCTTCTCCTCATATATCACATAAATTTATTTACCCAGGCTCGTATCAAATTTTATTTATCCTCTTTACTATCAAATTAACTCATTATTCTAATAACATTTCTTTTTACATAATAATTTTCTACTTGTCCAATATTTATATCATACCTATCAACCAAATATTTATCTACCACCAAAACATACACTATTAATGAAATTTAATATTATCACTAGATATTTGATTTTTATTTAGACTACTTAAAGTAAATCCAACTCACCACGTAGCACTTAAAGCTACCTGTGGATCACCTCATTGCCTTTCTTGTTCTTCTCTGAAACTTCTCTCGGTTGCTGACCGCCAACACTTGACATAATATTTTTATTTAATTTCTAATTATTTCTTCATTTCTTCGTAAACCACATCCTTTAAAAATTCCCACTTTGAATTCGAAGAAATTTCAGAAAATGCTAAAAATTAAAAAATAAGCACTACATTATTACCTTCTGCTTTTCTGATAACTATTCGTGATTCCCTATAAAATTCCACTGTAAACTCCAAATATTTGTTACTTTAACTTTTCTTTGGGTCCCCAAGTGTTTAAGGAAAACAAATAATTTGAAGGAAAAACTAAAGTAAATGGTTAAGTGTAATCACGATTGCATATATATATATATATATATATATATATATATATGCAAACCAAAGTTTGCTTTAAAAATATATATATATCTACAGCCCCCCACCAAAAGTCTTCCACGTTTTGATGTGTTGGAGGGCATGCAGGAACCAAAATACACTTAGAGGCATTTAACCAAACTTGGCAGCAGGTGCTGCCACCTGCTGCCATGTTTTGGTTAGTTTTCTTTTTTTTAACTTTGTTTTTTTTTCCTTCTTCTCTCTACTGCCGCTCCACACGCTCTGGACTTTTTTTTTTCTTTGGGACATAAACATCCTTTTTTTGGGACATAAACGTCTTTTTTTTTTTGCATTTAAAATACATGCAGTATTTGAACTCTATGCCTTATTTATTAAATTACTTCTTTACCCTTATTTTACAAATATGGGTATTACAATCTCCCTCATGCACTACAAAAGATTTCAATTTTAAATATAACATTAATATTACTAAGTGAAAGTACAAATAAATCAAACATAACCAATGTTTGATATACCTAGATTTAATTTTTCACGTTGGCGATTTGGTTTACAAAATCATCCATGGACTCATAGTACTCAGTAATCTAAGTGCTAACTCTATCTTCCAAATCAACATCAGGCACCAATCTCATGGTAGTTTGAATAAAACCTTAAGAAACATTATGTTGCTTATCGAAATGTGTATTATAATAGATAGTAGGATTAAGAAGACAACCTGTTGTATGTAATGAACTATGGAGTTGCTTGTCCCACCTCGTATAAATGATTCTAAAAAATGGCATATATTGAGACAATCTATTATCTAACCTGTCTTTAATTACTTCGTTCTCCCTTTCAATTGCTTTATACAAGTAGCCCATACTTGGTCTCTCTTCACTATCAACAAGGTGAAGAACCTTCACCAATGGTTCACTAACTTTCACAATGCGATGACATTGTTTCCAAAAGTCATTATCTTGCAAAACAATCATCACTATTTCTTTCCCATTGTTGTTTCTTACATAGAGTGACTCAACCCATTTATCACAAGTAAACATTTTTTTAAGTGTTTTCATGTACTTTATCAAACACAAGATGCTAAGGAAGTGTGTAGCAAACCTTGTAACAGCAGAACGACACAAATTCCTACCATTGGTGAAGTCCTTTCTCATTATAGCTAACACCCAAGCATAATTGTAAATGAACTTTGTTATCTTCCTCACCTTCTGTATGGTGGAATCAATGACAGAAAAATATTTATCATTTACAAAATCCTCTAACATCAAATCGATATAGTGAGCTGCACAAGGAGGCCAATAAAAGGTATTATACTTATGCTGCAACATTTTCCCGGTACATATATAAGAAGTATTGTTATCTGTCACAAACTGCACAACATTCTCAACTGCACAACGTCATTGAATAGCTTAAACAAAGTATCAGCATCTTTTGTAAGCCTAGATGCATCAATAGACTTCAAAAACATGGTTCCTTTTGGGCAGTACACAAGAAAAATAATTATTGGTTGTTGCCTCTCATTTGTCCACCCATCAGACATAATAATACACCTAGAATTCTTCCATCATTTCTTAATCTCTAAAAGATATCTTTGAACTTCATGTACATAATTTCTTACAAGTCTCCCTCTCAAGTCATGATAAGGTGGTGCCTTGAATCCATAACCAATAGCTAAACCAGCATCAATGGTAGGTTGGTAGTATTTTGAATTAGCTGCATTAAGGGGAAGATTTGCATCATACCACCATCTTGCCCAACACATTCGATTACTTAAAATCCTATCTTTTATTGCCAATGCATTCTTAATGGAAGGCTGAGAACCGAGAGTTGTATGTGGAGCAAAATAACTGTTTATCTTCTTTTTACCTTTAGAGTTTTCAGCATTAACAGAAGGAAGGGTCACCATATCTGCATCGTCTTCAGTTTCTTCATTATCACTAAGACCATAGCCAATTTCTCTGTTAGCTCTTTTCTTCCTTTCTTGTTTTTTCTTCAAGCCATTTAGCAACTGACTCATTTCCCATTTCACATCAAGAGGTTCTTTGGTACAAGATCTAACTTGGCCTCTAACTCCAACAATATGTTGTTTCAATTGAGTAATTCCTCCACCTTATAAGATCTTGCCACAGTAAATGCACTCTGTACTATTTCTTTTACAATGAGCCAATGCTGGGTCATCTGATCTTGATAGAGCAGAAGCATTTGTTTTTTGGGCATTAGATCCATGATATGACATAATGATAGCTAAAAGAAAAAAAATAAGTAAATTACACTATAGGAGAATTAATTATTAGTATTATTATATGAGATCAATACACTAATTTGAAAAGTAAAGGCAACATATTAATTGCATAAGGTTCTCAATATCCCATATACAATAACACAAGACAAACAAAGATCCCATATACAATTAACTAACACCTAAACCAAGGGAGTAATAAACAACTACAATAAGATAAACAAAGGAAACTAACAATAATCAAACATCTCTATAGATAAAAGAATTTAGACAACTGTTAGTTAATTATATCATTGAACATATAGTTTAAGTTTAACCTTTTTTGCAATTGGTATTTAAGTTTGGCCCCTTTGAAATAAAATCTTACAATGTTGTATATAATTTCACTAAAGAAGAATTTAAAACATCAATTACTTTACTCAAACTAGGTAAGCTGATAATATATAAAGGAAATGATTTGTCTTTGAATGTACTCGTTTAATCACACGAGAGTAATTAAACAAACAGCCCCACTTTCCTTTATTTGCTACAACTATAGTTACTGATCTTTCCCCATTTCCAGAACTAGCTCAATAGCTCTCCATTTCTTTTTTTATAGTGATCTTTAGCTATACATATAAACAAACCATTTTTTTTTCAATTTCTTCTTTTTAGCGGTGATCTTTCCCCTTATATTTTGATTACTAATTTGTTTCACTTTTTGGTTAATAGATTATTTTTCACTTCAAAAATAAATGAATATATACACAAGGCATTGTTTTTCAATTTTCTCATTTTTTTTAATCAACTTATTAACTAAGATTAATAACCATAAAACTTTTTTTTTTTATTAACTAAGCCATCTAAAACAACAAGTCTAAAGTCTTGACTCTCCCATTAATTTATTATCAGCAACTTTCCCTTAAAGCAGTGCTAAAGAAAATAAGACAAAATGAAGTACTCTTAGTAAACAGAACAAAACAAAACAACATAATAAATTAATTACACTTTCACCATTTGGAGGATGGGTCATGTTCTTGTATGGACCATTGGTAAACTCTTGCCCTTCTGTCTGTAATGAGTTGTTCTTATTCTTCTTTTTGTATCAGGTTACCAATGAGTTGTCATGGTTAGGCTAAGGCATTTTATTGGCATAAATTTGTTGTAAATGTGCTAACTATACTGATATTGAACGATTCGAGACCTGTCAATAACAGAAAGAAAAGAAAACAAGATTTATCTAGGTTCACCCAAAAATAGAGCTATGTTCTGCCAGAAGTTTCTTATTATCAACCTCACAAATCTCTAGTTACAATGTATGCTCAGAACATAAAGAGTATTTATATGCAACTTAAGGTGTCCTAATTAGGGTCTAATTAGGATTTTCGTTATGCTGCAGAACTATGGCTCTTCATGGTCCTAAGCCCAAACCGCCAAGCAAAAAACCATGCCCAATTCATGTACATGGCCTAAAAGTTTCAGGGGCGTTGCCCCCTAACCCCGCCCTCTCTTCAAGGAGTGGGACCCCAGTATTCGTCCGGGGTTCTACAGATCTGATCCGGTGAAGTATGCACCAACTCTAACAATCTCCCACTTTGTAAATGGTTCACACACATGGAAAACTTCCCAGGACTCTATTTCTTCAAGCCCATATCAGTTGTACACCACCCAAACTTTGCTAGACTAACTGATTTAGTCAAGAAATTTGCATTGTTCACTGCTATATCAACTTTCTCCAAGATTATAACCTTTTCTTCAATCTTTTCCCAGATGAAGTGATATTGGATATCAATGTGCTTCGTCCGTGAATGAAATGCAGGATTCTTTGCTAAGAAGATAACACCTTGACTATCACATTTCACCTTCACTGCTTCTTGTTTAAACCCAAGCTCACCACACAACCTTTAAAGCCAAAGAACTTCCTTTCCAGCATGAGTTATTGCCATATATTCTACTTCAGTAAATGAAAGGGCAACAACACTTTGCCTTTTGCTCATCTAACTCACTGCCCCACCAAATAGATTAAACACATACCCGCTTGTAGACCTCCTGCTATCAATGTCTCCTCTTCGGTCAGCATCAACTGATCCCATAATATCAAGATTCTTTTTACCTCCTATACCTCCATAACATAATGCAAACTCTAACGTGCCATGAAGATATCTAAGAACTCTCTTGATTTCAATCCAATGCTCTTTCCCAGGATTAGACATATATCTACTCAATACTCCTACTGCTAGGGAAATATCTGGTCTTGTACACACCATGGCGTACATCAAACTTCCAACCACAGTAGCATAAGTTACATGCGCTAAATCTTCAGCTTTTTCCTCTCTCTTCAAACATTGTTCTGCAGATAACTTGGTTCCCAAAGGCATAGGAGTCTCTACCGGCTTGCTGTCAGACATGTTGAATTTCTTCAACACTTATTCAATATATTTCTTCTGACTTAGCCATAGTTTTCGATTTTCACGATCCCTCTTTATTTGCATGCTCAAGATAAAGTTTGCTGACCTTAGGTCTTTCATGTCAAACCGCCGTACCAACAATGCCTTCACAATGCTAATCATCTTCCTATTATTTCCAATCAACAACATATTATCGACATATAAGGTTAAAATGACAAAATCAACCCCTAAACTTTTCACGTAGACACAGTGATCATCATAGCTGCGAGTGAACCCAAGTTGAATGGCATACATATCAAATGTTTGGTACCACATCCATGGTGATTGTTTTAGTCCGTACAAAGACTTCTTCAATTTACAAACCAGCTCTTCTTTGCCTTTGCTCACAAAACCATCGGGTTGTTTCATGTAAATTTCCTCCCCTGAGTCCCCATGAAGGAAAGCTGTCTTAACATCCAGTTGCTCAATCTCTAGATCATAAGCAGCTGCCATGGATAAGACACATCTAATAGATGTCAACTTTGCTACCGAGGAAAATATCTCACCATAGTCAATTCCCTCTGTTTGCGAGTACCTCTTTGCAACCAGACGTGCTTTGTACTTTTTTACCATTCCATCTGCATTTGTTTTCTTCTTGAAAATCCATTTGCACTCAATTGCTTTACTATCTTTAGGAAATTTTACAAGGCTCCATGTTTCATTCTTGTCCAGTGCCTGCATCTCCTCTTTCATAGCATCCTCCCATAGATTTGCATCCTCCGAGGTCCTTGCCTCTTTTACTATGCTAGGATCATCACCAGTAATATTTCAAGCATATAATGCACTGCAACCACTAGGGTAATACCTGATGGGTGGTTTTCTAACCCGTGTCGATCTCCTTATGACAGGTGTGATCTCCACCTCCGAGCCAGCATCTGAATCCTTATCCTCTACGTCAGAAACATGAATATCTTGCTCAGACTCAACTGACTCAGTATCTGAAGTATCCGGTGCAATCTGTGGTGTAGTCTCCTACTCTTTAACTCGCGAACTAAGATCAATCTGAAGCTGTTTTGGCTATTCCGGTACATCTTGGACAGCTGCCACATCCCTTTGTGTTTCCCTAAACACAACATCTCTGCTGTAAACTGTACTCTTGTTTTTTGGATTCCATAACTTGTACCCCTTGACCCCATCCTTATAACCAATGAAGATGCACTTCACTGATTTGCTGTCAAGTTTGTTCTTCTTTTCTTTTAGCACATGCATATTAGCATCACACCGTAACATGAGCCAAACTCGGCTTCTTCTCGAATAATGCCTCAAACAGTGTTTGTTCCTGTAAAGCTAATGTAGGCGACCAGTTCTTCAAATAACATGTCGTATCTACAGCCTCTGCCCAGAACTTCGGCTCCAAGTCTACACAACTCAACATACTCCTCGATTTCTTCATGAGTGATTGATTGAGTCTCTCGACCACTCCATTCTGTTGAGGTGTATATGGAGTTGTTTTCTGCCTTGCAATGTTGTTTGCCACACAAAATTTCTCAAACTTGTCTGAGCAAAATTCCCCTCCATTATTTGTTCTCAATACCTTTATCTTTCTTTCCATTTGATTTTCTACCAATGCTTTAAACTAACGGAATTTATCAAATGCTTCAGCTTTACTCTTAATGAAATAAATCCATGCATACCTTGAAAAATCATCAATGAAAGAGACATAACACCTTGATTTTCCAAGAGATTAGACCGAAATTGGCCTAAACATATCACTATATATTAAATCCAGAATACCCTTTACCCTCATGCTAGTAGACTTAAAACTCAAACGGTTCTGCTTGCCATATAGACAATGCTCACAGAAAACTAAATTCTATAGAGCAATCTGGGACTCCTTTCACCATCTGCTTTGACGATAAATTAGATAAACCCTTTTTTATCGATATGCTTGCCTCTGATGCCACAATATAGAGGACGTTACCTCATCATCAGTCATCTTCTCAAAGATAAAATCTCCACTGACTTTGTAATGTATTTCCCAACAGCTTGTACAACATACTATACCGAACACCTCTTACAATTACTAACAATCCATGAGTCATCTTGCATGAATTTTTGTCACAGCTAAAATTCACTTCCCCATCTGCCATCTTGCTGATTGATATTAGGTTCCTATTGAGACTCGGAATACGCATCATGCCTGGAAGTGTTCTGACTGTCCAATCATTCATCCTCAACTTTACCTTCCCATAACCAATAAATTTCACCGAGATTTATCTCCTAATAAAACATTTGCCTCATCAAAGGTTTCATACTCAAAAAACCAGTCATTGTGAGGTGTCATGTGAAAGGATGCACTTGTGTCAATTATTCAAACACTCTGATCTAATTGAGCCAAATAGGATGTTATATTTAAGTCACCAGCATCATCATTATACTGGTTCCTGTAACCTGAAGATGATATCTTACCTGTTCACTTTTCAGGGTTCATACTCTTACTTTTGCATTCCTTCTTTAGATGCCCAGGCTTCCTACACTTCCAACACTTCAACCCATATTTATCCCTATTTTTTTATCTTCCCCTGAACTTGGGTTTATCACCAGACCACTTGTAGTCTTTATTATGGGTTTTCCTTCTCACAGATAAGGCCTCATTTGACGAGTTCTCTGTACCTTGCCATCTCATCTCCTCAGACAATAGAGCTGCCACGATATTCTCAAAAGATAGATCAGTTGTACCACTACGAATCGCAACTATCAAGTTATCCCACGAATCAGGCAGTGAACAGAGCAGTGTAATAACCTTATCGTCATCTGTCACATCAACACTTATGGATAATAACTGACCTATCAAAGTGTTGAACTCATGTAGATGAACAGAAAAAGAATCGCCCTCATCCATTCGAAGGTTGAACAGCTTCTTCTGCAGAAACAGTTTATTTACCAGAGATTTACTCTGATAAAGGCTTTCCAGCTTCTTCCAGAGATCTTTTGTAGTTTTTTCTCCATAAATGTTTATCAGGACAAAATCGGTCAGGCACAGCTGAATCAGACTTCGTGTCTTCTGATTAAGCTTCTCCCACTCCGTGATGGTCACTGAAGATGATGTCGAAACCATCACTGGTGATGCCTCTACCGTGGATGCCGTACTCTTTGGTATCTCATCGACTATCACCATCCACAGATCCCTATCCACAAGTAGATCCTCCATCTTCAATTTCTATAAATCGAAGCTCTTCCCTCTAAACTTCTCAATTTCAATCCGTGATCCAATCGACATCTCTAATCGTTAATCTTCAAACATAAAGCTCTGATACCAATTGAACGATTTGAGACCTGTCAATCACATGAATTATAAACAGAAAGAAAAGAAGACAAATTTTACCCAGGTTCACCCGAGAATAGGGTTATGTCCTACCAGAAGTTTCTTATTATCATCCTCACAAATCTCTCGTTACAATGTACGCTCAGTACATAAAGAGTATTTATATGCAACTTAAGATGTCCTAATTAGGGTCTAATTAGGATTTTCGTTATGCTATAGAACTACAGCTCACCGGCGAACGAGACCCCCGTATTCGTCCGGGGTTCTACAGATCTAGTCCCGTGAAGTATGCACCAACTCTAACATATATATATATATTCATTGAAGATATAAGTATATAACTCTAGAGGCTAACATGTAACAAGACAAATGTTGTTCTTTTGCAAGCCAAAACACAATCAAGTAAACAAGAATAAAAGAAAACAAAGTTCAGTTTCTATATACTCTTACCCATGCTCGATTCATTGTTACAAATATATACGATACAAAGGATGATGAACAGCAAGGTGATAAACATTTAATCAATCACAAACACAGTCCAGACCAGAGAGGAAAGCTAAAAATTTGGAACAAAAATGTAAAGCCCAGGCCACACCAAACGGTCACAAAGACACAAACACAGTCTTACAGAGGAGAGATAGAGAGAGAGAGAGAGAAAATTTTACCTCTAATTCTCTGAAAATGACAAGTTTAAAGCTATTGAACATGAACCCAAAGTGAATAATTCCTTAATTTTTTACACTGAAAGAGAGAGAGCAGAGATGAAAAACAAATTTTGGTATAAACTGAAAACAAAAAAGCTCTAATCGTGTAGCATGTAGGAGATAATATAGAGGAAAGATGAAAGTCTTGAAATACCCTTCTTAAAACCAAAAATGACAAATTTACTATTGTTGGAGTGTTTCGGCTGAAACACTCCGTTTTGGCTGAAACAGGCAAAACACCCAAAATATTTCGAAGCAGACCGAAATATAAGCCGAAACGAAGCACTGAAGCGTTTCACTTCGTTTTACCTATGGTATCGAAACGTTTCAGCCGAAATGAAACAGAACTCATAACCTTGCTAATAAATCAATCACAGTACACATTTTTAGATGATAGAAAAGTTGTAAAACCCTTTCAACTCTCACTATCCTAAAGCCCTGTTACACCCTCTCAAATAATTGAACACTTAGTTATTCTAGTGCTAAAAGACATGAGATAATTACAAATAAAAGACTCCTAGAACCATATTTATTATAACTAGTACCCACATCTTTTTGAAATATAGATGATGTGGGATTAAAACTACTTACAATAAGACTTCTCTCCCATGTGGGATTTGAGGAGCATCCCAAGAAATAGTGTTGGTTAATCGAATATGATTGTGATAGTGTTAAGATGGGAGTTTTTTTTTTTCTTTTTATTTTTTCAATTAGCTGAGTTTAATTAATTTTACTTGGAAATTACATACTACTACATTTTTTATATTTGTTTATACAGATCTTTAATCATTTATGATATTTAAAATATTTAAGTGGTATCTAAATATAAATATGAGTGTTTTATTAGTCATAAAATATAAAATATAAAATAATTACTAAAAAAAATCAAATTCATAATGCTTGATATAGAATATTTATTAAAATTAGTTATTTTTTATTAGAATAATATTTTATAAATTATGGACTATGTTTCATACTTTTTCTATGTATATTTAATTATTTATAAGATTTAAATGATATTTTAATTTCATGGTACTCATATTTACAAGTATAAATTATGAAAATAATTATCATCAGCCACTAATTAGTTGTTATTACCAAGCGTGAATAATGATATCATACAGTTTTAAATTAAGATCAGACAGTTTGTAACTAAACAATAAAAAATCAATAACTTAATTATAAAATAAAAATAAAATATAAATCACCAATTATCAAACAAGTAGTTTCACAAGTTTTAATCAAATAAGGGCAAAACTATAGGGGAAAAAAGGTATTTTCATGCAAGACTTTAATTTGTGATGATCGAGGCTCTCGGGCTGAGATTTGTGTGGACTGTCATGATAATGGAGAAATTATTAGAGATAGCACACACCACATTTATTCTACTGATCCCAGCGTTTGCATTGGCAGTAGAAAAGGCAGCATTATCTGCTCACCCAACTCGTGACTGATATAGACGAGAAAAATGTGAGAGAAACGAAAAAAAGAAAAATAAAAAAAATATATTGATTTTTCTATTTCAATCATTTATCGTCTGGTTTGGTAGAGTTATTATTTTTATGCCTATGTTTTGCATAGTTCGATCAGCTCTCTTGGTGAAGTTTTTTTATTTTGGTTTGATAGCGTTTGCATTGGTCCAGCTCGTATGATTCAAACAATCTTAAAAAAATTCAACCTTAACTTGTGTAAAATTTGGGTTGAGTTTGACTCGGGTCGGACTAGCTTAGCCAACTACACGCCTAATTTTTATAAAGTAGTAAGAAACTTCAGCAAAACGCTAAATCCTCTTTAACAATAAATGTTATCTCCTCAGCCTCCTCAACAATTTCTTTTAGGATGCTTGTCCCTGTGTTGATTCAAGAAAGAAAAAGAAATGTTGTTTGTCCCACATCGGTTGCGTTAATATCTTTTACCTAACATATATTCGATTCCAAACCGCCTAGAGTGTTCTGGTGATTTAGCTACATGTTTGTTTCATGTCTTTGTGTTAGTTTGATTAAAATAGTGTTGTTTATCCCCACATTAGTTGGGTTGATCTTTTTCATTCAACGTATATGAGTTTTTAAGCCTTTCACCTCTAGACGCATCTAATTAGTTGTTCTAAAGTAAACACATGTAAAAGCTTACATTATAAATTTGATTAAATTGGATAATGAAAACTAAATTTGGAACAAATTTTGTATAGTTGCGGCAATTAATTTTTCATTGGCATCCTGTAATAATCTTTTGTGGCATGAAAATTTTTAATTTTTTAAGAAATTCTACTAATCGAACAAGAAAAGTTTTGAAACAAATTTCAATTGTTAACTGATCAGCCAAAGACTTTACTGTAAAAATTGTATTTGAAAGTATTCGTTTTGGAGAATATTTAACCAAAAAAGTAAGATCTTTTTAAAAAAACACATGATTTCACTTTTTTTTTTAATGCAAAAGAACTGACTTATTACTAATGGTGGTGTCTACAGCACATTGATAAAAATAATAAGATAATTTATCTTATTTATACATTTTATAGTAAAGCACATATTTTTTATGATAGATTTACCTTTTGTAGTAAAAACAAAACTATAAAAACTGTAATTGAAATTATTAGTTTGAAAGATTATTTTACCAAAAAAGGTAAGACCTTTCTTAAAAAAAAATATCATTTCACATTCTTTTTTGCAAAAGAACTGACTTCTTACAAATGGTGGTATCTATATTGCCTTCATAAAAAATAAGTCAATTTGTTTTACTTGTTCATTTTGTAGTAAAGCACATATTTTTTTATGATAAATTTATACTTTTTTAGTAAAAATAAAAACGATGATAATAAAAACTATAAAAATAAACTTTACCATAAAAAATATGTATTTTACCATAAAAAAAAATAAATTTGACCACTTACTACAAAATATATTTGTACGACAAATTATCTTTTTCTTTTAAAGACACCATAGCAATAACTCTAATGGTACCAATTCAATAGTTATTGGTTTAAGGTGGAGTCTATAGTGTTTTGGTAAAAAAAAAGAGAGGTAATTTGTTTTACTTGTACATTTTATGATAAAACATTTATTTTTTGTGATAAATTTATATTTATGGCAGTAAAAATAAAAACATTGATATTGTAAAAAAAAATTAAAACAATTTTACCACTAAAGGTACATGTGTTATCACAAAAAATATGAATTTTACCCCAAAATTATATTTTTACCGTAAAAATGAGTTGATAAAATAAATTATTTTTATTTTATTTTATTTTTAACCAAGGTACCATAGTAATCTCCATAATTTAAGCGATGTTAACATCACAGTTTTTTTATAATAAAAATCGAGATAGTAAGGTCATGTGACAACTGGACACCTTGTACAATTTGATTTGTATTAGGAAAAAGTTCAACTTTGTATGATAGAAAAAAATTTAAAAAATCAATTTATTTTAACTTTATTAATTTGTGCGTGAGATAATAAAACATTAACCTTATTAATTTTCTTTTGTTATACTTTTCTCAAAAACTAAAGGTAGATTCTATAAGTGATTTATACACTCTTTTATTTCACAGATATTATCATCAAAGCCCATGTATTTTGACCATTGTTTCTGTTGATGCCAAGAAACGGTAGCTAACCTGGAGGTTAGTACTTTTTTAAATCTGCACAAGTAAGACAGGGTGAGCTAGAGAGTCATCGAAGGAAAAGAGGGGGGTGGCCTCCGGGGACACTCAAACGCTCTTATCAATACCAGGTTGTGAGAAAAAGGATAGTTCTAACTAGAGTAATGAATTTGCGAAAAATTGAAGATGATTTGGATTCACATACATTGGGCCTTTTATAGTATTCTGGGGTAAAGTCGACCACGTGGGAGGAATGTCCCAATCCCTGAAATCCCGAGTTTCTACTATCAGATCGCGTGCTTAGGTGATCGCGTGTTCAGGCGTCGTTCAATGCGTTAATCTCACTTTGACGTGACGATTGTGTGATCCGTCTGTTCCACATGCTCCTTGGTCACAACACAAAAGTGTGTCCACGTGTTAGAGGCCTATTGGTGACAGGTGGCTCCGCATGTTGAGGATCAATCGGATTTAGGTGGCTCCACATGTCGAAGGCCCATTGGTTGTAGGTGGCTCCACATGTCGAAGGCATATTGGTTGTAGGTGTGGTGGGCTCCATCACAGGCCCCCCACTTCCTCAAGCACACTTTTGCTTCGAGGAAGTATGGTGCGATTTCGTCCCGTGGCCGTGTATTTGTACTAGGAATGATGGGCGCGTGTCCCTAAGTATCCCGGGGGACAAATGATCCGCATCCTTGGATTTTTAGGCCGAGCGATCAAAATGCTCGGGCTTAGAGTTTTTAGGCTGAACATATGACAAGCAGCTCATATGCTCAAACCTGGAGACTTTGGGCTGAGCATATGACAAGCAACTCATATGCTTGGACCTGGAGACTTTGGGCCGAGCATATGACAAGTAGCTTATATGCTCGGACCTGGAGATTTCAGGTCAAGCATATGACAAGGAGCTCATATGCTCGGACCTGGAGACTTTAGGCCCAGCATATGATAAGCAGCTCATATGCTCAGACTTGGAGATTTTCGGCCCAACATATGACAAGCAACTCATATGCTTGGACCTGGAGACTTTCGGCCGAGCATATGACAAGCAGCTCATATGCTCGGACCTGTAGACTTTGCGCCGAGCATATTACAAGTAGCTCATATGCTCGGACTTAGAGACTCTGGGCCGAGCATATGATAAGTAGCTTATATACTCGGTCTTAGAGACTCTGGGCCGAGCATATTACAAACAGCTCAAACTCTTGATTTTGGAGACTTTGGGCCGAGCATATGACAAGCAGCTCATATGCTCGAACCTAGAGACTTTGGACCGAACATATGATGATGAGTGAAAAATATTGCATATTTTGGCTACTTAATTTACATTTGTTAGCTTAGGAATTTGTTACTTTGAGTTGTTTTCGTTGTTTTTCAGGTTTACAAGCACCAAGAAAGGAGTTTCACTAAATTGCCAGAATTGCCCGTATAGATCAATCATCTTTGAAAATTAAACTGTATTGATGCAAGAAGAACCAGGATATGAGCCATATATACTTAGAAAGATCCGAAAGTCTATTTTCTGAAGAATTTTACGGCTCGTAAAAAAGATTTTTCTAGAGAAAGTTATGGCAGTTTTAGTAGACAAAGGTCAGGCTGTGCGGGCTATGCAGGATTTCAGCGTGAGCAGAAGTTTTGAAGGGCAGGTGAAGGCTTAAATCCCACATTCCATATCGGTTGCAAACATATTTCTATATCCCACATCCCACATCGGATTGGAAACACATTGCACTCATGGTATTTGCCTATATAAACACCATATGACTCCATCATTCAGTGTACAATTCCTGGGCCACTTTGGTGTTAACCAGTGGACGTCTGCTAGCATTCTGGTGGATCCCGAAGGCTTTGCTACCACGAGGGGAAGCGCCGCCCACCAGCCAGTGGAATTTCTCATATGTAAAGTTATTTATTTCCTTTTATTTAGTTGTTTTAGTTTAATGTTTAGCACTTTTATTATGAATTGTAGTTTCATAGTTATGAGTGGCTAGAATCTTCAGCTAAGGTTGAAGATGAAGCCTCGCCATTGTTTGGCATAGCAGTTCAGATTTGCTTGTACAAATCTGACCTTTTTTTAGTATAAATATTCTATCAATTATTTGAGTAAAATCTTATGATTGATTGCGTTTAAATTGTTCTGTTGGATATTCCTTGTGTTTCATCTGATGGATACATCAAATTGTTTTTGATTAAATTGGATTTCTTTTGTGATTTGTTAAAAGCGGATACATTGGATGCTTTTGGTTTAATTGGGATATTTTTTGTTTTTTGTCTTAAGTTGGATTCATGGAATGTTTTGATAGGCTATTTTTACATGAAGATATGTACTTAGCTTTGGTGGGGTGGATTCAAAAACCTTAGTGTTTTTATTATTAGTTTTTAAAATCAATTTAGTTCAGCTTTTATTTATTTTGCAACATATAATACAAAACTCGGAACTAGGTTAAGATAAGATTAGTTTAGATAAATTTATATTTTTACAACGCAATTCCCTGTGAATTCGACCTCGCACTTGCACAACGCTATATTGCAAACAACACGTGCGCTTGCGAGTAATTTAAAACTCACCACAAGTTTTTGGCCCCATTGCCGGGGAATTGTTTGGTTTGTGAAAATTTTTGGTCTGAATTGATTTTATTTTTCTACTAGTTAGTTATATATATATATATATATATATATATATATATATATATATATATATATATATTGTTAATTTTTGTGAGTAGTGTGTTTGCTATTTTTACTTTATTCTGTTGTTTCTGTTGGTTAGTACCTCATTGTTTTCTGTTGGTGTATGCTTGGTCGGAGATCATTGAACTTAGATTTGATACATTTAGATCTATATATATATATATATATTGTTAATTTTTGTGAGTAGTGTGTTTGCTATTTTTACTTTATTCTGTTGTTTCTGTTGGTTAGTACCTCATTGTTTTCTGTTGGTGTATGCTTGGTCGGAGATCATTGAACTTAGATTTGATACATTTAGATCCTGACTTAGAAAGAACTCTTAGGAGACAGAGAAGAGCACTAGTTAAGAGAGAGACTGTTGAGATGTGAGAGAATTTTAGGGATGCACATCATCCTGAACATGTAGAGCAACCTAGAGCTTGGAACGTGGACTCCACTACATCCCTTAGGGATTTGTTCGCACCCGTTGCGACTAACTCATCCTCTTGCATAGTGTTACCACCTACCAATGCCACCCACTTTGACTTAAAGCCACATGTTATCCAACTCTTACCCTCATTCCATGGCTTAGATCTTGAAAATCCTTATAGTCATGTGAAGAAGTTCAAAGACATTTGTGCCACATTTAAATTCCAGAACTTCTTTGAGGAGTCAGTCCATCTTCAACTCTTCCCTTTTTCTCTTCACGATAGAGCTAGGGCATGGCTGGATTCCAACATGCCCGGGTCTATTACATCTTGGGAAAACCTACTTAGCAAATTTTATCATAAGTTTTTCCCAATGTCTAGAGTGAATGAGTGCCGAAAGGAGATTAGCTCTTTCACTCAGGATGAGGATGAAAAATTTTCTGAGAGTTGGGAGCGCTTCAAAGAGCTACTGATCAGATGCCCTCCATATGGATATGAGAAGTGGAGACTCATTCAGTTCTTCTACCAAGGGTTGACTGAACCCAACCGTAGCATGATCGAGTCTATGAATGGGGGGGGCATTCTTGAGCCTGACAGGAGATAAAGCATATATGGCGTTGGATAAGTTCTCCGACAACTCACAGCAGTGGGATTTTTCAAGCTATTGAGATAAGTTCATTCGTGCTCCTAAGAGGGGAGGCATCTATGAGGTCATGGAGGACGCTGATTTGAGGATAAAGTTAGATGCCCTCACTAAGAAGATTGACGCTCTCACTGTGAGCTAATCCATCAATGCTGCCAACACATTCAATGTTGAAAGCTGTTCCATCTGTGCTAGTCCCATGCATCTAGCACAGAATTGCCCATCAATGCCGGCTTGTGCCGAGTATCCTATGGAACAAGTAAATGCTTTCAATAACTATCGAAGGCAGTCAAATGGATCGTACTCAGAGACATACAATCCAAGGTGGCGGAACCACCCAAAATTTTCATGAAGCTAGAACCAACCAATGAATCAGGGAGGAGCCCCTCATAATGCTCAAAATCAATATCCTCCCGGATTTGCCCAACAAATTCCTAGTCATGGTCGTTCTGCCCATCCAGCACCATTACCTACTTACCAAGCTCCCACTCAAACACCAGCACTAGTTTCACAGTCACTAGAGGACACCATTAAGGAATACATGAAAATGAATAGCCAATCCACGAGCGACGTAAGGAGTGCAACAATGGTAAACACCCAAGCAATTGCCAAGCTGGAGAGTCAAATAGGGCAAATTGCAAGTCACTTGGGTGAGAGAGAGAAGGGGAAGTTCCCCCGTCAGCCCGTGCCCAACCTGAAAGGATAATTTATGGTTGGGAGTTCATCAACTCCTACGCACGGGGAGGAACAAGTACAGTCGATTGTCACACTGAGGTCTGGGAGACAAGTGGACAATCGAGTGGAAGAGAGCCCTGCTATGCAGCAAGGGCAAGGGAGTGGCAACAAAGAGAAGAGAGATGCTGAGCCATCTACAACCACACCTACTAAGAAAGACCCTCCTAGGTCGTTTGTACCTAGAGTGCCACCCCGACAGACTATAGGCGCCCAAGAAATGAGGGAAGTATGAGGAAATTCTGGAGGTATTCAAACAGGTCCAAATCAATATCCCATTTTTGGATGCCATCCATCAAGTGCCGTCATATACCAAGTTTTTAAAGGACTTGGTCACTATCAAGAGGAGGATGAATGTCCCAAAGAAGGCATTTTTGACCAAGCAGGTCAGTTCAATCCTTCAGTGCAAGCTACCCATCAAGTATAAGGACCTGGGGTGTCCTACAATATCTTGCACGATAGGAGTCAGCTATATTGAGAGGGCTTTTTTGGATATAGGGGCGAGTGGGATCTTCTACCCTACTTAGTCTATTTACAGTTGGGGTTAGGAGAATTGAAGCCCACATCTACTATGCTTCAATTGGCTGACAGGTCAATGAAAAGACCACAGGGAATAGTTGAGGACGTCTTGATAAAAGTGGATAAATTCTATTTCTGTAATATTCGTATTTTAAGAGTAAGGGTGAATGTGTATTTTTAATAAATATGACAAAGAGTTAAAAATCCCTGAATGGCTTAATAAAGATTTCTGGAGACCAAGGTTGAAAAGCAAAAAAAAAAAAAAAAAAAATCAACTTGGAATAGTAACTCGGGGCAGCATACTTGCTGCCACCGAGAGAACAATTTCAAGTGGAATGTTTGGTTTTATTTATTTTTGTTGTTAGTGGGGAAAAGTAAAGTAAAGAAAAGAAAATAAAAACAAAGGTGAATCATTATGTTGGTAAGGCAATCATGTCTTATTTTTTTTTAAATCCTCCAAATCATGGAGAGGATTGAAGGAGGGAGTTGCTGAAATTTGCAGCCAAGCTCTCCTATATAATGTGTGCGAGAGATTTATGAAGAGAACGCGAAATAATTTTTGATTAGTTCCAAATATTTCATCTGTGTTCTTAAAACACTTGGGAGTTTAAAGAAAGGTTGAAGGAACAAAATTTTGAGGGTATTTTTGAAAATATTTCAGGAAGCTATCAAAATAGCAGAAAGTAATAAGGTAATGTTATTTTATCATTTATGAAAGTTTCAGGAGGTTAAAATAGAAATTTTTTCAAACTGTGTGGTTTATGGAGAAAAGAAGAAATAATAAGAAATTTAAATTCCAATATTATGTCAGGTGTTGGTAGTCAACAATCGGGAGAAAATTCGAGGAAGATCGAGAAAGGCAAAGAGGTGGCCCACGAGTAGCTTTAAGTGCTACGTGGTGAATTAGATTTACTTTAAGTAGCCTAAATGAAAAATCAATTATTTTAGTGATAATCTTAAATTTAATTATTTAAGTATGTTTGGGTGATAGATGAAAAAGTGATTTATGGGAATGATAGAAAATTTGGATATGTAGAAATATTTCTCGGTGAGTAATAATATTTTTGGAATTTATAAGTTGACTTGAAAATAAAAGCAATAAATAAATTATTGATGAGACATACGATGTTTTAACACGAATTATGACGAGACGAATTTTCTTGTGGATAATTGGGATAGCCAAATTAAGTGGCTTGAATCTTTATATTGTTTTTATATTTCTGTTTATATTACTGTTTCATATCATTGTTCATGCACATATACATTAAATAATATATCCGAAAGAACCGGGAAGGTAGCTGGTCTAATGAAATAACCGTGACAGCCGGTATATGCTGGGATGAAAAATAAAAACCGTGACAGCCGGTATATGATGGGATGAAAAGTGAAAACCGTGACAGCCGGTATATGATGGGATGAAAAGTGAAAACCGTAACAGTCGGTATATGTTGGAATTAACCGGGAAGGCAGCCGGTCTGATGAGAATAAAAGAACCGGGAGGGCAGCTGGTCTAAGATAATAATAACCTGTCGACAGGTGGGAAGACGTTCCCATCATAATCATTCATGCATCTGCATCTGTTTTAATTATCGTTGCATTATTTGAAATGCTGAGATGTGGTATATTAATTGTGAATTAAATTATAGATGGCTCGGTCTCATAAAAAGAGACAGCTATAATGATGAGATGTGTGAGATGCTGAGTTGTGGTATATTAATTGTGAATTAAATTATAGATGGCTGGGTCTCATAAAGAGACAGCTATAATGATGAGATTTTCGAGATGCTGAGATGTGATACTTTTTGTGAATTTAATTATAGAAGGTTGAGTTTCATATAAAAAGACAGTGATAAGACTTATCTAAATGATGGACTTTTTGATATGAACCTCATTACGAGGTAATTAGGAAATAATTGATAGTCTTAAGGTGAACCAATGATTGAGAAGAAGAGATTGATAGTAGAAAGTTGTCATCAGGTTATACGAAAAATAAAATTTTAATATTAAAGGATTATTGATAGAATTTGGAATACTTTCAGTAAATTTAATTCGCTGAGCTTGTGAAGCTCACTCCTCACTGTTCAATGATTTCAGGTAGCAGTCAAGATAAATAATCTGGTGGGTTGAGAATCAGTCGAGATCTTTTTCTGTAAGCCAAGTACGTGTTAATATCCTTAGACAATTGAGTTAAAGACATGTAAAAATCTTATTGTAAATATTCATGCATTTATGTATGTTATGTTTAAGTGAATATCATATTTCTTTACCTCTCCTGTTAAAGGATAAGGAAAAAAAAAATGGTAATATTATATTTATTGTTGCATATATGCGTTGTGCTTGGATTTTCAAAATGTGATGACACCATCTAGGGGTGGCCAACCTGGGATGGGTCGTTACAATTTTGGTATCAGAGCATTAGGTTTTAAGATTCTGTAGACTGCATGAGAACCTAAAAAGTGGAAGATCTAAATAAATAATATTCTTAAATGCAGAGTCTGAGGATGACACATGGTCGTGCGAGAACTAGTGGTAGAGTTCAAAATCAGAGGGGACGTGGTAGAACCCCAATTTTTAGGAGGACTGAAGTAGAGGAAGAAGTCGAGTCGGTGGTTCCTGCAAGGGAACATGGTGATAGTGCAGCTGGTACGAGTAGAGCTGGGGAAGTATCTAAAAGTAGAAATGATGAATTGCAAGATGCTCTTAACCGTGCTTTAGAGAGAATTAATGCAGCCGAAGAACGGGCTGCTAATTTGCAAAGAAGATTAGAGGAAAGAAATAGAAGAGAACCAGAGGTAGTGAGGCAAGAGGTTCCTGATGGAGGGGTATTTGCAAATGAAATGCAAGGGGATTGTTTTGTGAGGTTTCTTAAGTTTAAACCTCAGTCATTTAAAGGATCTGTAAATCCGGTGGAAGCTGAACAGTGGATTGAGCATGTGGAGAAATATTTTGAGGTCTTACCAGTGTCTGATAAACAGAAGGTTGCCTAGGATGAGTACACGAATAGATCAACCTTTGACTTGGAATAAATTTAAGGATGAATTCTTTGCAAAATATTTTCCAGATTCTTTTCGGGCACAACAAGAAAGAGAATTAATCCACTTAAAACAGGGAAATTTATCGGTGGTTGAATATGATATTAAATTTGTAGCCCTGTCAAGATTTGTACCCGAGTTCGTGAATACGGAGGAAAGAAAATGCAAGAGATTTTTAGACGGATTACACTATGAAATTCGTTTTAAACTCTCTTACATGGGCATAGGAAATTATGCTGTGCTGGTAGATAAAGCATTGTAGATTGAGAGAGATTTAATAGAGTTTAAAGGTAGGAGGGATTGGTTGAAGAGAACTAGATTTGAGGGATCTAGATGTGGTAGCAGTATGGCTGTATAGGGTGGGAGACCACCCCAGAGGGGGCGTTCTTTGTCACAAGGAACGGTAGGGTAGACTTAGAGGCAAGCAAGATCTGTTACTTCAGTAGCTCAGAGTAATATCAATGGGACCCCTCGATTTGGGAGACAGGCTATGGGGATTGGGAGTTATGGTAGAGGAATGAATATGCCACCAAGAGGAAGTGGAAATCTGATTTATGATCGGGAGTCAAGGGTTTGCTTTAAATGTAATCAGATGGGGCATTTATCTCGGAACTGCCCTACACAGATATGCTTTGTATGTGGTGAGGGAGGACATGTTGCTGCAGATTGTCCAGCCGGGAAGTCAGTTGAAGCAAGCATTAGAAGTGTCGGGAGATGACCGATGGAGAGAGGCAGCGGATCAGGAAGTGTGCGGGGCAGAGGTCGAGGATCTGTAGCAGAGCGAGGACGTGGCAGTCAGATTTATTCCAGAGATGGCAGAGTCTATGCATTGACCCAGCAGGATGCACAAGCCACTCCTGATGTTGTTATGGGTATGATATCTATCCTTGGTAGGGCTGCTAGATTATTGATTGATCCTAGTGCAACCCATTCTTTTGCATCTAGTAGTTATATGAAATCTATTGATGTCAGTGCTAGTCCTTTGATGCATGCCATTATTGTTGAGGTTCCTACTGGAGATAGGGTTATTATCAGAACAATTTATCAAAGTTGTGTGATTAGTATTGCGGACCGAGAATTTGAGGTTGATTTATTGCCTTTAGATATGACAGATTTTGATGTGACTCTAGGGATGAATTGGCTATCTGCATGTCACGCATGGGTAGATTGTTTTAGGAAAAATGTGGTGTTCAGGATACTCGGGTAGGAGGAGTTTAATTTTTAGGGAGAACATAAAATACTTGTTAATTGTCTGATTTCTGCCTTAACTGCTAGTAAATGGTTGAGGAAGGGTTGTGAGGGGTATTTAACATATGTGGTGGATTCTAGCAGAGAGGGTAGACAGTTAGAAGAAATCTCTGTGGTAAAAGATTTTTCTGATGTATTCCCTGAGGAGTTGTCTGGATTGCCTTCCAATAGGAAGATCGAATTTTCTATTGAAGTGATTCCAGGATCAGCACCCATATCCATAACACCCTATAGAATGGCACCAGCTGAATTGAGAGAGTTGAAAGTTAAGCTTCTGGAGTTGCTAGATAAACAGTTTATCCAACCTAGTACATCACCCTGGGGAGCCCCTATGTTATTTGTCAAGAAGAAGGATGGGACATTGAGGTTGTGTATTGATTATAGACAATTAAATAAGATCACAATCAAAAATAGATATCCTTTACCCAGGATAGATGACCTATTCGAACAATTACAGGGAGCTAGAGTGTTCTCTAAGATAGACCTAAAGTCGGGATATCATCAATTGAGGATAAAAGAAGGGGACGTGCCTAAAACTGCTTTTAGGACACGCTATGGTCATTATGAGTTCTTGGTGATGCCTTTTGGGTTGACCAATGCTCCTGCGGCATTTATGGATCTTATGAACTGGGTGTTTAAACCATTATTGGACAGATTTGTAATTGTGTTTATTGATGATATTTTAGTATATTCTAAGAATGAAGATGAGCATATGCGACATTTGGAGATAGTGTTAGAGATTCTGAGGAAGGAGAAATTATATGCGAAATTCTCTAAATGTGAGTTTTGGTTGAATGAAATATCCTTCTTGGGGCATGTTGTGTTGGGAGAGGGAATAGCAGTTGACCCACAAAAAGTAGAAGCAGTGTTGACTTGGGAGAGACCCACGAATGTAACTGAAATTAGAAGCTTTTTAGGATTGGCTGGTTATTATAGGAGATTTATTCAAAATTTTTCTATGATTGCTAGACCTTTGACTAAATTGACCAGGAAAGATGAAAAGTTAAAGTGGTCAGAGGAGTGTGAGAGAAGTTTTCAACTGTTGAAAGAAAAACTGACTACTGCCCCAGTATTAGTGCTTTCATCTGGTGATGAAAGATTTGTAGTCTATAGTGATGCGTCACATCAGGGGTTGGGATGCGTGTTGATGCAACATGGGAAAGTTATAGCTTATGCATCTAGGCAACTGAAAAATCATGAGAGAAATTACCCGACCCATGATTTAGAATTGGCTGCCATAGTTTTTGCTTTGAAGATTTGAAGACACCATTTATATGGAGCCAAGTGTGAAATTTTTACTGATCATAAAAGTTTGACGTATTTACCAACCCAGAAGGAGTTGAATTTAAGGTAGAGGAGGTGGATGGAGTTAATTTGTGATTATGGTTGTACAATTCATTATCATCCAGGAAAGGCTAATGTAGTAGCAGATGCATTGAGTAGAAAAGCTACAGGGAGATTAGCTGCTTTTGGGAGTCATGATACTAGCCTGATGATAGAATTAAGAGGAATGAGGATGCAATTGAGTGTGAGTGATAAAGGAGCAGTAATGGAAAATATGGTAGTTCAATCTCCTATTATTGATCGTTTATTACAGCTACAGAGTAAAGATGAGGGAATAGAGAAAATCAGGCAGGAAGTGTTGAGCGGGAAGCCAACCGAGTTTAGAATCAGAGAAGATGGTATGGTAGTATCGGGACAAAGAATTTGTGTTCCCAATGATGTGGAGATGAGAAAAGAAATACTAAAGGAGGCTCATGATTCGATATATTCTATGCACCCGGGAAATAATAAGATGTACAGGGGGCCAAAACAGAATTATTGGTGGTCAGGGATGAAGAGGGATGTAGCAGAATACATTGCTAGATGTTTGACTTGTCAACAGGTAAAATATGAGAATAGGCATCCAGCAGGTTTATTACATCCTCTTCCGATACCTGAGTGGCCATGAGAAAATGTAAGTATGGATTTTGTCTCTGGTTTTCCCCGTACCTAGATAGGGCATGATACTGTGTGAGTTATAGTGGATAGACTTTCTAAATCTTCACATTTTCTTCTTATTAAAACTACTTGGAGTCCAGAAAAGTTGGCTGAGTTGTATGTGGCAGAGATAATGAAATTACATGAAGTGCCCTTGAGTATTGTATCAGATAGAGATTCTAGATTTACTTCTAGATTCTGGAGGGGTTTTCAAGAAGCTATGGGTACGCAATTACAGTTTAGTACAGCTTTCACCCACAAACTGATGGGCAGGCAGAGAGAATCATCAGAATACTAGAAGATATGCTGAGGGCAAGTGTACTGAGCTTCTCAGTAAGTTGGGATGCTTACTTGCCTTTGATAGAGTTTGCATACAATAATCAGTATCAAACTAGTATTGGGATAGCACCCTTCGAAGCTTTGTATGGAAGGAGGTGTAGAACTCCAGTATGCTGGGAAGAATTTGGAGAGAGAAAGATATATGGCCCAGAAATGATAGACTTGACTACTGAAAGAATCAAACTGGTTAGGGAGAATCTAATAGCAGCTCAGAGCAGACAGAAAGGATATGTTGATAAAAAAAGACGACCTCTTGAATTCCAAGTTGGTGATTGGGTATTCTTGAAGATATCTCCGTTGAAGGGAGTGTTGAGATTTAAGAAGAAGGGAAAGTTGAGCCCAAGATTTATGGGGCCCTATGAGGTGATCGAAAGAATTGGACCCGTAGCATATCGTTTGAATTTGCCTCTGGAATTAAGGCAATTACATAATGTTTTTCATGTGTCACTACTGAGGAAGTACTTGCTCGATGAGTCCCATGATATCACGAATCAGGCGATAGAAATTCAGAAGGATTTGACTATTATGCTAACACCAGTCGGAATCCTAGACAGAAAAGAGCAAGTCTTACGCAATAAAGTTATTCCTTTGATTCAAGTATTATGGCGCAATAAAGATGTTGAAGAAGTCACGTGGGAACATGAAGCAATAATGAGGAAGGATTATCCCCAACTCTTTACTTGATTTCAGCAAGGAAATTTCGGGGATGAAATTTTGTAAGCTGGGTAGATTTGTAATATCCGTATTTTAAGAGTAAGGGTGAATGTGTATTTTTAATAAATATGACAAAGAGTTAAAAATCCCTGAATGGCTGAATGAAGATTTCTGGAGACCAAGGTTAAAAAGCAAAAAAAAAAAAAAAAATGTCAACTTGGAATAGTAACTCGAGGTAGCATAATTGCTGCCACCGAGAGAACAATTTCAAGTGGAATGTTTGGTTTTATTTATTTTTTTTGTTAGTGGGGAAAAATAAAGTAAAGAAAAGAAAAGAAAAACAAAGGTGAATCATTATGTTGGTAAGGCAATCATGTCTTATTTTTTTTTTAAATCCTCCAAATCATGGAGACGATTGAAGGAGGGAGCTGCTGAAATTTGCAGCCAAGCTCTCCTATATAATGTGTGCGAGAGATTTATGAAGACAACGCGAAAGAATTTTTGATTAGTCCCAAATATTTCATCTGTGTTCTTAAAACACTTGGGAGTTTAAAGAAAGGTGGAAGGAACAAAATTTTGAGGGTATTTTCGAAAATATTTCGGGAAGCTATCAAAATAGCAGAAGGTAATAAGGTAATGTTATTTTATCATTTATGAAAGTTTCAGGAGGTTAAAATAGAATTTTTTTCAAACTGTGTGGTTTATGGAGAAAAGAAGAAATAATAAGAAATTTAAATTCCAATATTATGTCAGGTGTTGGTAATCAACAATCGGGAGAAAATTCGAGGAAGATCAGGAAAGGAAAAGAGGTGGCCCACGAGTAGCTTTAAGTGCTACGTGGTGAGTTGGATTTACTTTAAGTAGTCTAAATGAAAAATCAATTATTTTAGTTATAATCTTAAATTTAATTATTTAAGTATGTTTGGGTGATAGATGAAAAAGTGATTTATGGGAATGATAGAAAATTTGGATATGTAGAAATATTTCTCAGTGAGTAATAATATTTTTGGAATTTATAAGTTGACTTGAAAATAAAAGCAATAAATAAATTATTGATGAGACATACTGATGTTTTAACACGAATTATGACGAGATGAATTTTAGTGGATCTTGCTAAATTTTTATGGATGATTTAAGATGAATTTTAGTGGATCTTGACAAATTCTGATGGACAATTTGAGATGAAATTTAGTGGATCTGGACAGACTTTAATGGATTATTTGATGTCATTTGGGAAGAGAAGAATCTTGTTGATAATTAGGATAGCCAAATTAAGTGGTCTGAATCTTTATATTGTTTTTATATTTCTGTTTATATTACTGTTTCATATCATTGTTCATGCACATATGCATTAAATAATATAACCGAAAGAACCGGGAAGGCAGCCGGTCTAATGAAATAACCGTGACAGCCGGTATATGCTGGGATGAAAAATAAAAACCGTGACAGCCTGTATATGCTGGGATGAAAAGTGAAAACCGTGACAGCCGGTATATGATGGGATGAAAAGTGAAAACCGTGACAGTCGGTATATGCTGGAATTAACCGGGAAGGCAGCCGGTCTGATGAGAATAAAAGAACCGGGAGGGTAGCCAGTTTAAGATAGTAATAACCTGTCGACAGGTGGGAAGACGTTCCTATCATAATCATTCATGCATCTGCATCTGTTTTTATTATCGTTGCATTATTTGAAATGCTGAGATGTGGTATATTAATTGTGAATTAAATTATAGATGGCTGGGTCTCATAAAAAGAGACATTTATAATTATAAGATGTGTGAGATGCTGAGTTGTGGTATATTAATTGTGAATTAAATTATAAATGGCTGGGTCTCATAAAAAGAGACAGCTATAATGATGAGATTTTCGAGATGCTGAGATGTGATACTTTTTGTGAATTTAATTATAGAAGGTTGAGTTTCATATAAAAAGACAGTGATAAGACTTATCTAAATGATGGACTTTTTGATATGAACCTCATTACGAGGTAATTAGAAAATAATTGATAGTCTTAAGGTGAACCAATGATTGAGAAAAAGAGATTGATAGTAGAAAGTTGTCATCAGGTTATTCGAAAAATAAAATTTTAATATTAAACGATTATTGATAGAATTTGGAATACTTTCAGTAAATTTAATTCGCTGAGCATGTGAAGCTCACTCCTCACTGTTCAATGATTTCAGGTAGCAGTCAAGATAAATAGTCTGTTAGGGTTGAGAATCAGTCGAGATCTTTTTCTGTAAGCCAAGTACGTGTTAATATCCTCAGACAATTGAGTTAAAGACTTGTAAAAATCTTATTGTAAATATTCATGCATTTATGTATGTTATGTTTAAGTGAATATCAGATTTCTTTACCTCTCCTGTTAAAGGATAAGGAAAAAAAAAATCTAGTAATATTATATTTATTGTTGCATATATGCGTCGTGCTTGGATTTTCAAAATGTGATGACACCATCTAGGGGTGGCCAACCTGGGATGGGTTGTTAAAATTTCCCAGTGGATTTTATTGTGCTTGACACAAAGCCGGTCCAGAATGTAGGGATTCAAATACCGGTGATTCTAGGGTGACCATTCTTAGCCACAGCTAACGCCCTAATTAATTGTAGGACAGGGGTGATGAAGATCTCCTTCGAAAATATGACAGTGGAGTTGAACATCTTTGATATCACTAGGCAACCACCGGAATATGATGAAGTGAGAAATGTATGCTTGATAGAGGAGATTCTTGAGGAGACTGTGAATGAATCAAGCATTGAGGACCTCATAGAGGCATGTTTTGCTCAATTTGGAGAGGATTTAGATTTAGATAAATTACTTGAGCAAGCGAAGGCCATTTTGGATTCTCCTCCTCGGAAGAGCAATAACAAGGAGGAGACCACCGAACCTGAAACCCCCAAGAAGGAACTTAAGCCTTTACCAGATAATCTAAAGTATGAGTTCCTAAGTTTAGCCGATAGTTTGCCAGTGATTATAGCTTCATATTTGGGTGAAGCTCAAGAGGAGAAATTATTAGATGTCTTAAGAAAGCACAAGGAAGCTATCGGGTGGACCATTGAGGATATCAAGGGAATCAGCCCCTCGGTGGTGATGCATAGGATACATTTGGAGGAGGATGCTAAGCCATCGAGGGAGCCACAAAGAAGGCTCAGCCCTGCTATGCAAGAGGTTGTGAGGGCAGAGGTTATTAAGCTGTTAGATGCAGGGATCATTTATCCCATCTCTGATAGCAAATGGGTGAGCCCGATTCATGTTGTGCCCAAGCGAGCTAGACTGACGGTAGTAAAGAATAAAGACGACTGGTTGGTGCCAACTCAAGTTCAGTCAGGGTGGAGAGTGTGTATAGACTACCGTAAGTTGAACGTTGCCACAAGGAAGGATCATTTTCCACTCCCATTTATTGATCAGATGGTGGAGTGTTTGGCTGGGCACGAATATTATTGCTTTTTAAATGGTTATTCTGGATATAACCAGGTCCCCGTGGACCTCGAAGATCAGGAGAAGACGACGTTTACCTGTCCTTTTGGGACTTTCACCTACCGTCGCATGCCCTTTGGGTTATGCAATGCACCCGCTACTTTTTAGTGGTGCATGGTCAGTATATTTTCTGACATGGTAGAGCGATTCTTAGAGATTTTCATTGATGACTTCTCCGTCTTCGGTTCAACATTTGAGGAGTGCCTGCACTGTCTCACTTTGGTTTTAGTGCGGTGCAAGGAGAAGAACCTGGTGCTTAATTGGGAGAAGTGCTATTTTATGGTCAATCAAGGAATTGTACTGGGGTATATCGTATCTCATCGAGGGATTGAGGTCGACAAAGCGAAGGTGGATTTGATTTCCAACCTTCCACCCCCACGTACGGTGAAAGAGGTTTGATCTTTTCTGGGCCATGCAGGCTTCTACAGGCGATTTATCCAGAATTTTAGCAAGATCGCCAGGCCCTTGTGCAAGTTATTGCTGAAAGATGCCACATTTCTATTTGATGAGGATTGTAAGAAAGAATTTGGGGATCTGAAGAAGATTCTGACGTCCACACCCATTATTCAGCCACCCAACTGGGGTGTGCCCTTTGAGATTATGTGTGATGTATCAGACTATGCTGTTGGAGTTGTTTTGAGGCAGCGTGTTGATAAACTCCCCCATGTTATCTACTATGCAAGTCAAACTCTAAACGACGCACAATTCAATTACTCTACCACTGAAAAGGAGTTGCTTGCAGTCGTTTTTGCATTAGACAAGTTCAGATCCTACTTGTTAGGATCTAAAGTCATTATCTACTCGGACCATGTAGCATTGAAGTATCTTTTCTCTAAAAAAAGATGCTAAATCTTGTCTTATCCAATGGATCTTGCTACTTCAAGAGTTCGACATTGAGATTCGGGATAAGAAAGGTTCAAAAAATGTGGTCGCGGACCATTTGTCTAGATTGATTGTGGAATTCACTGAGGCCGTCACTCCCATTTCTGAAACCTTTCCTGATGAGTAATTGATGCATATTGCTCACAATCCCATGCCGTGGTTCGCTAATATAGTGAACTATCTTGTCATCGGTCAACTGCCCTTGCATTGGGGGCGACAAGATAAATCAAAGTTTTTGACCATGGCAAAACATTTTTTCTGGGATGATCCTTACCTATTCAAGTATTGTCCCAATCAGATCATCAGAAGGTGTATTCCTGAGCATGACCAATCTAATTTCATCGCCTTCTGTCATGATCATGCTTGTAGAGGCCATTTTAGTGCTAAAAAGACCGCTGCGAAGATTTTGCAGTGTGGATTCTATTGGTCTACCCTGTTCCGGGACTCTCACACCTACTATGTAACTTGTGAGCGTTGCCAAAAGCTAGGGAGCCTTTCTAGGAGGAATATGATGCCCCTCAACCCTATTCTGATTGTTGAGATTTTTGATGTGTCGGGTATTGATTTCATGGGACCATTCCCAAAATCCTTTGGCTACCTGTACATTCTGGTTGCTGTGGACTATCTGTCCAAGTGGGTGGAGGCTGTTGCATGCAAGACTAATGACCACAGAGTTGTGGTCCAGTTTTTGAAGGACACTATTTTTGCTCGTTTTGGTACGTCTCGAGCAATCATAAGTGATGGAGGTAAGCACTTTTGCAACAAGATCTTTGAGCAGTTGATGAAGAAGTATTTCATCACACACAAGGTTGCCACCCCGTATCACCCACAGACGAGTGGTCAAGTGGAAATTTCAAATCGCGAGATCAAACAAATTTTGGAGAAGACTGTGAACCCTAGTAGAAAGGATTGGTTTCTACGATTAACTGATGAACTGTGGGCCTATAGGACAGCCTTCAAGACGCCAATTGGCATGTCTCCCTATCATGTTGTGTATGGAAAGGCATGTCACCTTTCGATCGAATTAGAGCATCGTGCGTATTGGACTATCAAGCAACTGAATTTCAATCTTTCCATGGCTGGCTCACAACGGAAGCTCCAACTCAATGAATTGGAGGAGCTGCGGAATGATGCATATGAGTGTGCCCGATCATACAAAGCACAAATGAAGAAGACTCATGACCAAAACATTTTGAGACGAGCTTTTGAGCCGGGTTAGAAAGTTCTTCTTTACAATTCGCGTCTGCATCTTTTTCCAGGCAAGCTCAAATCTCGATGGACAGGCCCATTTATTATTCGGTCAGTTTTTCCTCATGGGGCCATCGAGATTGAGGATCCAAATAATGGTAATACTTTCAAGGTAAATGGACAGAGGCTAAAACCATTCTTGGAGTTAAGGAGTCCGGACATTGAGACGATACTATTGGAGGATCCTAGTTACTCAGATTGAGTGTAGTTTTCTAGGGAACGTCTGGCTGAAGACTTTAAACTTAGCGCTCATGGGAGGCACCCCACAGCTTATCTTTTCTGTATATTTCTTAATTTTTATGATTAATGTTTGTTTCCAGTATTTTTTTTTGTTTTCCAGTTTTTATTTTTCAAGGACAATGCGTACTTCAGTTCAAGTTTGGGGGTATGCTATGAGCCATACCAGTCCAGATTGTTCTTCATATCTCAGGTCAGCTCTTTCCGTATTAGTCACACATTGGGGTCAATGTGTAATTTAAGTTTGGGGGTATGGGAGACACATCACACACTTTGTCCTAATTTGTTGTCTTTTCGTCGTAAAGATAAATGTATGTTCATGTTCGTCTAAAAATTTTGGTTGATCTAAAAAATTGTGATGTGATTTCATTGGTGAGTTTAAAACTTTGAACACATGATCTGATGATAGAGTTTAAACTTTAGTTACTTACTTTAGGCATTTTCAAGAATTCACATGTTTGATCAAATCTCACACGAGCACATTAGCACATATTTGTGTGAGGTATGACATGTGAGTTGAATGTATACATTTCCTTGTCTTAACTGAAACCAGATTACTTGATGGATAAATACTTGGGCATATATAAAAATAAAAATAAAAACTACTAATATTTATAATGATCATCATCAATAAACTTTCCACTGAGTAACTGGACCTCTTGCCTCAGTAAGCAGTGAGTGTTCACGTCAAAAGATTGAAATTTTTCTTGGTAATATTAAGGCCAGTTTAATTTCGTAGCCTTTTTGACTCGAGTTAGTAAGTCCTTAGGGGTGACTTTACACCTAATTCCCTAAAACCATTTGGTTTGGGAGTCATTGACTCAATACTCGTTACATGGGTCAATTAGAAAGCTTAAGGGAACTAAACATAGCAGAGCCTTATATATATATAAAAAAAAAAACTATGCCATCGTTGTTCTTTCCGATGAGAAATTTTGTGGATCTTGAGACTTGAATTACCTTGTACATTGAAGTTATTTGGAAACCTCATTTGTTTATGCTAATTCACTTTACACTGATTCAAGCTTGTAATGTCTTACCATACCTCTTGCAAGTAATTAGGTTTTAAATTTTTATTCATTGTGAAGATGGGTTCGACTTATTTAACCTTTCTCATGAATGAATCTCATGATTTTGTATGCTCCTTAAATTTTTGGATATCATGAATACTAAACTTATCTTTATGTTCTTTGTTTTCATTTAGTTTTTTATTTTGTTTTGCTAAGGGACTAGCAAAATGTAAGTTTGGGGGTATTTGATGAGTGAAAATATTGCATATTTTGGCTACTTAATTTACATTTTTTAGCTTAGGAATTTGTTACTTTGAGTTGTTTTCGTTGTTTTTCAGGTTTAGAAGCACCAAGAAAGGAGTTTCACTAAATTGCCAGAATTGCCCATACAGATCAATCATCTTTGAAAAGTAAACTGTATTGATGCAAGAAGAACCAGGAGATGAGCCATATATGCTTAGAAAGATCCAGAAGTCTATTTTATGGAGAATTTTGCGGCTCATAAAAAGGATTTTTCTAGAAAAAGTTATGGCAGTTTTAGTAGACAAAGGTCAGGCTGTGCGGGATTTCAGCGTGAGCATAAGTTTTGAAGGGCAGGTGAAGGCTTAAATCCCACATCGGTTGGAAACATATTTTTATATCCCACATCCCACATAGGATTGGAAACACATTGCACTCGTGGTATTTGCCTATATATACACCATCTGACTCCATCATTCAGTGTACAATTCCGGGGCCACTTTGGTGTTAACCAATGGATGTTTGCTAGCATTCTGGTGGATCCCGAAGGCTTTGCTACCACGAGGGGAAGCGCCGCCCATCAGCGAGTGGAATTTCTCCCATGTAAAGTTATTTATTTCTTTTTATTTAGTTGTTTTAGTTTAATGTTTAGTACTTTTATTATGAATTGTAGTTTCGTAGTTATGAGTGGTTAGAATCTTCAGCTAAGGTTGAAGATGAAGCCTCGCCGTTGTTTGGCATAGTACTTCAGATTTGATTGTACAAATCTGACTTTTTTTAGTATAAATGTTCTGTCAATTATTTGAGTAAAATCTTATGATTGATTGCGTTTAAATTGTTCTGTTGGATATTCCTTGTGTTTCATCTGATGGATACATCAAATTATTTTTGATTAAATTGGGTTTCCTTTGTGATTTGTTAAAAGCGGATACATTGGATGCTTTTGGTTTAATTGGGATATTTGTTGTTTTTTGTCTTAAGTTAGATTCATGGAATGTTTTGATAGACTATTTTTACATGAAGATATATGCTTAGCTTTGGTGGGGTGGATTCAGAAACCTTAGTGTTTTTATTATTAGTTTTTAAAATCAATTTAGTTCAGCTTTTATTTATTTTGCAATATGTAATACAAAACTCGGAACTAGGTTAAGATAAGATTAGTTTCGATAAATTTATATTTTCACAATACAATTCCCTATGGATTTGACCTCGCACTTGCACAACGCTATATTGCAAACGACTCGTGCGCTGGTGAGTAATTTAAAACTCACAACAAATGACAAGCAGCTCATATGCTCAGTCTTGAAGATTTTTGGCGAGCATGTGAGAAGCAGCTCATATGCTCAGACTTAGAGATTTTCGGTCGAGCATATCACAAGCAGCTCATATGCTCGGACCTGGATATTTTCGACCGAGCAAATGACAAACAGCTCATATGCTCGGACCTGGAGACTTTGGGCCGAGTATATGACAAGCAGCTCATATGCTCGGACTTAGAGATTTTCAGCCTAGCATATGACAAGTACCTCATATACTCGGACCTATAGACTTTAGGCTGATCATATGACAAGCAGCTCATACACTCGGACTTGGAGACTTTGGCCCGAGCATATGACAAACAGCTCATATGCTCAGTCTTGAAGATTTTAGGTCGAGCATATGATAAGCAGCTCATATGCTCGGACTTGGACACTTTAGACCAAGCATATGATAAGCAGCTCATATGCTCCGTCTTGGAGACTCTGGGCCGCGCATATGACAAGCAGCTCAAAATCTCGATTTTGGAGACTTTGGGCTGAGCATATGACAAGCAGCTCATATGCTCGAACCTAGAGACTTTGGGACGAGCATATGACAAGCAGCTCATATGCTCGGTCTTGGAGATTTTTGGTCGAGCATGTGACAAACAGCTTATATGCTTGGACCTGGAGACTTTGGGCCGAGCATATGATAAGTAGCTCATATTCTCAGATTTGGAGATTTTCGGTCGAGCACATGACAAGCAGCTTATATGCTCGGACCTGGAGATTTTTGACCGAGTATATGACAAGTAGCTCATATGCTCAGACATGGAGACTTTGGGCCGAGCATATGACAAGCAGCCCATAAGCTCGGACTTGGAGATTTTCGGCCCAACATATGACAAACACCTCATATGCTCGGACCTGGAGACTTTGGGCCGAGCATATGACAAGCAGCTCATATGCTCGGACTTGGAGACTTTGGCCCAAGCATATGATACGCAGCTCATATACTCGGTCTTGAAGACTTTAGGCCGAGCATATGATAAACAGCTCATATGCTCGGACTTGGAGACTTTGGACTGAGCGTATGTTAAGCAGCTCATATGGTCGGTCTTGGAGACTTTGGGGCGAGCATATGACAAGCAGCTCATATGCTCGGTCGACTTTAGGCCGAGCATATGACAAGCAGCTCATATGCTCGAACTTGGAGACTCTGGGCCGAGTATATGACAAGTAGTTCATACTCTCGATCTTGGAGACTTTGGGCCGAGTATATGACAAGTAGCTCATATGCTCGGACCTAGAGACTTTGGGCCGAGTACATGACCAGCAGCTCATATGCTCGGTCTTGAAGATTTTTGACCTAGCATTTGACAAGCAACTCACTTGCTCAGTCTTGGAGACTTCAGGCCGAGCATATGACAAGCAGCTCATATGCTCAGACTTTGAGACTCTGGGCTGAGTATATGACAATCAGCTTATATGCTTGGTCTTAGAGACTTTGGGCAGAGCATATGTCAAGCAGCTCATATGCTTTATCTTGGAGACTTTGGGCAGAGCATATGATAAGAAACTCATATGCTCGGACCTAGAGACTTTGGGCCGAGCATATGACAAGCAGCTTATATGCTCGGTCTTGGAGATTTTAGGCCGAGCAATCCATATTTGGAGTTCTTGGTGGACTTTTGGGCTTCCCTTTTTGAGTTTTCCCTTCTTAGGGATTTTTTCTTTTTGGGCCTCCTAGGTTTTTTTCCCTGTGGGCCATTTAGGGCCTTTCCTTGCTTAGGGCCTTTTCCTCTTGGGCCCTTTGGGGCTTTTCTTCTTGGGTCCCTCTGGGGTTTTTCTCTATGGGCCACTTAGTGCCTTTCCTCGCTTAAGGCCTTTTCCTCTTGGGCCCTTTTGGGCTTTTCTTCTTGGGCCCCTTAGGGCCTTTTCTTTCTGGGCCCTTTAGGGTTTTCTCTTTTTCAAGGTGTCAGAAGGCATTTAATTGGGGTGATATGTTTTTATGGCGGTGTTCAATTATTTGATTGCCAACTTTTCGCTTAGAGGAGAGTGAACGACACCTAGGGTTCAGGAGGTATCGTACCTTTATAGCAGTTAGACGCTTGGGGGAGAGCAACGGTGTGTTGGTGACACCAAGGGTCATGTCTTTTCAACTGTATGGAAATTAATGCCCCTCGTGGTCTTCAACTCTATATAAGGGTGGTTCATTCCTTTCTTCTACTCACTTCACTACTTTCTTTCTTACTTTTAGTTTTTGAGAGAAAAGGAAATTTTGAGAGCGCACGGAGTCGGTTTGGAAATTTGAAAGTAGAAGTTGGGAGGTTACTCGGAGTCGGTCGAGATCCCAGAAGAGTTCGAGGTCAGGTGGTGATCATTGGAGGAGTGCTTGCGGCGAGGAGACTGAGGTCGTAGACACAAGTAGCGAGCAATCTTTTAGTGAGTCGTTCTACCCCTTACCATGTATAGGGTAGATGAGCCTAGGGTTAGTAGTGGTAGTGAGGATAGTGGGGATCTATCATGGGAGCTGGAGGATGCCATAAGTGTAACGACCCATCCCGGGTAGGCCACCCCCGAGACAGTGTTATCACATTTTGAAAATCTGAGCACGACACATATATGCAACAAATAAAAATAATACTAACATAAATTCTTTTACATCAAACTAGAACCCTCAACAGGGGAGATACATCAATCTGATCTTTAAACATTATATACAATGTAAAATGCATGAATATTTACAAATAAGTTTTTATTTTATTTTCTCATTAGTCTGAGGATATTGACATGTACGTGGCTTACAAAAAATGATTTCGTCTGACTTTTAACCCACCAGATTATCTGATCTGCCTACTACCTAAAATTATTGTACAATGAGGGATGAGCTTCACAAGCTCAGTGAGTTAAATTTACTATAGATACTCAATTTGTGTAAATGGTCCTGCAATATTTAATCAATTATATCTCACTTAACTTGATAATAGCATTCTACTATCACTACACATATCAAAAGATCCATTCTCTACCAATCTCTTCTTCTTATTTATTGGTTCACCTTAAGACTATCAATTATCTCAAAATTATCTCGTAATGAGATTCACATCATAAAGTCTACCATTTAGATGGTTCTTATTACCATTCTCTCTGTGAGACTCATCCATCTATAAATAAATTCACAATAACACACCACAAATCAACATTTCACTAATTCAAGCAATAATTAAAACAAATGCAATGCATGAATTATTATTAGGGAACGTCTTCCCACATGTCGACATGTTTTTATCTTAGACCGACTGCCTTCTCCGTTCTTTCATTCTCATTTAGACCAGTTGCTTTTTCGGTTCTTTTATTCTCATTTGAGTGGCTGCCTTCCCGATTCTTTCATTTTCATTAGACCGGCTGCCTTCCCGATTCTTTCATTTTTTATTAGACCAGCTGCCTTCCCGGTTTTTTTCTTTTATTTAATGCATATGCATATGAACAATGATATGAAATATGCATATAAACAATAATATAAAAAAACAACCATGAATTCAAATATTTAAATTTAGCTATCCTGTCTTTCCTCAAATTATTATAAAAAATTCCACTAAATTTCTCTCATTATAAATCACATCATATCATCCATCTTAGCTTGTCAAGATCCACTAATTTTCATCTCCTCATAATTCGTATCAAAACATCAACCATAGCTCATCAAGAATTTATTTATCACCATCATTATTAAATCAACTCATTATTTTAATAATATTTCTTTTCACATAATAATTTACTATATGTCCAATATTCATATCATATCTATCAATTGATTTTTATCTACCATCAAAACATAAGTTAATAATTTATTTTAATATTATCACTAGATATTTGATTTTTTATTTTGATTATTTGAAGTATATCCAACTCACCACGTAGCACTTAAAGCTACCCATTTATCACCTCCTTACCTTTCCCGCTCTTCTCAGCAATTTTCTCCAGTTGCTGATCGTCAACACCTGACATAATATTTATTTTAAATCTAATTATTTATTCAATTCTTCATAAACCACATCCTTTGAAAATTCTCACTTTGAATTCCGGGAATTTTCATGAATGCTAAAAATTCAAAAATAAACATTACGTTATTACCTTCTATTTTGCTGATTGCTTATCATGACTCTCTATAAAATTCTCCCGTAAACCATTTCAAAATTTTGCTCTTTCGACCTTTCTTTCGGTCCCCAAGCGTTTTGGAAAATAGAGTAGTTTGAATTATAAAATGAAGAAACCAAACAGGATTTGGTAAAAGATCAATTTATAAAGAAATTTTGAAGCGGTGCTGTTTTTCACTGCGCACAATGCACAGCTGCATTACATGCAGCCTTCAATTTCAAGTTTGCAACACTTAGACTTTCAGGTGTTGCACAGTAATATTTTTTTTAAGAAAACAAATACAATATTTTTTTTTCTTTTTTTTTTTCCTTCTTTTCCTATTGGACACGTCCAAATTTTTTTTTATTTTTTTTTGTAACTACACCCTCACGTGTCCATTTTTTTAAGAATTATTTAATTCAATACTAAATCCTTCATGCAAATATATTATTTTAATTTCGTGCCATATTTATTAAATTACTTATTTACCCTTACTTTACGATTACGCGTATTACAAATCTACCCACCTTATAAAGTTTTCGTCCCCGAAATTTCCTTCATAATTGTCTTTCTTTCATGAAAATTTTTCAACATCCTTATTCCGCCATAGAAATTGAACTAATGAAATTCTTTTATTATGCAAGATTTGTTATTTTTGTCTAAAATTCTCATTAGTACTTGTATAAAAGTCAAATCTTCCTAAAATTCAATCGCCTGATTCGAGATACTATGGGATTCATCGTGTAAGTACTTTCTCAGCAGTGACACATGAAACATGTTATGTAATTGCTTTAATTCTGTAGGCGAATCCAAACAATATGCTATTGGTCCAATTCTCTCGATCACCTCATATGGCCCCACAAATCTCGGGCTCAACTTTCCCTTCTTTTTGAACCTTAAGACACCCTTCCATGTAGATATTTTCAAAAATACTCAATCACCAACATTTCAAGAGGTTTTCTCTTAGTATCAGCATAGCTATTCAGTCTACTATGTGCTGCTTTACGATTCTCTCTAACCAGTTTGATCCTCTCAGTTGTTAACTCAATAATTTGATAGACCAGATATATTTCTCTCTCTAACTTCTTCCCAGCATACTGGAGTTTTACACCTCTTACCATATAAGGCCTCAACAGATGTCATCCCAATACTAGTTTGATACTGATTTTTATAAGCAATTTCAATCGATGGCATGTAAGCATCCCAACTTACTGAAAAGACTCATTACATTTACCCTTAACATATCCTCTAGTACTCTAATAATCCTTTCTGTTTGAGTAAAACCATTTTTTTTTAATTAAAATGCAATTATGTACCCGTGGCTTTCTGAAAGCCTCTCCAAAACCAAGATTTAAATCTAGCATCTCTAAATGACACTATTCTTAATTGTACTCCATACAACATCACAATGTCAGCTACATCCCTCTTCAATCCTGACCATCAGAATTTTTGTCTCAATCCTTTATACATCTTATTGTTACTTGGTTGCATTGAATCTAGATCATCAGGTGCCTTTCTCATTATCTCCATTCTCAACTCCACATTATTGGGAACACCATTTCCATTTTCTAATACCAAAATACCCTCATTTCATATTTTGAACTCAAAATGCTTTCTAGTAAGCACTCAATGCTTAATCATTTCTATCTCTTCATCTTTACCTTGCATCTCTAAAATATTTTACTATGGATGATTCTACAATCATATTCATTAACCATGATCATCTACCACTGATATTCAACTTCATTTTTATCTCTTTTAAATCTATCATCAATTTCACATCAGGACTCCCAATAGCAGTTAACCTTCTTATAGACTTTCTACTCAATGCATCAGCAATCACCTTCTCATTTTCTAGATGATAGTGAATTATACAATCATCATTACTAATTAACCCCATCCACCATCTTTAGCTCAAACTTAACTCTCTCTGGGTAGGTAAGTATGTCAAACTCTTATAACTCATGAATATCTCATAAGTGGCTCCATACAGATGATGTCTCCAATCTTTAAAGTAAACACTATATCAGCCAACTCTAAGTCATGAGTAGGGTAATTTTTGTAATGAATCTTTAATTGCCTATAAGTATGGGCCACAGCTTTCCTATGTTACACATATCCCAATCATTGATGTGACACATCACTATACATCACAAATCCTTCATCACCAGAAAGAAACACCAATACTGGAGCTATAGTCAATTTCTTCTTTAGTAATTGGAAAATTTTTCTCACATTTCCCTCGCAAGACAAATCTCACCTCTTTCTTGGTCAGTATATTCAACAGTATTACAATAATAGAAAAATTCTAAAAGGATCTTCTATAATAACAAGCTAATCCCAAGAAAATTCTAATCTCAATCACATTAGTTGGTCTCTCCCAACTTAACAATGCCTCTACCTTTTGTGAATCAACTGTTATGTCATTTCCTGATATTACAAATTCCAAGAAAGTTATTTCATTCAGCCAACACTCATACTTAGAGAACTTTGTATATAATCTCTCTCTCCTCATAATCTCCAACACACTGTCTAATGTGTCACATGTTGTTCTTTTTTCTTAGATTATATCAGAAAGTCAAATACAACCATAAACTTGTTAAGATATAGTTTAAACACTCTATTCATCCAGTCCATGAATGTTTCTAGAACATTAGTTAATCCAAATGACATCACAAAAAGCTTATGACCATAACATGTCCTAAAAGCAGTCTAAGGCACGTCTCCATTCTCTATCCTTAACTGGTGATAACCTAATCTACGGTTTATCTTAGAAAACACTCTTACTCCTTGCCCTGCTCAAAAAATTTATTTATCCGAGGAAAATATATTTGTTCTTATTCAACTATATGTAGTCTATATACACTTTTATTGTTCCATCTTTCTTCTTCATGAACAACATAGGGGCTCCCTAAATACATTAGGTCCGAAAAATTGTTTATCCAAAAATTCTTAAAATGGTATGTTCAACTCTCTAAATTTAGTTGGTGTCATTCTATAGGGTGCTATTAAATATATGTGATGATCCTGGTATCACATCAATAGAGAATTTAATCTTCATACTTGGAGGCAACCTAGACAACTTATCATTAAACACATCAAAAAAAATCTTTCACTACCAAGATTTCTTCTAACTTTCTATTTTGCTTTTTAGAATCAATTATGTATGCCAAATACTTCTCACAACCCTTCTTCAACCATCTCTTAGTGGCCAAAGCAAAATGAGATAGTTCGAGAGTATCTTATGTTCTCCCTAAAAGTTAAACTCCCCATGTCCATATCTTGAACACTACATTCTTTCTGGAACAATCAACCCAAGCGTAATACATTGACAACCAATTCATTCTCAAAATTATATGAAATTTTATCATATTCAAAGATAATAAATCAGCTTTAGATTCTCTATCACTGATACGAATCACACAACCCTTGTAAACATTTATGATTATCACTCTATCTTTAGTGGGAACTTCGATGAAAATATTTTGCATCAAAGGACTAATACATACTTCAATAAACTTCATATGAATACTGGATGCAAAAGAATGGGTTGCACCAAGATCAACCAACATTGATATGTCCACCTTGTCTATATACAAAGTACCTCAAGTTAAAACAATTATGGGATAAAATATTTCTATGACAAACTTATGTCTCTCTATCATACATCAGATTACCACTTCCCCTTGGTGACATACTTACTTCCTCTGCTATGACTTCCAGTTCTCATAACCTGTATCCCAAATCTAAATGGTCCTACCAATAGTATTTTGAGCTACGGAAGTATCAGATCCTGCTTGCCTCTGACTCTGTACTTCAGTTCCCTGTGATAAGGAACACTTTTTCTGAGCTGTCTCTGACCCTGCACACTCATACTGGTACCAGCTATGGGTTCCTCAAATCTAAACCTCTTCCGTCGATTCCTCCTACCTCTGATTTCCATCACATCATTCTCAATTTGAAGTGTTATATCCACTAATCTGACATAATTCATAAGCCTCATGTAAGATAATTTTGATCAAATCTTAAAACATAGTTCATCTATGAACCTCTTATACTTTTTCTCCTTTGGGTATACCATTTCCAATACAAACCTCGACAAAGCCACAAATCTCCTATCATACTGAGCCATAGTCAACCCATTTGCCTCAAATAAATAAAATCTCTATCTTGTTGGGCTCTAAAAGTTTAAGGAAAATATTTATCAAGAAAAACCTCCTTAAACCTATTCCAGGTTAAGAGTCTATCAACAACTGTACTTACTCTGGAAAGAATATCCTCCCACCATTCTAGAGCCTTTCTCAAAATTGAACATAGCAAAGACAACCCTCTGCCTAACAGTCATTGGTAAAATACCAAATAAATCTCTCTCCATGTTTCTCCCAAAACTCATGCTTAAAAAGATTCATAGATCCTTTGAAAAACAAGTCATTCAGTTTAATATATCTCCCTGCATCTCATGCATGCACTCACCTTTCACCTTTATAAAAGTCTATCATTACTGGATTAACAACCTCAGGCACTGTTCTAGCCTGTTCATCAAGTCTATGCTATAAGCTCTCAACTCTACCATCTGTTACCTTCATTTCTCAAGAGCATGTATAAGAGCTTATCTTAACTCATCTCTTTCAACTTCAGATTCTCTCATACTTTTACTAATATCAATCATACTATCAACACGTTCCCTTCTAGGAACCATAGATTCAAACTCAACCTAGACTTGTCAAAAAATATTAGGGGCCTATCACGCCCTCTCAAATCAACAACTCTAACTCAAGCTCAAGTGTGTCCACGTGTCATTGTTGTGAGTATTTACTCGCAAGTGCACGAGTCGTTTGCAATATAGCGTTGTGCAAGTGCGAGGTCGAATTCACAGGGAATTGCGTTGTGAAAATATAAATTTATCTAAACTAACTTTATTTTAACCTAGTTCTGAATTTTGAATGATATTTTGGAAAACAAATTAAAGCTAAACTAAATTGATGTTCAAAACTAATAATAAAAACACTAAGGTTTCTGAATCCAACCCGCCAAAGTTAAGCATATATCTCAATGTTCTAAAGATAGCCTATCAAAAAATTCCATGAATCCAACTATAAGACAAAAAAAAAAGAATATCCCAATTAAACCAAAAGCATCCAATGTATCCGCTCTTAACAAATCACAAAGGAAATCCAATTTAATCGAAAACAATTCGATGTATCCATCAGATGAAACACAAGGAATATCCAACAGAACAATTTAAACCCAATCAATCACAAGATTAACTCAAATAATTGACAGAACATTTATACTAAAAAATGTCAGATTTGTACAAGCAAATCTGAACTACTATGCCAAACAACGGCAGGGCTTCATCTTCAACCTTAGCTGAAGATTCTAGCCACTCATAATTATGAAACTACAATTCATAATAAAAGTGCTAAACATTAAACTAAAACAACTAAATAAAAAGAAATAAATAACTTTACATGGGAGAAATTCTACTCGCTGATGGGCGGCGCTTCCCCTCATGGTAGCAAAGCCTTCGGGATCCACCAGAATGCTAGCAAACGTCCACCGGTTAACACCAAAGTGGCCCAGGAATTACACACTGAATGATGAAGTGGAGTGGGTCTTATATAGGCAAATACCACGAGTGCAATGTGTTTCCAATCCGATGTGCGATGTGGGATATAGAAATGTGTTTCCAACCGATGTGGGATGTGGGATTTAAGTCTTCACATGCCCTTCAAAACTTCTGTTCACGCTGAAATCCCGCACAGCCTAACCTTTGTCTACTAAAACGGTCATAACTTTCTGTAGAAAAATCATTTTTACGAGCCGTAAAAATTCTTCAGAAAATAGACTTCTGGATCTTTCTAAGCATGTATGGCTCATATCCTGGTTCTTCTTGAATCAATACAGTTTAATTTTCAAAGATGATTGATCTGTACGGGCAATTCTGGAAATTTTAGTGAAACTCCTTTCCCAGTGCTTGTAAACCTGAAAAACAACGAAAACAACTCAAAGTAACAAAATCCTAAGCTAACAAATGTAAATTAAGTGGCCAAAATATGCAACATTTTTCTCTCATCAACAACTCTAACTCTAGCTCAAGTGTGTCCACGTGTCATCCTGAAACTATTTTAAATATAATTTATTTTAATCTTTCACTTTCGTACTTTTTATGCAGTCTACAGAATCATAAAACCTAATGCTCTGATATCAAAATTGTAACGAGCCATCCAGGGTTGGCCACCCCCGAGACAGTGTCATCACATTTTGAAAATCCTAGCATGACACATGTATGCAACAAATAAAAATAATACTAACATAAATTCTTTTACATCAATCCTCAACCCTGAATAGGGGGGATACATCAATCTAATCTTTAAACATTATATACAACGTAAAATGCATAAATATTTACAAATAAATATTTATTTTATTTTCTCATTAGTCTGAGGATGTTGACACGTATGTGGCTTACAGAAAATGATTTTGTCTGACTTTTAACCCACCAGATTATCTGATCTACATGCTACCTGAAATCATTGTACAATGAGGGATGAGTTTCACAAGCTCATTGAGTTAAATTTACTATAAGTACTCAATTTGTATAAATGGTCTTTCAATATTTAATCAATTATATCTCACTTAACTTGATAATAGTATTATATTATTAATACACATATCAAAAAATCTATTCTCTATCAATCTCTTCTTCTTATTTATTGGTTCACCTTAAGACCATCAATTATCTCAAAATTACCTCGTAATGAGATTTACATCATAAAGTCTACCATTTAGATGGTTCTTATCACAATAACTGTCTCTCTGTGAGACTCATCCGTCTATAGATAAATTCACAATAACATACCACACATCAGCATTTCACTAATGCAATCAATAATTAAAACATATGCAATGCATGAATTATTATTATGGAACGTCTTCCCACATGTTGATATGTTTTTATCTTAGATTAACTATCTTCTCAGTTCTTTCAGTCTCATTTAGATCGGCTGCCTTCCTGGTTCATTTATTCTCATTTCACCGGCTACCTTCCCGGTTCTTTCATTTTTTATTAGACTAGCTACCTTCCCGGTTCTTTTCTTTTATTTAATGCATATGCCTATGGACAATGATATGAAATATGCATATGAACAATAACATTAAAAAAAAAACAATAACCATGAATTCAAATATTTAAATTTAGCGATCCTGTCTTCCCTCAAATTATTATAAAAAAATTTCACTAAATTCCTCTCATCATAAATCACATCAAATCATCCATGTTAGCTTGTCAAGATCCACTAATTTTCATCAACTCATAATTCGTATCAAAACATCAACTGTAGCTCATCAAGAATTTATTTATCACCATCATTATTAAATCAACTCATTATTCTAATAATATTTCTTTTTACATAATAATTTACTACATGTCCAATATTCATATCACACCTATCAATTAATTTTTATCTACCACCAAAACATAAGCTAATAATTTATTTTGATATTATCACTAGATATTTTATTTTTATTTAGATTACTTGAAGTAAATCTAACTCACCACGTAGCACTTAAAGCTACCCGTGGATCACCTCCTTGCCTTTCCCGCTCTTTTCAGCAATTTTCTCCGGTGACTTATCGTCAACACTTGACATAATATTTATTTTAAATCTAATTATTTCTTCAATTCTTCATAAACCACACCATTTGAAAATTCCCACTTTGAATTCCGAAAAATTTCATGAATGCTAAAAATTCAAAAATAAACATTACGTTATTACTTTTTGTTTTTCTGATAGCTTTTCATGACTCTCTATAAAATTCTCCCATAAACCCCTTCAAAATTTTGTTCTTTCGACCTTTCTTTCGGTCCCCAAGTGTTTTGAGAAATAGAGTAGTTTGAATTGTAAAATGAAGAAACCAAACAAGATTTGGTAAAAGATCGATTTATAAAGAAATTTTGAAGCGGTGACTACCGCTTTTCACTGTGCACAATGCACAGCTACATTACATGCAGCCTTCAATGTCACATTTGCAACATCTGGACTTCCAGGTGTTACACGATTTTTTTTTTAAGAAAACAAATATAATATTTTTTTCTTTTTTCCTACTGGACACGTCCAAATTTTTTTTCTTCTTTTTTTTGTAACTACACCCCGATGTGTCCAGTTTTTTTTAAAGAATTATTTTATTCAATTCTAAATTCTTCGCGTAAATATATTATTTTAATTTCGTGTCATATTTATTAAATTACTTTTTTACCCTTACTTTACGATTACGGGTATTATAATATGTGTCTCCTCCAGTGAGGACGAATCCTCAGTGGAGGTCATTCCTCGAGAGGGCCCACTTGCTATGGTTCCCTTCGTCCCTTGGGACAAGGATGAAGAAAATGAGTTGGGCTCCTCTTCTAATGATGAGGACGAGGCCGACCATATGTTGTGAGAGATAAGGGGGAATATGGTGGTTGAGGAGAGGGAGCAATGTTCGTACGCAGCTAACTCTGTGGCCAGCATTGTAGGGAAGGAGGATCTTGAAGTCATGAGGAGGGTCTACCGTATTCTGGTATAGTACGCCCTCAGGATAGTAGAGGGTGGGGAGAAGGCTTGTGACACTCTTTCGAGCAGCGGGCCTTATGAGCTGTGCCTTTACGAGCAGCACATGAAGGCCAGGCTCAGGTTTTCCTTCCACCCTTTCTTTTGGTACAACACTGTACCAGTTAGTGCCCAACTCGGTGCACCTTATCATAGCCTTCATAAGCGTTTGCACGGAGTGGGGTGGGCTGATGAACATTAATGTATTCAAGGCCCACTTCCAAATAAACAAGCATGGGCAGACTGGGTGGGTGGTGGTCAGCTCAAGGGCTCAGAGGAGAATGATGAAGAGAAAGCCATCCTCGATCAAGAAATGGAAGAAATCATTTTTCTTCATTCGAAGTGTCGAAAGCTTCCAAGTCCCTCTCTCCTAGAGCCTGGATCGTGTGGGCAAATGTACGAAGTCGCACCTCCTGCACTGAGAATAGGAGACGCTGAGGGTAATGCTGGCGCACCCTTGGATGTTGAAGTTCTCCATGACAAAGAGACGTTAGCAAGGCACATCCTCTGCCCCGTGGTAAGTGTTTAGCAAGGTAATCTCGCCGTTCATCTCTTTCCTTTTGCTTTGACTCTATTTCCTTCCTCTACATTTTGAGTTTGATGTTAATGCTTTTTTTCCTATGTGCAAAGATGGAGTTGGTGGCCAAGGCAAAGGAGAGGGAGATCCCTCCAAGCATCTTTTCCCGTTCCCCTCGTAGTGGAGAGCCCTCCGAGGTCTTCTCCGGAGTTGAGGGTTCCACCGATGGTGTCTCTAACTAAGCCCCCTCAAGGCTCATCCTTGTCCAGAGGGGTTCCTGAACCTGTGACCCATTTCACTCCTCGGTGAGCGCTGAAGGTTGATGATTCAGTCTTCGCCCACTCGCGGGTAGCTCGAGAGCACCTTACCATGGGGATCCCTCCCCGTGATATGCTGGAGCTCTCTTGAAAACCCTTCAAGGGGTAATGCTCCCCAACCGAGGCCCTGACTTCTCAGGTATGTAATTTTTGATTGTTTTCTTTGGTTTATTCTTTAACTTGTTTTTTTTTCCTAACGACAGTTCGTGTTTGTTTTAGTCTACCGTGCTCCTCGACATGTGATGTGATGAAATTTACACTAGCAAGTGCACTAATCGTTCAAGCAATAAAATGATGAGTAAATATCGTTCCCAACGAGGACTGAACAAGTACTACAAAAATTATGACTCAACTCTTACTGTTATTGGAGCAAACGAATAATTGTTGGAGAAAAGTTTACTAACAATTAACTAAAGGGAAAAACAGAACGCAATAGTAAATAACGAAAGATTTGCAAACTTTGTAATGAAGACTCTTATGAACTAACATGCTAAGGACTCGACTTCACCTAAACCATTATTGACAAGAGTTTTGAATGGACAAGTTTCGTTTAATACGTTTTTCAAGATAGTAGAATCCCCAATAAATTGGTTATCCATATTCCAGATCTAACCACAGTCTCAAGAATCATCAACTTCAAATATCCATATTCCAGGTCTATTCTAGATTAATTCAACTTAAGAAGCATTAAATTCAATGGAATTCCTTTCAGTTAAATCTCCCTATTCGATTACGATTTAAATGGACCACACGAACTCCCTAGAATCCCTATTCGGTTACTCCTATTTCATTCATGGCATGTTTTACCCTGGCTTTGCATAGATAACAACACAACATCATATTTATTAATTCAACCATTCATAAAAACATAGCTTCTCTATTCGAAAAATCACTATGCCTCAAGAAGGAATCAAAATAATAAACAGCATTAAGAATAATAAAGCACACTCTTTGAAAAACGAAGTAAATTCTAACTTATCCAAATAGCACTCATGACATAGGTTTAGGATCCATCTATCCTTAACACAAAAATATCTACTCCATAATACTATTCAAACAACCCATGTTCATATTATAAAACATCAACATAACTAGATAAGAATAATACAAAACCGAAGAAGAATGATTTAAAAGCTTCGGAGTAGCCTCCCGGAGTGTCTCCGACTCTCCTTTTGCGTCTCGTCTCCTCCAAATTCTGTTTTTTTCTTCTACAACCGCCCCTTTCTTGTTCAGCAAGGGTTTCTATTTATAACTTTCAAAATCTATGGGCTGGCGCTGCAGTGCCAACATCCCAGTGCTGCAGCGCCGAGACGTATTTTTAACCCTATTCTGGCGCTGCAACTCCAACATCCCAGCGCTGCAGCACCAATTTTCTGTCCAAATTCCTCTCTTTTTGCCAACTACCAGCGCTGCAGCACCAACATCCCAGCGTTGTAGCCTTGAGTTTCTGTCTCCTTCACGCATTTTTCCCTTCCAGTGCTCTCCAGTGCTTCAGCAAGTATCTGCACAAAAGATTTCCAAGACTGAGCATTGATCATTCAACTAAAACAACTTATTAGTAGAATAAGATAAACTAAACTCAAATTGCTAAAAACACATGCAACACAATTCTAATGCTTAAGATCAACACCAAAAACGTGCCTAAAAGAAGTATAATAACATGAATTATTCAGAGTTATCACACCCCCAAACTTACGTTTTTGCTAGTCGTCGAGCAAACTAGAACAAAATCCTATGCACACACATCTTAAGAGTGAGAGATGGTTTGATTAGATTTGATATAACATGCCTCAAAGATTGCATATAAATCATAATGCAAGAAAAATTTCCAAATACTGCTAATGTCTAAAATTTCAAATTTATTGCTAGTTTTATCTTACATCAAATTCTTCAAACGTGTGTGTGTGTAACACCTTTATAAACTTAATCGTCTCATCACTCTGATCAGTTTATGCAAGCAAGTAGGATAATGCCAATCTTTCAATGTCCATAAGCTTGCTTTTCACACCACTCTCCACTAATGTAGGCCAAGACAATACCCGAGATCACCAGGACTTTATTTAGCTTATAACTTTGGCTAAGGTTAAGGTATGGTAAAAGATTTATTTGAGGCTCACATCATCTTAAGCACATCAACCAATAAAAATTTTATTTCAAACTTTCCCTCAGTTATCATGCAATACTTCCAATACTTTTACTGTTGTCACATCATCTTCTTCTTTTTCTTTTCTTTTCTTTTATTTATTTTTTGAATGCTTGTACTCTAGTAGCACCAGTCTTTATTTTTGTGTGCATGAATGAAACTATAACAGAGCATGTATATGACGATCAACACGGCTTTGCCAGCTGCCTGTGATAGGCAAAATACAACTTGCTCAAATAGTTCGTGTGGTCAACCTTTTCAACTTCGATCTTTCCCTTGCTCACTCTCGATGGGAAATATTTGATACTTAACACAGCCAAGTCGAAGACTTCTTTCTCTTGCTCAATCCTCTGCCACCAGCTTAAGAGAATAGTCCATTCATTAATCGATGTGCTTACAGGTGAGAGGTAGTGTTGTAGCTTTTTTTTTTTTTAAGAAAAGGAAATAGGTTAGATGATCGGGTGACAAAACAATAGATATCCAAGCTCAAAAGGGGAAAACTAAGGATAATCACATATCAAGGGTTGGCTAGAAAAGCTCAAATGTTCCAAACATGGTCTGGATCCTTTCTTTGGTACTGTACTACCTAGGATTTCACCTCGAGTGGTCTTCAAACAAGTTCTAGAGTCCAAGAGATCTCAAGAAACTACATTGCTCACATAAACATTCTCTGAAATAGCAAGACAACAAAGTGTTTAGGTGTAAGTGCTCATTGTGTTCAAAGAGTTCGATGTAAAATAAATCCAACAACAAATTCAAGCACACAAACAAACGCTACATTTTTCAAATTTTCCAGGGATACAATCAAGTCAATCTATTTCTCATCATCGGCAAAATCAAAATCAAACAAAATAAAGCACACAGATAAAACAAACAAAAAAATAACTAGAAACATGAGCATCACACAACACTCAGATACCTTCCCCACCCCCAAACTTAAATGATACATTGTCCGCAATGTATAAACTTTGAACATAAAGTAAGAGAAAAGAACTCCCCTGATTAGTCGAAACCCGAATCAATTGCCTCATCAATGTCCTCATCCTCTGGATCATTGCTATGACCGGGATATGGTGGTGCGATGAGGGAAGAAGGTTGAATTTTAATGATTTGGAGAGAGAGGTGCTGGGAATCAGAAATTGTACTTGATCTAACGGTGACAAATCGTGTTATTTAAAAAAAACTCAGTGTGCGACCTGGCGCTACAGCGCCAACTTCCCAGCGCTGAATCTCTGGACAGTTCAGCATGTAAGCAGTATCAGCGTGTGGGGGCAAGACCTGGTGCTGCAGCGCCCAAAGTGTGAGGCTGCAGCGCGGAATCTCTGTCCTAATTAGTGTGTAGGGGCAGGATTAGTGCTGCAGCGCCCAAAGTGTAAGGCTGCAGCGCGGAGACTCTGTCCTGACTCCAAGTAATCCTGAAAATAAACCAAGAAGAATACATTTTAAAGCCATAAAAATTGAATTAATAGATAAACTAAACAACACAAAAAAAAATTTGAACACACAAAATAACTTCAAAAGGCAAGAAAAATAAAAATAAGAACCAAAATGGTATATCTAATTTATAGTCTTTAGCTTGACTTTCTATTTTATAGCTCTTGGAGAATGGTTGTGGACGACTGAGGGTCAAACGTCCCCATATTGTAGTGCTTCAATCTGTGCCCGTTAACCTTGAACGTCTCCTTATTTTTCTCGTGTCGTACTTCAACGGCACCAAAAGGTGATACACTTATCACGGTGTATGGTCCAGTCCACTGAGATTTCAGCTTTCCCGAAAATATGTGCCTTCTTAGGACTTCCATCAACCGTTCTTCCGTTTTACCTATCAACGAAGAAGATATTATAGTAGGGACAATATTTTTCTCTAAATAAGCATATTTCAAATGAGCAAGTAAAGTTTTCAATTCAGTTATTATTATTTGTTCTTCTGGCACTTCTTTTCTTATTTTAGACTCCAAGTTCTTTGCTTTTTCTTGGATGACGAGTTCTTCAGTGGTAGTAGTTCCTGATTCCATGATGCATCACTCCGAAGTATCTTCATTTGACGTTTTCTCCTGAAACTCCTCAATGAGATTATCAATAATATCCACTTGAAAATAAAAAGAAGTAGATAAGCCAGAAGGGTATTTCATAATTTTATACATATCAAAAACTACTTGCTCATCATTGACTCTTAAAGTAAATTTCCCTTGTTGTACATCAATTAGGGCTCTCCCTGTAGCAAGGAATTGACATCCAAGTATAAGAGGTATCTCAAGATCCTCTTCCATGTCGAGAATAATGAAGTCTACAGGGAATATAAATTTATGAACTTTTACTAGTACATCTTCTATAATTCCCCGTGCTCTTTTAATTGATCAATCAACTAATTGCAATGACACTGTCATTGTTTTGACTTCTCTTAATCCAAGTTTCCTGAAAATTGAAAGAGACATAAGATTAATACTGGCACCAGGGTCACATAAAGCTTTATCAAAAAATGAATTTCCCAAAGTGCAAGGTATAGTAAAACTCCGTGGATCTTTCAATTTTGGAGGTAGCTTGTTTCGCAGTATAGTACTACACTCTTCAGTTAACATTACCGTTCCGTGTTCCTCGAGCTTCCGTTTATTAGACAAAATTTCCTTAAAAACTTTAGTGTAACTAGGCATCTCTGCTAATGCCTCTGCAAATGGTATGTTAATATGCAACTTCTTGAAAATCTCTAAAAATTTTGAAAATTACTTATCTAGTTTTTCTTTCATAAATTTCTAAGGATAGGGAAGAGGTGGTATATATTTAGTTTTAGAGTTAGAATCGATCAAACCTTTACCAGCAGACTTCTTTGCTGAAACACGTTTGTCCTCTTGCATGGTCTCTTCTTTCTCGCCTTCTTGATTATTGATCTCTTTAGATTTTGGCTCTTCCAATTATGTGCCACTCCTTAGTGTGATGGCCTTGACATCTTCCTTAGGATTTTTTTCTGTGTTGCTTGGAAGAGAGGCTTGTGCACGTCTAGAAATTATAGTTGCTAGTTGGCCCACCTGAACTTCCAGATTTCTAATGGATGCTTCTTGATTCTGGAACCTAGTTTCTGCTGTACTTAAGAATTTGGCCATCATGTCCTCCCAGTTGGACTTTTTTTCTTGAGGTGGGTATTCAGGAGGAGGTTGTTTCGCATTGCTTTGATTCCAAGATAGGTTCAGGTGATTCATCCATCCTGAATTATATGTATTGCTGTATGGAGTGTTTTGCCTGTAAAAATTTGAAACAAAGTTAGCTTGTTCAGCAGATGAATTATATGCAAACCGATTACCTGCTTGACAGTTACTACTATGGTGGCCACCACCACCACACAATTCACATATAACATGTGTAGTAGGATAAAGTCCATCTCTCTTCTTGGTGAGAACCTCCATTTGTGTTGTTAAAGTTGTAACAGCATCTATATTGTGCAATCCTGAGGCTCTATTAACAAGTAACCTTTCAACTGGCCATTTATAAGAATTTGTGGCCATCTCTTCTAGCAATTCAATAGCTTCTTCTGGAGTTTTTCTCATGAGAGTGCCACCTGCAGCTGCATCAATCATGTTTCGGGTTGTACCAGTTAAACCGTTATAAAAAGTTTGTACCTGCATCCAAGTGGGCAAATCGTGATGAAGACATCTTCTCAAAAGGTCTTTAAAATGTTCCCATGCCTCATAGAGTGATTCCCGATCGACCTGCAAGAACATAGTAATTTCATTACGTAATTTTGCAGTTTTTGCAGAAGGGAAGTATTTCCCTAAAAAAATTTGTGCCAATTCTACCCATGTCGTTATGGATCCTGCTGGCAAAGAAGTCAGCCAGCTTTTTGCTTTATCCCTCAATGAAAATGGAAAAAGTCTTAAGCGAATTACATCCTCTGATACTCCGTTATGCTTGAATGTGTCACAAATTTCAAGGAAATTCGTCAAGTGAACATTTGGATCTTCTTGCGATAGGCCCCCAAATTGTACTGAATGTTGAATCATCTGAATGATGGCGGGCTTAATTTCAAAATTGTTCGCTTGTATAGCTGGTCGTCGGATGCTAGATTCAACACCATCCATATTTGGCATAGCATAATCCCACAGAGCACGTTGCACCTCTGCATTGTTCCCTTCCGCCATTGTATTAACTGTTACTGGTGATGCTCTTCTCAAAGTGTGAAAAGTGCGCTCAATCTCTGGATTAAGTTCTGCAAGTATTCTCCCACTAGCACGTGTCATGCACTAGAAATGAAAACCCTGCAAAAATAGACCTAAAAACAAAATTAACAAACTCTCAAATTAATTAGTAGAATCATATTAAATGTAATATTTTATTTCAGTCCCCGGCAACAGCGCCAGAAACTTGATGCGATGAAATTTACACTAGCAAGTGCACTAATCGTTCAAGTAATAAAATAATGAGTAAATATCGTTCCCAATGAGGACTGAACAAGTACTACAGAAATTATGACTCAACTCTTACTGTTATTTGAGCAAACGAATAATTGTCGGAGAAAAGTTTACTAACAATTAACTAAAGGGAAAAACAGAACGCAATAGTAAATAACGAAAGATTTGCAAACTTTGTAATGAAGACTCTTATGAACTAACGTGCTAAGGACTCGACTTCACCTAAACCATTATTGACAAGAGTTTTGAATGGACAAGTTTCGTTTAATACGTTTTTCAAGATAGTAGAATCCCCAATAAATTGGTTATCCATATTCCAGATCTAACCATAGTCTCAAGAATCATTAACTTCAAATATCCATATTCCAGGTCTATTCTAGATTAATTCAACTTAAGAAGCATTAAGTTCAATGGAATTCCTTTTAGTTAAATCTCCCTATTAGATTACGATTTAAACGGACCACACGAACTTCCTAGAATCCCTATTCGGTTACTCCTATTTCATTCATGGCATGTTTTACCCTGGCTTTGCATAGATAACAACCCGACATCATATTTATTAATTCAACCATTCATAAAAACATAGCTTCTCTATTCGACACATCACTATGCCTCAAGAAGGAATCAAAATAATAAACAGCATTAAGAATAATAAAACACACTCTTTGAAAAACAAAGTAAATTCTAACTTGTCCAAATAGCACTCATGACATAGGTTTAGGATCCATCTATCCTTAACACAAAAATATCTACTCCATAATACTATTCAAAAAACCCATGTTCATATTATAAAACATCAACATAACTAGATAAGAATAATACAAAACCGGAGAAGAATGATTTAAAAGCTTTATAGTAGCCTCCCGGAGTGTTTCTGACTCTCCTTTTGCGTCTTGTCTCCTTTAAATTCTATTTTTTTTCTTCTACAGCTGCCCCCTTCTTGTTCAGCTAGGTTTTCTATTTATGACTTTCAAAATCCGTGGGCTGGCGTTGCGGCGGCAACATCCCAGCGCTGCAGCATTGAGACGTATTTCTAACCCTATTCTGGCGCTGCAGCGCCAACTTTCTGTCCAAATTCCTCTCTTTTTGCCAGCTACCAGCGCTACAGCGCCAACATCCTAGCACTGCAGCCTTGAGTTTCTGTCTCCTTCACGCATTTTTCTCTTCCAGTGCTTTAGCAAGTGTCTGCACAGAAGATTTCCAAGACTTAGCATTGATCATTCAACTAAAACAACTTATTAGTAGAATAAGATAAACTAAACTCAAATTTCTAAAAACACATGCAACACTATTCTAATGCTTAAGATCAATACCAAAAACATGCCTAAAAGAAGTATAATAACATGATTTATTCAGAGTTATTAGCATGCTATCCTGTCGATGCACAGACATGGCAAAGAAATTAGGGAAGTGCCAATAGAGGAAGAATGAGAGCCGCGAGCTCGTCCAGGCACTCCAAACTTTCTTAGAAGCGGCTAAAAGGGCTAGGGAGGAGGTGGCTAAGGAGAGGGACTTTCTGCTCTCGGTTTGGGATGCCTTAAAGCTAAGAGGGACACGGCCCTTGCCTCATAGTGGTAGGTAAGGGAAAAGGCTATTGAGGCTACTTAGAAGGCCGTGGAAGAGGCCCTGGCTTCTTTCAGGGACTTCGAGTTTGAGGCCTTGGCAGCGGAGGCCGGGTGATGAGTCTAAAATATTGCATATTTTAGACCCTTAACTTATATTTGTTATGCTCTTAGTTAGTATTATTTTACTCTATTTTACGTTTTTCTTGTGTTTTGTGTGTTTTTACAGCTTTGTGGAGAAAGTGCAGCATTTCAGGTTGATTTGAAGCTTCTGGAGACATTGCACTCGATCGCAACAGACATGCGATCGAGCGCACCAGCGCTCGAGCGCACCTGCCTTTGAACGAGCGCAAGGTCAACATCCCACATCGAAATATTTGAAGATCAGTGCATCTGCGATCGATCACAGCAGACATGCGATCGAGCGCACATGAGATCGTGCGCACAAGACATGCGATCGATCGTACCTGCGATCGATCGCACCACACTGCGATCGAGCGCACACGGGCCTGTATCCCACATCGTTTCTGCAACCTGTTTTACTCCGGGTCTTCCCCTATATAAACACCATTTGGCTTCATAATCCAAGGTACAATTCCTGAGCCACTTTGGTGTTTACCGGTGGACGTCCGCCAGCATTCTGGTGGATCCCAAAGGCATTGCTACCACGAGGAGAAGCGCCGCCCGTCAGCGAGTGGAATTTCTCCCATGTAAAGTTGTTTATTTATTTCTTTATATTCAGTTGTTTTAGTTTAAATGTTTAGCACTTTTTATTATAGTTTTATAATTATGAGTGGCTAGACTCTTCAGCTAAGGTTGAAGATGAAGCCCCGCCGTTGTTTGGCGTAGTAGTTCAGATTTGCTTGTACAAATCTGACAATTTTTTAGTATAAATGTTCTGTCAATTATTTGAGTTAATCTTATAATTGATTGAGTTTAAATTGTCTGTTGGATTTTCTTTGTGTTTCATCTGATGGATACATTGAATGCTTTTCGATTAAATTGGATTCCCTTTGTGATTTGTTAAGAGCGGATACATCGGGTGCTTTTGGTTTAGTTGGGATATTCTTTGTTTTTTGTCTTATAGTTGGATTCATTGAATGTTTTGATAGGCTATATTTTTAGAACATGTATGCTTAACTTCGGTGGGGTAGATTCGGAAACCTTAGTGCTTTTAATTATTAGTTTTTTAAATCAACTTAGTTTAGTTTTAATTTGTTTTCTAAAATATCATTCACAATTCGGAACTAGGTTAAAATAGAGTTAGTTTAGATTAAATTATATTTTCACAACGCAATTCCCTGTGGATTCGACCTCGCACTTGCACAACGCTATACTGCAAACGACTCGTGCGCTTGCGAGTAATTTAAAACTCACAACAAGTTTTTGGCGCCGTTGCCGGGGAATTGTTTTGTTTGTGAAAATTTTTGGTCTGAATTGATTTTATTTTTCTACTAGTTAGTTATCAATAAAAAAAAAATAAAAAAAAAATTATTTAATTAAAAAAAAAAATAAAATAGTGGCATCATTCAATTTACGGTAGTCTAGACACTTTCTCCATCTTGACTGTACTCGAGTTGGAACCAACTCGTTGTCTTTATTTACTACCGTAAATTCAGCACGTTTGGGAACGATTGGAATCTGGCTCACCCACTTGCTATCAGAGATGGAATAAATGATCCCTGCCTCTAACAGCTTAATATCTTTCGCCCTCACAACCTCTTGCAAAGCAGGGTTGAGCCTTCTTTGTGGCTCCCTCGATGGCTTGGCATTCTCCTCCAACTGTATCATGTACGTCACCACCGAGGGGTTGATTCCTTTGACATCTTCAATAGTCCAGCCTATAGCTTCCTGATGCTCTCTTAAGACGTCCAATAATTTCTCCTCTGGAGCATCACCCAAATCTAAAGCTATAATTGTAGGCAAAGAATCTGCTGGACCTGGGAACTTATACTCAAGATTATCCAGTAAAGGCTTAAGTTCCTTCTTGTGAGGTTCAGGTGTTGTGGTTTCCTCCGTCTCACTGATCTTTAGAGGTGCAGACTCCAAAGTAGCATTAGCTTGCTCAAACAACTTATCTAAGCCCAAATCCTCTTCAAATTGAGCAAAGCATGCCTCCATGGGGTCCTCAATACGTGATTCATCCATAATCTCCTCCGTCTCACTGCTCTTCTGAGGAGCAAACTCCACGATAGTATTTGCTTGCTCAAGTAACTTGTCTAAGTCCAAATCCTCTTCAAATTGAGCAAAGCATGCCTCCATAATGTCCTCAGACTTCCCTTCTTTCTTGGGCACTTGTAGTCTCTCAGGGTAAGGTGCTTTAGGTAAAAACGACCTAGAGAGATCCTTAATAATACGAGTGGCTGTAGATGGCTCAGCATCTCTCTTCTCATTGTTGCCACTCTCTTGCCCTTGGTGCATAGCAGGGTTCTCTTCCACTTGATTGTCCACTTGTCTCCCAGACAAGTATGGGACAGTTGATTGCACTTGTTCCTGCCAATGCATTGGAGAATTTCCCACCGCAAACTGTTCCTTTGGGTTAGGCTCAGTTTGACTGGGGAACGTTCCTTCCTCTCCTTCACCCACATAACTTGCGATTTGATCAATTTGACTCTCTAGTGTGGCAATCGCTTGGGTGTTTTCTATTGTTGCACTCATCACTTCACTCATAGATTGGCTAGTCGTTTTCATGAAATCATTGAGAGCGTCCTCCAATGACTGTGAAACCGATGCTGGCGCTTGAATGGGAGCTTGGTAAGCGGGTGATGGTGCTGGATAAGCTGAGTGACCATAATTTGGAATTGGTGGAGGAAATTCGGGAGTGTATTGATTGTGAGCATGGTAAGGGGCTCCTCCCTGATTCATTGGTTGGTTCTGCTCCCATGAAAAATTAGAGTGGTCCCACCATCCTGGATTGTATGTTTCGGAGCAAGATCCATTTGATTGCCAACAACAGTCATTGAAAGCATTCATTTGTTCCATAGGATACTCGGCACAAGCCGGCATTGATGGGCAATTCTGTGCTAGATGCATGGGACTAGCACAGATGGAACAACTTTCAACATTGAAAGTGTTGGCAGTATTGAGGGACTGTTGAGATGGGAGAAAATTTTAATCAACCTGAACATGTAGAGCAACCTAGAGCTTGGAACGTGGACTCCACTACATCCCTTAGGGATTTGTTCGCACCCGTTGCGACTAATTCATCTTCCTGCATAGTGTTGCCACCAACCAATGCCACACACTTTGATTTGAAGCCACATGTTATCCAACTCCTACCCTCATTCCATGGCTTAGATCTTGAAAATCCTTATAGTCATGTGAAGAAGTTCAAAGACATTTGTGCTACATTCAAATTCCAGAACTTCTCTGAGGAGTCAGTCCATCTTCGACTCTTCCCTTTCTCCCTTCACGATAGAGCTAGGGCGTGGTTGGACTCCAACACGTCCGGATCTATCACATCTTGGGAAAACCTACTTAGCAAATTTTACCATAAGTTTTTCCCAATGTCTAGAGTGAATGAGTACCGTAAGGAGATTAGCTCTTTCACTCAGGACGAGGATGAGAAGTTCTCTGAAAGCTGGGAGCGCTTTAAAGAGTTACTGATCAGATGCCCTCCACATGGATATGAGAAGTGGAGACTCGTTCAATTCTTCTACCAAGGGTTGACTCAACCCAACCGTAGCATGATCGAGTCTATGAATGGGGGGGCATTCTTGAGTCTGACAGGAGACGAAGCATATATGGCGTTGGACAAGTTGTCCGACAACTCACAGCAGTGGGATTTTTCAAGCTGTCGAGATAAGTCCATTCGTGCTCCTAAGAGGGGAGGCATCTATGAGGTCAGAGAGGATGCTGATTTGAGGATAAAGTTAGATGCCCTAACTAAGAAGATTGACGCTCTCACTGTGAGCCAATCCATTAATGCTGCCAACACATTCAATGTTGAAAGCTGTTCCATCTGTGCTAGTCCCATGCATCTAGCACAGAATTGCCCATCAATGCCGGCTTGTGCCGAGTATCCTATGGAACAAGTAAATGCTTTCAATGACTTTCGAAGGCAGTCAAATGGATCGTACTCTGAGACGTACAATCCAGGGTGGCGGAACCACCCAAATTTTTCATGGAGACAGAACCAACCAATGAATCAGGGAGGATCCTCTCATCATGCTCAAAATCAATATCCTCCCGGATTTGCCCCACAAATTCCTAATCATGGTCGTTCTGCCCATCCAGCACCTTCACCTGCTTACCATGCACCCGCTCAAACACCAGCGCCAGTTTCACAGTCGCTTGAGGACACCCTCAAGGAATTCATGAAGGCGACTAGCCAAAATATGAGCGATGTAAGGAGTGCAACAATGGTAAACACCCAAGCAATTGCCAAGCTGGAGAGTCAAATAGGGCAAATTGCAAGCCACTTGGGTGAGAGAGAGAAAGGAAAGTTCCCCAGTCAGCCCGTGCAAAACCCAAAAGGACAATTTATGGTTGAGAGTTCATCAACTCCTACGCACGGGGAGGAACAAGTACAGTCGATTGTCACACTGAGGTCTGGGAGACAAGTGGACAATCAAGTAGAAGAGAGCCCTACTATGCAGCAAGGGCAAGGGAGTGGCAACACAGAGAAGAGAGATGCTGAGCCATCTACAGCCACACCTACTGAGAAAGACCCTCCTAGGTCGTTTGTACCTAGAGCGCCTTACCCCGAGAGATTACAGGCGCCCAAGAAAGGAGGGAAGTATGAAGAAATTTTGGAGGTATTCAAGCAAGTCCATATCAATATCCCATTTTTGGATGCCATCCATCAAGTGCCATCATATGCCAAGTTTTTAAAGGACTTGGTCACTATCAAGAGGAGGACGAATGTCCCAAAGAAGGCATTTTTGACCGAGCAGGTCAGTTCAATCCTTCAGTGCAAGTTACCTATCAAGTATAAGGACCCGGGGTGTCCTACCATCTCTTGCACAATAGGAGTCAGCCATATTGAGAGGGCCCTTTTGGATCTAGGGGCGAGTGTGAATCTTCTACCCTACTCAGTTTATGTGCAGTTGGGGTTAGGAGAATTGAAGCCCACAACCACGACGCTTCAATTGGCTGACAGGTCAGTGAAAAGACCACGGGGGATAGTTGAGGATGTTTTGATAAAAGTGGATAAGTTCTATTTCCCCGTGGATTTTATTGTGCTTGACACAGAACCGGTTCAGAATGTAGGGATTCAAATACCGGTGATTCTAGGGCGACCATTCTTAGCCACGGCTAACGCCCTAATCAATTGTAGGACAGGGGTGATGAAGATCTCCTTCGGAAATATGACAGTGGAGTTGAACATTTTTGATATCACTAGGCAACCACTGGAATATGATGAAATGAGAGATGTATGCTTGATAGAGGAGATTCTTGAGGATACTGTGGATGAATCAAGCATTGAGGATCCCATGGAGGCATGCTTTGCTCACTTTGGAGAGGACTTGGGTTTAGATAAGTTACTCGAGGAAGTAAATGCCATTTTGGAGTCTGATCCTCAAGAAAGCAAGGAGAAGGAGGAGAAGGTGTCACCCGAACCTCAACAGAAGGAACTTAAGCCTTTACCGGATAATCTTAAGTATAAGTTCCTGGGTCCAGCACACTGTTTGCCTGTGATAATAGCTTCAGATTTGGGAGAGGCTCAAGAGGAGAAATTATTAGATGTTTTAAGAGAGCACAAGGAAGCTATCGGCTGGACCATTGAGGATATTAAAGGAATCAGCCCCTCGGTGGTAATGCACAGGATACACTTGGAAGAAGATGCTAAGCCATCGAGGGAGCCGCAAAGAAGGCTCAACCCTGCTATGCAAGAGGTTGTAAGGGCAGAGGTCATTAAGCTGTTAGATGCAGGGATCATTTATCCCATCTCTGATAGCAAGTGGGTGAGCCCCATTCATGTCGTGCCCAAGCGAGCTGGGTTAACGGTAGTAAAAAATAAGGACGACGAGTTGGTGCCAACTCGTGTGCAGTCTGGGTGGAGAGTGTGTATAGACTACCGTAAGCTGAACACTGCCACAAGGAAGGATCACTTTCCACTTCCATTTATTGATCAGATGGTGGAGCGTTTGGCTGGGCACGAGTATTATTGCTTTTTGGATGGTTATTCTGGATATAACCAGGTCCCCGTGGACCCTGAAGATCAGGAGAAGACGACATTTACCTGTCCTTTTGGGACCTTCGCCTACCGTCGCATGCCTTTTGGGTTATGCAATGCACCTGCCACTTTTCAGCGGTGCATGGTCAGTATATTCTCTGACATGGTAGAGCGGTTCTTGGAGATTTTCATGGACGACTTCTCCGTCTTCGGTTCAACATTTGAGGAGTGCCTGCACCGTCTCTCTTTGGTTTTGGTACGGTGCAAGGAGAAGAACCTGGTGCTTAATTGGGAGAAGTGCCATTTTATGGTCAAGCAAGGAATTGTACTGGGGCATATCGTATCTCATCGAGGGATTGAGGTCGACAAAGCGAAGGTGGATTTGATTTCCAGCCTTCCACCCCCACGTACGGTGAAAGAGGTTCGATCTTTTCTGGGCCATGCAGGTTTCTATAGGCGATTTATCCAGAATTTCAGCAAGATCGCCAGGCCCTTGTGCAAGTTGTTGCAAAAAGATGCCCCATTTCTATTTGATGAGGATTGTAAGAAAGCATTTGGGGATCTGAAGGAAATTCTGACGTCCACACCCATTATTCAGCCACCTAACTGGGGTGTGCCTTTTGAGATTATGTGTGACGCATCAGACTATGCTGTTGGAGCTGTTTTGGGGCAGCGTGTTGATAAACTTCCCCATGCTATCTATTACGCAAGTCGAACTCTAAACGACGCACAACTCAATTATTCTACCACTGAGAAGGAGTTGCTTGCAGTCGTTTTTGCACTAGACAAGTTCAGATCCTACTTGTTAGGATCTAAAGTCATTATCTACTCGGACCATGCTGCATTGAAGTATCTTTTCTCTAAAAAAGATGCTAAATCTCGTCTTATCCGATGGATCTTGCTACTTCAAGAGTTCGACATTGAGATTCGGGATAAGAAAGGTTCGGAAAATGTGGTGGCGGACCATTTGTCTAGATTGATTGTGGAATTCAGTGAGGCTGCCACTCCCATTTCTGAGACCTTTCCTGATGAGCAATTGATGCACATTGCTCACAGTCCCGCACCATGGTTTGCTGACATAGTGAACTATCTTGTCACCGGACACATGCCCTTGCATTGGGGGAGGCAAGATAAATCAAAATTTTTGGCCATGGTAAAACACTTTTTCTGGGACGATCCTTACCTGTTCAAGTATTGTCCTGATCAGGTCATTAGACGATGTATTCCTGAGCATGACCAATCTAATGTCATCGCCTTTTGTCATGATCATGCATGTGGAGGCCATTTTAGTGCTAAAAAGACCGCTGCAAAGATTTTGCAGTGTGGATTTTATTGGCCTACCCTGTTTCGGGACTCTCACACCTACTGTATATCTTGTGAGCGTTGCCAAAAGCTAGGGAGTCTTTCTAGGAGAAATATGATGCCCCTCAACCCTATTCTGATTGTTGAAATTTTTGATGTGTGGGGCATTGATTTCATGGGACCATTCCCAAACTCCTTTGGCTACTTATACATTCTAGTTGCTGTGGACTATCTGTCCAAGTGGGTGGAGGCCGTTGCGTGCAAGACCAATGACCACAGAGTTGTGGTCCAGTTCTTGAAAGACACTATTTTTGCTCGTTTTGGTACGCCTCGAGCAATCATAAGTGATGGAGGTAAGCACTTTTGCAACAAGATCTTTGAGCAGTTGATGAAGAAATATTGTATCACGCACAAAGTTGCCACCCCATATCACCCACAGACGAGTGGTCAAGTGGAAATCTCAAATCGCGAGATCAAACATATTTTGGAAAAGACTGTGAACCCTACTAGAAAGGATTGGTCTCTGCGATTGACGGATGCACTGTGGGCATATCGGACAGCCTTCAAGACGCCAATTGGCATGTCTCCCTATCGCATTGTATACGGAAAGGCATGTCACCTTCCGGTTGAATTAGAGCATCGTGCGTATTGGGCTGTCAAGCAACTAAATTTCAATCTTTCCAAGGCTGGCTCACAACGGAAGCTCCAACTCAATGAATTGGAGGAGCTGCGGAATGATGCATATGAGTGTGCCCGATCATACAAAGCACAAATGAAGAAGACTCATGACCAAAATATTTTGAGACGAGCTTTTGAGCCGGGTCAGAGAGTCCTTCTTTATAATTCACGCCTGCATCTTTTTCCAGGCAAGCTCAAATCCCGATGGTCAGGCCCATTCATTATTCGATCGATTTTTCCTCATGGGGCCATCGAGATTGAGGATCCTAAGAATGGTAATACTTTCAAGGTAAATGGACAGAGGCTGAAACCATTCTTAGAGTTGAGGAGTCCGGACATTGAGACGATACTGTTGGAGGATCCTAGTTACTCAGATTGAGTGTAGTATTCTAGGGAGAGTCTGGCTGAAGACGTAAAACTTAGCGCTCATGGGAGGCACCCCACAGCTTATCTTTTCTTTTGTTTATTTATTAATTTGCATTTTTATAATTAATGTTTGTTTCCAGTATTTTTGTTTTCCAGTTTTTATTTTTCAGGGACAAAGCGTACTTCAGTTCAAGTTTGGGGGTATGCTATGAGCCATACCAGTCCAGATAGTTCTCCATATCTCAGGTCAGCTCTTTCCATATTAGTCACACATTGGGGTCAATGTGTAATTTAAGTTTGGGGGTATGGGAGACACATCACACACTTTGTCCTAATTTGTTGTCTTTTCGTCATAGAGATAAATGCATGCTCATGTTATCGTGAAATTTTAGTTGATCTAAACATTTTCTGTGACGTGATGTCATTGGTGAGCTTAACATTTTGAACACATGATCTGGTGATAATTTTTTAAAATTTAGTTACTTACTTTAGGCATTTTGAGAATTCACATGTTTGATCTAATCTCACACGAGCACATTAGCACAAATTATGTGAGGTATGACACGTGATTTTAATGTGTATTTTTCCTTATCTTAACTGAAATTGGATGACTTGTTGGATGAACTCTTGGGCATAGGAAAAAAAAAAAAAAAAAAAAAAAAAAAAAAATTTTGTCAATAAACTTTTCGCTGAGTAACTGGACCTCTTGCCTCAGTAAGCAGTGAGTGTTCACGTCAAAAGGTGAAATTTTGCTTGGTAATATTAAGGTCGGTTTAATTTCGTAGCCTTTTTGACTTGAGTTAGTAAGTCCTTAGGGGTGTCTTTACACCTAATGCCCTAAAACCATCTGGTTTGGGAGTCATTGACTTAACACTCGCTACATGGGTCAATTAGAAAGCTCAAGGGAACTAAGCATAGCCGTGCCTTAATAATAAAAAAAAAATAATAATAATAATAATAAAATAAAAACTATGCCTTTTCGTTCATTTTTGATGGGAAATTCGGTGAATCTTGAGACATGGAGACCTTACACATTAGAATTACTTGGAAGCTTCATTTTTTATGTATTAATTCACCTTACACTGATTCAAGCTTGTGATGCCTTATCTTGCCTTTTGTAAGTAATTAGATTTTAACATTTCTATTCATTGCGAAGATGTGTTTACCTTTTTAAGCTTGCTTATGAATGAATATCATGATGATGTGTGCTCCTTAAATTTTTGGATACCATGAGTGATGACTTTATCTTTATGTTCTTTGTTTTTCATTGAGTCTTTTATTTTGTTTTGCTAAGGGACTAGCAAAATATAAGTTTGGGGGTATTTGATGAGTCTAAAATATTGCATATTTTAGACCCTTAACTTATATTTGTTATGCTCTTAGTTAGTATTATTTTACTCTATTTTACGTTTTTCTTGTGTTTTGTGTGTTTTTACAGCTTTGTGGAGAAAGTACAGCATTTCAGGTTGATTTGAAGCTTCTGGAGACATTGCGCTCGATCGCAACAGACATGCGATCGAGCGCACCAGCGCTCGAGCGCACCTGCCTTTGAACGAGCGCAAGGTCAACATCCCACATCGAAATATTTGAAGATCAGTGCATCTGCGATCGATCGCAGCAGACATGCGATCGAGCGCACATGAGATCGTGCGCACAAGACATGCGATCGATCGCACCACACTGCGATCGAGCGCACACGGGCCTGTATCCCACATCGTTTCTGCAACCTGTTTTACTCCGGGTCTTCCCCTATATAAACACCATTTGGCTTCATAATCCAAGGTACAATTCCTGAGCCACTTTGGTGTTTACCGGTGGACGTCCGCCAGCATTCTGGTGGATCCCAAAGGCATTGCTACCACGAGGAGAAGCGCCGCCCGTCAGCGAGTGGAATTTCTCCCATGTAAAGTTGTTTATTTATTTCTTTATATTCAGTTGTTTTAGTTTAAATGTTTAGCACTTTTTATTATAGTTTTATAATTATGAGTGGCTAGACTCTTCAGCTAAGGTTGAAGATGAAGCCCCGCCGTTGTTTGGCGTAGTAGTTCAGATTTGCTTGTACAAATCTGACAATTTTTTAGTATAAATGTTCTGTCAATTATTTGAGTTAATCTTATAATTGATTGAGTTTAAATTGTCTGTTGGATTTTCTTTGTGTTTCATCTGATGGATACATTGAATGCTTTTCGATTAAATTGGATTCCCTTTGTGATTTGTTAAGAGCGGATACATCGGGTGCTTTTGGTTTAGTTGGGATATTCTTTGTTTTTTGTCTTATAGTTGGATTCATTGAATGTTTTGATAGGCTATATTTTTAGAACATGTATGCTTAACTTCGGTGGGGTAGATTCGGAAACCTTAGTGCTTTTAATTATTAGTTTTTTAAATCAACTTAGTTTAGTTTTAATTTGTTTTCTAAAATATCATTCACAATTCGGAACTAGGTTAAAATAGAGTTAGTTTAGATTAAATTATATTTTCACAACGCAATTCCCTGTGGATTCGACCTCGCACTTGCACAACGCTATACTGCAAACGACTCGTGCGCTTGCGAGTAATTTAAAACTCACAACACCGGGCAGCAATTCTTCGATGGCTTCTGTAAAGCCAAGAAGAAAGCTAAGGCTCTCTTCCCCAGAGTTGACTTCTTTGGTCTGGAGCTGGGGGCTTTAGGAGAAGAAGAGGGGGCTACAGTTGGTGCTAGGGATGAGGAGAAGGAGGCGACCGAGTAGGGGGATGAGTCCGGAGAGGCACTTGAGGACGAGCCTCCCCATGACGATTAGGATAGTTTTTTTTCTTTTTATCTTTTTATAGATCGAGGTCTATAGTACCCATTTTTTGTAATCGTACTTTAATGAAACTTTGGTTGTTGTATTGGGTCTTTCTTATTTCTCTTACGCTTTTTACAATTTTTATTAACGGGCCGAGGTGAGCTAAGCCTAGAGATGGGTTACTGATAGAACTTGCAGAGGGTTTCCACATTCCAGATGCATGGGAGAGACTTGCCACTTAACTCCTCAAGTTTGAAGGTACCGAATTGACACAATTTTTTGATCCGGTATGGGCCTTCCCTGTTTCTCAGGGACGAGACACTTTGCTCTTTCGGAGGACAATGTCGTGTAACCTGAAGTTTCTATTTCGAAACCATGAGTTGTGGTACTGGGCTGCCTTTTGCTGATACTCGGCCTAGTGGATTTGGGCTTTATCTCAGGCTTCATTGATAAGGTCGTCGTTCATTCATAAGCCCTCCTCGTAGTCATTTTGTTTCAAGTGTTGCATGTGTAACGAGGGTACCCCAATTTCAAGGGGTATGACTACTTCCGAGCTGTATGCCATGAAGAATGGGGTCTCCCTCATTGGTATACGAGTGGTCGGTTGATATGCCCAGAGGACATTGGGGAGCTGGTCGGCCCATCGTTTATTTGCTTCATTAAGTCTATTCTTGATGCCTTGCAGAAGCATTCTATTTGCGGGTACCCAACGGATGAGAACCGGTGCTTGATGTGGAGTTATTCGCAGAGCATCTGGAATCGGATACTATCGAACTGCTTGCCATTATCAGTGATCAACACCTAAGGTACACGGAACCTACATATGATGGACTTCCAGACAAAGTTCTGGGTTTGATGATCCGTTATGCTGGCAAATGGTTTCGCTTCAATCCACTTGGTAAAATAGTCGATGGCTATAATGAGATGCTTTCTTTGTCCAAAAGTTCTGGTGAAGGGACCGATTATGTCCACTCTCCACATGGCAAAGGGGAGGGGGCTCGTGACTGAGGTGAGAGGATTAGATGTTTGGCAGGACATGGGAGAGTATTGTTGGCAGTTTTTGTACTTTTGGACCAAATCTGTGGTGTCTTTCTTCATCCCGGTCCAGTAATACCCCTGCCGAAGCACTTTGAAGGCTAGGGATCGGCCCCCGAGGTGATTCCCGTATATCCCCTCATGGACTTTCCGAAGAGTGTAGTCAGCTTCAACCGGATTAAGACACCTCAGGTAAGGTATGGTTAGGGCCCTTTTGTATAGCTGTCCGTCTATGATCGTGTATCAAGATGCGAGGGAGATGAGCTTTCTTGCTTTGTTTTTTTGCTCAGGGATTTTCCCGTCTCTCAAGTAACAGAGGATTGGATCCATCCATGTTTCTTCTTCTATCACTGGCAGCACCAGAGCTTCATCAATGCTTAGGATGGTGAGGGTCTCGAGGTATACGGCTTTAGTTGGCTCGAGATGTCGAGAAGAGGCCAACCAAGCCAAGGCGTCCGCTTTAGATTTCTCAGCCCGTGGGACGTGGGTTGATGAGAGTTATAAAATGCACCTTAACAGTACTTAATTGTTAGTATTTTAGGGTTGATATAGGTTTTAATTGCACTTTTATATGTTAACAACTCTAAAGTATCATTCTTGGATTATTGATCTATTCCGGTGCATTTTCAGGTACTATATGCTCAAAAGAGGAGGAAAAGTTATTATTGCTTGAAGCACAAAGACTCGAGGCATACCAGAGTGAAGGCATAGTTGTGGAAGGACAAATGAAGAAAAATCAAGTCTTGAGTGTGCGCGCTCCGGCTTAAAGATATCCAAGCCTCAGCCTCCATAACCGAGCAAAAAAACAAGGAAGAAGCTTCAGTGGAAGCTGCAGCCTGGACTAGGCAGGGCTGTGGCCTCCAGCAAGGCAAGAAATCAAAGAAATAGTGGAAGCCGTGGCATAAGGAAGGGAGAGCTGCGGCGCCCACTCGGTCCACTTTTCCAAGATTTGACCTAATTAAGACTTTTTAATGCTTGTTTAAACCCTAGAACACCCTTGGAACTTTTGTAATATAAATAGATCACTTAGGGTTTAATTGAAGATCATTCATTAGAGGCCAGAGGCCGGGGAAAACATCATGAAGGCTGCGACACTCTCCCCCATGGCCAACTAATCTCCAAGCAAGGCGAAGGGATGAATCCCTAGGTGTAGTCATTCTTAATTTCTAGTCTTGATTCATTGTAGTTTAGATTTATTATCATTAAACATTGTTATGATTCACGTTTTAATCTAATTAGAAGATTTTCCCTTAATCCAGTGATTGCATCTTTCTCCCCCATATAAGTCTAGTCATGCTCTTCTTATGTGATGTTGTTGAGGTGTGATTGAGTTTGGTAGATTTCTCCTATAGATTTGTCCATTATTGCAGCATTTTCATTATGATGTATTGTTGTTTCTTAATAATCTATAAGTTAGGTCATGTGTGCTTGAAAGTAAAGAGTATTTCATAACAATTACGTTAGGGTTTATATATGTGCTTTAATTGAATATTTTCCGATTACTTGTTTGGGATGTGAAACTTACAATAGAGATAAAAACAACTGAATCAAGATTGGAATAAGGCAATGAACCTAGGGAGGTTTCCCAGACCCTTGTTGTTCTCTATTATATTGACACAACTATTTCACACTACTTTAAACTCAGATTCTTTCCTTTGACTTTTATCGTTTCGTATTAACGTTTACATCCTCTCTTGTAGTTTGCTTGTCTCCCTGTGGAATCGACACCCCAAAGCTGTGCTACAACTACCGTGTTACACTTTGGGCATAATCAAATTTTGGCGTCGTTGTCGGGGAGACGTGATTAAGTACAAGAAAGTTTGTCAACTTTGAGACAAAACGGTAGAAGAATTGTAGATAGGTTTTTTTTTTTCCTTTTAGAAGTTTGTAAAGGCGGTAACTTCGTTCCTTCTTCTAGCTTGCTGCATTAATTTTTTATTTTTATTTTTGTTTTATTTTATTTCTTCTTTTTATATTATTATTTTGTGATCTTGCATGCCCCGATATAGAGACACTTTGGGTAGATTTGCTTGTAGGCCTGTGTTAGAGTTAGAATTAAATTCTTTTCTAAATCTTTTATTTGACAATCCATCTAGTCCCAAAGAAATGAGTGAACATGAATATCAACCCCCTAGGACCCTTCAGGATTACCTCCACCCTACACAAATAGCCACACTATCATGCATCATGTTTCCAGCCAATACTCGTCATTTAGATTTTAAAACAGGGATGATGCAATTACTCCCTACGTTTCATGGCTTGGAAAGTGAAAACCCATATGTGCACATTAGAGAGTTTGAGGAAGTAGTTGCGACTTTTCATAGTCAAGATACAACTGCTGACATTGTGAGACTTAAGTTCTTTCCTTTCACTTTGAAGGATAGAGCTAAGAGTTGGCTATACTCACTGAGACCACGATCTATTAGGTCATGGACTGAGATGACTCGGATTTTCTTTAATAAATACTTTCCCCAACATAAGACAAATTCTTTAAAAAGGAAAATCTCCACCTTTGCACAAAAGAATAATGAGACTCTGTATCAGTCTTGGGAGAGATTTAAGGAGTTGTTGAGTATGTGCCCTCACTATAGGTATGAAAATTGGCGCTTAGTGAGCTATTTTTATGAGGGACTTACATATAGGGAGCGCCAATTTGTAGAGATGATGTGTAATGGTGAGTTTTTAGAAAAAGATCTTGATGAGGCCATAGAGTACCTCAATGAGCTTGCTGAAAATGCTCACACTTGGATTGGACCTAGTGCTACTGAAAGCACAAATAGGTCATGACCTGTAGGAAACCAAAATGGTGGTGGAATTTACCATCTTAGGGAAGAGGACGGCCTAAAAGCTAAGGTAGTGCTCACTAGAGAACTAGACGTGTTAAAGACTAAGGGCTTACAGCAAACACACGTAGCTAATCATGCAAGGTCTTTTGAACTATGTTTTGTATGTGGCGGGGTAGATCATCTCGCTCAAGAATGTCTCACATTTATGGAGATGAGAGGGGTGTATGACGAACAATGTAATGCCTTAGGTATGTACAAGAAGTCTTTTTCACCTTTCTTTGATACCTATAATCTGGAGTGGCAAAATCACCCCAATCTTAGTTGGAAATCTGAGAACCAGCCGCCTACTCAACCCCCTAGATCATATCCAGCACCATATCATACACCTGCACCCTCTAGGAGTCCTTTAGAAGAAACTTTGCATGCGTTTATTGAGGCACAGGATAAGACTAATCAAAGACTCGAATCTTTAATTACACAGGTTGTTGAAGAACATAAGGATCTAAAGAGCCAAGTGTCCAAATTTATGAGCACCTTGAGTGTGAATGAGCGAGGTAAGTTACCTTCCCAAGCTCAGTCCACACACCATGGACAACACATGGCATAAAATAATTTGAAGGAGGTGAATGCCATTGTGACACTTAGTGGTAAGTCATTAGACATCCCAACACCGAACAAATCAGAGGATGTGGACGAGAGCCACCAAGTATATATGATTGACTCACCCATGGAAAAGGTCCATCACCTTAATCCATTGGAGTCAATCCACACCCATGGGTTCACAAAAGCATATATTGGGCCAGAATCAGCAGATGTTACTAATGACATCCTTGAGACCTCTTCAAATCATACAAGCACAAAATTTGGCTGTGAAGTAGTTACTGGTGCATTCAGCTCATATTTGTCTAGGAGGGAATAAGAGTGTCTGGCTGAAAACATAAAACTTAGCACTCATGGGAGGCACCCCACAACATATTCTTTTACTTTTATTGTTTTCATATTTCTTTTTCTTGTTTATTGTTCGTATTTTTTTTTTTTTTCTGTTTTCCAGTATTAACTTAGTATTTCTTTTTCATGGACAAATTTACGAAGCAGTTCAAATGGTGGAGCACAATTTTCAGCTTCTGTGCACCTTTGGCTACAAAAGGAGTTTCCTATACTCTTTCTTTTACATTGAGATCAATGCAATTTTTAAGTTAGGGGTGGAGGAAACGCAGCTCTTTGTTTCCATATTCTTTATTTCCATACATTTGTTTCTTTTGAACTGCTTGGTGTCGTTCTCCCTTTTTGTTTGTTTTTAGCATGCTTTGTGTTAGCCTTGGATGTAATTCACATGTCAATGATATAAGCTTAATTGAGATAACATATAGCATTTAGAAGAAGTTAAATCTTGCTTCGGTTTGAGAATAATTTAAATATCAATCTTCATTTGGTTTGAAACTTTAGTTTGTGGTAAGATTGTATGATTAGTCTAAAGCATCTAGAGAAGTTTTACGTGTGATTATTTCATGAATACTTTCGCGGTCTTGACAAGCTCTAGAACTTATCTGATAATCACTTGAGGCAAATTCCTAGAAGGCACACTACTTAGGATATGATATAGGCCATTTTTGGACCGGTTGAGCCTTTCAAACCTACCCTTGCAATATCTATCACTAGTCACCTACTTGAGCCCTTTTCTTGAAAAAGAATTTGAGCCTTATTTCTTTTGAAAACCCATTTACTTACCCTTATGAGCCTAAAAATATCTTATCCTTACCCTTCTTTTAAAAGAACTTAGTTATACACATCTATTGAGAAGCACTGAAGAGGAGTAATGATGGAAATATAAAAAATATTACTACCATAACCCAAGTATATTAAAGGAGATAAGTTGGGGGTTATGGAAAAGAAAAGAAAAGAAAAGAAAAGAAAAGAAAAGAATGAAATATGGCAAAGAAAGTAGAAGAGAGAAGAAAAGTGGTGACTTATTGAGAGAAAAGCTCTTATAAAAATGTTTGAAAGAGTTGGGTGTTGAAGTAAGGTTATTCAGTGTTTAAAGTGGTTGTGTTTAAATCTAAGAGATTGAGTTCTTTTACCTGCAAATCCTTCATGTTCTTCCTTAACCTTTACCTTAGCCTAACATTACAAGCTTATTAAAGACCTATTGATCCAATGAAGTGTGATTTTTCTACAATAGTGGAGAGTGATTTGAAAAATAAGCCTATGAAGTTTGTTTATGTGATTGATGTCACACAATTTATTATGTTTTTAGAGACCAAGACTTATATTCATGAATGTTATGCATAAAATCATCCGGATGTTTGAATTAATGGATTGTGGTAAGACGGATGATAAGAGTCAATAACAATTTTAAGATTGATGCTTGGATTACTTTTGGATTTAAGTGATATTTAATGATTCTATGTGCTGCGTATTATGTGCAATTTCTGAGACAAAAATATGAATTGCTCCTTGTTTAACACTAGTATTGCTTTACCTAGTTTTGTTTCCTACCATAGAATTCATTTCTTGTTTTCACTTGAATTGCTAGGGCTAACAATAAGATAGTTGGGGGTTGTGATGAGAGTCATAAAATGCACCTTAACAGTACTTAATTGTTAGCATTTTAGGGTTGATCTAGGTTTTAATTGCACTTTTATATGTTAACAACTCTAAAGTATCATTCTTGGATCATTGATCTATTCCGGTGCATTTTCAGGTACTTTATGCTCAAAAGAGGAGGAAAAGTTATCATTGCTTGAAGCACAAAGACTCGAGGCATACCAAAGTGAAGGCATAGTTGTGGAAGGACAAATGAAGAAAAATTAAGTCTTGAGTGTGCACGCTGTAACCTAAAGATATCCAAACCTCGGCCTCCAGAACCGAGCGAAAGAACAAGGAAGAAGCTTCAATGGAAGCCGCGGCCTCCAGCAAGGCAAGAAAACAAAGAAACAGTGGAAGCCGCAGCACAAGGAAGGGAGAGCCGCAGCGCCCACCCAGTCCACTTCTCCAAGATATGACCTAATTATGACTTTTTAATGCTTGTTTAAACCGCAGAACACCCTTGGAACTTTTGTAATATAAATAGATCACTTAGGGTTTAATTGAAGATCATTCATTAGAGGCCAAAAGTTCGAGAAAACATCATGAAGGCTGCCACACTCTCCCCCATGGCCAACTAATATCCAAGCAAGGCGAAGGGATGAATCCCTAGGTGCATTCGTTCTTAATTTCTAGTTTTGATTCATTGTAGTTTGGATTTATTATCATTAAACATTGTTATGATTTACTTTTTAATCTAATTAGAAGATTTCCCCTTAATCCAGTGATTGCATCTTTCTCCTCCATATAAGTCTAGTCATGCTCTTCTTATGTGATGTTGTTGAGGTGTGATTGAGTTTGGTAGATTTCTCTTATAGATTTGTCCATTACTGTAGCATTGTCATTATGATATATTGTCGTTTCTTGATAATCTATAAGTTAGGTCATGTGTGCTTGAAAGTAAAAAGTATTTCATAACAATTATGTTAGGGTTTATATATGTGCTTTAATTGAATATTTGCCGATTGCTTGTTTGGGATGTGAAACTTGCAATCGAGATAAAAACAACTGAATCAAGATTGGAATAAGGCAACGAACCTAGAAAGGATTCCTAGACCCTTGTTGTTCTCTATTATATTTACACAACTATTTCACACTACTTTAAACTCAGATTCTTTCCTTTGACTTTTATCGTTTCGTATTAAAGTTTACATCCTTTCTTGTAGTTTGCTCGTCTCCCTGTGGAATCGACACCCCAAAGCTGTGCTACAACTACTGCGTTACACTTTGGGCATAATCATGGGTTATCCGGAACGTTTTGAATCTATCGGTGAGCTCCTTGGCCTTTTCAAGGTACCCGGTGGTTTTTTACCTCGAGCCTCGAATTCCCCCGTCATTTGACTTACCACTAGTTGTGCGTCACTGTACGCATCCAAAGTCTTGACGACCACTGCTTTTGCCATCTTCTGCCTCATTGTTGGAGGCTTTGAACTCGAACCTTAGGGCATATTTGTTGTGTGTTTATCTACCTAAATTAATAAGCAAATAATCGAACAGTTTTACTTGCAAGTGCAAAAGGTCAATAGTAGCATAATGTACAAATGCGAGATCATCTCCACAGGGATTGGTTAATTTCAAATTAGAATTAGTTTCTCGATATAAAAGATAGAAATAGATGTTTGAGTGTGAATTAATAATGATAAGATCATAGGGCTTTGATATCCACCACTAATCATACTTTCCTATTAAGTAAAGTGTCAATGCTATAGCCCTATCATGAATACCTAATGGTTGCCAACCATAAGGGCTTGGTCCACTCCTTAGGCTATGGATCTCCCTAAGCAACGAGTTAGGCATGGTGTATACTCTAACTTTTTTCTCTCTTAAGAGATTTAGCATGACGTATACTGAGTTGTTCCTTAAGAGAGCATAAGGGCTGTTGAAATCGACAACCACATGGGACCTAGGGTTTGGTCCGCTCCCGGTTTCCCATGTTGATTAATCCAAGAATCCGGCGTGGATATCTTTTGTTGCTATTGTTAGTCCCAAGACTCGGTCATCCAAATTGATCTAACTAACTTATCCATACAACATGCATACGTTGATCAGACACACACATATGAGGAATTTAAATAAACACAGACATTAATCAATTAAAGCATCATAACATGGCTATTAGCAAAGGTAATCAATGATCATATATATAGGAAAGCATAATTAAGGCTTCAATCGAGCCCTATTAGGAGGTTAGTTACATATGTTCAGTAAACTAAACATCATAACCATAACTAACTAAAGTAGAAAAATAAAACCAGAATATTGCTGAGGAGACGAGTCGTCAATTCCTTTCCAAAGCTTACAACTTCAAGCTCCACCCAAAAGTGTGTTTTCTGTGTTTTATAAGGCTATATATAGGGCTCTCAGGGTGCTCCAAAACCCTAATTTCCTAGTTAAGGTCTGGAGACTTCTTTCCAATTCTGGCTCTGCCGCCTCTAGAGCGTGTGCGCTCGATCGCATAGATGTGCGCTCGAGCGCATGTGCGCGCTTGAGCCTTCTGAGTGTGTTGTTAAGTGCTTAAATAGTCATATTTAAGCCCCTTAGTTTACACTTGTTAGACTCTTTATTTATACATTTTAGTATTTTCTACTTCATTTTTGTGTTTTATGTGTTTTTCACAGGATTTGGACAAAAATATGATAAATTGGAGCTTTTACGAGCAAAAGTCAAGATCTGCCATCCATCAAGGTGAGCTCGAGTGCACCCCATTAAGATCGAGCGCACATGAGCATAAGCACACTTGAAGAAGGCACGAGCGCACAACTACGCTCGAGCACATCCCGCATACGCTCGAGCATAATCACTCCAGAGGCGACAGAGCCAGATATGGAAATAAGTCTCCAGGTTCCAAATAGGAAATTAGGGTTTTGGAACACCATAAGGACCCTAAAAATAGTCCTGTAAAACACATAAACCATACCTTTTGTTTTAGATTCGAAGTAGCAAGCTTAGGAGAGGAATTGACGACTCGTCTCCTGAGTCTTCTTCGGTTTTAGTTTTATGTTTTTATTACATCATGTTTAGAATGTTTAGTTTACTTAGCATGTGTAACTAAACTCATATAGGGCTCGATTAAAGCCTTAGTTATGCTTTTCCACATGTTCATTCATTGATTATCTTTGCTATAGCCTTGTTAGAATATTTAACTTGATTAATACCTGTTTGTATTTACATTCCTCATATGTATATGCCTGATCAACGTATGCATGTGGTATGGATAAGTTAGTCGAATCAATTTGGATGACTGAGTCCTAGGTTCGACATTAGTAACAAGGGATATCCACACCAGATTCCTGGGTTAATCAACATGGGAAACCGGGAGCAGACCAAGCCCTAGGTCCCGTGTGGTTGCCGATCTCCACAGCCCTCATGCTCTCTTAAGGAACAACTCAGTATACACCTATGTTAACTCCCTTAAGAGAGAAAAAGTTAGAGTATACACCATGCCTAACTCGTTGCATAGGGAGATCAATAGCCTAAGGTGTGGACCAAGCCCTTCGGTTGGCAACCATTAGATATTCATGATAAGGCTAGAGCATTGAAGCTTTACTTAGTGGGAAAGTATAATTAGGGTGGATATTGTAGTCCTATGTTCTCATTATTGTTTTTTACTCACAATCAAATCTGCTATTTCTCTTTTTAAACTTGAAGAAACTAATTCTAAAACAAAATTCACCAATCCATGTGGAAATGATCTCGCACTTGGACACTATGCTACCACAGACCTTATGCACTTGCAAGTAAAACTAGGACGGTTATTTGCATATTTATTTAGGTAGATAATCGCTCCAACAAGTTTTTGGCGCCGTTGCCGAGGATTGCGCTAAAATTTCTTTTTAGAATTAATTTCTCATTTAACTTAATTATTTTTATTTCCTTTTTTTTGCGATTCTTAATTATTGTGTTTATCTTATTTTTCGCTTCATTAAAAACCCTAATCAATTTCCTTTTTCTTTGTTTCAAGTACTCCAGGAGAGCTTTCTGTGCCACTTGCGATCGAGCGCACCCTCTATGTAATCGAGCGCAATTGAGGAAGAGAGTAATCCGAGCAGCAGTGTTTGACTGCTGCACTCAAGTAACTGCCACCGATTCATGCACGGACGACGATCCAAGCATCCAACATTCCTTCCCCTTGATCCCGAGCTAGAGAGAACTATCCGACAAAGACTTAGAGACAACATGGAAGAGGACGAAGGAGGACTTTAGGAAGACACACCAATGGCAGAACAGGTAGCCGAACAGCAACCACCTAAGCGGAGGCCGATGAAGCAATCCTTCATCCCGCAGAACCTCAATCAACCATCGTGCATCGCGTATCAACCTGAGGCGAAAGGAAACTACTACATATCTCTGTAGATATTCAGTGCACTGACTCACTTTAGGGGTACACCTAGTGAGAATCCACATTTTCACCTTCGAGAGTTCTTCGACCTTTGCAAATTCCAGCACATCCGAGGCTTAAACCAAGAAGGAATAAGGTTAATTCTTTTCCCTTTTTCCTTGAAAGATAATGCTAAATTATGGTATAATTCTTTGCCTAATGTTTCCATCCACACTTGGGAGGAGTTGGCTAGCAAATTCCTAAGGAAGTTCTTCCTAGCCCAAAAGATGAGGCAAATGAGAAAAGAAATTCAATCCTCCCAACAAAAGGATGGTGATCTATTCTTCGAAGCCTGGGGACACTTCAATGAGCTACTACTCAAGTTCCCACACCACAACCTACCCCAAGATAAACTGGTACAAGCTTTCTATGAAGGTTTGAGTGATTGTAACAAAAATATTGTTGATTCAGGTTGTGGAGGAGTGCTGATGGAAAAGAGCAGCGAAGAGGCTATGGATCTCTTCGAAACCCTAAGTGAACACACATAGCAGTTCTCGTCTCGAGGTAGACATATACCCAAAAGTAAGGGTATGTATGAGGTAAGCTTAAACGAAGGATCAATGCTCATGCCCCGGCAACGGCGCCAAAAAACTTGTTGTGCGATTATCCACCTAAATTAATAAGCGAATAATCGCACTTGTTTTACTTGCAAGTGCACAAGGTCAACTTAGTAGTATAGTGTGCGAAAGCAAGATCATCTCCACAGGGATTGGTGAATTTCATTTTAGAATTATATTCACAATGTAAAAAGATAGAAATGATAAAAGAGTTGATTTTGATAAAGGTAAAATAATAAAGATAAAGGCGTAGGGACTTGATATCCACCACTAATTATGCTACCATAATATATCAGTATGCCAATGCTTTACTCATGTCATGAATACCTAATGTTTGTCAACCTAAAGGCATGGTATCTACTCCTTAAGCTATTGATCTCCCTAAGCAATGAGTTAGGCATAGTATCTACTCTAACTCTTTTCTCTCTCAAGGGATTCAACCTGGTGTATGCTGAGTTGTTCCTTTAAGAGAGCATAGGATCTGTGGAAATCGACAACCACACGGGACCTAGGGCACGGTATCTACTCCCGGTTTCCCATGTTGATTAACCCAAGAATTCGGTGTAGATATCTTTTGTTACTAATGTCAGACCCAGGACTCGGTCATCCAAATTGATCTAACTAACAAGTCCATACCACATGCACATATTGATCAGACATATACATATGAGGAATTTAAATAAAAGCAGGTATTAATCAAGTTAAGCAACACAACATAAATATCGCAAGGCGCCAATACTAAATTTATTGAGTAAACATAATTAGGGCTTCAACCAAGCCCTTACTAAAAGTTAAGTACACATAATAAAAATAAAGGAAGGAAGAAACCCGAGAGAAGAGTCATCAATTCTCCTCCACAGTTTCCTTCTCCAAGCTAAAGCAAAAGATAAAAGAAGTGATTCTCTCTAAGAAGTGATTATTTGTGTGTGCTTTACAGGTGTATTTATATGACTTGAGTAGTCCTAGAAGGATCATGAGTTCCTAAACTTTCCTAAAACACAAAACTCCTTTATTTCCAAAATAAAGTTATTTCCAAAATAGGGTTATTTCCAAAATAGGGTTCTGCAGTTTACTGTTCATGCCCGTACATGTGCGCTCGATCGCATACGTGGTGCGCTCGATCGCAATTCTATGCTCGATCGCACAGAGGAGTGCACTCGATCGCAATCTAGCCAGCAGCTACTCCAGGATTTCCAAATTTCTTCCTTTAAGTGCCAAAAATGCTTCTTTTTCTCCAAGACCCTATAAAAACGTGTAAAACACAAAAGTGAAGTAAAATAGACTAAAACATATAGATAAAGAACTTAACAAATGTAAATTAAGGGGCTTAAATATGAATATTTAAGCTCCTATCAATCATCTCATCAAATAGCTGCTGTGGAGAGGAAACTTGACCTATTAGTGAATGCTATGGCTGCTCAGAACACCTCAACGAACCCACCAGCTACACCACTCCAGGTATGTGCTATTTGCTCACAATTTGATCATAATATTGATATATGTCCTTTATATTCATCTGCAGATCATGAGCAAGCCAACTTTGTGGGACCAAATAATTATCCACCGAAGAACAACCCCTATGCTAACACATATAACCCTGGATGGCGGAATCACCCGAATTTCTCGTGGAACAATAACCAAAACAGTCAAGGGCAGCAAAGAAACTTCCAACCAGCAGCTCAATCTACTCTTGAACCAAAGAATAATGACCACGAAAGTCTTGTGAGGCAACTAGCGACTCAGCAACAACAAATCCTGAATATACGTGAACAATTCATGGAAGAGTCAAGGCAATTTTGGACTGAAATAAAGCAAATCACTGCAAAACACAATCAAGGACTAGAGGTAAAAATGGGACAGTTGTCCAAGGAATTGAGTAGCAGAAAGCAAGGAGAGCTCCCATCCCAGCCACTACCTAATCCAAGAGGACATCAGCAACTGAATGCTGTAACTACCTTAAGAAGTAGTAAGATCATCGGCACCAATGAGCCTACACAAGCATCTCCAGACCAAACCTCCACATATAAGGTAAGAGAGATGGAAAAGGTAAATACACCTCCACCCTTCCCTCAAAGGTTAGTGAAGCCTAAAAAGGAAATTAAAATGATTGACATTTTTGAAACCTTGAAAAATGTGGAAATAAATATTCCTTTATTAGATGCAATAAGACAACTACCTGCTTATGCTAAGTTTTTAAAAGATTGTTGCGCTAACAAACGAAAATTTCAGGAGCATGAGACAGTAGCCTTAACTGAAGAGGTGAGTGCTGCATTATTGAGAAAATTACCACCTAAACTAAAAGATCTAGGTAGTTTTACTATTCCTTACAGGCTAGGTGTCCAGCTTTTCGAGCATGCATTATTGGACCTAGGAGTGAGTGTCAATTTGCTACCTTATAGTGTATTTGAGACACTAGGTTTGGGGGAACTCCAACCAGCCTCTATTACGTTACAATTGGCTGACAGAAGCATCAAACGACCAAGAGGTATCCTCGAGGATGTTTTGGTAAGAGTAAGTAAATTTATTTTACCTGCCGATTTTATTGTATTAGACATGGAGGAATGTCATATGCCTGTACCACTCCCTATCATTTTAGGGAGACCATTTATGATCACTGCTGACATAAACATTAATGTGAAAAGAGGCATAGTCACTATGAGAGTAAATGATGAAGAGGTAAAATTTAAAATATTTAATACACTAGACTCCACTAAAACTAATAATGAGTGTTATAATGTGAGCTTCATGCAAGGTATCGATGAAAAAGTGTCTAAAGTCCATTGCACTATTCCATTGGAGACCATCCACAACCATGCTAACACGAGATTGAACATTAGGCCAGAGGATGATAACGTGATTAAGGATATTAATGGAGCTGTGCACACCATCAAGAAAACACCCGAGCTTTCAAGTAAGTGTAATCCTCAATTTAAAAATCTTGCACTTACTAATATGACTTTTCCTTATTTTATTGACCAGATGCCAAAATTGGAGACAAAGTAGCTGTCAACGGCATTGGAACCACCTGATGGGGGCCTTAAATGCCTCCTTCAAAAGACGTAGCCTTGAAGCTACCATAGAGAGCACTTGAGCAAATTCCACTTGCATAACATATAGCTCAAGTGCTTCTATCAAGGTTAGTGGTACTGAATGCCACTAAAATACGGTACGACTGTATCGTTCTAATTTAGTTTTAGTAAGTCTTAAATATGCTTTACATACTGCATTATGCTCGAGCGCACATCCTCTACATTCCAGTGCGAAAGAGCATAGTACCCTACGCACTTGTGCATCGTGCGATCGAGTGCACTTCAAAAATGCACTCGAGTGCACTTCAAAAATGCACTCGAGTGCACTTCAAAAATGCACTCGAGCGCATTCGGGGTAGAGAAGTCACATGCATATTATAAATAGTTTCTTGTTCCTTCACTCACTTACGCTCAATCGCACTTCTTCTATCTCTCTCTCGTATGAACCAGCACACACAACAAAACCCTACCTTCAACCCTCATCCGGCACTCCACACCACCACCTCGCCACATAACCAAGCTAACCACAAGGCAAATACATTCTCTTTCTCCCTTACACACATGCCACCCTCCAAAAGCACACAAAGTAAACGCATGTTTTTGTTTTTTTTAGATACTAACACACACCCACGATTTTGGATCTTCAGTATTACACATACGTTATCTATATATGTTATTCTTGTGTGTTGATTGGGTAGTTTTACATTTGCAGGAGGTTTGGATCAAGGGTGTATAAATTCTACAGCTTCTGATTTTTGGTGCACATAAGGTGTTCGACAAATTGCTTGACCAAGTGCGATCGAGCGCTAGGTATCAACAATCGAGCGCACTACCTCTCATGCGATTGAGTGCACAATATCTGTGATCGAATGCAATTTTGACAGTAACACAGTTTCAGATCTCAGAACGTGGCTTCCACATCCCGAGCTTCTAGCAGTCACCACCAGGCATCCCGACCCAATTTCGAACAACGTGAAATACTGTTTGAAACCACATTCAGTGTAGATGCGGACTTCAAGAGTTTGGACGCCACAAGATGGGCGGTCCAAGAGTTCAAGAACCGGGGTCTCAAGTGGCTGTTCAAGCCAGTCTGCTCGACAGCATATACTCGATTCGTGGTCAGTTTCTACAAGAACCTGACCTACAACTGCACCAGGCCAGAGATTTTATCTTCCTCAGTCTAGGGTAGATACATAGAGCTAACCACGACCGACATAGCCAGCTCTTTATACTACTGTGATGAGTCCCCACCGGAGAACAACCACATAGAGGAGCAGCCTGATCCGTTCCCTCTATCACACATCATAGAGGATATGTGTGCGGGACAGTACGCAAACCGCCACAACAATGTGGGGAGCTGGTTGACGTTGCCTCCCTGATTACGGTTCATTGACTCAGTCTTGCAGCAGAACGTGTGTCCTTTGGGGTGTAAGACACAGAGGCGGGATCAGTTCTTACAGGCTCTCTATGCCTTTCACTGGGGTCACTGGTACTCCATCACAGCGGTCATATGGAGTCAGATACACAAGTTCTGGGATGGGCTGCATAACCGACAGACGACCATAGCTAATGCCTGAGGTCTTCCTTTCCCCTCTTGCTCAGTCATATTTTCAAGAAGAAGGGGATTAGAGGCTCTTCTATTGACAGCCCAGTTAGTGACCAGCATTTCTTTGGAAGAGCTCAGTGGAGCCTCACCCAGTCTGACATGCACCGAGGACCCCGGGCACAGATTCCAGCTGTCGAGCCTATAGTGGATGATCCGATGGAGGCCAAGCATTCACCAGTGAGCTCTTAATGGAAGAGGATCTGACAGACATGGGATCCATGGAGTATCAGCACCTCCTAGATGAGCTATTCTCCTTCCGCTATGAGTTGTCCAACATCCGTCGGGAGGATCGTGAGGCAGCCCATTTGATCCATCAGTGGATCGATGGGTTAGAAGCACAGTTTACACGATAGGAGGCAATGCTACAGGCCATCCTTGACTGCCTACCTCTTGCACCCGGTACCTCATTGACTGCACCTACAGATGATCAGCAGTGAGAGGATATCCCGTCTGGCTGAAGACGTAAAACTTAGCGCTCATGGGAGGCACCCCAGACATATCCTTTTTCATTTTAGTATTTTTTATTTGTTTATAGTTATATTTACATATCTATTATTTATATTTTGTTTTCCGGAATAATGTTTATTTTTCTTTGTTAGGTACTTAGTGCGTGCATCCAATTCAAGTTTGGGGGCGTGTTCCAACAAGCAAGCAAGCAAGCAACCTAGCTCTCCATCTCCCAGGTCAGATCTTTCCATGCCACACACACATTGGAGACAATGTTAATTTTAAGTTTAGGGGTAGTGGGAGATACTAGATACTATTACACACACTTGAAACACATGCACATACTAAGTCCCAGTTTTTTTTTAGAAAAGATAAATGCATGTTCACTTGGTAACACAAATTTTCGTTGATTTAAAAATTTGATAACACTTCATTAGTAATCTTAAAAACTAGAACACATAGTCTTGTATTAGGAATTTTACAAAGTTAGTTACCTATCTCAAGGCACCAAAGAATTCACAAGTTTGATCCAAATTTGGACAAGCACATTTAGCACGCAGTTGTGTGGCATATGACACATAATTCTTTTATATATGTTTTCATAACCTAACTGTAATCAAATTACTTGTTGAAAAGAATACTTTGGCCTAAGAAAAATAAAGAAAAATGTTCATCATTCAAAAAGAAAATGAAAAGCTTCTAATGATCAGTAAAAACTTTCCACTGAGTAACTGGGCCTCTTGCCTCAGTAAGCATTGAGTGTTCACATCAAAAGGTGGGAAATAAGCATTTAATGATCATAATAAAAATTTCCACTGAGTAACTGGGCCTCTTGCCTCAGTAAGCATTGAGTGTTCACATCAAAAGATGGGAATTTCATTCAGAAGCATTAAAAACTTGTTAGTTCCGTAGCCTTTTTTACTCGAGTTAGTAAGTCCTTAGGGGTGTCTTTACACCTAATGCCATAAAACCATCTGGTTTGGGAGTCATTGGCCAAACACTCGTTACATGGGTCAAATAGAAAGCTCGATGGAACTCAACATGGCAAAGATAGCATGATAAAAGAAAAAGAAAGAAAAAACAAGTATTATGTCATTTTTATTCTCTTTGATAAGGAATTTGATAAAGGTTTGGGCACCGAAACACTACACACTAAAATTATGTGGAAACCCCATCCTATATGTGCTAAGTCATCACACACGAATCAAACTTGTGATGCCTTAGGCCAGCCTTAGGTAAGTAACATGAGCTTTTGAAAATCTTTTTCAATACAAAAATGTGTTTTTATTTTAAGCTTACTCATGAACGATTATCATAGTTTTATGCACAACCCAAATTTTTGAGTATCATGGAAATGAATTTATCTTTAAATTTTGTTCTAACATAGTCTTTAGTTTTGTATTGCTAAGGGACTAGAAATATGTAAGTTTGGGGGTGTGTTAAGTGCTTAAATAGTCATATTTAAGCCCTATAATTTACACTTGTTAGACTTTTTATTTATACATTTTAGTAGTTTCTACTTCATTTTCACGTTTTATGTGTTTTTCATAGGACTTGGACAGAAAGATGATAAATTGGAGCTTTTAGGAGCAAAAGTCAAGATCTGCCATCCAGCAAGGTGCGCTCGAGAGCACCCCATTGAGATCAAGCACACAAAAGCACGAGCGCACTTGAAGAAGTCTCGAGCGCACACCTGTGCTCGAGTTCATCCCGCATACACTCGAGCACAATCACTCCAGAGGCAGCAGAGCTAGGTATGAAAAGAAGTCTCCAGGCTCTAAATAGGAAATTAGGGTTTCTGGACACCATAAGGACCCCATAAATAGCCTTGTAAAACATATAAACCATACCTTTTGTTTTGGATTCGAAGTAGCAAGCTTAGGAGAGGAATTTACGACTCGTCTCCCAAGTCTTCTTCTGTTTTAGTTTTCTGCTTTTATTACATCATGTTTAAAATGTTTAGTTTACTTAGCATGTGTAACTAAACTCCTATAGGGCTTGATTGAAGCCCTAGTTATGTTTTTCCACATGTTCATTCATTGATTATCTTTGCTATAGCCTTGTTAGAATATTTAACTTGATTAATACCTGTTTTTATTTATATTCCTCATATGTATATGCCTGATTAATGTATGCATGTGGTATGGATAAGTTAGTCGAACCAATTTGGATGACCGAGTCCTGGATTCAACATTAGTAACAAGGGATATCCACACCGGATTCCCAGGTTAATCAACATGGGAAACCGGGAGCGGACCAAGCCCTAGGTCCCGTGTGGTTTCCGATCTCCATAGCCGTCATGCTCTCTTAAGGAACAAGTTAGTATACAACCATGCGGAATCCCTTAAGAGAGAAAAAAGTTAGAGTATACACCATGCCTAACTCGTTGCATAGGGAGATCAATAGCCTAAGGTGTGGACCAAACCCTTAGGTTGGCAACCATTAGATATTCATGATAATGCTAGAGCATTGAAGCTTTACTTAGTGGGAAAGTATAATTCGGGTGGATATCGTAGTCCTGTGTTCTAATTATTGTTATTTACTCACAATCAAATTTGCTATTTCTCTTTTTAAACTTGAAGAAACTAATTCTAAAACAAAATTCACCAATCCCTGTGGTAATGATCTCGCGCTTGCACACTATGCTACCACAGACCTTGTGCACTTGCAAGTAAAACTAGGACAGTTATTTGCATATTTTTTTAGGTACATAATCGCTCCAACATGTGCGCTCGTGTGCTTGTGCACTTGATCATAAGGGAGGTGCGCTCGAGTGCAGCTTGCTGCATTGCAGAACTTTACTTTTTACTCCTTAGAGCGCCAAAATGCCATCTTTTTGTCAAAGCCCTATGAAAAACACATAAAACACGAAAATGAACTAGAATCTACTAAAATAGATAAACAAAGAGCCTAACAAGTGTAAATTAAGGGGCTTAAATATTACTATTTAAGCACTTATCACACCCCTAAACTTACATATTGCTAGTCCCTTAGCAATACAAAACAAAAGATTGTATTGAAACAAAATTAAAGATAAATTCGTTCTTCATGATATCCAAAAATTTGGGTTGCACATAAATCCATGATGACCGTTCATGAGTAAGCTTATAAGAAAAACACATTTTTGTGATGAATAAGGATTTTAAAAGCTCATGTTACTTTCTTAAAGTTCGCTTAAGGCATCACAAGTTTGATTCGTGTGTGATGAATTAGCACATAAAAGATGGGGCTTCTAAATAATTTTAATGTATAGTGTTTCGTTGTCCAAACCTTCATCGAATTCCTTATCAAATAGAACAAAAATGGCATAATGCTTACTTCTTTTCTTTTTCTTTTATCATGAGATTCATGTTGAGTTCCATTGAGCTTTTTAATTGACCCTTGTAACGAGTGTTTAGCCAATGACTCCCAAACCAAACGATTTTAGGGAATTAGGTGTAAAGATACCCCTAAGGACTTACTAACTCGAGTAAAAAAAGCTACGGAACTAACAAGTTTTTAATGCTTCTGAATGAAATTCCCACATTTTGATGTGAACACTTAATGCTTACTGAGGCAAGAGGCCCAGTTACTCAGTGAAAATTTTTATTATGATCATTAAAGGCTTATTTCTCACATTTTGATGTGAACACTCAATGCTTACTAAGGTAAGAGGCCCAGTTACTCAGTGGAAAGTTTTTACTGATCATTAGAAGCTTTTCATTTTCTTTTTGAATGATGAACATTTTTCTTTATTTTTCTTAGGTGATGTGTTATTCTAACAAGTTATCCGATTACAGTTAGGTCACGGAAACATAAACATAAGAATTATATGTCATACCCCACACAAATGCATGCTAATGTGCTCGTGTTAGATTTGGATCAAACTCGTGAATTTTTAAGTGCCTTGAGGTAGGTACTAAACTTTTAAAATTCCTATTTACAAGACTGTGTTCTAGATTTTAAGCTTACTAATGAAATTTTATCATATTTTAAATCAACCAAAATTTTTAACACAAAATGAACATGAATTTATCTTTTCTTAAAAAAAAAAAAAAACTGGGACATAGTGTGTGCATATGTTCAAGTACGTGCATATGTCAGTGTCTCCCACTACCCCTAAACTTAATATACATATTGTCCCTAATGTGCGTGTGACATGGAATGATCTAACCTGGGAGATGAAGAACTAGATTGCTTGCATTGCTTGTAACACACCCCCAAACTTGAACTGGATGCACGCACTAAGTTCCTGACAAAGAAAAACAAACGTTGTGCCGGAAAACAAGAAATATGGATAATAAACAATTAAATATAAACACAAATATTAATAAAAGAAAAATACTATAATGAAAAGGATATGCTATGGGGTGCCTCCCATAAGTGCTAAGTTTTACGTCTTCAGCCAGCTGGGGTATCCTCTCACTGCTGGTCATCAGGTGGGGTAGTCGAAAAGGTACCAGGTGTAGCTTCTGGTGTAATTGCACTTGATTGCAAGGTGTATGTGCACTCGATTGCAATGCATCAGGTAGTGACGATATGTGCGACAAAAACTGGAAATTCAAGTGGTTTAGGTGTCCTTGGATCAGCTATATATTGTACGGTTTGAAGTGTCAAGTCCTCGTCTTGAGGAGGTATGTTGAGATTGAGGTATGGTTTGACTCGGTGTCCATTGACTGTAAATGTCTGATTGCTATTTGAGCTATGAATCTCCAAAGAACCATGAGGAAAGACCTTGGTGACCACATACGAACCAGCCTAATGGGACTTTAGTTTGCTTGGGAATAGCCTTAATCTTGAATTGTAGAGTAGCACCCTTTGTCCTACGTGAAACTCTTTTTGCACTAGTTGTTTGTCATGATAGGCTTTTGCCCTTTCCTTGTAAAGCTTTGCATTCTCATAAGCGTCATACCTTAATTCTTCTAGCTCATTTAAGTGCAGCCTCCTTTTCTCACCCGCTTGTTTCATATCAAAGTTGAATTGTTTAATGGCCCAGTATGCTTGATGTTCTAGCTCTACCAGTAGATGGCATGCTTTACCAAAGACTAAGTGGTATGGGGACATCCCAATTGGTGTCTTGTAAGCTGTCCTGTATGCCAATAGAGCATCATTAATTCGTAAAGACCAATCTTTCCGACTAGGATTCACAGTCCTCTCCAAGATGCTTTTGATTTCTCGGTTACTTATCTCCACTTTGCCACTAGTCTGAGAGTGGTATGGCGTGCCAACCATAAGGTGATTCCATATTTTCTGATGAGTGTGGCAAAAGAATGATGATGAAAGTGGCTGCCACCGTCACTGATGATCGCTCTTGGTGTCCTGAACCGAGTAAAAGTGTTATCCTGTAGAAACTTCAACACCACTTTATGCTCATTAGTCTTTGAGGGGACAACCTTGCCCCATTTACACACATATTCCACACCCACAAGAATATATAAACTACCAAAGGAATTGGGGAATGGACCCATGAAATCAATGCCCCATACATCAAAAAGTTTGATCTTTACCTTTACTACCTCTTTTATGTGTGGGTTAAGTCTTCTTTGAGCATCTCGAGTGGGCCTTGCTTCATCCTCAAGGTAGATATTATGCATGCACTTGGCTGGATTTATCTCCTTAATGCCAGCAATGGTCCATCCAATGGCAGATCTATGTTCCCGAAGAACTCTTAATAATTTCTCTTCTTCTCCAATACTCAAATTAGCAGCCACAATCACAGGTAATGTCTTCTTCTCTCCTAAGTAGGCATAAGTTAAATACTTTGGCAGTTGCTTTAATTCCAATGTTGGTGCTTGGACAATAGACGGAAGGAGAGTAGTATTAGTAGGTATGAGAGATTCAAATGGATGAGCATACTTACTTGAGTGTTTTGGAGAAGCCTCAAGGAGGTGCACAGCTTTAATGATGTCATCAGTAATGTCTTCAGGTTCTTGCTTGATATCCACCTTCGTAAAGCTTTGGGTAATAGTAGTCTCCAATGGATCAATGTGCTGGACCTGAAAAGTTTGCTCAACAAAACTTTGCATAATACATACATTAAAACATTTCATATCATCTTGAGGTAGTTTTAAATCATCAAATATTTTAAACTCTATCTTCTCACCATTTACTTTCATACTTACTATACCCTTTTTCACACAAATCATTGTATCGGCAGTTCTTATAAAGGGTCTTCCTAAAATGATGGGCAAGGGTAATAGCATAGGACATTCTTCCATATCTAGCACAATGAAATCAGTAGGTAAAACGAACTCACCTACTTTTACCAAGACATCCTCAAGAATACCCCTAGGTCTTTTTCTACTTCTATATGCCAACTGCAAGGTAATGAAAGTTGGTTGTAGCTCCCCTAATCATAGGGTTTCAAATACTGTGTATGGTAGCAAATTTACACCCGCTCCCAAATCTAGTAATGCTTGCCCAAACAACTGATCACTTATCCTATAGGGAATAGTAAAACTACCCAGATCTTTCAGTTATGGTGGGAGTTTCCTTAATAGAACAACACTTACCTCTTCTGTTAAGGCTACAGTCTCATGCTCTTGAAACTTTCTCTTATAAGTGCAACAATATTTTAGGAATTTAGCATAAGCAGGTATTTGTTGAATTGCATCTAACAAATGAATGTTTATTCCAACTTTCCGCAAGGTTTCAAAAATATCAGGCAGTTTATTTTCTTTCTTTTGTTTTACTAACCTTTGCGGGAAGGGTGGTGCATTCACCTTCTCCATCTCACTCACTTTTGATGTTGATGGTTTCTCTAGAGATACTTTTGTAGATTCATTGGTCCCTATTACCTTACCATTTATGAGGGTTGTGACAGCTTTCAGTTGCTGATGCCCCCCAGGTTTAAGCAGTGTTTGAGCTGGAAGCTCACCTTACTTTCTACCACTTAGCTCTTTAGCCAATTGTCCCATTTGTACCTCTAGCCTTTGTATGGCTTGTTCATGTTTTGTTGTGGTTTGCCTTAGTTTAGTCCAAAATTGCCTTTCATCTACCATGAACTAATCTTGTGAAGTCATTAATTGTTGCTGCTCAGTTGCCAATTGTCTTACAAGATTTTCGAGGTCACTTTTCTTTGTTTCGGGAGCTGATGTTGGTTGAAAGTTCTTTGCTACCCTTGACCATTCTGATTGTTGCTCCAAGAAAAGTTTGGGTGATTCTGCCATCTAGGGTTGTAGGTGTTTGCACAAGGATTGTTCTTCGGTGGATAGTTGTTTGGTCCCATAAAATTTGCTTGTTCAGGGTCTGCAGATGAATACAAGGGACATGTATCAGTATTATGATCAAATTGAGAACATATCGCATATACTTGGAATGGTGTGACTGGTGGATTATGTGATGTGTTTTGAGTAGCCATGGCTTTAACTAGTAGATCTAGTTTCTTCTCCACAGCAGCTATCTGAGTAGATGATCCTCCATTTAAGTTTACCTTATACATATCCTTACTCTTTGTTATATGTCTACCTCGAGAGGAGAACTGCTGAGTGTGTTCACTTAAGGTTTTGAAGAGCTCCATAGCTTCTTCACTGCTTTTCTCCATCAGTACTCATCCACAACCTGGATCCACAATACTTTTGTTAGTATCACTTAAATCTTTATAAAAAGCTTGTACCAGTTCATCCTGAGGTAGATTGTGATGTGGGCATTTGAGTAGCAGCTCGTTGAAGTGTCCCTATGAATCAAAGAACAGTTCTCCATCCTTTTGTTGGAAGGACTGAATCTCCTTCCTCATTTGCCTTGTCTTTTGAGCTGGAAAAAACTTCCTTAAGAACTTGCTGGCCAACTCCTCCCAAGTGTGGATTGAAACTGCAGACAATGAATTATACCACAGTTTAGCATTATATTTTAAGGAAAAATGGAAAATAATTAACCTTATTCCTTCTTGGTCTAAGCCTTGGATGTGCTGGAACTTGCAAAGGTCGAAGAACTCTTGAAGGTGCAAGTGTAGATCCTCAATAGGTATGCCCCTAAAGTGAGGTAGTGCACTTAGTATCTGTGGAGATATATAGTAATTGGCTTCCACCTCAGATTGATACGCAATGCACGATGGCTGATTGAGGTTCCGTGGGATAAAGGATTGCTTCATCGGCCTTCGCTCAAGTGGTTGCTGATTGTCGATCTGTTCCGCCATTTGTACTTCTTCCTCAATTTCTTCTTCTACCTCTTTCGAGTTGTCTTGAAGCCTTTGTCGGATAGTCCCCTTAAGCTAGGTTTCGAGGGGGAAGAACGTTGGATGCTTGGATCGAAGCCTATGCATGAATTGGTAACAATCGCTTTAGTGCAGCAGTCAAACACTGCTGCCCGAGTAACTCTCTGCCTCAATTGCGCTCGATCGCACAGGAGGGTGCGCTCAATCGCAAGTGGCACAGAAAATTCTCCTAGTGTGCCTAAAACAGAAAACAAAAAGGAATTAGATTAGGTTTTAACGAAACACAAATAAAATAAAAACATAAAGTTAAAATTTTTGATGAAAATAGAAATAAAATGAAAAAAGAAATAACAATGATTAATCTAAATGAAAAATAATTTAAAAAGAGAATTAAGTGCAATCCCCAGCAAAGGTGCCAAAAACTTGTTGTGTGTTTATCTACCTAAATTAATAAGCAAATAATCATACAATTTTACTTGCAAGTGCACAAGGTCAATAGCCGCATAGTGTGCAAGTGTGAGATCATCTCCACAGGGATTGGTTAATTTCGAATTAGAATTAGTTACTCAATATAAAAGATAGAAATAGATGTTTGAGTGTGAATTAATAATGATAAGAACATAAGGCTTTGATATCCACCACTAATCATACTTTCCTATTAAGTAAAGTGTCAATGCTATAGCCCTATCATGAATACCTAATGGTTGCGAACCATAAGGGCTTGGTCCACTCCTTAAGCTATTGATCTCCCTAAGCAACGAGTTAGGCATGATGTATACTCTAACTCGTTTCTCTCTTAAGGGACTCAGCATGATCTATACTGAGTTGTTCCTTAAGAGAGCATAAGAGCTGTGAAAATCGACAATCATATGGGACCTAGGGCTTGGTCCGCTCTTGGTTTCCCATGTTGATTAATCCAAGAATCCAGCGTGAATATCTTTTGTTACTATTGTTAGACCTAGGAATTGATCATCCAAATTGATTTAACTAACTTATCCATACCACAGGCATACGTTGATCAGACACACACATATGAGGAATTTAAATAAACACAGACATTAATCAATTAAAGCATCATAACATGGCTCTTAGCAAAGGTAATCAATGATCATATATATAGGAAAGCATAATCAGGGCTTCAATCAAGCCCTATTAGGGGTTAGTTAGACATGTTCAGTAAACTAAACATCATAACCATAACTAACTAAAACAAAAAAATAAAACCCGAAAATTGCTGAGGAAACAAGTTGTCAATTCTTCTCCAAAGCTTACAACTTCAAGCTCCACCCAAAAGTGTGTTTTCTATGTTTTACAAGGCTATATATAGGGCTCTAAGGGTGCCTCGAAACCCTAATTTCCTATTTAAGGTCTGGAGACTTCTTTCCAATTCTAGCTCTGTCGGCTCTGGAGCGTGTATGCTCGATTGTATAGATCTGCGCTAGAGCATATGTGTGCGCTCGAGCCTTCTGAGTGTGCACTCATGTGCTTGTGTGCTCGATCACAAGGGAGGTGCGCTAGAGTGCACCTTGCTGGATTGCAGAACTTTACTTTTTACTCCTTAGAGTGCCAAAATGTCATCTTTTTGTCAAAGCTCTGTGAAAAAAATATAAAACATGAAAATGAAATAGAATCTACTAAAATAGATAAACAAAGAGCCTAACAAGTATAAATTAAGGGGCTTGAATATGACTATTTAAGCACTTATCAATATTCAACAATGAAACCGTATAGTCTAGCCCCACTCCCAACAGTGTTCGAAGACCCATCCACATGAAAGGTCCACCCTAGAGTTTAATCATCTGGTTCAAAACTTGACCCCTCATTTGGATCTATTGCGAGGGTTGTTTCGAAGATGAAATCGACGAGAGCTTGACCCTTGACCACCTTTCGAGGGTGATACCAAATTTCAAACTCCCCGAGCTCCACGGACCACTTGACCATTCTTTCGGAGACATCGAGTTGTGCAGAACCTGTTTCAAGGGATGGTTCGTCAGGAGGATGATAGTGTGCGCTTGGAAATAAGACCGAAGTTTTCGTGCTGCCACTATGAGGACGTAGGCTACCTTCTCTATCGGAAGATGCCTTGCTTCTGCTTCATGGAGGATCTTACTGACATAATAGATAGGCTTTTGGATGCCTGCTTCTTCTCGGATTAGGACGGAGGCTATGGCTTCTCATCCAGCCGATAGGTACAGGAACAACTCTTCACCTGGGAAGGGTTTGGTCAAGAGCGTGGGCAAGCTCAAATACTTTTTCAGCTTTTCAAACGCTTGCTGACAGTCTTCTGTCCATACGAAATCCTTCGCCATCTTGATGGCCTTGAAGAAAGGGAGGCATTTCTTCACAGATTTGGACATGAAGTGGTTTAGGGCTGTTATTTGCCCAATGGGCCATTTTGTTGTGAGTTTTAAATTACTCACAAGCGCACGAGTCATTTGCAATATAGCGTTATGCAAATGCGAGGTCGAATCCACAGGGAATTGCGTTGTGAAAGTATATTTTCAATCTAAACTAACTCTATCTTAACCTAGTTCCGAAGTTTAGATGATAATTTGCAAAAGAAATTAAAATTAAACTAAATTGATTTTTAAAAACTAATAATTAAAACACTAAGGTTTCCAAATCCACCCCACCGAAGTTAAGCATATATGTTCTAAAAATATAGCCTATCAAAACATTCCATGAATCCAACTATAAGACAAAAAACAAAGAATATCTCAACTAAACCAAAAGCATCCAATGTATCTGCTCTCAACAAATCACAAAGGAAATCCAATTTAATCGAAAAGCATTCAATGTATCCATCAGATGAAACACAAGGAATATCCAACAGACAATTTAAACTCGATCAATTATAAGATTAACTCAAATAATTGACAGAAAATTTATACTTAAAATTGTCAGATTTGTACAAGCAAATCTGAACTACTACGCCAAACAACGGCGGGGCTTCATCTTCAACCTTAGCTGAAGAGTCTAGCCACTCATAACTATGAAACTACAATTCATAATAAAAGTGTTAAAAATTTAAACTAAAACAACTAAATGTAAAGAAATAAATAAATAACTTTACATGGGAGAAATTCCACTCGCTGAAGGGCGGCGCTTCCCCTCGTGGTGACAAAGCCTTCGAAATCCACCATAATGCTAGCGGACGTCCACCGGTAAACACCAAAGTGGCTCAGGAATTGTACACTAAAGATTAAGTGAAAAAGAGCTTATATAGGGAAACATCACAAGTGTAATGTATTTCCAATCCGATGTGGGATACTACAGATTCCAGCTTTTGCTCTTTGATCTTTGTCTACTAAAAATGCCATAACTTTTTCTAGAAAAATCATTTTATTGATCCGTAAAATTCCTCAGAAAATAGAAATCTGGATCTTTTCATGTATATATGGTTCATCTCCTGGTTCTTTCTGAATCAATACAGTTAAAGCCTCAAAAATGGCTGATCTGTCACGCTGAAATCATGCACAGTCTGACCTTTGTATACTAAAATTGCCATAACTTTCTCTAGAAAAATCATTTTATTGATCCGTAAAATTCCTCAGAAAATAGACATCCGGATCTTTCCAAGAATATATGGCTCATCTCCTGGTTCTTCCTGAATCAATAGAGTTAAATCCTTGAAAATGGCTGATTTGTACGAGCAATTCTGGAAATTTAGTGAAACTCCTTTCCAAGCTAATAAACCTGTAAAACAACGAAAAACAACTCAAAGTAACGAATTCTTAAGCTAACAAATGTAAATTAAGGGGCCAAAATATGCGATATTTTTCACTCAACAAATACCCTCAAACTTATATTTTTCTAGTCCCTTAGCAAAACAAAAAAAAAAAAAAAAACAAAGAACATAAAGATAAGTTCATCACTCATGTTATCCAAAAATTTAAGGAGTACACACCACCATGATATTCATACATGAGCAAGCTTAAAAAGATAAACCCATCTTCATAATGAATAGAAATATTAAAATCTAATTACTTACAAAAGGCAGGTTAAGGCATCACAAGTCTGACATTGTGTAAAGTGAATTAGCATATAAAAATGAAGCTTCCAAATAACTCCAATGTGTAAGGTCTCCATGTCTCAAGATTCACCAAATTTCCCATCAGAATGAACAAAAATGGCATAGTTTTTATCTTTTTTTTTTTATTTTATATAAAAGGCTTTGCTATGTTTAATTCCCTTAAGCTTTCTAATTGACCCATGTAGCGAGTGTTGAGTCAATGACTCCCAAACCAGATGGTTTTATTAGGGCATTAGGTGTAAAAACACCCCTAAGGACTTACTAACTCGAGTCAAAAAGGCTACGAAACTAAACTGACCTTAATGCTACCAAACAAAATTTTCACCTTTTGACGTGAACACTCACTGCTTACTGAGGCAAGAGGTCCAGTTACTCAGCGAAAAATTTCGCAATGATCATTATAAATAAAATTCCCACCTTTTGACGTGAACACTCACTGCTTACTGAGGCAAGAGGTCCAGTTACTTAGCGAAAAGTTTATTGATGATGATCATTAGTAGTATTATTATTATATATATTTTTCTCTTTTTTTATGCTTTTCTATGCCCAAGTGTTTATCCAACAAGTCATCCAGTTTCAGTTAAGACAAGGAAACGTACACATTAAAATCACATGTCATACCTCACACAATTTGTGCTAATGTGCTCGTGTTAGAAAAGATCAAACATGTGAATTCTCAAATGCCTAAAGTAAGTAACTAAATTTTAAAACTTTATCACCAGATCATGTGTTCAAAATTTTAAGCTCACCAATGACATCACATCACATAAAATGTTTAGATCAACCAAAATTTTAGGATAACATGAGCATGCAATTATCTCTACGACGAAAAGACAAAAAAATTAGGACAAAGTGTGTGATGTGTCTCCCATACCCCCAAACTTAAAATACACATTGACCCCAATGTGTGACTAATATGGAAAGAGCTGACCTGAGATATGGAGAACTATCTGGACTGGTATGGCTCATAGCATACCCCCAAACTTGAACTGAAGTACGCTTTGTCCCTGAAAAATAAAAACTGGAAAACAAAAAATACTGGAAACAAACATTAATCATAAAAATGCGAAATAATAAATAAACAGAAAAGATAAGCTGTGGGGTGCCTCCCATGAGCGCTAAGTTTAACGTCTTCAGCCAGACCCAACATTAGTAAACAGGCCCAACTAAGCACTCCACCATCTGATCAATAAATGGGAATGGAAAATGATCAGGCCTAATGGCAGTATTCAATTTACGGTAGTCTAGACACTTTCTCCATCTTGACTGCACTCGAGTTGGAACCAACTCGTCATCTTTATTTACTACCGTCAATTCAGCACGTTTGGGCACGACTAGAATCAAGCTCTCCCACTTGCTATCAGAGATGGGATAAATGATCCCTGCCTCTAACAACTTAATATCTTCCGCCCTCACAACCTCTTGCATAGCAGGTTTGAGCCTTCTTTGTGGCTCCCTCGATGGCTCAGTATTCTCCTCCAACTGTATCGTGTGTATTACCAACGAGGGATTGATTCCCTTGATGTCCTCAATAGTCCAGCCTATAGCTTCCTTATGCTCTGTTAAGACGTCCAATAATTTCTCCTCTGGAGCATCACCCAAATCTAAAGCTATAATTATAGGCAAAGAATCTGCTGGACCTAGGAACTTATACTTAAGATTGTCCGATAAAGGCTTAAGTTCCTTCTTGGGGGGTTCAGGTGTTGTGGTTTCCTCTGTCTCACTGATCTTTAGAGGAGCAGACTCCAAAGTAGCATTTGCTTGCTCAAACAACTTATCTAAGCCCAAATCCTCTTCAACTTGAGCAAAGCATGCCTCCATGGGGTCCTCAATACGTGATTCATCCATAGTCTCCTCCGTCTCACTGCTCTTCTGAGGATCAGACTCTAAAATGGCATTTACTTCCTCGAGTAACTTATATAAGCCCAAATCCTCTCCCAAGTGAGCAAAGCATGCCTCCAGGGGATCCTCAAACTCCTCTCCTTTCTTGGGCGCTTGTAATCTCTCAGAGTAAGGCACTTTAAGTAAAAACGACATAGGGAGATCCTTAATGATAGGTGTGGCTGTAGATGGCTCAGCATCTCTCTTTTCTTTGTTACCACTTTCTTGCCCTTGTATAGGAGTTGAAAAATTTCCCACCGCAAACTGTTCCTTTGGGTTAGGATCAGGTTGACTGGGGAACTTTCTTTCCTCTCCTTCACCCATGTAACTTGCGATTTGATCAATTTGACTCTCTAGCTCGGCAATCATTTGGGTGTTTTCTATGGTTGCACTCATCACTTCACTCATAGATTGGCGTCGTTTTCATGAAATCATTGAGAGCGTCTTCCAATGACTGTGAAACTGACACTGGCGCTTGAATGGGAGCTTGGTAGGCAGGTGATGGTGCTGGATAGGCATAACTTGGGATTGGTAGAGGAAATTCGGGAGGGTATTGATTATGAGCATGATAAGGAGCTCCTCTCTGATTCATCAGTTGGTTCTGCTCCCATGAAAAATTAGAGTGGTTCCACCACCCTGGATTGTATGTTTCGGAGTAAGATCCATTTGATTCCCAACAAGAGTCATTGAAAGCATTCATGTGTTCCATGGGGTACTCGGCACAAGCCGGCATTGATGGACAATTATGTACTAGATGCATGGGACTAGCACAGATGGAACAACTATCAACATTGAATGTGTTGGCAGCATTGAGGGACGGGCCGGCCATTTTCATGTACTCCTTAATGGTGTCCTCTAAAGACTGTGAAACCAGCGCTGGATTCATCCACATAATAATTTTTTTTTTCTAAAAATTCTCACAAACCAAACAATTCCCCGACAACGGCGCCAAAAACTTGTTGTGAGTTTTAAATTACTCGCAAGCGCACGAGTCGTTTGCAGTATAGCGTTGTGCAAGTGCGAGGTCGAATCCACAGGGAATTGCGTTGTGAAAGTATATTTTCAATCTAAACTAACTCTATCTTAACTTAGTTTCGAATTTCAGATGATAATTTGCAAAAGAAATTAAAATTAAACTAAATTGATTTTTAAAAACTAATAATTAAAACACTAAGGTTTCCAAATCCACCCCACCGAAGTTAAGCATATATGTTCTAAAAATATAGCCTATCAAAACATTCCATGAATCCAACTATAAGACAAAAAACAAAGAATATCCCAACTAAACCAAAAGCATCCAATGTATCCGCTCTCAACAAATCACAAAGGAAATCCAATTTAATCGAAAAGCATTCAATGTATCCATCAGATGAAACACAATGAATATCCAACAGACAATTTAAACTCAATCAATTATAAGATTAACTCAAATAATTGACAGAACATTTATACTAAAAATTGTCAGATTTGTACAAGCAAATCTGAACTACTACGCCAAACAACGACGGGGCTTCATCTTCAACCTTAGCTGAAGAGTCTAGCCACTCATAACTATGAAACTACAATTCATAATAAAAGTGCTAAACATTTAAACTAAAACAACTAAATGTAAAGAAATAAATAAATAACTTTACATGAGAGAAATTCCACTTAATGACGGGCGGCGCTTCCCCTCGTGGTGACAAAGCCTTCGAAATCCACCAGAATGCTAGCTGACGTCCACTGGTAAACACCAAAGTGGCTCAGGAATTGTACACTAAAGATGAAGTAAAAAGGGGCTTATATAGGGAAACATCACAAGTACAATGTGTTTCCAATCCGATGTGGGATACTACAGATTCCAGCTTTTGCTCTTTGACCTTTGTCTACTAAAAATGCCATAACTTTCTCTAGAAAAATCATTTTATTGATCCATAAAATTCCCCAGAAAGTAGACATCTGGATCTTTTCAAGCATATATGGCTCATCTCCTGGTTCTTCCTGAATCAATACAGTTAAATCCTCGAAAATGGCTGATCTGTCACACTGAAATCATGCACAGCCTGACCTTTGTATACTAAAACTGCCATAACTTTCTCTAGAAAAATCATTTTATTGATCCGTATAATTCCCCAGAAAATAGACATCTGGATCTTTCCAAGCATATATGGCTCATCTCCTGGTTCTTCTTGAATCAATACAGTTAAATCCTCAAAAATGGCTGATCTGTACGAGTAATTCTGGCAATTTAGTGAAACTCCTCTCCAAGCTTATAAACCTGTAAAACAACGAAAAACAACTCAAAGTAACGAATTCTTAACCTTACAAATGTAAATTGAGGGGCCAAAATATGCAATATTTTTCACTCATTGCACTTCCTTTATGGTATTGGGAAGGGCCATATTGAGGCTGGCCTTTATCTTCTCGGAGCTGGCTTTTATCCCTCTTTGAGTGACCATGAAGCCCAAGAATTTTCCTTCGGTCACTCCGAATATGCACTTTGCTATGTTTAGCCTCATCTTGTGTCTACGCAATACTTCGAATGCATCTTCTAATTCGGAGTCATGGTTTCTAGCTTTGGTGCTCTTGACTAACATGTCATCTACGTAGACTTCCATGTTCTGCCCAATCTACTCTCGGAGTATTTTGTTCACTAACCTTTGATAAGTTGCACTAGCATTTTTGAGTCCGAAAGGCATGACCTTGTAACAGTACAACTCTTGACTTGTGACAAAGGCAGTTTCGTCTTGATCGAGTTTGTGTATAAAGATCTAATTGTACCCAGAATACGCGTCCACGAAAGTAAAGAGCTTGTGCCTTAAGGAAACGTCCACTAGCTGGTCGATCCGCAGTAGGGGAAATTGTCATTTGGACAGGCCTTGTTTAGATCGGTGAAGTCAATACAGATCTACCACTTACCATTGGCTTTTTGGACCATCACAACGTTTGACACCCAGTCAGGGTAATTTGCTTCTCGGATGAAGATGACCTCGAGTAACTTGTCCACCTTAGTTTTGATAGTGATCTATCGCTCTAGGGTGAATGTTCTTTTCTTCTAAATGACGGGTTTATACCTTGGGTCTACATTCCATCTGTGTTCAATAGTTTTGGGATCAATCCTAAGCATGTCTGACGCAGACCAAGCGAACAAGCCTTGGTTCTTTCTGAGGAGAGAGAGGAGTGCGTTCTTGTGGTCTTTCGGGAGACTAGATCCTATTTGAACTGTCTAGGAAGGGTCCTCATCGAGGGGGACTGAAGTTAGCTCCCCTACAGGTCACCCTCTTGGAGTCTTCACTTCGTCCCTGAGGTCTTCTATTTCGAGGTAAGGTTTCAATCTTCTTTCCTTCCTTGATGGCGCTGAAGTAGCAAGACTGGGAGGCTTGTTGGTTCCCTTTGACCACCCCCACTCCCTCAATGGTGGGGAACTTCACCTTCAGATAGTGGGTGGAGATAACTGCCTTTAGCTTGTTGAGAGTGGGCCGATCGAGGATCAAACTGTAAGATAATGGTTGTTTGATGACCAAGAAAGTGGTTTGAACGATGGTTGATTGTGATATTGTTCCTACGGTGATGGGGAGGACTATGCTTCCCTCAGTGAATACTGGGGTTCGATCCAAACTGTAAAGAGGAGTGGAGGTCAGTTCTAGCCGCTCGTCTTTCAGTTGTATACATTGGAAAATGGCATAGAATTAGCTACTTGGATGCACCTCACTTCGTGGTTGGCTACTAGGAGAGAGACTAGCACTGCGTCGTCATGTGGGGTCTGTACTACCTCCAAATTATTATCCGTAAAGAAGGTTACTAGGCTTGACTTTCTCCATTTGTGGGGACTGCTAACGGAGGCCACAGTTCTGATGTATGCTTTACTGCTCTGTCCCGAGCTACCTCCGGAGGCCAAGCCTTCGTTGATCGTTTTGATAATTTTGGTTCCCACAACCTCTTGGCTTCCCTAATCAGGTCCTCTCTGCCCAGGCTTGGGGTTTTTCTAAGGATTCTGCCATTCCTACTACAGAGCTAGGGGTTTCCGGAGTCTTCCTTTGGCTGGGCGAGCGCCACTCTTCCCTGATACCCAGGAAACTCCTTCAAGTGCCCCTGGTTGATGAGGGCTTTGATTTACAGTTTCAAACTAAGGCATTCTTCGGTGTCATTCCCGTGGTTCCTGTGGAATCAACACCATTTTCTCCGATCTCCGCTGAGGTGCTGCAGTTTAAAAGGCCATTGGAGGACTGATCTATTCTGAAGTTGCATTAGGACATTGGTTCTAGATGCATTGAGAGGGGTGAAACTATTGAACTGGGTTTGGGGCTTGTATATGTTTTCTTGGTGACGCCTTTTGGTTGTCCTTCTGTAGGGGTCGACATATTGTCTCTTTTTTTCTGTCCCTTTTTTTCTTTCTCTTCGGAAAGCTTGGGTGTCTTCTGCCAACATGTACTTCTCGGCCCGAGCCAAGACCTCGTTCATATCTTTAGCAGGACGCCTGGTGAGTTTGGAGCTAAAGACCCCAGATCTCAGCCCATTTTTGAACGCCAACATTTGGACGTTGGAGTCAAGGTCCTGGATCTCCCAAGCAGCCATGTTAATATGGATATATAGGCCTAGAGACTCTCCCCTTAATGGTAGACGATATTGAATAGGTTTCAGAGGTTTTCTTCAGTCCCTTGCTGCTGAGAAAGTGAGAGGCAAAGGCGTAACTAAGCTCCCTGAAGTTGCCAATACTCCCTAGCTTCAAGCGTGAATACCATGTGCAAGCGGCTTTCTTGAGCGTTAAGGGAAACACGCGACATATGATTGGGTTAGAATGTCGATGTAGTATCATGGCCATTTTGTAATGCTTTAGGTGGTTCAGCAGGTCTGCCAAACCATCATACGATTTGATTTGTTGAATTCTAAAGTTAGGTGAAAGTGGGGGTCCCAAGGACATCTTGCGTGAACGAAGGGTCTTGGACATTAAGTTCATCAAAGATACTATGGCTTCGGTGCTTGAGAGCTCTGTTGATTTTTTCTTCCATCTCTTCGATTTACCTGTCCAGGTTAGGGTTTCTTTTGGAGGAGAAATTTTATTTATATTGGCTGACGCAAGGTAGTGAAGGTTCAGCGGTGGAACGACTCTCAATCGAGTGCTCACTGCAGGAGGATTCAGTTTGTTTTGGAATCTGGCGAGAGGGAGGAGGCGAGGGTCGTCGACCCCTCTTTGGGACTTCGGTGGCTAGGTCAGCTATTAATAGGGAAAGTTCCTAGAACTGAGCTTGGGTCACTGGGGTGGTTAAACGATCCGTGGCTGCTCTTTCGGGGTCAGGGGAGTCTACTCCTGAGTGGTGAGAGCGTTGCTCTCCAATAGGAGGTCGTCGCTCCGTCCCAAGGGTCACCTGCCCCGTTATCATGGGTAATCTCGACCTGGATTATTGGATTAGGGTGTGGCTTCGGATGGTGGTGGAGCACGCCATAGAGGCTCCCTTGCTGCCTTGTTTCCAGGGGTTTCTGGGTGGCATGGCAATAGATGAGTTCTTTATACTTCTTCGCTTTTGCTATTAGTGAGAGATATGGAATTCCCACGAACGACACCAATCTATTGATGCCGAGAAACGGTTGCTGATCTTGAGGTTAGTACTTTTTTAAATCTACACAAGTAAGATAGAGTGAGCAAGAGAGCCACTGAAAGAAAAGAGGGGGGTGGCCTCTGGGGACACTCAGACGCTCTTATCAATACCGGGTTGTAAAAAAAAGGATAGTTCTAACTAGTGTAATGAATTTGTGAAAACCTCAAGATGATTTGGATTCACATACCTTGGGCTTTTTATAGTATTCTAGGGTAAGGTCGACTATGTGAAAGGGATGGCTCGATTTGTGAAATCCCGTGTTTCTGCTGCGAGATTGTGTGCTCAGGTGATCGCGTGTTCAGGCGTGGTTCAGTCCATTAATCTTGCTTTGACGTGATGATTGCATGATCCGTCTGTTCCACATGCCCTCTGGTCCCAAGACGGAAGCTTGGCTACGTGTTAGAGGCCTATTGGTGACAGGTGGTTCCACGTGTCAATGATCTATTGGTTATAGATGGCTCCACATGTCGATGGCCCATTGGTTGTAGGTGGCTCCACATGTCGAATGCCCACTGGTTGTAGGTGGCTCCACGTGTCGAAGGCTTATTGGTTGTAGGTGTGGTGGGCTCCATCATAGGCCCCCCACTTCCTCAAGAACACATGTGCTTCGAGGAAGAATGGTGCGATTTCATCCCGTGGTGGTGTATTTGTACTAGGAATAATGGGCAGGCGTCCCTAAGAATCCCGAGGGATAGATGTTCCTCTTCCTTAGATTTTAAGGCCGAGCGATCAATATGCTCGAACTTGGAGTTTTTAGGCCGAACATATGACAAGCAGCTCATATGCTCGGACGTGAAGACTTTAGGTCGAGCATATGACAAGTAGCTCATATGCTAGAACTTGGATACTTTAGGCCAGGCATATGACAAGCAGCTCATATGCTCGGGCTTGGAGACTTTGGGTAGAGCATATGATAAGCAGCTCATATACTCGGACTTGGAGACTTTAGGCTGAGCATACGACAAGCAGCTCATATGCTCGGACTTGGAGATTTTAGGCCGAGCATATGACTAGTATGCTCGGACCTGGAGACTTTGGGCCAAGCATATGATAAGTAGCTCATATGCTTGGACTTAGAGATTTTAGGCCGAGCATATGACAGGCAACTAATATGCTTGGACCAGGAGATTTTCGGTCGAGCATATGACAAGCAGCTTATATGTTCGGACCTGAAGACTTTGGGCCTAGCATATGACAAGTAGCTTATATGCGTGGACCTAGAGATTTTTGACCGAACATATGATAAGCAGCTCATGCACTCAGACCTGGAGACTTTAGGTCGAACATATGACAACCAACTCATATGCTCAGTCTTGTAGAATTTAGGCCGAGCATATGACAAGCAGCTCATATGCTCGGACTTGGAGAGTTTAGGCCGTGCATATGATAAGCAGCTCATATGCTTGTACTGGGAGACTCTGGGCCGAGCATATGACAAGTAGGTCATATGCTCGGTCTTGGAGACTTTGGGCCGAGCATATAACAAGCAGCATATGCTCGGTCTTGGAGACTTTGGACAGAGCATATGACAAGCAACTCATATGCTTAGTCTTGGAGACTTTGGACAGAGCATATGACAAGCAGCTCGTATGCTTGGACCTGGAGACTTTGGGCCGAGCATATGACAAACAGCTCATATACTCGGTTTTGGAGATTTTGGGTTGAGCATATGATAAGCAGCTCATATGCTCGGTCTTTGAGACTTTAGGTTGAACGTATGATAAGCGGCTCATATGCTTGGACTTAGAGATTCTGGGCCGAGCATATGACAAGCAACTTATATGCTCGGTTTTAGAGACTTTGGGCCGAGCATATGACAAGCAGCTTATATGCTCGATCTTGGGGACTTTGGGCTTAGCATATGACAAGCAACTCATATGCTCGGACCTGGAGACTTTAGGACGAGCATATGAAAAGCAGCTCATATGCTCGGTCTCAGAGATTTTGGGTCGAGCAACCAATATTTGGAGTTCTTGGTGGACTTTTGGGCTTCCCTTTTTGAGTTTTCCCTTCTTACGACTTTTTTCTCTCTAGGTCCCCTGGGTTTTTTCATTTGTGGGCCTGATGGGAGTCATAAAATGCATCTTAATAGTACTTATTTGTTAGCATTTTAGGGTTGATAGACGTTTGAATTACACTTTTATACCTTAATAACTCTAAAGTGATATTCTTGAATCATTGACTTATTTCGGTGCATTTTCAGGTACTTTGAGTTCAAAAGAGATGAAAAGCTATCATAGCTTAAAACACGATGCTTCGATGCACATTCGAGTGAGGGCATGGTTGCAGAAGGACAAAATGAAGAGAAACCAAGTCTTAAGTGTGGGTGCTGCGACCTGAAGAAGTCTAAACCTCGGCCTCCAGAACCAAGCCTAAAAGAGCAAGGAAGCCATCAGTGTGCGCCGCGGCCTGGACTAGGCTGAGCCGCGGCGCCCAGAGTATCCACAAGTCAGCTCCAGTGTGCGCCAGGGTGCCCAAAGTCTCCACATTTCAGCACTAGTGTGCGCCGTGGCCTGGACTAGGAAGAGCTGCGGTGCCCAGAAGCTCACCTAACCAAAGACCAGACAGAGCCATGGTGCTAGTAAGTGAGAGCCACGGCGTGCACACGAACCTCTGTTTTCCTAATTAGGGTTTTAGTTGATTTTTTAGACCCAAAACACCCTTGGACCTTTGTATTACAAATAGATCACTTAGGGTTTGATAAAAGGGGACATCATTAAGGCTGGAAAACTCAAGAAGGGTATCACATTCTCTATCAAAGTGTTCTAGCATGAACCCCATGGCCAACTAATCTCCGAGCAAAGCAAAGGGATGAATCTCTAGGTGTAGTTTTTCTTATTTTCCATTGTTGATTCAGTTGTAGTTTGGATTTTCTGTCAAAACATTGTTATGATTTACTCTTTGATTTAATTAGAAGATTTTCTCTTAATCCAGTGATTGTATCTTTATCTTCGATATAAGTCTAGTCATGCTCTTCTTATGTCAAGATTGTTGGATGTGATTGAGTCCGGTAGATTTATCTTTTACGTTTGTCCATTACTGCGATATTGTCATTAAGATATATTGTCGTTTCTTGATAAATCTATAGAATAGCTCATGTGTGCTTAAATCGAAAGTAAAGAGTATTTCATAGCAATTGCATTAGGGTTTACATATGCTTTGATTGAATATTTGCCGATTGCCTGTTTGGGATGTGAAACTAGCAATCGAGATAAAAGCAATTGAATCAAGATCGAAATAAGACAACGAACCTAGGGAGGATTCCCGGATCCTTGTTGTTTCTCTATTATATTCTTCAATCTATTTACATAATTTTCTCATATTACTTCACTATCAAAACACAAATTTTCTAACTTAAACTTTATCGTTTGTGTTAAGGTTTACACTTTTCTTTGTAGTTCGCTTTTCCTCGTGGGATCAACACCTCAACTATACACAATAACGGTGTATTAGTTTGAGTGTAATCAAATTTTGGTGTCGTTGCTGGGAAACACCCTTAAGTACAAGGAAAATTGTCAACTTCGAGACAAGACGGTAATATTGTTCCCTTCTATGAGTTTTTGATTTTTTGATTTTCTTTTATTATTCTGTTTTATTTATTTCCCCTTTAACTCATTTGGTGTATGCTTAAACCAAGAGATTCGCAAGGTAGATTCATTAGAGGACTCGAAATAGAGTTACCCTTTCTTTCCATGTCCGTTAGTGAAACCTCGCCTAGATCAAACCATAGTGCATCCCCAAATGAGAACTTAGAGGATTTTGTTAACATGGCTGATAACCCCACTGAGAATGTTTCTAGGACACTTAAGGATTACTTGCATCCTAGCCGAATAGCCACACCATCATGCATCATGTTTCCAGCCAATACTCACCATCAAGACTTTAAAACAAGGATGATACAATTACTCCCTACGTTTCATGGCTTGGAAAATGAAAACCCATATGTACACATTAGGGAGTCTGAGGAAGTAGTTGTGACTTTTAATAGTCAAGATGCAACTGATGACATCGTGAGACTCAAGTTTTTTCCTTTCACTTTGAAGGATAAAGCTAAGAGTTGTCTATACTTGCTGAGACCATGATCTATTGGGTCATGGAATGAGATGACCCAGGTCTTCTTTAATAAATACTTCCCTCAACATAAGACCAATGTTTTAAAAAGTAAAATCTCCACCTTTGCATAAAAGGACAGTGAGACTTTGTATCAGTCTTGGGAGAGATTTAAGGAGTTGTTGAGTATGTGTCCTCGCCATGGGTATGAGAATTGGCGCTTAGTGAGCTATTTTTATGAAGGACTTACATATAGAGAGCGCTTATTTGTAGGGATGATGTGCAATGGTGAATTTTTACAAAAAGATCCTGATGAGGCCATAAAGTACCTTAATGAGCTTGCTGAAAAAGCTCACACTTGGACTAAACCTAGTGCTACTAAAAGCACAAATAGGTCACGACCTGTAGGAAACCCAAGTGGTGGTGGAATATACCATCTTAGGGAAGAGGACAACCTAAAGGCTAAGGTTGAGATGCTCACTAGGGAGTTAGATGCATTAAAAACTAAAGGCTCAAAGCCAACACACATGGCTAATCAAGCCGAATCTTTAGAACCATGTTTTGTGTGTGGTGGGGTAGGCCATCCCGCTCAAGAGTGCCCCACATTTGTTGATATGAGAGGGATGTATGAGGAACAATATAATGCTTTAGGCATGTACAAAAAGTCTCTTGCACCCTTCTTTAACACCTATAATCTGGGATGGCGCAATCACCCCAACTTTAGCTGGAATTTTGAAAACCAGCACCTTGCACAACCCCCTAGATCATACCATGCACCATATCATGCACCCTCATCCTCTAGGAGTTCTTTAGAAGACACTTTGCATGCTTTCATTGAGGCACAGGGTAAGACAAACCAAAGGTGTGAAGCATTAATTACACAGTTTGTTGAAGAGAATAAGGAAATAATGAGCCAAGTGTCCAAATTAATGGGCTCCTTGAGTGTGAATGAGCGAGGTAAGTTCCATTCCCAAGCTCAGTCCACATCCCATGGTCAACACATGGCACAAGCAAATCTGAAAGATGTGAATGCCATTGTGACAAGAAGTGGTAAGTCATTACCCATCCCAACAACGAACAAATCAGAGGATGTGGAAAAGGGTCAAGGTAGTAGTGATGCCGAGCTACCCAAGGAACCTGAGGTTACCAAGAGCCCTGTTAAGGCACCATTCCCTCAAGCCTTAAAATCAAACAAGAAAAATCTGGACCTAAACAATGAAATCCTAGAGAACCTAAGGCAAGTAAAACTTAATCTTCCTCTTTTGCATGTGATTAAACAAGTTCCTACTTATGCAAAAGCTCTCAAGGATTTGTGTACAATTAAGAGGAAGCACCATGTGAAGAAAACATCATTCCTAACAGAGCAAGTTAGTGCTTTAATTAAGCAAAGGATTCCCCCCAAATACAAGGATCCTGGCAGCCCAACCATTGCATGTAGCATTGGAAATCAGGAGGTTGGACAAGCATTGCTAGATTTAGGAGCTAGTGTAAATCTGATGCCATTTTCTATTTATTTGCAGCTGGGTTTGGGAGAAATCAAACCAACCACTGTGGTATTGCAATTGGCTGACCGTTCAGTCAAAGTACCCCGGGTTGTGGTAAAGGATGTTCCAATTCAAATTGATAAATTTTATTATCCTGTTGATTTCCTAATCCTTCATACTACTTCTGCTGTTGACACTAACTCTAAAATTCCTTTAATTTTGGGTAGACCTTTCCTTGCTACTGCAAATGCTCTTATTAATTGTAGGAATGGACTCATGAAGTTGTCCTTTGGAAACATGACCCTCGAGGTAAACATCTTCAATGTTGCAAAACAACCAGAAAATGATGACGAGAGCCACCAGCTATACATGATTGAGTCACTCATCGATAGGGAAGTTTCTATAGCTCATGAGTTTGATCCTCTTGAGAATTTTCTTGTTAATTCTGAGTTTGATTATGTTAATGATAAATCTGATGTAATTAATATTTGTGCTATTTTTGATAAATATTAGGATTATGGCACTCGAGCATGGCAACCGAAGTTTGAGGAGTTGCCGGAAAGAAGCAAGAAACAAATACCCTCAAGTGTGGAAGAACCCAAAGTTGAATTGAAGCCTCTACCTAAGGGTTTGAAGCATGTTTTCCTTGGTCCAGATCATGCAACCCTCAAGTACCTTCTTACAAAGAAGGATGCTAAGGCATGACTAATACGATGGATCCTACTCTTACAAGAATTGGACATCACCATCAAAGACAAGAAAGGAGTGGAGAATGTAGTGGTTGACCATCTCTCGAGGCTCACATTTGAGGACACCTCTGATGACATGCCAATCAAGGATGATTTTCCCGATGAGAAATTACTCTCTATTACTTCTCTACCATGGTTTGCTCATATTGTGAATATTTGGCTATCGGTGAGATACCAATGGATTGGAGCGCTCAAGACAAGAGGAAGTTCTTGAATGAGGTACGTAACTTTTATTGGGATGACCCCTGTCTTTTCAAGTACTGCCCTAACCAAAGTTTAAGGTGTTGCATCCCTAATGAAGAGATTGCTAGTGTTTTGGAATTTTGTCACTCCCAAACCTGTGGAGGCCACTTTTCAATGAAAAAAACCACTGAAAAAATTTTGCAGTGTGGTTTTTATTGGCTCATCTTGTTTAAGGATGCAAATGTCTATTGTTGCTCATGTGAAAAGTTTCAGAAGTTAGGAGCTGTGTCTCGTCATAATATGATGCCCTTAAACCCAATTTTAGTGATTGGAATCTTTGATTGTTGGGGCATTGATTTTATGGGACCATTTCTTCCTTGCTTCGGATACCAATATATCATTGTGGCAATAGATTGTGTGTCAAAATGGGTAGAGGCAGCAGCATTCCGAAGCAATGATAATAGAATGGTAATAAATTTCTCAAAGAAAATGTGTTATGTCGATTTGGTACACCACGTGCTATAATTAGTGATCGAGGTACACATTTTTGCAACCGTTCTTTTGAAGCTTTGATGAGAAAATATGTGGTGTTACATAAGATCTCTACTGCCTATCACCCTCAGACAAGTGGACAGGTAGAACTTTCAAACAGGTAAATTAAGCAAATTTTAGAAAAAATGGTCAACTCGGATGGCAAGGATTGCTTTTAAAACTCCCTTAGGTATGTCACCTTATAGGCTTGTTTTTGGAAAGTCTTGCCACTTACCTGTGGAGCTTGAGCATCGAGCTTATTGGGCTATCAAGTCTTTCAATTTTGACATAGGAGAAGCGGGTAAGTTTAGGAAATTTCAGTTGACCAAATTAGAGGAGTTGAGAAATGATGCTTATTAGAACTCTAGAATCTATAAGGCTAAAATGAAAGTGTTTCATGATAAAAATATTTTAAGGAAAACATTTAAGTCTAATGATCAGGAATTCTTATACGATTCTAGACTCCATAAGCATGCAGAAAAACTTCGGTCGAGGTGGACCTGTCCTTTTGTAGTGAGGAATGTTTTTGCAAATGGGGCGGTAGAAATAGAGAATACTAGAGATGGTCGGATCTTTAAAGTAAATAGTCAACACCTTAAAATCTTAATCGATAGGCAAGATCCAGAAGTGGAAGACATTCCGCTTATGGATCCGGTCTATTCACCTTAACCAAACCACACATGTATGTTTTTATTTATTTTTCTTTTGTTTTGTTTTTAATTAAGTTTATTTCGATTTTAATTTTTAGTTTTTCTAGTTTGATTTAATTTAATTTTTAGTTTTAGGTGAAATTTTAGTAATTTTTTTATACTTGTATGCCTTTTCTCTCTTTCTGTTTTGCTGTTTTTCAGCCCACTTGCAACAACCCGTGCGCCTAGGCCCACCAGTAGCGCACCGTGCCCTACAGCGTCCGGCCCAGGTTGCCCCTCCTTTGTGCCGCGCCCCATCCCCTTATGCGCTGCAGCGCACAACATCCACATATTTGGGCTTTAGGTCTTCAAAGTTCGGCACACAGCAGCCCAAGCTGCGGCGCCCACCCGAGAATTGGCAATTTTAAACACCAAAATCTGCACTTTCTTCTTGATTTCTCTTTTGTAAACACACAACACACTCATTTCTCTCTCAAACCCTCACTTACCAACTACTTTTACTCAAATTTTCTTGATTCTAATATCATTTCTTAGAGGATTAGCACTAATATTGCAGATTTTGCTGGAAATTTCTCCACAAAGCTTGGTTCTAAGAGGATTTTGGGCTCTTCAAGAAGATTTCAAGTTGGTGGGTACTCTTTCCTTTCTCCAACTTTGGGCATCAAATCAAAATTTCAGCAAGAAGCGCGGCATGCAATTCAAATGGTGGTGCACAATTTTCAGCTTTTGTGCACTTTTGCTTGCAAAAGGAGTTTCATTTACCTCTTCTTTCACATTGAGGTCAATGCTATTTTAAGTTGGGGGTGGAGGAAACATATTTCTTTTTTTTCATTGAACTGCTTGGTGTCATTTTCTCTTTTTGTTTGTTTTTAGCGTGCTTTGTGTTAGCCTTGGAGTCAATTCACATGTCAATGATATGAGTTTAAGAGATACCATATAGCATTTAAAAGAAGTTAAATCTTGCTTCAGTTTGAGAATAATTTAAGTGTCAATCTTCATTTTTTTTGAGACTCTGGTTTGCGGTAAGATTGCATGATTAGTCTAAAATATTTAGAGAAGTTTTATGTGTGATGCTTTGTGAATACTTTTACGGTCTCGACAAGCTATATAACTTATTTGATAACCACTTGAGGCAAATTCCTAGAACGCACGCTACTTAGGATATGATATAGGTAATTTTTTTTGGACCATTTGAGCCTTTCAAACTTACCCTTGCTATATTTTTTTTTGCTAGTCACCTGTTTGAGCCTCTTTCTTGAAAAAGAATTTGAGCCTTGTTTCTTTTGATAACCCATTTACTTACCTTCATGAGCCTAAAAATATTTTATCCTTATTCTTCTTTTAAAAGAACTTAGTTATACACATTTGTTGAGAAGCACTTAAGAGGAGTAAGGATGGAAATATAAAAAAAAATATATATTACTACCATAACCCGAGTACATTAAAGGAGATAAGTTGGGGGTTGTTGAAAAGAAAAGAAAAAAATGAAAAAGAAGGTGAATGGTCTTATGCCAAAGAAAGAAGAAAAAAAGAATTGAATTATGGCAAAGAAAGAAGAAAAAAATGGTGATTTATTGAGAAAAATGCTCGAAAAAAAGAGTTGGATGTTGAAGTAAGGTTATCCAGTGCTTAAAATAGGTTGTGTTTAAAACTAAGAGATTAAGTTCTTTTACTTGTTGAATCCTTCCCGTTCTTTCTTAACCTTTACCTTAGCCTAACGTTACAAGCTTATTAAAGACCTATTGATCTAAGGTGGTGCGATTTTTCTACAATAGTGGAGAGTGATTTGAAAAGTGAGCCTATGGAGCTTGTTTTTGTGATTGATGTCACGCAAATTAAATATTTTAGAGGCCAAGACTTGTATTCATGAATGTTATGCATAAAATCATCCGGGTGTTCGGATTAATGGGTTGTGGTAAGATGGATGTTAAGAGTCGATAACAATTTTAAGATTCATGTTTGGATTACTTTTGGACTTCGATGATATTTAATGATTCTATGAGCTATGTGTGATGTACGATTTTTGAGACAAAAGGTGAATTACTCTTGGTTTAACACTAACATTACTTTACTTTGTTTTGATTCCTACCATAGAATTCATTTCATATTGTCTTGTTTTCGCTTGAATTGCTAGGGACAAGCAATAAACTAGTTAGGGCTTATGATGAGAGTCATAAAATGCATCTTAATAGTACTTATTTTTTAGCATTTTAGGGTTGATCGAGGTTTGAATTACACTTTTATACCTTAATAACTCTAAAATGATGTTCTTGGATCATTGACTTATTTCAGTGCATTTTCAGGTACTTTAAGTTCAAAAGAGATGAAAAGCTATCATAGCTTAAAGCACGATGTTTCGATGCACATTCAAGTGAGGGCATGGTTGCAGAAGAACAAAATGAAGAGAAACCAAGTCTTAAGTGTGGGCACTGCGGCCTGAAGAAATCTAAACCTCGGCCTCCAGAACTAAGCCCAAAAGAGCAAGGAAGCCATCAGTGTGCGTTGCAGCCTAGACCAGGCTGAGCTACGGCACCCAAAGTCTCCACAAATCAGCACCAGTGTGCGCCATGGCCTAGACTAGGCAGAGCCGCGGCGCCCAAAAGCTCACCTAACTAAAGACCAAACTGAGCCGCAGCGCGCGCACAAACCTCTATTTTCCTAATTAGGGTTTTATTTGATTGTTTAGAACCAAAACACCCTTGGACCTTTGTATTATAAATAAATCACTTAGGGTTTGATAAAAGGGGATATCATTAAGGCTGGAAAACTCAAGAAGGGTATCACATTCTCCATGAAAGTGTTCAAGCATGAACTCCATGCCTAACTAATCTCCAAGCAAGGCAAAGGGATGAATCCCTAGGTGTTGTTGTTCTTATTTTCCATTATTGATTTAGTTGTAGTTTGGATTTACTATCAAAACATTGTTATGATTTACTCTTGGATTTAATTAGAAGATTTTCTCTTAATCCGGTGATTGTATCTTTATCTTTGATATAAGTCTAGTCATGCTCTTCTTATGTTAAGATTGTTGGATGTGATTAAGTACGATAGATTTATCTTTTAAGTTTGTCCATTACTGCAATATTAGCATTAAGATATATTGTCTTTTCTTGATAAATCTATAGGATAGCTCATGTGTGCTTAAATCAAAAGTAAAGAATATTTTATAGCAATTGCATTAGGGTTTACATATGCTTTGATTGAATATTTGTCGATTGCCTATTTGGGATGTGAAACTAGCAATTGAGATAAAAAAAATTGAATCAAGATTGGAATAAGACAACGAACCTAAGGAGGATTTCCAGATCATTGTTGTTTCTCTATTATATTCTTCAATCTATTTACACAATTTTCTCATATTACTTCACTATCAAAACACAAATTTTCTCACTTGATCTTTATCGTTTGTGTTAAGGTTTACACTTTTATTTGTAGTTTGCTTTTCCTCTTGGGATCGACACCTCAACTATACACAATAACCACGTATTATCTTAAGTGTAATCAGGGCCACTTAAGGCCTTTTCCCCTTGGGCCCTTTGGGGATTTTCTTCTTGGGCCACTTAGAGCCTTTTCTTTCTGGGCCCTTAAAGGTTTTCTCATTTCAGGGTGTCAAAAGGCATTTAATGGGAGACGACTACTTTTTGATGGCGGCATGCATTTATTTGGTTGCCTAATTTTCGCTTAGGGGAGAGTGAACGGCGCGTAGGGTTCAGTAGGCGCCATACCTTTACAACAGTTAGACACTTGGGGGAGAGCAACGGTGTCTTAGTGACACCAAGAGTCACGTCTCTTTAACTGTAGGGAAATTAATGGCCCTCATTTTTATGTCTTCAACTCTATATAAGGGTGGTTCCTTCTTTTCTTCTACTCATTTCACTTCTTGCTTTCTTACTTTGAGCTTTTGAGAGAAAAAGATATTTTGAGAGCACACGGAGTCGGTTTCAAAATTTGGAAGGAGAAGTTGGGAGGTTACTCGGAGTTAGTCGAGATCCTAGAAGAGTTTGAGGTCGAGTGGTGATCGTTGGAGGAGTGCTTGCGGCGAGGAGACCGAGGTCGTAGACACAAGTTGTGAGCAATCTTTTGGTGAGTCGTTCTACCCCTTACCATGTCTAGGGTAGGTGAGCCTATGGTTAGTAGTGGTAGTGAGGACAGTGGGGATCTGTCACGGGGGCTGGAGGCCATAAGTGTCTCCTCTAGTGAGGACGAATCCTTAGTGGAGTTCATTCCTCGATAGGGCCCACTTGATATGGTTCCCTTCGTCCCTGGGGAGGAGGGTGAAGAAAATGAGGATGGCTCCTCTTTTGATGATGAGGACAAGGCCAAACAGATGCTAGCAGAGATCAGGGGGAATATTGTGGTTGAGGAGAGGGAGCAATGGTCGTACGCGGCTAGCTCCATGGCCAACATTGTGGGGAAGGAGAATCTCGAAGTTATGAGGAGAGTATACCATATTCCAGTAGAGTACGCCCTCAGGGCAGCAGAGGGTGGAGAGATTGCTTATGACACTCTCTCGAGCCGCATGCCTTATGAACTGTACGTTTACTAGTAGCATATGAAGGTCGGGCTTAGGTTTCCCTTCTACCCTTTCTTTTGCACGGTGCTGAGATATTTTGGTATAGCAATGTGCCAATTGGTGCCCAACTCGGTGCACCTTATCATGGCCTTCATAGGGGTTTACACGGAGGTGGGTGACCTGATGAAAATTAATGTATTCAAGGCCCACTTCCAAATGAGCAAGCATAAGCAGATTGGGTGGGTGGTGGTCAGCTCGATGGCTAAGAGGAGAGTATCGAAGAGAAAGCCATCCTCGATCCAGAAATGGAAGGAATAATTTTTCTTCGTTCGAAGTGCCAAAGCTTCCAAGTCCTCCTCACCTAGAGCCTAGATCGTGCGGGAAAATGTAAGAAGTGGCACCTCCTACACCAAGAGCAGGAGACGCTGAGGGTAATGCTGGTCGCGGCCTTTGATGTTGAAGTTCTTTATGACAACGAGGAGTTAGCAAAGAACGGCCTTTGCCCCGTGGTAAGTGTGGAGCATGGTAATCTCGTAGTTTTTCTCTTTTCTTTTTCTTTGAATTTATTTCCTTCCTCTACATTTTAAGTTTGATATTAATTCTTTTTTCCCTATGTGCAGAGATGGAGTTGGCGGCCAAGGCAAATGAGAGGGCTATGAAGATTGCCCAGGAGAATAAGAAGGCCTCCTAGGGGAAAGACCTGGTACCGACCTAAGGTTCGAAGAAGAGGGCTGAGGTATCTTTTCCCGTTCCCTTTGCAGCCTTCTCCGGAGCTAAGGGTTCCACCGATGGTGCCTTAAACTGAGCCCCCTCAAGGCCCGTCCTCATCCAGAGGGGTTCCTGCATCTGCGACCTCTTTCACTCTTCGGTGGGCGCTAAAGGTTGATGATTCAATCTTCACCCACCCGCGGGTAGCCCGAGAGCACCTTATCATAGGGATCCCTCCCCGTGATATGCTTGAGCTCTCTCAAAAGCACCTCAAGGGGCTATGCTCCGCAACTGAGGCCCTGAAATCTCAGGTATTTAATTTTTGATTATTTTCTTTGGTTTCTTCTTTAACTTGTTTCTTTTCTAATGACAGTTCGTGTTTGTTGTAATCTAACGTGCTCTTCAACGTGCTATCCCGTCGATGCATGGATTTGGAGAAAAAACTGGGGAATTTCTAGCAGAGGCTGGATGAGAGCTGCGAGCTCATCTAGGCACTCCAAACTTCCCTGGTTGTGGTTGAAAGGGCTAGGGAGGAGGCGACGGCCAAGACTTCCAACGCTCGGTTGGGGATGCCCTTAAAGCTTAGAAGGACGCGGCCCTTGCCTCAGAGCGACAGATAAAGGAAGAGGCTGCTGAGGCTACTTAAAAGGCCATAGAAGAGGTCTCAGCTTCTTGGGACTACGAGTTTTATCAGGAGGCCCTAGTGGAGGAGGCTGGGCAGTAACACTTCGACGGCTTTTGTTAAGCCAAGAGAAAAACTAAGGCTTTCTTCCCCGGAGTCTACTTCTCTGGTTTGGAGCTGGGAGGCTTCGGGATAAGAGGAGGGGGTTGCAGTTGGTGCTGGGGATAAGGATGAGGAGGAGGAGGGCAAGGGGATGAGTTTGGGAGGCACTTGAGGACGAGCCTCCCCATGACGATTAGGATAGTTTTTTTTCTTTTTATTTTTTTTTTTGTAGATTGGGGTTGATTGTACCCATTTTTTGTAACTGTACTTTAATGAAACTCTGGTTTTTTAATTTTTTCTTTCTTATTTCTCTTACATGTTTTACAATTTTCAATAACGGGTCGGAGTGAGCTAAGCCTAGAGACGGGTTACTGAAGAACTTGTGGAGGTTTTTCGCGTTCCAGGTGCGCGAGATAGACTTGTCACTTAACTCCTCAAGTTCAGAGGTCTAGGGTAACCTGAAGTTTCTGTCTCGAACCCGTGAGTTATGGTACTAGGCTACCCTCTGCTCATACGCAGCTAGGCGAATTTGGGCTCTATCTCGGGCTTCGTCGATAAGGCCGACGTTCATTCGCAAGCCCTCCTCATTGTCATTGTGTTTCAAGTGTTGCACGTATAACGATGTTATCTCAATTTCAAGGGGGCTAACTGCTTTCGAGCCGTATACCATGAAGAATGGGGTCTCCCCTGTTGGCTTATGAGCGGTCGTCTGATATGCCTAGAGGATGTTGGGGAGCTGGTCAGCCCATCGTTTATCTGCTTTGTCAAGTCTTGTCTTGATGCCTTACAGAAGCGTTCTATTGGTCACTTCAGCTTGGCCATTAGCTTGCGAGTACCCAACGAATGAGAACCGATGCTTGATGTGGAGTTTTTCGCAGAATTTCTTGAATAGGATGCTATCAAACTGCTTACTGTTATCGGTTATCAACACCCGAGGTATACCGAACCGACATATGATGGACTTCTATACAAAGTTTCGGGTCGATGATCCATTATTCTGGCAAACGGTTCCACTTCAACCCACTTGGTAAAATAGTCAATGGCTACAATGAGATGCTTTCTTTGTCAGGAGGTTCCTGTGAAGGGACCGAGTATGTCCATTCCCCACATGGCGAAGGGGAGGGGGTGCGTGATTAAGGTGAGAGGATTGCTTGGTTGGCGAGACATAGGAGATTATTGTTGGTAGCTTTTGCACTTTTAGACCAAATTTGCGGTGTCTTTCTTCATCCCGAGCCAGTAATATCCCTGCTGAAGCACTTTGAGGGCTAGGGCCTGGCCCCTGAGGTGATTCCAGCATATCCCCTCGTGGACTTCCTGAAGAGCATAGTCAGCTTCAACCGGATTAAGATACCTCAGGTAAGGCGTGGTTAGGGCCCTTTTGTACAGTTTTCTGTCTATGATCGTGTATCGGGATGCACAGGAGATGAGCTTCCTTGCTTGGTTTTTTTGCTCAGGGAATTTTTAGTCTCTCAAGTACCGAAGGATTCGATCCATCTATGTTTCTTCTTTTATCATTGGCAGCATCAGAGCTTCATCAATGCTCGGGATGGTGAGGGTCTCGAGGTATATGGCTTGAGTTAGCTTAAGATGTTGAGAAGAAGCCAGCCGAGTCAAAGCATCCGCTTTAGAATTCTCAGCCCCTGGGATATGGGTTATCCAAAATGTTTTGAATCTGGCAGTGAGCTTCTTGCCTTTTTTCAAGGTATCGAGCGATTTTTTCTCCTCGGGCCTCGAATTTCCCCGTTAGTTGATTTACCACCAGTTGTAAGTCACTGTACGCGTCCAAAGTCTTGGCGGCCACCGCATTTAGCAGCCTCAAACCGACGAGTAGGGCTTCATATTCTACCTCATTTTTGGAGGCTTTGAACTCGAACCTCAGGGTATATTCGATGACGAAACTGTCCGGGCTACAGAGGATAAGTTTTGCCCCACTCCGAGTAATGTTCGAGGAACCATCCACATGAAGGGTCCACCCTGTAGTTTGCTTATCTGGTTCCTAACTTGACCACTCATTTGGATATATTTCGAGGATGATACCAGATATCAAACTCCCTGAGCTCTACAGACCACTTGACCATTCTTCTGAAGACATCTGGGTTGTGCAGAACTTATCTCAAGGGCTGCTTTGTCAGGAGGACGATAGTGTGCGCTTGGAAATATGGCTGAAGTTTTCATGCTGCCACTATGAAAGCATACGCTACCTTCTCTATCGGAAGATACCTTGCTTCTGCTTCGTGGAGGAACTTACTGACATAATAGATAGGCTTTTGGATGCCTGCTTCTTCTCGGATCAAGACGGAGGCTATGGCGTCTCATCCAGCTGACAGTTATAGGAACAACTCCTCACCTAGAAAGGTTTTGATCAAGAGTGGGGGCAATCTCAGAAACATTTTTAGCTCTTCAAACACTTGCTGACAGTCTTATGTCCGGACGAAATCCTTCGCCTTCCTGATGACCTTGAAGAAAGGGAGGCATTTCTACGCGGATTTGGACATGAATCGATTTAGGGCTGCTATTCGCCTGGTGAGCTGTTGCACTTCCTTTATGGTCTTGGGAGGGGCCATATCGGGGCCATATCGAGGATAGCCTTTATCTTCTCGGAGCTAGCTTTCATCCCTCTTTGAGTGACCATGAAGCCCAAGAATTTTCCTCTGGTTACTCCGAATATGCATCTTACTGAGTTTAGCCTCATCTTGTATTTGTGCAATACTTGGAATGCCTCTTCTAAGTCAGAGTCGTGGTTTCTAGATTTGGTGCTGTTGACCAACATGTCATCTACGTAGACTTCCATGTTCTGCCTAAGCAGCAATGTTGAATTTGGATATGTAGGCCTGGAGCCTCTCCCCTCGATGTTGGATGATATTGAATAAGCTTTTAGAGGTTTTCTTCGGCCCCTTGCTATTGAGAAAGTGAAAGGCAAAGGCGTAACTAAACTCCCTGAAGTTGCCAATACTCATTGGCTTCAAGTGTGAATCCCACGTGCTGGCGGCTTTCTTGAGCGTTAAGGGGAAGATGCGACACATGATTAGGTCAGAATGTCGATGCAGCATCATGGTCGTTTTGTAATGCTGTAGGTGGTCTAGTGGGTCTACCGAACCGAATAACGCTTTGATTTACAGCATTCTGAAGTTAGGTGGATGCGGGGTCTCGAGGACATCTTCCATAAACGAAGGGTCTTGGACATTAAGTTCATCCAAATACTATGGCTTCGGTGCTTAAGATCTTTGTCAATTTTTTCTTCCATCTCTTCGATTCGCCTGTCTAGGTTAAGGTTATTTTTGGAGGAGAAATTTTCTTTAGACCGACCGACGCATGGTAGTGAAGGTTCAGCAATGGAATGGCTGTCAATCGGGAGCTCACTACCGGAGGATTTAGTTTGTCTAGGAATCTTGCAAGAAGAAGGAGGCGAGGGTCGTCGGCCCCCCTTCCGGACTTCGATGACCAGGTCAACTATTAATCAGGAAAGTTCCTGGAACTGGGCTTAGGTCACTGGGGCGGTCAAACAATCCGTGGTTGCTCTTTTGGGGTCAGGGGAGTCTGCTCTCGAGTGGCAAGGGCACTGCTCTTCGATGGGAGGTTGCAAGTCTGTCCCAAGGGTCATGCACTCAGATATCATGGGGAATCGCGACCTGGATTATTGGCTTAGGGTGTGGCTCCGGATGGGGCGGAGCACTCTGTAGGGGCTCCCTTACTGCCTTTTTTCACAGTGTCTCTGGGCGGCATGGCAATAGATGAGTTATTTATACTTCTTCGCTTTTGCTGTAAGCGAGAGATATGCAATTCCCACAAACGGCGCCAATCTGTTGATGCCAAGAAACGACCGTTGACCTGGAGGTTAGTACTTTTTTGAATCTGCACAAGTAAGACAGGGTGAGCTAGAGAGCCACCGAAAGAAAAGAGGGGGGCAGCCTCCAGGGACACTCAGATGCTCTTATCAATACCGGGTTATCAGAAAAAGGATAGTTCTAACTAGTGTAATGAATTTGTGGAAAACTGAAGATGATTTGGATTCACATACCTTGGGCCTTTTATAGTATTCTGGGGCAAGGTCGACCACATGGGAGGGATGGTGCAATCTTTGAAATCTCGTGTTTCTGCTGTGAGATCGTGTGTTCAAGCGTGGTTTAGTTCGTTAATCTTGATTTGACGTGACGATTGTGTGATCCATCCGTTCCATGTGCCCTCTGGTCACAAGACGATTGTGTGTCAACATGTTAGAGGCCTATTAGTGACAGGTGGCTCTGCGTGTCGATGATCTATTGGTTGTAGGTGACTCCACGTGTCGAAGGCTTATTGGTTGTAGGTGTGGTGGGCTCCATCAGTTTCAATATTCCCATATGTTTTAAAATTGATTAAATATGATCCTCTTTTTTAATAGTGTTTCTAATAATACTTTCTAATTATATTTTCGATTAAATTTAATAATACACGTGTTAACTCACAATCAACTCATTTGACTATTAAAATGTGAAAAGACAAAAATGATTTTCTCTCTTATTTTATCTTCTCTCTTTAAGGCAGAACGTTGATTTAAGGAGAGAAAATAATGAAGATATAAGAGAGTATTTTTTCTTTCCTCATTTCAGTGGTCACATAGTTGACCATGAGTGTCGCATTAATTGACCGTAAGTATCGCATGTGTGCATTATACTAAATTCGATTGAAAATGTAGTAAAAAAAGATAATGTGAAATGTAGTAAAAAAAGATAATTTGAAATATCTTTAAAACAAATGATTCTATTTGACCGATTTTAAAACTTAAGTGGGAAATTAAAACAATGACTAGAATGCAAGAGATTGTGATCTAATTAAAGCCAACTTAAAACCATATTTTTGCTTCAACAATTTTAAATTGTCTTTAATCAATTATCAAACAACACCAATATCCCTTTATTTAATCTTATTTATCTTTCATAATAGTTCTCTCTTCTAACAATCATAATTAACCTAATATATTATTCTAGAAAAAGATGAGTCTTCAATGGTTAACACACTTCGTAACTAGACCTGGGTCCCCAAATGGCCCGTTTTGAATATTAATTGTGAGATAAGGGCCTTGATTGCCAGGAGCCCTCAATAAAGTAAAGTAGGCTTCAAATTAGCATTTTGTTGGTGCAATCCCCTCGGTGACTTTAATCTCCTTTTAAAATTTGGATCTTATTGTACTTTATGCCTCATCGGAAAAATAAAATAAATTAAGCATGTATTTCTTCTTTACTTTTTTTTTATTGTATTTAGTAGTCATAGTCGATAGATACTAGGATCATGAGATAAATTTAATCAATTGAATACTTGAAATAAATCAACATGTGCATAGGAAGAGAAAAAGTTTATGACAATTAATATTTGTCACAAAAGTCTCCATCCTCGATAGAGATCCGAAATTCCTAACGTAATGGAATCGAGTTTGAAAGAGATTGTGACAAGGATAGGACCATAAAAAGTTTTCGTCGAATTTAGGGACGGGAACGACAATTTCCAAACCCGATTCGTAATCTACATTATATTATGTTATATTGTTTATTTATTAATATATTAGTATATAATTGATATAGTTCAAAAAACTTTCATCTAATAACATGATGACATGTGGCACCCTCTAAGGACAAGAAGGTAACTTCATAAACAAGACAGATTAACCAGTCAAATGGTTATACGTATGGTGAAACAATAATCTCGCATCAAAACCCTAATTCTACTACAGTACTCCAACCTATGGAAACTTTAGTCCTATCAGAGCATTTTAGTCTATGAAAACTCTAATCCTACTATGACACTTATCATCAATCTCTTTCCTAATTGGACTCAGCTCCAAGACTCTATATAAAGGGGCTCTCATTAACACCGGTACACAATTCATAACCATGTAGCCTTTTTACTCTCTATATTCTTCAGCCTTCAAATCACTAACTTAGGCATCATAGAGTCCTCCAGGAGGCACAACCCCTCCAGCCTTTCGGCAACTCATTAGGGTTTCTCCTGTCATTGTGTGCACAGGTACTCCATTAGGTCTGTTCATTTGCCTGATAGATTTTTGGCATTAACAAATTGGCACTGTCTATGGGAAGCATTATAAGAACTCATTGTTCTAGATGCCGCCCAAAAATACTTCCAGGAATGTCGTGACCTCAACCATCGCCGCTACGACACCATTGCTGTAAACACAACCACCACTTAGACCTCAACCAGTCATAGCCTACGCATTGGTCTTGAAGTCCACACAATTCTTAAACATGCTGCCACCAGCTAAAATCCAAACTATTTATCCAGCGAGTGGTTGCGGTAGGATCAATAATCCCAATCAAATCACCAGATTCACCACCAAGTCCAGGCAAAGCCAAATGCCCCAGTCACAAAAAGATAATTCATGGAACTCACATAGCTGGTGGCTGACCTAGTCGCTAAACTTGGGGACCAAGCCCATGCCATTCAGCCTTAAGTGCTGCAACAAAGCCCTCGAGCAATTAGGCACCAGAACTTAAACAACATGCTTATACCTCGGACCATAAGTCCACCATAGGGTCTTCCCCTACTAACCATGGACCAAAGTCTCGAGGTTATCTCCTTTCACTCAAGAAATCTTAGACGCGAAAATTATCAACTCTTTCAAAGAACTTAGACGTGCCTTTGCCTGCACTTCCCTGGCAGCAGAGGTCCAAGGAAGACATCTGAAAGCCTCTTCAACATTATCCAGTGAAGAGGTGAACAGCTTCGTGAGTACATCTCACGCTTCAACACAATAGCATCAAAAATCCCTGACTTAACTTAAAGATCTAGATCATCCCATTCAAAAATGGGCTCAGGTCAGGGAAATTTAGCTCCAAGCTCACCTGGTGCCTAACCAAAGACATAAATGAAATACTCGACCGAGCCGAGGAATACATACTTGCTGAAGAAGACCAAGTGTTCGAAAGGAAATGGGAAGAGAGCAGAGAAAAGCGAAAAAAGGGAATAGTCTGAACCGAAGAATGACTTGAGGAAGAAGCCTCACAAAGATGAAAACAAAAGAACTCGTCAAATGTTCAACAACTACACACCACTCAATACTCCTAGGGCCGGCATACTAATATACATCCGAGACCGAGAATTTTTTCATTGGTCCTTAAAACCCATGAACACCAACAAAAATAAAGACCAGTCCAGATGGTCCCACTTCCACAAAGACCATGGGAATGACACCAAGGAGGCAAAGCCCTTAAAAACCAAATAGAGTCCCTTATCCCTCGAGGATACTTGAAGGAATACACATGGACTCTGCTTTCTGAGGGAACAAGAGGGAGCACTCAATGTGAAGCCCTTAGCGCACCACCAAACGAAGCCCTAGGCACAGCACCGAACGAGGCCCTAGGTGAAGTCCTATGAGAAATACACAAGATGACAGGTGCTAACAAGGTGCAAGAAAATATTAGACCACCATTATCAACACCAATAACACTATCTTCGGAGGCCCTGTAGCTGGTGGACAATCAATCCAAGAAAGAAAGGCCTATGTTAGGTCAGTTGCCTTCCTCAGTGGGCCTAATAAGAAAGCAAATATCGATCACGTAATTTCTTTCACGGACAAAGATTTGGAAGGACTGTAGACACTGCACGACAACGCCATAGCCATCACCTTGCTAATTAGGAACTACAATGTAAAAAGGATCTTAGTCAACAATGGGAGCTCGACCAACATTATGTATTTTCACACCTTTTAGAAGATGAAGCTCAGTGATGATCAGCCCAAACCAGTAACATCTCCGCTATAGGGATTCTCAAGAGAACCAATACTCCCTGAAGGCAACATTATGCTACCTATTACAGCAGGTTCAACTCTAAAAAAAACCATTGTCATGACCACATTCTTGTTCGTCAAACACCTGTCCTCCTACAATGCTATAATTGGAAAACCAAGTGAGAAGGCAATGAAGGCTGTCGTTTCCATATACCATATAAAGATGAAGTTCCCCATTGAGAACAGAATCGAGGAAGTTCGAGGAAACAAGAAAACAACCTGATCTTGCTACCTCGGTTCCATCAAAGGACACAAAAAGATGAGGCCTTGCCTCTTAAAAATGAGGACTTATAGGATGAATTCAAAGCTTCAAAGGGCCAACCCATAAAATAATTGATTGTCATCCCCCTGAATGAAGAAGAAGACCACAAAATTGTGCAAATCAGGTCTAATCTATATGATGAATTTATAGCGTCTTTGATCCTTTTTCTTTGAGAAAACCAAAACATTTTTGCTTAATCAATCTTAGATATGCCTGGAATCGAACTACAAGTCATCACTTATAAGTTGAATATAGATCCGGACCACAAGCCTGTAGTACAGAAGAAAATTTCATTCACCCTTGAGAGACAGAAAGAAATCAAGGAGGAAGTTGACAAGCTCCTAGCAGCTAGATTTATCTCGGAGGTCCACTACCTAAATTGGGTCACCAATGTGGTTATGGTGAGGAAAACAAATGGAAAGTAGAGAATTTATATTGATTTCACCGACCTTAAACAAGGCATGCCCAAAGAATAACTTCCCACTACTAAGGATAGACTAGTTAGTTGATGCCACCTCAGGGTATGAGCTACTCAGCTTCATGGATGCCTATTCAGGATACAACCAGATCCTTATGCACGAGTCAAACCAGTTGAAGACCACCTTCGTTGCCAACAATGGCCTTTATTGTTACAAAGTTATGCCCTTTGGGCTAAAAGATGCAAGGGCAACCTATTAGCGACTGCTCAACAAGCTCTTCAAAGAACAGATCCGAAAGAACATGGAAGTCTATGTTGACGACATGATTATTAAGATCTCTAAGTCTAAATACCACATAGTTGACGTTGAAAAAGCCTTCAGAGTACTTATACATTACTAGATAAAGCTCAATCCAGGAAAATGCGCATTTGGAGTTATTTCAAGCAAATTCCTCGAATTCATGATCACTCAGGTAGCAAAATGTTGGATATGAACCTTCCACGAAGCATTAAATAAGTCCAACAATTAATAGGGCCCATTGTCACCCTCAACCACTTCATGTTTAAATCCGTCGAGAAATTTCTACCAATCTTTAAAGCACTGGAAAAAAGCTAAAGATTTTGCATGGATGAAGAATGTCAGGCATCCTTTGAAGAACTCAAGGATTATCTAAACTTGCCACCTCTACAAACCAAGCCTACTGAAAGAGATAAGCTATTCCTTTACACTGCTGTAAACCCTATAGCCATTGCCTCTATATTGATCCGAGAAAAGGGTGGAGTCTAGAGACCTATCTACTATGTCAATCGGGTTCTTCAAGAAGTGAAAACTCTATACCTCCCTATTGAGAAACTAGCTTAAGCCTTCCTTTTCACACCAAGGAAGCTACGACCATACTTCCAATCCCATACCATGATAATCTTATTAACCAATCGCTAAGGCAAGTACTGCATAAATCATACATTTTCGAAATACTGGTGACATTGTCCCCTATAGAACTAGGAGAGTTAGACATCTATCACAAACCTCGAACGACCATTAAAGCTCAAGCTCTAGCCATTTTTATTATAGAAAGTACACTTCTTGAAGAGCCCACCGAGAGGCATGAGTGCAAAGATAATGATAGGTACTCAGTTGGACACTCTTTGTTGGTGGGTTTTCTAACAGTACTGCTAGTGGTGCTGGCCTTATCCTCACAAGGTCCAAGGGTTTCACAGTTGAGTATGCACTAAAGTTCGAGATCAAAGCCTCTCACAATGAGGTCCAGTATGAGGCCTTTCTCGTAGGGATGAGATCAGCAAAATCATTAGTTGCCCAAGACTTAGAAGTCCGCAATGACTACCAAGTGGTGGTCAACCAAATGACAAACATGTATGAAGAAAGATGAGCTAAGATCATCAGGTACCTAGAAAAGACCCGAGAATTATCCGTAACTTTGAAGAGATTCTGAATCTCTCAAGTGCCCTAAGCACAAAATTCCAAGGTAGATGTCCAAGACTGACTCACCTCTTCTAGAAAATTGAATTTCACTCAGATTGTTTATTTGGACACGCTTGCTGCACCCAACATAGAAGAGTCGCCAATCTTGCCCATCACTGAAGAGCTTACCTGGATAGACCCGATCCTTCAGTACTTGTGGGATAGAAAACTCCTCATGTAAAGGAACGAAGTAAAAATATTCATCTCTTGCTTCTCGTGATTCATTGTCATCAATGGCTAGCTATATAAGAATGGGCTCACTACCCCTACCTGAAGTGCTTCGGTCCCACAAATGTAGATTATGTCCTCTGAGAGGTTCACGAAGGCATTTGTGATAATCACCTGAGGGGTAGAGCCTTAGCTTATAAAATCCTCAGACATAGATACTATTGGCCTAAAAGGCTATAAGAAGTTACTTATATAGTCAATAAGTGAAAAAGATGTCGAGAATACACCTCGATCTCACGTCAGCCTTCTAATCCACTAACATCAATCATAAGTACTATTCCCGTGGCCATGTAGGGATTTAACATCCTCGAACCATTCCTAGAAGCTCTAAGATAGAGAAAATACTTGATAGTGGCCATCGACAACTTCACCAAGTGGATAGAGGCTAAACTACTTACAAAATTCATTTACCACAAAATAGGCGAGTTTGTGTGGAAGTAGATCATGTGCAAATTTGGGATACCGAGGATTCTCACCACTGATAATGGGAAGCAATTCAATAGCACCTGATTCAAGTCATTCTGTTAAGATCTCAGGATCAAGCATCGATTCACCTTGGTAGGTTATCCTTACGCAAATGGGTAGGCCGAGTTTGACAACAGAACTCTTATACAGGGAATCAAGTAAAAAACTTGAAGATGCTAACAAATAATGGCTCAACCAGCTACCTAATGTCCTCCAGGCCTATTGGACGACTACCCGAACTTCCACAGGTGAAACACCATTCCTCTTGGCCTACGGATCTAAGGCACTTATCGCTCTCGAGATTGAAACCCCATCATTCCTAGTGCTACACTTCAACCCTAGGGAAAATTAAAACGACCTCCAAATGAATGTTGACTTGATCAACGAAGCAAGGGATAAGGCTCAAATCAAACTCACTATCGACCACCAGAGCGTAGCTCGATATTACAACCCTCGAGTCAGAGACAAAAAATTTAGACTTGGCGACTTGGTGATCAGAAAGAAAGAAGTCTCCCATTAACGAGAAATGATGAAACTTATCCCGAACTAGGAAAGGCCTTATCGCATTCGGAGAATCTATTGAGTCGGTACATTCGAGCTTGAAGATCTTAATAGAACTCCAATACCTCAAACTTGGAACGCTGAGAATCTTTGTAGATTTTATCAGCAGTATGTTCTATTTTCTATAATTTTGTAGCTTCAATGTATTATCAATAAAATCAGTTCATTTACATTCAAAGACTAGTATATGACAAAAGGGTCAGACTTTGTCACAAAAATCTCGAGGAGAAAGCCCCGAGCTGTTCCTTTCCAATGACCATTCTCACAAAATTCCTGAGGGGAAGCCCTGAGCTATTCCACTTTTCATGACCATCCTCACATGACTCCTAAGGGAAAAGCCTCGAGCTGTTCCCCTCTATGGGACCTTGTTAACCAAAATATTCCCAAGAAGAAAATCTTGAGCATTTTACCTTATACTATTTTTATAAAAAGCAGAGTGCACCAAACACCTTGAATCAACAAGTATGAAAATTTCAAACCCTCGTCCCACGAGGTCCTCAGGGCACAACCTTCAAGTGCCGAACTTTATGACTTGTGAAAATTTCACAAGTTAATATACTAAGGCATATTGGGATAGTCAAACAAGGAAACAAAATTGTGCAAACAAGACAAGCCTTTTGTTCATCAAAATAAGTTTTTATATAAGGATCCCTCAGGCCAAGAACAAGAACAAAGAAAGAAGTAAAATTCTAAGTCCCTAAACCTCGGGATCCTTAGGCATGTCATCAGCTCCTTCATGTTTAGCCTCAGTCTTTTGGCTACCCTCGGCTATGGTTGCCTCGTCATTAAGGAGAATGATGCCAGAAAGATCAATGTTAGGGTAAGCCTTAGCTACTTTGGCCTTCACATCCTAGAAGCCCTGTATGAGGTAGCCCTCAACCTCATCAGCAATATAGTCCTTAAACTCTTTTAAGGCCTTGTAGTCCACTAAATCTCCTCTCGAAGCCAAGCCACTTCTGTCTCCATTACTGAGGTCTTCTTGTACCGAGTAGCCAGGTCAGCCTCGAGCTGAGCAATGTGGAGGTTACGCTTTGTTAGTATATTTTTCGTATCAACAAAATGACATGAGTGCACACCCCCAAAAACACTGGACTGTGAACATACAAAGGCTTAAGCTCAAACACTTAGAATAAAATGTGGAAAAACAACAAGGTGGACAACTATTATCTTCAAGAATAGCTCCTCTGCCATATTGACGAAGACATCCTAATCCTCGGAGTCCAACTCCACCTTTTCCCTTGGTGAGATACCCTTTTATCAAGCGCTTTCGAGCCACCTTAGGGAACCCCATCTTTGAGTCACTTATCCTAATTAACCAGTCTGGGACAAAGACATCTGTCTAAGAAGGCTGAGAAAGGGGATCGAACAAGAACATCCTAATCCTTAACACCACACCACCAGGGGAAAGAGCCCCTTCTGAACCTTTATAAGAAAAAGGAAATTTAGAAATCCTAGAGCTAGAAGACCCCCTATGCCTCTTCTCAATACTACAAGAGGTTCCAATGTATCCACCTTCAGCCTTCCTCTTTTTCACCTTCTTCAAGACGTATTGCAAAGTAGGAGGCATATTTGCAAGAACAACAGAAAGACATTAGTACCAAGAAAAAATAAACTTCAAACAAAAATATAAGTATAAGCTCTATACTCTCATGAGGGAAAAGACCATAACGAGCTAAGATGTCATTATCTTATAACTCTGTGGCCATAATGGCCTTAGTCACCATCTCTTTCATTGTCTTCTCTCCCCCTTCACTTAAAGCTTTCCTCAGAAAGGTGAGGTCCTATTCCCTTGGGATGTCGAAACCTACATCACTCTGAACATAGAAAAACATGTTCTTCCATTTCTTTACTAAGTTGGGGTTCTCCTTAACCACTTTTCTCTACAATATCTGAATAAAGTAGACCCAACCTTCATTAGAATGGAGATTGATCATAAATAAGTTTTTAAACAGGTAGTCATGACCCTTTAACATTTTAGCACACAAATATAAAACCTATGAGGAGATGCAGTAAATTAGGGATGAGTTGTGCAAGTGTGACTCCATAGTTCTTAAGGATTGCACGAACAAAAGGATGAAATGGGAACCTCAAGCTAGCCTTCAATGTGTTAAGATAGACGCACAACTTGTACGAAGGATCCTTGGGAGGCATGTCATATGCCCTCTCTCCCTTCTTAGCCGTCCTCAATACAAACTCGGAAGGGATATGAAATCCCCTCCGCAAGTGATTGAAAGTACAGTTGGAAAAAGAAATCTATTCATGCTATGTTGAATAAACAAAGTCTCGAGCTTCTGCTACCATGTCCCCTTAGAATTATTCTAATGTGCGTTTAGATTCTACCCCTATTTGAGACGCACTAACCTTTATGCTAGCTTCAACCTAGGTACCCTTAGCCAATACCTCTGCCACTTTAGCCTTGGTGTCCCGAGCCGGCATTTTACTACCTTAACCTCGGTATCTTCAACTATGGCCTCATCTCGAGCCAATGGGCCCATCCTTTCAAAATAAGAACTCTTGAAACTCTCTATCTTGCTACTTGGGCCCCTTATCCTATCATTATCCTTTCTAATATCACTACTTATACTATGATTGGAACTAGATGAGGACAAAGACATTGTATTTAAATAGGAAAAATAACACTTAAGGAAGGAGATGAAGTTTACCGAGGACCAATTAAGCTACTAAAGGAAACAAAAACTACTAAGCGCAAGGAAAACTACTGACGGCTCTAAAGGAAGATTTGAGAAGATGAGGAAAATGGAATGCGAAGACCTCAAATTTATCTTTATTTATATAGAAAAATGGACGACTCAGATTAAGTACAATCAATGGTCATGATCACAACCCTCATGCTTCCCCAAAAGTACAAAAGACGATGAGTCCCAAACAAACCCTTTTGGAGCTCTCCTAAGGAAAACAAAAGATATAGATGCCACTTGGGCCTCCCACACCTAGTGGACCTCCCACAATTAATAAGTCTCCAATGCCAAGTGGGTCTCCTATAAAAAACAAGCCTATTGATTCTATAAACATAAAAACTCAAAAAATTTCAAGTCAAAGACCTCGAAACCTATCATCGATAATAGTCCAATAAATGCACTCCCAGAATACTTTGGGTTTTAAGACCTCATCACCCAAATCCTTGAGCCAAGAGCCTCCGGCTCTTGTAAGATTTGGTACCTTAAATACATAATAACTAACCCTAAAGCCTTGAGCTCTTCAAGGGCTCAATACCTTGAAAGCAAATTCACAGAGCCAAGAGCCTTGAGCTCTTAAAGGGCTCGGTACCTTGGAGTCTGAATGTCTGAGGCTTAAGCTTTGAGCTCTAAAAGGGCTCAGTACCCTAGACACCAAAGGTCTGAGATCTAAGCCATGAACATTTGAGGGGCTTGGTACCCTACAGAGTAAAGGTGCGAGCCTTAACCTCTGAGCTCTTGAAATGCATGGTACCCTGGAGAGCAAAAGTTTGAGCCCTGAGCCTCGAGCACTTGAAGGGGTCAATACCTTGTAGAAGAAAATTTTGAACCAAAAGCCATGAGCTCTTGATAGGCTCGGTACCCTAGACCCCAAAAGTTTAAGGTCAAAGCCCCGAGCTCTTGAAGTGCTTAGTAACCTAGACACGAAAAGTCTAAGCCCCGAGCCTCAAGCACTTGTAAGGCTCAACATCCTGTACACGAAAAGTCTGAGCCCAGAGCCCTTAGCTCTTGAAGGGCTCAATACATTGGATATGAAATGTTTGAGCTCTAAGCTTTTTTTTTTTGTGAATGCATTCAAAGAAAATACTTTCTTAATTGCATAACTGTACTCAAGGAAATGGGGGGCATATGATTTAGGTGAAATACTCCAACCAATAGTGTGATAACACATATCACCCTAGTCCTATCACAACACTGTAGCGTAAGTAAACCCTAGTCTTATTAGAACACTCCAGCCTTTGAAAACCATTATCCTACTATGACACTCAACATTAATCACTTTTCTAAGTGGACTCTACTCCAAGACTCCATATAAAGGAAGGCTCTCATTATCACAGATACACACAATTTTCACTGTTCATAATCCTCTAGCCTTCTTTCTCTCTATATTCTCCAACCCTCAGATCACTGACTTAGCCATAGAAAAGTCCCCCTTGGAGGGACAACCCTTCCAGTGCTTCGGTGACTTCTTAGAGTTTCCCTATCTTTGTGTACGCGGGTACTCCATCGCTTCTGTTCATTTGCATGTTAGATTTTTGGCATAAAAAATATTTATAGTTTTTTAAGTGTAATTAATTTTTTTTAAATGATTAGGTTAACAAAATTTCAAAGATAGGGATGAAGATTTAGGTCCCCAAAAATCTCCAGCAACAACAAGGATAGAGGGAAAAAAAAATCTTCATCTAAGATAGGGATAGTTTTAAGTAAACGAGAACAAAGAAGGCACTACCTACCCCAAGCTAGTCCAATTTTCATCCCTAAATTTCTTCTAATGTACTTCAAGTAGCTTTTTTGGAACTAATATACTTCGAGTAGCTTTCTTTTAACTAATATGCTTTAAGTACCTTGTATGCTCAAACTTGACCACATTTGAGATAATTTGGCATCTTCTCGAAAAACAATTTTTGGTTTTTCATCTTTGTCTGACACCTAAAATACTTCTTCTTAGTGTTTTTTTTTAAAGCAAAGACTTTTTTTTTTCATAACAAAGCTTGTTATTGAAAACATTTTTTGATGATTTTGTTGTTTTTTACAATTGTTTTTTTTAATAGTTCTTCAAATAACAAGAAAATATACACTTCAAAATTTGATAGTATATTTTCTCTCATAAAATTCTAGTCCTATTATAATATGAGAGATTAGAAAAAAAAATTTATTTCTAAAGTAACAATTATCCAAATGTGGTTTTAGAGAAACATAAAAAATCGTTTCATGTTTCTGTTTTCAAACTAATATGGGTAGAAATACCATGTCTATAAAATTTGAACACATAGCTGCTAGGTTGTCATGACCCAAACCCATAAAACAATCCTTATATGTCCAACACTGATTACGCCCAAAGTATAACGCGGTAATTGTAGTACAGCTTTGGGGCGTCAATTCCACAGGGAAACAAACTAATTACAAAAGAAGGTGTGAACTTTAACACAAATGATAATAGTTTAAATGGAATAATCTGAGTTGTGAGCAAATTGTGTAAATAAATTGAAGAATATGATGGATATAATAAAGAAACAACAAGGTTCCAGAAATCCTCCCTAGGTTCATTGCCCTAATCCTAACTTGATTCAGTTATTTTTATCTCGATTGCAAGTTTCACATCCCAAACAGGCAACCGGCAAATATTCAATTAAAGCGCATGTATAAACCCTAATGTAATTGATATGAATTATTCTTTACTTTCAAGCACACATGACCTAACTTATAAATTATCAAGAGACGACGATATATCTAAATGATAATACCGCAGCAATGGACAAATCTATAAAAGAGATCTACCGGACTCAATCACATCCAAACAAATACACATAAGAAGAGCATGACTAGACTTATATGGAAAAGAAGCATGCAATCACCGGACTAATAAGAAATCTACTAATTAAATTAAAGAATAAAACAGAACAATATTTAATGAAAATAATACCAAACTCTAACTGAATCAAATAAAGAAAAATAAGAACAACTACACCTAGGGATTCATCCCTTCGCCTTGCTTGGAGACTAGCCAGCCATGGAGCTCATGCTTCCTTGAGTTGCCTCCGGCCTCTCAACGATCATCTCCTCCTTGGTAGCAAAAGCTTCGGTGATTCCTCAGCTTGCCCTCCAAAAGTATACTTCGGATTGCTCCTAAGGGCCCTCTGGATTGCTCATAAAGGCCCTCTAGATTCACTCTCTGATGATTTCAGATGAGCTCCGATTGATGCCTCAAAGCTGAAGTGGAGTATGCCTTTTATAGGGAAATACCAGGAGTGCAATGTGTTTCCAATCCGATGTGGGATGTGGGATATAAAAACATGTTTTCCAACAGATGTGGGATGTGGGATTTAAGCCCAAAATCACGCTGAAATCTCGCACAGCCCGCACAGCCTGACCTTTGTCTACTAAAACTACCATAACTTTCTCTAGAAAAATAATTTTTACAAGCCGTAAAATTCTCCAGAAAATAGACTTCCGAATCTTTCTAAACATATATGGCTCATCTTCTGGTTCTTCTTGCATCAATACAGTTTAATTTTCAAAGATGATTGATCTGTACGGGCAATTCTGGCAATTTAGTAAATCTCCTTTCTCGGTTTCTCTTCATCTTGGCTCTTCCACCACCATTATCTCACTCGAGTATTCATTGAAGCTTCGTGTTTAAAACGATGATAGCTTTTCTATCTCTTTTTTAAGCTCAAAGTACCTGAAAATGCACTGAAATAAGTCAACGATTCAGGAATAACACTTTAGAGTTATTAAGGTATAAAAGTGTAATTCCAACCTCGATCAGCCCTAAAATGCTAACAATTAAGTATTGTTTAGATGCATTTTATGACTCTCATCAAGGATATACAATCAAATTAATTTTTATATTGTTACTATGAACCTCATTTTCACATTTTCAACTTCAACATTAACTCAATATTAACATCAAATTTGTACTTTTCATTCGTGGATAAAAGATATATTTACAAACCGTATCAATATATCCATCTCTTACAAGATACCCATAAATATAATCAGAAGATGTATGAGGAGAGGACGTCTAATGATCCTTGAAACGTAGCCATTTCACCAAAGAACGGCCAGTCAGCTTTTATAGCCAATATGAGTTTAAACTATCAAAATTTAAATTCTCTTACATTGAGAAATAACATTTATTATATAAAACACAATGGTAAAACATTTAAAACATAAACTCTGAATTAATCCAAAAACAAATCATTATTCATCATTTTAAAACAAATTATCATAAACGACAAATGATTATTCCATAAAGTAACTTCTTTTTGTCTTCTCAAATCTCATAATAATGAAATTCATTTATTTTCTTGGGTTGGTTTCCAAAAAGCCATTATACACAGAATCCACACACACATACACACACACACACACACACACACACATATATATATATATATATATATATATATATATATATATCATATCTCATCATTACGGATCTGGTACACAACCAGGAATCACCCAAAATACAATAATGTCTGCACATATCTGGATACTATAATAGACTACAACTAAGGGCAGAGTAATCTCTAGGGCACACCCATTTAATCACGCAAATCTGACACATAGTTCAGGAAACACCAATAATAAAATAACGTGAATCCAACACACAACTCAAAAAGCACTTATAATAATAATAAATGTCCCCAAATCCACGTAGGATATTTCTGTGTATGATTACAACATAAGTAACAAGCCCACATTCTCATCATTTCAACAATAAATTCCATTCTCAATTTATATTCAAAATTTCCTATAATTTTTTTATCTCCACAAATATATCTCTTATCATAAATTATTAAAAAAAATGATCAATTATATTAAATCAACGATAAAAATTCATACTTTTTTCATAAATATACAAATTTCTTATTTTCTCAAACAATTCATATATTCACGCACATTACTATATAAAAAGCAGTGAGAATTATAAATATAATTTGGTAGTAAAAACTCTCCTCAACACCTCAACTACACCAAATCGAGATATTCTCCACAAAGTAGGATACTCGAACTTGCTTCTCTTATTGAACCTCTGCCTAACAAGAATATAATTAACCAATATTACTATCCCATAATCAATTTATATATATGTATATATTCATATTCTAACCTAGTTTTAAATTCAAAGTTTTTGAGCTCTTTTCCTTCATCATGAATCAAAATCCAAACTTATTTAAGAAGAATTTGAGGTTCTTAACTCATGTAATCATGATTTCTATATGAAAACAACAAAAAAAGAAAATATTACCTTTACAAAAATTTTAACAGAAATACCTTGAAATTAGTTCTTGAATGATAAATTTTGACAATTTTACGAAAACCTTAAATCTTTCGTATGATTCTTCAAAAATTGTTTAGAGAAGTTTTAGAGAGAGAGAGAAGTTTTGGAATGAGAAATATAAAGAGAAACAACATTTTTATACCCAAAGCATCTTGCCAGTCGATTGGTACCTTTGGGTCGACTACCCAGTCATTTGGTAATGTGCTAGTTGAATGCCTAATCGACTAGTACCTTCTAACATCCTTTAAAAACACATTTTTATAGTAAAAATTCATTCCAATCCCTTTTCTTTAGTATACTGTTAAGTTCTTATCAATATTGCCTTAAGTTTAAATTTTCAATTGAAATCAATTCATATATGTATGCATGATAATCAAGAATGAATTAGAAGGTTACTAAATCACCCCTATCCCAAGAGTTAGGATTTTACATTTTCTACCCTCCTAAAAAAAAAATTTGTCCTCGAAATTTATCTTACAGATAAAAAATATATGGATATTAGACACACATAGCTTACTCATGCTCCCATGTGGCTTCTTCCATCGCGTGATTGCACCAAAGTACTTTCACCAACAGAATAGTTTTATTGCGTAACACTTGGTCTCACCTATCCAGAATTTCAACTGGTTGCTCAACATAAGATATATCTTGCTTTAGTGCAACAGGATCAGAATGAAGTACGTGTGAAGAATCAGGCACCTACTTTCTCGAGGAAGACACAAGGAAAACATCATGGATTTGAGATAACTATGGAGGTAAGGCTAAACGATAAGCAACAATACCAACTCTTTTAGTTACCTCGTAGGGACCAATAAAACGAGGACTAAGTTTACCCTTGCGTCCAAATATGAGTATACCTTTCAAAGATGCTACTCTAAAGAATATCTAGTCTCCCAATTGAAATTCTAGTTCATGTCTTTTATTATTTGCATAACTCTTCTAGCGATTTTGTGCTGCTTTCAGGTATTCTCGAATAATCTTTACTTTTTCTATGGTAATTTGGACCAGTTCAAGACGTAACAACTGTCTTTCACCAACCTCATCCCAACATATTGGAGATCTACATTTTTTTACCATAAAGTGCTTCATATGGAGCCATTCCAATACTGGATTGATAGTTCTTATTATAAGTAAATTCTATCAAAGGTAAATGAATATCCTAACTACCATGAAAATTCAATATAAAAGCCCTTAACATATCCTCCAAAGTTTGAATTATACATTATGATTGTCCATCAGTCTAAGGATGATAAGAAGCACTAAAATTAAGCTTAGTACCCATAGCTGATTGAAAACTAGGCCAAACCATTGAAGTAAACCTTGGATCACGATATGATATTGATGAGGACACGACTAACAAATGGGATGTGGATCCTATTCAAGTTCCAATTGGTTCAGTTACAAGAGCTCGAGCTAAAAGGTTCAAAGAAGCTCTCTATGGGCTTATTCAACACATTTGGACTAAGAACGATCTTTGGGGGCCCAAGGATGATGCTATACATGATCCACAAGGATGGGTGTCCATGATTCAAGCTTCGGATTAATCTAGCAACTCAAGATTGTGAATTAAAACTTAGTTTCCCCAAAATTGGAGACTTTTTTTTTTGGCTCATCGAGGAAAATGGCTGGCTGTAATTTTTCTTATTACCTTTTCTTAAATGTTTCCTTATTAATTTAATTGCTAAATTGTAAGGCTTGAATCCAAAATTACGTACTTTCCTTTTTGGATTTTTAGGTTACCAGAATTCAGTTACTAGAATTGCATTTAAGTTTGTTTCCTATTCCTTAGTTTCCTTTTTCTAATTTTGGAAGCTTTTAGCTGCCCAATTTGTGATCCTCATGTATTTAAATAGCTATTGGCTTTTTGGAATAGAACAATTCAGATTTGATTCATACTTTGTGAGAGAAAATTCTCTTTGGTTATTTTAGAACTTATGAACTTATCGGAGTCTCCGTGGCATTCATCTTCGACTTATCAATCAATCCTTCCATAATTAATTGTGGCGACTTCTCTATTTCAAGGTTCTTGCTTCAATATAAGCAACAAGTCATGGTCTCACATAAATCTGCTTCTAGACGATCTTGTAAGCGTTCTTGATCCATCAATTTTTTAGTTCTTGGCTTGGATCATATCATTTGGTATCAGAGCGGGTTCTAGTTGCAAGTTTGCTTATCTTTTGTTTTGTTTTATTAAAAAAAATGTGGAAATTCGAAAAAAAAAGAAAGAACGAATTTCTAGTTTAGAAAAAAAAAACATGAAAAAAAAATGAAAAAAAAGTGTGTGATATTTAGATTCAATCCTTTCAATTCTTGTTTCAATCTCTCATCTTTGTTTTCGTTGTATTCTAGCCTTTAAATCTGAATTTATTTGTGAGTTGTTAGTGAATTGTTGCTGGAAATTTTGATACTTGTTTGGTGAGTATGATAAGAGCATATAGAGGATTATTACGAGTGAAAAAAGGCAAGAGTGGTGAGCACATAAGAGGGTAAAAGCCAATATGATTTTGTGTAAAAACACGAGTGAAATTGAGTGAATCATTCTTTAAGTGAAACACGTGAGGGAGTGTGTGAGGTCTTTTTGTTCTTTTTTTTTTTCTAACATTGTTTTTGTAGCAAACATGTCAGACAACAAGAACAAAAATAATTCCAGAGATATATCGGGAGAAGGTGATCCGAAGTTGCTCATGGAGGCTTTAATGGGTGAGATGAGGAGAGTATTGAGAATGGAGATGGAAGGTTCATGAACGGATAGATCGGGTAGAAAATGCACGTGTGGGGCAGCATCAAAATGCTCCTAATGTGCGTAGAAGGGAGAGAATTCAACCTAGGGGAGAGAGAGTTGAAGATGAAGAGTATTATGGGAACAGATTTGATGAAGAAGATGATTGGGAATCGGTTGTTAGCCATAGGAGATTTAGTGGTCGAGGTAGAGAAGCTAGGAATCGGGAAGATAATAACTTAGGTAGTATTAAAATGAAGATTCCATCGTTTCAAGGCAAAATCAATCTTGAAGCTTACCTTGAATGGGAGAAGAAGATAGAATTAGTATTTGATTATCATAATTATTCCAAGCTTAAAAAGGCTAAACTTGTGGCCATTGAATTTTTTGACTATGCAATTGTTTGGTGGGATCAACTAGTGTTAAACATGAGGAGAAATAGAGAGCATCCAATAGAGACTTAGGAGGAGATGAAAACTGTGATGAGGAAATGGTTAGTTCCAAGCCATTACTACTGTGAGTTGTACCAAAAATTGCAAAGTCTTACACAAGGTAGTCGGAGTGTGGAGGATTATTATAAAGAGATGGAAGTAGCTATGATCCGAGCAAATGTAGAGGAGGACCGAGAGGCTACTATGGCTAGGTTCTTGGCTGGTTTGTACTAAGAAATTGATAATTCGGTGGAGTTGCATCATTATGTGGAGTTGGAAGATATCGTGCACATGGCTATCAAAATTGAGAACCAACTCAAGATGAGGGGCAACAATACACGGCAAAACCCTAACTCGGGTTCATCTTGGAGGCCAAATTTTGTGAAGAAAGAGGAGAAGTAAGCCACGACCAAGCCCAAGACTGAGCAAAAGCAAGAAAGTACCAGCCATCGAAATCAAGGTAAAACTGATTCTTCTACCACTAGATATCATGATATTAAGTGTTTTAAATGCCAAGGCAGGGGTCACATAGCAAGCCAATGTCCGAACAAAAGGGTTATGGAATTGCGGGATAATAATGAAATTGAAATTGAGGGCGAATAAGATACTGAATCTATGCCACCAATGGAGGATGCAGGTGACGAGGAATACGCTGCCCAAGGAGAATTATTAGTTGCAAGGAGAGCTCTAAGTGTGCAAATCAAATAAGATGGCGAAGTGCAATGAGAAAACATCTTTCATACTAGATGCCACGTGCAAAACAAGGTATGCAGTGTGATTATTGATGGACGTAGTTGTACTAACATTGCTAGCACTACAATGGTTGAGAAATTACGGCTGCCAACAATTAAACATCCTCGGCCTCACAAGTTGCAATGGCTCAAGGATATTGGTGAAGTGAGGGTGAACAAATAGGTGTTAGTTTCCTTTCGGATTAGAAAATATGGAGATGAAGTTTTGTGTGATGTAGTTCTAATGCAAGCTGGACACTTGTTACTAGGCTGACCATGGTAATTCGATTGATGTGTTAAGCACAATGGCTTCACCAACAAATATTCGTTTGTAAGCAATTATAGAACAATCACTCTAGTTCCTTTGACACAAAAGTAGGTTTATGAAGATCAAGTGAGGTTACAAAAAGAGAGTGAGCAAATGAAAGAGAGTGAGAAAAAGAGAACGAGTGAAAATCAGAAAGAGAAAGTGAGAGAGGTTGGGAAAATTGAGAGAGAAAATAAGAGAGCTGATTCGACCATTAAGAGAAAAAAAAAATTTTTATGCAACAACGAATGAAATAAAAAGAGTGATTTTTTAAATCAGCTGATGATTGTAATTTTGTATAAAGAGGCATTAAACACTAACCAATTTGACTCATCTTTGCCTAGTTCTATTGTTTCTCTTTTGCAGGAGTTTGATGATATCTTTCCCGAGGAGATTCCACATGGCTTACCTTCTATTCGAGGAATTAAACATCAAATTGATTTCATGCCCGGTGCTACAATTCCAAATTGACCAACCTATCGAAGTAATCCCAAGGAGACAAAGGAGCTACAAAGACAAGTTAGTGAATTGATGGAAATGGGATACGTAAGAGAAAGCATGAGTCCATGCGATGTTCCGATGATTTTGGTTCCTAAAAAGGATGAGATGTGGAGAATGTGCGTTGATTGCCGAGCAGTCAACAATATAACGGTAAAGTATCAACATCCTATTCCTCACTTAGATGATATACTAGATGAACTGCATGGTGCTTGTGTATTTTCTAAGATTGATTTAAAAAATGGATATCATCAAATAAGAATGAAAGGGGACGATGAATGGAAAACTACATTTAAAACGAAATATGGTTTACATGAGTGGCTAATTATTCCATTTGGATTAACAAATGCACTGAGTACCTTCATGAGATTAATGAACCATGTTTTGCTAGCTTTTATAGACAGGTTTGTTGTTGTTTATTTTGACGAGTAAGGGAAGGCGTTCCAATTGATCAAAGAAAAATTAACTCATGCTCCTTTACTTGCTTTACCTTATTTTACTAAAACATTTGAAATTGAATGTGATGCTTCAGGTTTGGGTATCGACGTAGTTCTTATGCAAGGAGGAAGACCGATCACATATTTCAGTGAGAAATTAAGTGGGGCAGCTTTAAACTACCCTACTTATGATAAAGAATTCTATGCGTTGGTTCGAGCATTGGAAACATGGCAACACTATCTTTGGCCTAAGGAGTTTGTGATTCACACTGATCATGAGTCCTTGAAGCATTTAAAAGGTCAACACAAGTTGAGTAGGAGACATGCATGATGGGTAGAATTCATCGAGACATTTCCATATGTCATTCGATACAAGCAAGGTAAGGAAAATATTCTTGTAGATGCACTTTCTCGAAGGTACGTATTAATTTCTACTCTAGATGCAAAATTAATTGGTTTTTAGTACATTAAAGAATTGTATCCTTCAGATAACGATTTTTGTGAGGAGTTTAGGGCTTGTGAGAAAAATGCAGTGGGTAAGTTCTTTAAGCATGAGGGTTTCTTATTTCGGGAGAATACGTTGTGTGTACCAAATTGCTCGTTGCGTGATTTGTTAGTAAGGGAATCCCACGAAGGAGGTTTAATGGGTCACTTTGGAGTTGCTAAGACCTTAGCCGTTTTACAAGAACACTTCTATTGGCCACACATGAAAAGAGATATTGAGAGAATTTGTGGTAGATGTGTCACATTTAGGCAGGCAAAATCTCAAGTGCAACCCCATGGTTCATACACGCCACTGCCCATTCCTAGTGAGCCTTGGATAGATATTTCGATGGACTTTGTGTTAGATTTATCTAGGTTTAAATATGGTAGAGATTCAATTTTTGTGGTTGTGGATAGATTTTCTAAGATGACACATTTTATTCCATGTCACAAAACTGATGATGCTTCCAATGTTGTTGATTTGTTCTTTAGAGAAATTGTAAGATTACATGGTATGCCTATAACAATAGTTTCAGATAGAGACGATAAGTTCTTGAGTTATATTTGGAAGACTTTGTCATGTAAGTTAGGAAAAGCAAGTACTTGAGCCATAGTCAACTTCTCCTTCAGTTTTTGAAAAATCCCCTCACATTCTTCAGTCCACTCAAATTTAACATCTTTTCAAGTCAATCTGGTTAATGGTCTAGCTATCAAAGAGTAACCCTCAATAAATCTCCTATAATATCCAGCCAGACCAAGAAAACTCTTAATATCCGTTATATTTGTTGGTCTATCCCAATTAACCACTGTTTCTATCTTCTGAGGGTCTATATAAATTCCTTTTCCAAAAATCTAATGACCTAAAAAGACAACTTTATCAATGACAAAATTCACATTTTCTCAATTTGGCATAAAATTGTTTATCTCTCAAAGTTTGCAATACAATATTCAAATGTTGCTCATGTTCTTCCTTACTTCTAGAATACACCAATATATCATTAATAAATACCAAAACAAAACAATCAATGAAAGGTTTAAACATCTTATTCATCATATCCATAAAGGCTACAGGTGCATTGGTTAACCTAAAAGACAGAACCAAAAATTCATAATGACTATATCGAGTTTGAAAAGCAGTCTTTGATACATCAAATTCCTTGACTTTTAATTGATGATAACCTGACCTCAAATCAATTTTAGAAAATATAGAGGCACCTTGTAATTGATCAAATAAATCATTAATCCTAGGTAAAGGATACTTATTTTTCAAAATCACTGAATTTAACTGCTTGTAATCAATACATAACCTTAAAGGTTTATCCTTCTTTTTCAAAAAATAGAATAGGTGCACCCTAACGTGATACACTCGATCTAATGAACCCTTTATCTAATAACTCTTGTAATTGAACCTTAAGTTCCTTAAGCTCAGTTGGGGCCATATGATATGGTGTAATAAAAATAGGATTAGTATGGGGAACTAAATCTATTACAAATTCAATTTCTCAATATGGTGGAAACCTTAGCAAATCCTTTGAAAATACATCAGAAAACTCACTAACAACTGAAATATCTTCTAACTTTGGCACCTCCTTCTTACAATCAACGACAAAAGCCAGATAACCACTGCAACCTTTGTTAAGCAGCCTTTATGCTTTTAAAGTTGATATAATGCTTGTAAGAATTATTTTTCTATCTTCACAAAATTAAAATTCATTCTTCCTAGGGATTCAAAAAATAATTGTTTTTCTAATACAATACACATAAGAATAATGAGTTGCTAACCAATCCATACCCAAAATTACATCAAAATATACCATTTCCAAAGGAATTAAATCCACATAAAACTGAAGCCTAAGCAATTGCAACACACAATTTGTATACACATTAATCACTTATATTATATTCCCAACATGAGTTTCTATGGATAAAATACACCAAAGAGATGATATAGGCCTATTAACATACATAACAAAAGATACTGAAACAAATGAGTGTGTTGATTTAGAATCAATTAAAATTCTAGCATCAAAACCAAATAGCAAAACCACACCTGTCACCACGTTTAGAACAGTTTGAACATCCTATTGAGTAAGTGAATAGACTCTACCCTGAGCTCTAGATTCATCCCCTCTAACTAGACTATCCATAACCCTCTCCCCATCTTTCCCTAAACTCTTGGTAACTACCACCACCACCTATACTATGACTATGTTGCCCCCTATTACCACCTCTTGCTCAAAAAGATCTTCAACGCTGCTGACTACCACTAATACCTCTAGTACTCATTATGTTCCAACTAGGTGTCACACACTGCGTAAATTCACATGCTATATGATCTCTAGCACAACAAGAATAGCATGTCATATCATTAAAGCCACATTCTGTTGAAACATGTCCAAGTCACCTACACCGAAACAAACATTGGTCCTGTGTGAAAAAGACATCCCACTAGGTCTCCCCTGCATCTGTGACATGGTACCTAGATATCCTGAAGACTGATTACCACCGGGCACACTATAGGGACAAAAACTTGTCTCTGATCTCCTCGACTGAAGTACTCCAACCTATGTCCCCCAAGTTGCCTCATTTGATCTCTCAAGCTCTCAAATTCAAACTGATATCACTCAGTAATTAGAGCCTTATCTATCAACTGAGAAAATGAAGTAAACTCCAAGATATAAATTCTAGAACAAATCTCCCAACAAATTTCACCTTGAAACTCTTGAATTCTATCACGCTTAGTATTTACGAAAGATGGGTATATCGTAACAAGGCCATAAATCGAGCCTTAAATTCAACTAACTTTATTCGTGAAGTCTGACAAAGCTCTATAAACTCTCGACGCTTCTCATCTTTGGATGTATTAGGAAAATATTCTCTAAATAAAATATCCCTAAAACCATCCCAAGTCTGATGCCATCAAATCATACGAGCTGAATCCCACCAACAACGGGCCTCTTCTATAAATAAGAACACTACAAAGGTGATCTTCTGCTCATTAATAATATCTATAACTGCATAAAGATTATCCAAATGATTAATCCACTCTTTACAAGCTGTAGGATCAGTGGAACTAGAAAACAAGAGTGCATTCATCTCTCTAAACTGTACAAAGACTGTACTACGAACCTCATGGCGAAGTATTAAATGCTCAGGTCTTTCTTTTTTCTGAATTACAAGTATTCCCCCAGATCCACTAGATACCTCTCTCTGTTGATGAGCATTATATTGCTCCTCAGACATACGAGAAAAAGCCTCAAATACTATTGTCACCAAAGCAGGATCAACCTATCCAGTCTAAGTAGCAGTCACGGGAACAACAACCACATGAGGATGACTAGATGCATCATTCTTCCTAATAGGAACATACTCTATAGGTGACCCATGATTAGAAACTGATTCACTGACATGAACTTCAACTCGAGGAATTCTACCATGACCTCAACCTCAACCTTCACCTCTACTACTATCTCTACCTCTACCTCTACCTCAACCATGTCCTCTAGGTGGCATCCAGAAAAATTCTATAGGCATAAGAAAATTTTTATTACTTACCCAAATATTTTCTTACAACTCTATATCAATGAGTTTATAAAATCCTAAAACCAATAGGTCTGATACCAAAATTTATCACGACCCAAACCCATAAGACTACTATCCTTATGTGTCTAGGACGTACAATAAAATTAATTTTTATATTGTTACTATGAACCTCATTGTGAAATTTTCAACTTCAACATTTATCTCAATATTAACCTTAAATTTATACTTTTCATTCGTGGATAGAAGGTGTATTTACAAACCATATCAACATATCCATCACTTATGAGATATCCATAAATATAATTACAATAAAATGAAGCCTAGGGAGAGGATGCCAATGATACCACTTAAATCAAAAGACACTCCTAATGGGATAAAAGACATCTAATACTCCTCGAAACCTAGTCCTTTCACGAAAGAAAAGACCACTTAGCTTTTAAAACTGATATGAGTTTAAACTACCAAAATTTAAATTCTCAAATAGTGAAAAATAACATTTATTATATAAAACACAATGGTAAAACAGTTAAAACATAAACTCTGAATTAATCCAAACACAAATCATTATTCATCATTTTAAAACAAATGATTATTTCACCAAGTAACTTCTTTTTATCTTCTCAAATCTCATAATAATGAAATTCATTTCTTTTATTGGATTGGTTTTCAAAGAGCCATTATACATATAGTATATATGTCATCATTGCGAATCTGGAACACAGCTAAAAAAATGCCACGAATCTGGCACATAGCCAAGAATCGCCCAAACTACAATAACATCTGAACGTATCCGAATACTATAATAGACTGCAATTGAGGGTGGAGTAAAATCTAGGGCACACCCTTTTCATCACGTGAATCGGACACGTAGCTCAAGAAACACCCATAATGAAATATCATGAATCTGACACATAGCTCATGAAATGCTTATAATAATAATAAATGTCCCCAAATCTATGCAAGACAGTCTATGTATGATTACAACATCAGTACCAAGCCCAAATTCTCACCATTTTAACAATAAATTCCATTCTCAAAATTTCTCATAACATTTATATCTCAACAAAGACAACTCTTCACATAAATTATTCAAAAATGATCACTTATATCAAATGAACAATAACAAATTCATACTTTTTCACAAATATTTCAATCCAAATATAAAAATTTCTCATTTTCTCAAACAATTCACATATTCACGCAGAACTCATTTTGACACATAAAAAGCAATGAATATTATATATATAATTTGGTAGTAAAAACTCACATCAGCACCTCAATTACACCAAATCCAGATATTCTTCAAAAAGCAAGATTACTCGGACCTGCTTCTCCTACTATACCACTACCTAACAAGAATATAATTAACCAGTATTACTATCCCATAATCAATTTCTAAACCCTTATAATGGGTTATATATATGTATGCATGTTCTAACCCAGTTTGAAATTCAAAGTTTTCGAACTCTTTTCCTTCATCTTAAATCAAAATCCAAACATATTTAAGAAGAATTTAAGGTTTTAAACTCTTGTAATCACGATTTCTATATGAAAAGAACAAAAGAAGAAAAGATTATCTTCATGAAAATTCTAGTAAAAATTTCTTGAAATCAATTCTTAAGAGATCAATTTGGCAATCGTGTGAAAACCTCAAATCTTTCGTATGATTCTTCAAGAAGTTTTTAGAGAAGTTTTAGAGAGAGAAGTTTCGAAATGGAAAATGCGAAGAGAAACAATGTTTTGATAGCCAAAACACCTTGCTAGTTGATTGGTACCTACTGGTCAACTACTCAGTCGATTGGTGAGGTGCCAGTCGACTAGCAACTTCTGGTTGATTACCTAGTCGACTGGTAAGGTTCCAGTCGACAGGTACCTTCTAACATCCTTTAAAAACCTATTTTTATAGTAAAATTCATTTCAATCTCTTTTCTTTAATATATTGTTAAATTATTGACAATATTGCCTCAAGTTTAAATTTTCAAATGAAGCCAATTTGTATATGTTTGCATGATAATCAAGAATGAATTAGAAGGTTACTAAATCACCCTTATCTCGAGAGTTAGGATTTTACATAGGTAATGATGACCTATAGGTCTAAAACAACGTAAGGGCAAGACTCCCCAAATGTGATGACGGACTCTTAGACCTAAAGGCATGGGGATGTCATCTTTGATGGCATACCAATCACTCCAGGACATAAAAGGTCACATCTAGCAGACCTAAAGGCACGGGGATGCTATCTTCGATGGTGAACCCATACACTCAAGAACGCATAAGCTACGTCTGTAAGACCTAAGGAAATCTGAAGCCCATCTTTAGATTTTCAAGGAAAGCAAGTCCTCAATTACCTATATAAAGAAGACTCCTAACATCATAAAGACAAGTTTCACAACCAAAACCACTTCTGCTCTCTCTTCCCCACTTGGTATTTCTATAGCCCTTCATTGAGCCAATGAGATTCCGTGTCAAACTCCTGACCCCCAAAGAAACATAAGAAATTAGGGGAACTTGAAGTCTCCTAACAGTTGAGAAAATAGACAAGCACATCAACCTTGCCCTAAAGACAAACAAACTAAATATCTTGAATGAGATGAAGCCTTTAGGAAATCCGTTCTCTCAAGAGATCATGGAAATGACAATCCTGGACATATGAGGAATTCAATAAAACAGGCTAACTGATCCATACCACATGCATACATTGATTAGACACACACATATGAGGAATTCAATAAAACAGGCATTAATCAATTAAAGCATCATAACATGGCTATTTGCAAAGGCAATCAATAATTATATATACGGAAAAGAATAATTAGGGCTTCAATCGAGCCCTATTAAGAAGTTAGTTACACATGCTATCTATAATAAACATCATCATAACATAAACTAAATAGAACAATAAAACCCGAAGAATACTATGGAGACGAGTTGTCAATTCCTCTCCAAATCTTACAACTTCAAAGCCGAATCAAAAATTTGTTTTCTATGTTTTACAAGCCTATATATAGGGTTCTAAGGGTGCCTCGAAACCCTAATTTCCAAAATAAGTCCGGAAGAAATCTTTCCAAAACTGGCTCTGCTGCCTCTCTATGCATATGCACTCGATTGCGCTCTTTTACACTCGAGTGCAGGGTTGTGCTCGAGCCTTTTAGGTGTGCACACGAGTGCTTATACACTCGATCACAGCAATGTTGCGCTCGATCGCACTAGCTGATTCTAAATCTTCAGTTTTCTTCCTTTATAGCTTCAAAATGCTTTCTTTTCTTCACAAGCCTATAAAAAACACAGAGAACACAAAAATAAAGTAGAATATACTAAAATATATAAAGAATGAGACTAACAACTGTAAATTAAGGTGCTTAAACATATTTAAGCACTTATCACACCTCAAACTTACATATTGCTAGTCCCTTAGCAATACAAAATGAAAACTGATTGAAAAGCAAAATCAAAGATAAATTTATCTTTCATGATTTTTGAAAGTTTTAGGTTACACAAAAAACTGTGATGGTCATTCATATGTAGGCTTAAAATATAAACACATATTTGTAATGAATAAGGGTTCAAAATTCTAATTACTTACACAAGGTTGGTTTAAGGCATAACAAGTTCATCTTAGTGTATGTGAATTAGCACATAAAATATGAAGCTTCCAAATAATTTTTAATGTATAGTGTTTCGATGTCTTAGCATTCATCGAGTTTCCTATCAGAATGAACAATAATGGCATAGTTTTATTTCTTTTCTTTTTCTTTTATCATGAGATTTTTGCCACATTAAGCTCCATTAAGCTTTCTAATTGACCCGTGTAGCGAGTGTTTAGCCAATGACTCCCAAACCAGATGGTTTAAGGGCATTAGGTGTAAAGACACCCCTAAGGACTTACTAACTCCAGTAAAAAGGCTTTGAAACTAACTGGTCTTAATGCTACTAATGAGAGTCATAAAATTATTCTTAATAGTATTTATTTGTTAGTATTTTAGGGTTGATTTAAGGCTGAATTACACATTTATGCCTTAATAATGCTAAAGTGTCATTCTTGGACCATTGATTGATTTTGATGCATTTTCAGGTATTTTGGGCTTAAAAGAGATGGAAAAGCTAACATTGCTTAAAACCCCAAGATCCTATGCATATCAGAGTGAAGGAGTGGTTTCAAAACTGTTCTATGCCGCGGCACAGAAAGGTATGCCCCGCAGCCACCATAAACATTCAAAAGCTGGAACCAACCAGTGTGCGTCGTGGCCTTGACCAGGCTGAGTCATGGCCTATAGAGCCTCCACAAAGCCAGGATTCAGAGTTGTGCCATGGCTTGGACCAGGCTAAGCCGCGACGCAAGCACGATCCCCTGGTTCTGTTTTATGACCTAAATAGGGCTTTAATGACATTTTTGGACCCGAAAATACCCTTAAACCTTTTGGAGTATTTATAGAACACTTAAGTTTGATTGAAAAAGAGGTTAGAATCATGAGCAAACACATTGTTCTCCATTTTAGGTGATTAAGCATGAGCCTAATGTCCAACTAATCTCCAAGCAAGGCAAAAAGAGGAGTTCCTAGGTGTAGTTGTTCTTATTTCTATTCTTGATTCAGTTGTAAAGATTCATTGTTAAACATTGTTTATGATTTACTCTTTGATTAAGTAAGAATGAGATGATTTACTCTTAATCCAGTCATTGCATCTTTCTCCTCCATATAAGTCTAGTTAAACTCTTCTTATGTCAAGTTGTTAGATGTGATTGATTTCGATAGATTCATCTTATAGATTTGTCCATTACTGTGGTATTGTTATTGAAATATATTGTTGTTTCTTGACAATCTATAAGATAGGTCATGTGTGCTTGAATCGAAATTAAAAAGTAATTTGTAGCAATTACATTAGGATGTTTATGTGCTTTGATTGAATATTTACCGATTGCTTGTTTGGGATGTGAAACCAGCAATCGAGATAAAACTATTGAGTCAAGATAGGGATAAGGCAACGAACTTAGGAAGATTCCTGGAACCTTGTTCTTGCTTTATTAAATCATTCGTCATATTTTCACAACTCTCTCATATAGCTTCATTTGTAAAATAAAGATTTACTCATTTGAATTTCATCGTTTCGTGTTAAGGTTTACACTTTCTCTTGTAGTTCGCTTTTCCTCGTGGGATCGACACCTCATCTATACACAATAATCGCGTGTTAGTTTGAGCGTAATCAAATTTTGGTGTCATTGCTATGGAAACGCACTTAAGTATAAGGAACATTGTCAACTTTGAGACAAGATGGTAATATTGTTCTTTGCTCTCTGTTTTGATTTTCTAATTTTTTCTATTCTATTCATTTGCCCTCTAATTCCTTTGGTGTACGGTTAGACTGAGAGATTCGCGAGGTAGATTCATTAAAAGACTTGAAATAGAGTTACCCTCTCTTTCCATGTTTGTTAGTGAACCTCACCTAGATCAAACCATAGTACACACCCAAACGAGAGTTTAGAGGATTTTGTTAACATGGCCGACAATCACAATTAAAATGTTGCTAGGACACTTAAGGATTACTTACATCCTAGCCAAACAGCCACACCATCTTGTATCATGTTCCTCCTAATGACCAACAACCTGAGTTTAAGCCAGGCATGATTCAATTGCTACCAACCTTCCATGGGTTTGAGAATGAGAGCCCCTATGTCCATATTATGGAATTTGAGGAAGTAGTAGCAACCTTTCAAAATAGGGCTGATATGGTAGACGCCTTCAAACTTTGGTTTTTCCCCTTTTCATTTAAGGAAAAGGCCAAGGTTTGGCTATACTCGTTAAGGCCTAGGTCTATAGCTAGTTAGGATAACATGACTCAAGCCTTCTTCCAAAAGCATTTCCAGCCCATAAAACTAATAACCTTAAGAGACAAATCTCAAACTTTGCACAAAAGGAGACTGAAACCTTATATCAAGCTTGGGAACGTTTCAAAGACCTTTTGAAATCTTGTCCACACCATAGTTATCAGAGTTGACGGGTAGTTAGCTATTTCTATGATGGACTTCTAAGTAGAGAAAGGCAATTCATAGAAATGATGTGTAATGGAGATTTTCTTCAGAAAGATCCTGGCAAAGCCATAGATTTTCTAGAGGACCTATCGAAAAAAGCCCACACTTGGGCAGGACTGAATGCCATGGAAAGTACTAGGAGAAATCAAACCGCTGGAATTTATCAACTTAAGGAAGAGGATACTTAAAGCCTGTTTAGAGGTCCTAACTAAGGAAATTGAAGTTTTAAAAACCAAGGATGCTAGAGCCCCCGATCCGGTTGCTAGGGTAGAATCCCATGAGAATCCCATGAACCTTGTTTTATGTGTAATGGGGTAGATCATGTACCTAAGGATTGTCCAACCTATTTTGAGATGAAGGGGGAGTGTAATGCTTTAGGTATACCCTTTAGGAAACCATACTCACCCTACTCTAACGCTTACAATCCTGGTTGGAAGAATCACCCTAATTTTAGTTGGAGATCCGATCTACAACCTCCTAACCACTCTAGTACCCAATGGAAACCGGAAGCAGCCTCATCTAGTGCACCACAACAAACCTTACCTTTGGAAGATGTTTTTAAGTCATTTTTGTAGGTACATGCTAAGAGTATGGAAGAGCAAGGCAAGATAAATCAATAGTTGCTTGAGGACCAACAAGGGATCAAAGAGGAACAAAAGGTGATAAAGAGTCAACTCACAAAGTTGACTAGTTTCTTGACTATTCAAGAGCAAGGTCGTTTTCCTTCGCAGCCCCAACCTAATCCAAAGGGACAACATATGGCACAAACCTCTAATCCCGACAATCAAAATGTTAAAGAGGTTAATGCCATGATTCCTCGTAGCGGTAAGAAAATTAATGGGCCCACTTTACCATTAAACTTGATTCCTAACACCGTGAGCAACAAGGATGAAGCCACCAAGGAACAAGATGCCCATAGTGATTCAACTAGCATATCGATCAGTAAGAAAACAAATCCTGTGGCCAAGCATTGCTAGATTTGGGGGCTAATGTGAACCTCATGCCATACTCCATTTACTTGCAACTCGGTCTAGGTGAGATCAAACTGACCTCCATGGTACTTCAACTAGCAGATCAATTAGTAAGAAAACAAGAGGTATTGTGGAAGATGTTTTATTGCAAATTGATAAATTTTATTATCCCGTTGACTTTTTGGTTTTAGATACCATTTCTATTGTGAATACGGAGTCAAAAATTCCTTTGATACTTAGACAACCATTCTTTTCCACCACCAATGCCCTCATTAATTATAGTAATGGCCTAATGACATTATCATTTAGAAATATGACTCTAGAGGTGAATGTTTTTTCGAGTCTCAAGGCAGCCACATGAAGAGGATGAGTGTTTCGACACTTACATGATTGATGAGCTTATTTTGGAGGATGAGTACATTAAAGATAATTCTAACTCTTTGGAATTCCTTCTTAATAATTTTAATTTTGATGATTCTTCCATTTATCCCTATGCCATTAATGTTGTTTGTTGGTATTTGTCTAAGAATTAAATAGGTTTGAAAAGCTTCAGCATCAGGTCTCCAAGCCATAGCTCAAGGTGTGCGCACCTCAGCCTCTAGAAAGTCCAAGAGTTGAGGGAGGAGCTATGCACCGCAGCCCAAGGTGTGCGCGTCACAGCACAGCCCTGTGTCCGTGGCACAGGCCACCCAAGCCGCGGCCTCCAGAGTGGCAGCATCTCCCCCCTTCCAAGCCGCGACATGCCCTGTTCTAAGCTGCAGCTTGAAGGCACACTGAGACAAGTTTTTTTAGCGTTTTGAAAGGTGTATGTGGCATAATCAAAACGCATAGTACTACTTAGACTCTTAGAGAGCCATAGGTCTTTGGTTCTTGAGATCTAAGGGTTGAGATTTATCTCAAAGAATGGATGAAGAAGTTGGTGCACTATATAAGGGGTCACCTAGCCTCAATAAGAAGACATCAAGAGAGATTATCAACATCATCATCATACAGGAGAATTCAAGTGCAAGTGTTAGAGTGCAAAGACACAAAACACAAGAGAGGCATTAGAATAGTTCTCAACAAGAGAGGCTGGTTGTTTAGAGAGAGAGTAGTATAGATTAGGGAGAAGGGCTTTGTAATAGTTCCTTATCACTTTCTATTTTCTTTTCTTTCATTATTCATGAACTTGAGATTCTTGAAGAGGAGTTGTTATATCTGTAAAGAACCACTGACTTAGTGCAAAGAGTTTGGAGGAACTCATGGGGACATAGGCTATTACCAAACCTTGATAACAATTGTTGGTGTTCTTTCTTTGATTGGTTTTGATTCCTATTTTGTTTCAGTTGTATTACAAGTCGTTCTAGACTTAGGTGTTTAGAAGATCATCACCTAGGCATCTTGAGGTGGTTTCCCAACAGTGGTATCAGAGCTAGAAGAGATACCACCAATAGTGGTATCAGAACTTTGGACAGTTGGTACCGGAGAAAGAATAGGAGGTTATCGGAGCAAGACTCCAAGAATCAAAGGTCAACTTCTTGGGTGATTCAAGAATGGAGTAGAGATCAATATCTGATCATGTTCTTGTGGTGATTCAAGAACGAAGTAAAGATCAAGATCTGATTGTGTTCTTGAGGGTGATTCAAAAACGGTATTGAGATCAATCTTCGATCGTGTTCTTGAGATTTAGAAGAAGTTGGATAGCAATTGTGGGTGCTGTATAAATCTGGGATTTTCTCCGCAAGGTGGCTTCAAATTTCATTGTTGAGAAGTTTGATGGAAAGGGAGACTTTGCCTATTGGAAGCAGAAGATCAAGGCGGTTCTTATGCAACAAAAGGTGGACTTACTGATTAGAGAAGATGACGCTTTTCCAGTAAGTATCACGGAGGTCCAGCGGATTGAGATGAAGAAGATGGCATACAACACCATATTCTTACACATTTCGGATAGTGTGACAAGGGAGTGCAGAGACTCAGAAGATCCAACTGTCATATAGAAGAAACTAAATTAGTTATTTCTTACCAAAACTCTCCCTAATAAGATTTATCTTCTTAAAAGAATCTTTGCTTTTAAAATGGATCATAATAAAGAGCTACAAGATAATCTTGATGTGTTTAATAAGATAGTTCAAGATTTGAATAGCTGTAGTATAACATTCCTGGATAAACAATTGGCTGTTATTTTGTTGAATTCTCTTCCTAATTGTTTTGATAATTTGATTAATGCAATTGAATGTGGAAGAGATACACTAACCAAGGAAATTGTGATCAATACTATAAGGGCTCATGATTTCAAAGCCAAGATGAGGGAAGCATCGAGTGGAGAAGGGTTGTTCGTTAGAGGAAGGCCAGCAAATCGGTATGGCAGCAGCATCCATGGCAACTACCGGGAGAAATCAAAGGGTAGAGGGCAAAGCCATGGGAGATCGCATTCCAAACTGAAGTTTGGAGGGAAGTGATGCTTCTACTACAACAAAGAGGGTCATTTCAAGAAAGATTGTAAGAAGAAGATGTGGGATGAGAGGAAGAAGCCATACCAATAATGGAGAGGCTTCAGTTGCCAAGAGAGAACAACAAGATGATGTTCTTGTTGTGTGCTCAAATGTGAGCAGCTGGCAAGGCAACGATAAATGGATCTTGGATTCTGGGTGCACTTATCACATGTGCCCTCACCGGAATTGGTTCAAGAATTTCTAGGAAACCAATAATGGAAAGGATTTCTTGAGGAATGATATTTTTTACCAAGTGAGGGGTATAGGACACATCCAATTGAGGATGTTTGATGGAGTCACAAAGTTGCTGCGGAATATAAGGTATCTTTCAGATTTAAGAAGAAATTTGATCTCATTGGGGCAGCTAGATTCCATAGGGTACACATACAAAACAGAGGGAGGAAAGATCAAGGTAACCAAAGGATCTTTGGTAGTGATCAAAGCAGCAATAAACGATGGTCTCTATGAGATGATCAGAGATATAAAAATCAAGGATCAAGTAGCAAGCTTGATGGCTGAGATGGATAAGGCGGCCCTTTGGCACACTCGCTTGGGACATATGAGCGAAAAAGGCCCACAAGTTCTCAGCAAGGATGGTCTACTTGGTGGTGACAAAGTATAGAAACTTGATTTGTGCGAGTGTTGAGTTCTTGGGAAGCAACGCTGGGTTAGCTTCAACACCGGAGTGCACAAGTCTACAGGCATTCTCGACTATATTCCTTCATACCTTTGGGGACCAGCAAAAACACCAACACAGGGAGGTAATCTTTACTTTCTGTCTTTAATTGATGATTATTCAAGAAAATTTTGGGTTTATTTGCTTAAAAATAAATCAGATGCTTTGAATAAATTTGTGATGTTGAAAAAGTTGCTGGAGACTTAAACGGGTAGGGTAGTTAAGGGTTTACAAACCGATAATGGCTTAAAATTTTACAATAAGGATTTTGATAAATTCTATGAGTTAAATGGCATTCTAATACATAGAACGGTTGTAAAAACACCTCAGCAACATGGAGTTGCTGAGAGGATGAATAGGACCCTTACAGAAAAGGTTAGGTGCATGTTAATTGGGTCCGGTTTACCAAAATATTTTTAGGGGGAAGTTGTGTCTACTACTACATATTTGGTTAATAGATCACCCTCTAGACCTTTAGGGCTCAAGACTCTTGAATATATGTGGAGTGGGAAACCCCCTGAGTTGAACAACCTTAGGACTTTTGGATGTCCTACATCTGCACATCAAAAGGATGATAAACTTAGCCAAAGGTCTAGAAAATGTGTATTTCTAGGGTATGGCGATGGGGTTAAGGGGTATAGGTTGTGGTCCTTAGAGCTAAATGGACTGAAACTCATAATAAGTAGGGATGTTATTTTTAATGAATTATTATTTCCCTATTTGGAGAAAACTAACCCTGTAAGGACTAGTGAGTAAACCAGTCCAGTATTTGTGGAGCGTAGCATCAAGGAAAATTCAGTTTAGGTAGATCAAGGAAGCCAATAGGGTTCGGACCAGGTAGAGCCCATTGATGAAGGCTAAGCGCAAGACACTCAAGAGGAAGCTGAACTAGAAGGGATTGATGCAGCAAGTCAGAATGACTACCAGCTCACAAGGGACCGAGGAAGGAGGGTGGTTAGACCACCTTTGAGATATGGGTTTGCGGATGCTAATGTAGCAGCTCCTTGTTCAGAAGGAGGGATGGTTAAACCAGAAACTTACATGGATACCATGGAATGTGAGGATTCGTCAAGATGGCAGCTAGCTATGGAGGAAGAAATAGATTCTTTGAGGAAGAACAACTCTTGGGAATTGGTGCCCAAACCAAAAAAATAGAGAGTTGTGGATTATTGGTGGATCTACAAAATCAAAGAAGGGAACACTCCAGGTGATGAAGTTCAGTATAAAGCTAGGCTGGTGGCGAAGGGGTTCACACAAAGAGAAGGCATAGATTTCACCAAAATATTCTCACCGGTTGTGAAATATAAGATGATACAGATAGTATTAGCTAGTGGTCCAATTTGATTGGGAGATCAAGAAAATGGATGTGAAGACAACATTCTTGCATGGAGAGCTTGATGAGACCATCTACATGAGGTAACCCAAAGGCTATAAGGAAGAAAAGCAGTTGGTGTGCCAATTGAAGAAATCTCTCTATGGCCTGAAGCAATCACCTCGGCAATGGAATAAGAAGTTCGATTCCTTTGTAACTGGCTTGGGTTTCATGAGGAGCTACTATGATTTGTGCTTGTACTATAAGGGGCACAAGGTGAAGGAAATGGTGGTCATGCTCATCTATGTTGATGATATGCTGCTGCTTGGGAGTAGCATGGAGAGGATAGAAAAATTAAAGTCTCAACTCAGTAAGGAGTTTGAGATGAAGGATCTTGGCCATGCACAGAAGATCCTTGGGATTAGCATAATCCGAGAAAGGGAGAGAAACACATTGAAGATTTCTCAAACTTTCTATATAGAGAAGATGATATCTAAGTTCTCTATGGAAGATAGCAATCCAGTGAAGGTTCCCCTTGCTAGTCATTTCAAGTTCTCCAGCGATCAATGTCTAAGATCAAAGGCAGAGAAGAAGGAAATGGAAAAGGTCCCTTACTCTAGTGCGGTTGGATCAGTTATGTTCACCATGGTAAGCACTAGACCCGACATTGCTCATGCAGTAAGTGTTCTCACCAAGTTTATGAGTAATCCCAGAAAGGAGCATTGGCTTGGGATGAAGTGGTTGCTGAGGTACTTGAAGGGAAGCCCTGATGTGGGGCTGGTTTATGAGAAGAGGGGTAAGTCCATCTGTCTTGAGGGTTATGCGGATTCGGACTATGGAGCAGACTGGGATAAAAGAAGATTGATTACCTCATACTTCTTCCACTTAAATGGATGTTGTATAAGTTGGAAGGCTCAGTTGTAGCCAGTGGTAGCACTCTCAACAACTGAGGCTGAGTACATAGTGGCAACGAAAGCCATTAAGGAGGCTATGTGATGTAAAGGGTTGTTGGAAGAGTTGAAGGTCCTAAAAGAGCAGGTGGTGGTGTATTCGGATAGTCAAAGTGCATTGCACTTGTGTAAGAATCCGATGTTTCATGAGAGGACTAAGCATATGGATGTTCGGTATCATTTCATTCGGGAAAATGTTACGGAATGATGCATTCATACGGACAAGGTGGCCATGGAGGAAAATACTATAGATTTAGGCACCAAAGTTCTACCTCTAAGCAAGGTCAATCATTGCCTTAAACTTCTTAGGATTAGAGTCGTTGGATACGGTGACTCAAGATGAGTTTGGATCCTGAGTTCTCTGCATAATGGGTTCAGGTTTAATTGCTTAGACAAAGGTAGAGATTGTTGGTATCTATCTCAGGATTAAATAGGTTTAAAAAGCTTTAACATCAGGTCTCCAGGCCATGGCTAAAGGTGTGCATGCCTCAGCCTCCAGAAAGTCCAGAAGTTGAGGGACGAGTTATGCACCGTGGCCCAAGGTGTGCGCGACGTGGCATAGCCCTGTGCATCGAGGCACAAGCCATAGCATCCAGAGTGGCAACATCTTCCCCCTTTCTAAGCCGCAGCATGCCCTGTTCTGAGCTGCGGCTTGAAGGCACACTGAGACAAGTTTTTCAGCCTTTTGAAAGGTGTGTGAGGCATGATCAAAACGCACAGTACTACTTAAACTCTTAGAGAGCCATGGGTCTTTGGTTCTTGAGATCTAAGGGTTGAGATTGATTTCAAAGAATGGATGAAGAAGTTGGTGCACTATATAAGGGGTCACCTAGCCTCAATAACAAGACATCAAGAGAGATTATCAACATCATCATCATACAAGAGATTTCAAGTGCAACTATGAGAGTGCAAAGACATAAAACACAGGAGAGGCACTAGAATAGATCTCAACAAGAGAGACTGGTTGTTTAGAGAGAGATTAGTATAGATTGGGGAGAAGAGCTTTGAAATAGTTCCTTATCACTTTCTGTTTTCTCTTCTTTCGTTCTTCAAGAACTTGAGATTCTTGAAGAGAAGTTGTTGTATCTGTAAAGAACCATTGACTTAGTGCAGAGAGTTCGGAGAAACTCACAGGGACATAGGCTATTGCTGAACCTCGATAACAATTCCTAGTGTTCTTTCTTTGATTGGTTTTTATTCTTGTTTTGTTTCAGTTGTATTACAAGTCATTCTAGACTTGGGTGTTTGGAAGATTACCACCTGGGCATCTTGTGGTGGTTTCCCAACACTGTTGATGTTTTTGATAAGTCACAAGGATTTATGAAGAAATCATGGTAACCATGCTTCGAGGAGTTGCCTAAAGAAAGGGAGGCACCCAAAGCTTCTTCCGAGGAGACACCAACACTTAATATAGCTCCACTATCCAAAGGACTCAAACATGTTTTTTTAGGCCCAGGTGATACCTTTCCAGTTATTATTTCATCCGAACTTGGTGATGTGCAATGTGATTAATTTTTGAATTTGTTAAGAGAACATAAATCTACACTAGGTTGGTTAGCCCCTTAATTTGTTCCCATAGGATATATCTAGAAGAAGGAGCTAACCCTCATAGAGTCCCACAAAGAAGGCTAAATCCAACTGTGAATGAGGTAGTTAAGAAAGAAGTCTTAAAACTGTTGGATGTGGGAATTATATATCCAATATCGGATAGTAAGTGGGTTAGTCCAACCCAAGTAGTTCCTAAGAAAGTCGAGGTGACCCTGGTAGAAAATGAAAAGGGAGTGTTGTACCAACTAAGGTAGTGATCGGGTGGCGAATGTGCATAGATTATAGGAAACTTAATTCGGCTACTCGGAAAGACTATTTTCCTCTCCCATTCATAGATCAAATTTTAGAACGGGTGGCTGGTCATCCTTTCTATTGTCTTTTAGATAGGTATTCTAGATACTACCAAATAGGAATTTCCTTAGAGGATCAAGAGAAGACCATCTTTACTTGTCCTTTTGGTACTTTTTTTTTCGAAGAATGACCTTTCGGTTTGTGTAATGCACCGACTACTTTTCAAAGATACATGATGAGTATTTTCAGTGACATGGTTGAAAAATGTGTGGAAGTGTATATGGATGATTTAACCGTGTTTGGAAATTCTTTTGATTCATGTTTATCTAATTTGAAAAATGTTTTGTGCAGGTGTGAAGAGAAGGAACTTGTGCTTAATTAGGAGAAGTGCCATTTTATGGTGTCTTCCAGGATAGTCTTGGGGCGTATAGTGTCCAAAAAGGGGATAGAAGTGGATAAATCGAAAATCAAATTGATCTCTAAACTACCCACTCCTAAGAATATTAAAGATGTTAGGTCTCTCTTAGGGCATGCTGGGTTTTATAGAAGGTTTATTCAAAATTTTAGTGCTACCTCTAGACCCTTATGTAACCTTTTAATGAAGGATACTGAGTTTAAGTGGAGCCCCGAGTGTGAGCAAGCCTTTAGGACACTTATCTCTAAGCTTACAACCGCCCCTATTATGCAAACATTGGACTTTACTTTGCCCTTTGAGATTATGTGTGATGCTAGTGATTATGCTGTAGGGGCTGTTCTAGGACAAAGAAGGGAGGGAAAACCATTTGTTGTTTATTGTGATAGTAGAACCTTGAATCATTCTCAAATGATGTACACCACAACCGACAAAGACTTACTAGTAGTAGTATTTGCATTGGATAAATTTCGCTCTTACTTAATTGGTTCACCTATCACTATATTCACAGATCATTCCACTCTTAAATTTCTTTTCTTAAAAACATATGCTAAGGCCCGTTTGATACGTTGGATTTTGCTTCTGCAGGAATTTGACTTGATCATCAAAGACAAGAAAGGGGTAGAAAATGTTGTAGCGGACCATTATCTCGCTTGGAATTCAAGAATGAGATTGACATTTTGCCCATTGGGGAAGCCTTTCCGGATGAGAACTTATTTTCTGTCCTTGGCCACACACCATGGTATGCCGACATTGCAAACTACTTGGTTTCCTGTCAAGTCCCATCCCCATGTAGTGCACAAGATAAGCGTAAGTTTTTGGCTGAGGTAAATAATTTTTATTGGAATGACCCTTATCTTTTTAAATATTGCCCCGGCCAAATAATTAGAAGATGCATTCCTGATATCGAAGTTGATAGTGTGTTAACTTTTTGTCATACCTATACTTGTGTTGGCCACTTTTCTATTAAAAAGATAGCTGCAAAAATTTTGCAATGCTGTTTTTATTGGCCTACTTTATTCAAGGATGCTAATGAGTTTTGTCGATCATGTGAAAGATGTCAAAGGTTAGGTTCAACCCGATCTTAGTGGTATAAATCTTTGATTGTTAGGGGATCGATTTTATGGGACCATTCCTACCTTCTTTTGGGTATCTTTACATTTTGCTTGCTGTTGACTATATTTCTAAATGGGTTGAAGCAATACCTTGCCGCACTAATGATAATATATTTGTTGTTAAATTTCTTAAAGATCATATCTTATCTAGGTACGGCACTCCATGTGTTATCATTAGTGATCAAGGATCACATTTTTGTAACCGTTCTTTTAAGGCTTTAATGGGTAGGTATGGAGTCACCCATAAGGTTTCTACAGCTTATCATCCACAAACCAATGGCCAAGTGGAATTAGCAAATAGGGAGATTAAGCGAATACTTGAAAAAACGATGAATCCGAACCGGAAATATTAGTCCTTGCGCCTATTGGATGCACTTTGGGCGTACCGGACAGCATACAATACAGTTCTTGGAGCATATTCTTATCGCTTAGTATTTGGCAAAGCATGTCACTTGCCCATAGAACTTGAGCACAGAGCATATTGGGCTATTCAGAATTTTAACTATGACTTGAAGTTGTCCGGTGAAGAGAGGAAAATGTAACTTTGTGAACTTGTGGAATTGTGGGATGATGCATATAACAATGCTAAGGACTTTAAAGTCAAGAATGAAAGTGATGCATGATCAAAAAATACTCCGGAAAAATTTTGAACAAGGTAACAAATTTTTCCTTTATAAATCGCGGTTACACTTCCATCCGGGAAAATTGAGATCACGATGGAAGGGACCTTATGTTGTGAAGAGTATTTTTCCCAATGGAGTAGTTGAGGTTGAAGATCCGTTCGACAGTCGTGCATTTCGAGTTAATGGTCAAAGGTTGAAGCTCTATTTTGAACATGAACGTGTTAAAGATAGCCCCGAAGAGATCTCTTTGGTGGCCCTAGTTTATGCTTCTTAATCGGGTACTTTCGCTCCATTGTACATTAGTTTTAATTTTGTTACGTCTTTGTTGATTTTTTAATTTTTGTTTTTAGTTGAATCTATTTTAGTTTTAAGTTTAATGTTCATTTTGATTTAATTTAATTTGTAGTCTTAGGTTAATTGTTAGTAATTTTAATTTACATTATAAATATATACCATTTTTTATTTGCACAGCCAAGTCCACAAAAAAAATTTTCTTTCCAGGTCGCGTCTAGGCTCAGCCTAGTCGCCTCACCCCACAGCACTCATAACTTTCAGTATAGCCTAGTGCGCCTCATCCTACAACACCCACACAAATTTCCAGCCCAGTGTGCCGCGCCGCGCCCAACCCCATCTCACGCCGCGTTGCACTGCAAGGCAATTTGGGCTTTAGGTCACTGAGCCGCGGCGCAAGTAAGTGTGCGCCACAGCGCACTCCCATGACCAGCAGCTTTTAAAGACCATTTTGCTTTCTTCTTCTTCATTTTCCTTTGAAAAGAAATAGCCCTCTTCTCCTCTCTCTCATCTTCTCTCCAAATCAACCCTTACCTATCTCCTTTTTCTCACTATTTCTTAAATCTAACACAATTCCTTGAGGAATTGCTTACTTATATTGCAGATTTTGCTGCAAATTTCTCCAAAAAGCTTGGTTCTAAGAGGATTTTGGGTTTTCAAGAGGATTTCAAGTTTGTGGGTCTTCTCTCCAACTTTGGGCATCAAGTAAGATCAATTACCTTCTCTTTGTTGTGGACTTATGATATTTGAGTGGTTGCATTTGATTTAGTTTTCTTGTCTTAGAAAAATTAGTTCAAATGGCACCTAAAACTAAGAGACATTTCTTTTTCAATACCATTGAATTGCTTGGTGTCATTTTCCCTTTATAGTTTTAATTCGTTTATTAGGATATATATATATATATATATATGTTTTTTGTTAGCTTTGGAGTTAATTTACATGTCAATGATATGAGTTTAATTGAGATAGCATATAGCATTTAGAAGAAGTTAAATCTTGCTTCGGTTTGAGAATAATTTGAAGTGTCGATCTTCATTTTGTTTGAGACTCTGGTTTGCGGTAAGATTGCATGATTAGTCTAAAGCATTTAGAGAAGTTTTATGTGTGACTATTTTGTGAATATGTTTGCGGTCTCGAGAAGCTCTTGAGCTTCTTTGATAATCACTTGAGGCGAAATCCTAGAATGCACACTACTTAGGATATGATATAGGCCATCTTTGGACCGTTTGAGCCTTTTTCTTGAAAAAAATTTGAGCCTTGTTTCTTTCGATAGCCCATTTACTTACTTTTATGAGCCAAAAAAAATATTGTATTCTTACCTTTCTCTTAAGAGAACTTAGTTTATACATATTTGTTGAGAAGCACTTAAGAGGAGTAAGGATGGAAATATATAAAAAAAATATATATATATCTACCATAACCAAAGTACATTAAAGGAGATAGGTTGGGGATTGTGGAAAAGAGTAAAAAAATGAAAACGAAGGTGAATGGTTATGCGCTAAAAAATATATATATATAAAGAAGAGAAATTTTGGCAAAAGAAAAAAATGGTGAATGATTGAGAGAAATGCTCGAAAAATGGTTGAATGAGTTAGGTGTTGAAGTAAGGTTATCTAGTGCTTAAAGTAGTTGTGTTTAAATTAAGAGACTAAGTTCTTTTACTTATTTAATCCTTCCCGTTCTTTCTTAACCTTTACCTTAGCCTAATGTTACAAGTCTATTAAAGACCTAGTGATCCGATAGAGTGTAATTTTTCTACATTAATGGAGAGTGATTTGAAAAGTGAGCCTATGGAGTTTGATTTGTGATTGATGTCACGCAATTTAATATGTTTTTAGAGGCTAAGACTTGTTTTCATGAATGTTGTGCATAAAATCATCCGGGCGTTTGGATTAATGGTTTGTAGTAAGATGAATGTTAAGAGTCGATAACGATTTTGAGGTTCATGTTTGGATTGCTTTTGGACTTGGGTGGTATTTAATGATTCTACATGTTGTGTGTTTTGTGCGATTTTTTAGACAAAAAGTTGAATTACTATTGGATTAACGCTAACATTGCTTTATTTTGTTTTGATTTCTGATTTAGAATTCATCTCATATCTTTTTTCACTTGAATTGCTAGGGACTAGCAATAAGCTAGTTGGGAGTTATGATGAGAGTCATAAAATGCATCGCAATAGTATTTATTTGTTATTATTTTAGGGCCGATTTAAGGCTGAATTACACATTTATGCCTTAATAATGCTAAAGTGTCATTCTTGGACTGTTGGTATTTGTCTAAGGTTTGCATAGGTCCAACCATGGTTCAAAGATGGTTAAAATCTAAACTAGGGATGGATGATTAAATTTCAGCAAGTTAGAAGGCTGCACACATGTGTGTGCATCAATTTGGAGCAAGGGAAGGCTAGGCACGTGTGTACTTCTGCACACTAGCTGATGGAGTGTGTGCACTGCGGGGCAGCATCAGTGTGCACCAGCGGTGCACCACCCCCTCTCCAGCGCCGCGCCGTCCAGAAGATAAGCTCCAGGACTGCTCCAGTAGCACACCATCCAACAAAGGTGATGCTTGGACAGAACCAGCGCTGCACCGCTTAGCCATCCGCGGCGCACCATCCAGTGTGCACACAAGAACACTCTGCCTCAGCGCCGCACCGCGCCCTGCTGAGCACCGCACCGCCAGGCACACTGCTGCACCCATAGGCAGTAGGCGTAAAGGCTCTCCAAAGTGTGTGTGCGCAATACCAAAATTTACAACACCACTTGGAGGATGTTGAAGGGCTAAGATTAAAAGGAGATCATGATCAAAGGGTTGAGATTGAATCACAAGAATGTCCAAGAAGTGGGAGGCTATAAAAGGGGTTCCTTAGCCTCATTCTTAATAGATAGAAGATATAGAATAATAGAAAGTTGTGACATTGTGAGATTAATTGGAAATACAAGAGAGAATTGTGTGAGAGACATAAACACAAGAGGGACTCTTTGTAGTGAGGCTGGTTATAAAGAAGAGAGAGTAGCATAGAGAGAGAGCATTGTAATCTTCTTCCTTCTCTTCTTGGTGTCTTCAAGAACTTAGTTTCTTGAAGGGGATTGCTGTAACTTGTAAGAACCATTTGAGATAGTGCAGAGAGTTTGGAGGAACTCACGGGGATGTAGGCACATTGCTGAACCTCGATAACAAATTGCTTGTCTTCTTTCTTTCTTTGATTTTCTGTTCTTGTGTTCGATTGCTGAAATTTTTTCTACAAGTCATTCTAGACTTGGGTGTTTGGAAGATCACCACCTGGGCATCTTGTCAAGGTGATTGATTTTGATGCATTTTCAGGTATTTTGGGCTTAAAAGAGATGGAAAAGCTAACATTGCTTAAAGCACCAAGATCCTATGCAATCGGAGTGAAGGAGTGGTTTTGGAAGTGTTCTATGTCGCGGCACAGAAAGGTATGCACCGCGGCCACTAAAAACATTCAGAAGCTGGAACCAGCCAGTGTGCGCCACAGCCTGGACTAGGCTGAGCCGTGGCCTACAGAGCCTCCACAAAGCCAAGATTCAGGGTTATGCTGCGGCCTGGACCAGGTTGAGCCACGGCGCAAGTGTGATCCCCTATTTATGTTTCACGACCTAAATAGGGCTTCAATGACATTTTTTGACTCGAAAATACCCTTGAATCTCTTGGGGTATTTATAGAACACTTAGGTTTGATTGAAAAGGAGGTTGGAATCAAGAGCAAACACATTCTTCTCAATTTTTGGTTATCAAACATGAGCCTAATGTCCAATTAATCTCCAAGCAAGGCAAAAGGATGAGTTCCTAGGTGTAGTTGTTCTTATTTCTATTCTTAATTCATTTGTAAGGATTCATTGTTAAACATTGTTTATGATTTACTCTTTGATTAAGTAAGAATGAGATGATTTACTCTTAATCTGGTGATTGCATCTTTCTCCTCCATATAAGTCTAGTCAAGCTCTTCTTATGTCAAGTTGTTAGTTGTGATTGATTTTGGTAGATTCATCTTATAGATTTGCCCATTACTGCGGTATTGTTATTGAAACATATTGTCGTTTCTTGCCAATCTATAAGATAGGTCATGTGTGCTAGAATCGAAACTAAAGAGTAATTTGTTGCAATTACATTAGGATGTTTATGTGCTTTGATTGAATATTGTTTGGAAACCACCTTCCAATTATGCCCAGGTGGTAATCTTCTAAACACTCAAGTCTAGAATGACTTGTAAAGAAAGAAACAACAAACGAAGCAGGAAAGAACACAAGCAATTGTTATCAAGGTTCGACAATGTACCTATGTCCCCGTGAGTTCCTCTGAACTCTCTGCACTAAATTAGTGGTTCTTACAATTACAGCAACACCTCTTCAAGAACACGATCAGAGATGGATCTTAATCGTTGTTGAATCACCCTCAAGAATATGATCAGATCTTGATCTTAACACCGTTCTTGAAGAACGAAAGAAGAGAGAAAAGAAAGTGATAAGGTCTTGAGTTACCCTAGAATTTTTCCCCTAGAAAGTTCCACTTACAAGTCCCTTGAATCCCCAATCTATACTACTCTCTCTCTAAACATCCAGCCTCTCTATAATGAGATATCTCCTGTGTTTAGTGTCTTTGCACTCTCACACACCCATGTGTTCTATTTCACACACACTCACATGTCATCACATATTATGTCACACTTGTGTTATGTTGTTATTGAGATTGAATCTAGGTGACTTTATATAGTGCACCAACTTCTTGACTAATCTTGAAGGTCAATATCCACCCTTAGATCTTGAGGACTAATCAACCATAGCCTTTGATCAAGTCTAAGTGATCCTGTGCATTTTGATCATGTATCCATGCACCTTTCAAAAGGCTGGAAAAATCAGCATCAATGTGCCTTCAAGCCGCGGCCTAGAACAGGGCAAGTCACTGGCTAAAGAGGGCTAAAATTTCCTGTCATACTGGAGGCCGCGGCCTGGAGTGGCTGAGCCATGGTGCATAGGGCCAGGCCATAGCACACACTCCTTGGGTTGCGGCATATAGCTGCTCTCTCATCCTCGGGAGTTCTTGGAGGCCGAGGCACGCACACCTTCAGCCGAGGCGACATGACCTGATGCTAAACCCTTTCAAATCATGTTTAAACCTTAGACAAACACCAACAATCTCTACCTTTATCTAAGCGAATAAACTCAAACCCATTGTGCAGAGAACACAGGATCCAAACTCAACTTGAGTCTTTATATCAACCGACTCCAATCCTAAGTAGTCCAAGGCAATGATTGAACTTACTTAGAGGTAGAACCTTAGTGCCTAAATCTGCAGGATTTTCTTCTGTGCCTATCTTGTCCACATGAATGCATCCTTTCATAACATTTTCCCGAATGAAATGATACCAAACATCCATATGCTTTGTTCTCTCATGGAACACCCGATTCTTACATAAGTGCAATGCATTTTGGCTATCCGAATACACCACCACCTACTCTTTTAGGACCTTCAACTCTTCCAACAACCCTTTGCACCACATAGCCTCCTTAATGGCTTCTGTTGCCGCAATGTACTCGGCCTCGGTTGTTGAGAGTGCTACCACCGACTGCAACTGAGCCTTCCAACTTATATAACATTCGTTTAAGTTGAAGAAGTAGGAGGTAATCGATCTTCTTTTATCCCGGTCTGCTCCCTAGTCTGAATCCGCATAACCTTTAAGATAGATGGACTTACCCACTCTTCTCATAAACCAGCCCCACATCTAGGCTTCCCTTCAAGTACCTCAGTAACCACTTCATCCCACGCCAATGCTCCTTTTCGAGATTACTCATAAACCTGCTGAGAACACTCATTACATGAGCAATGTCGGGTCTAGTACTTACCATGGTGACCATAACTGATCCAACCGCACTAGAGTAAGGGACCTTTTCCATTTCTTTCTTCTCCACCTCGGATCTTGGAAATTGATCACTGAAGAACTTGAAATGTCCAGCAAGGGGAACCTTCACTAGTTTCCTATCTTCCATAGAGAACTTGTACAACACCTTTTCTATGCCAGAAGACCGAGAAACTTTCAACCTGTTTCTCTCCCTTTCTCGAATTCTTCTCATCCCAAGGATCTTTTGTACAAGGCCAAGATCTTTCCTCTCCAACTCCTTACTGAGTTGAGCTGTCAACCTTTCCATCCTCTCCCTGATGTTATCAACCCACAGCATATCATCAGCATAGACGAGGATACTCACCATTTCCTCCACCTTCTGAACTGGTGAGAAAATTTTCGTGAAATCTATGCCGTCTCTTTGTGTGAACCCCTTCATCACAAGCCAAGCCATGTTTCGGACTTCATCCCCTGGAGTGTTCCCTTCTTTGATCTTGTAAGTGCACTTACAATCCACAACTCTTTGTTTTCCTGGAATGTGCGCCAATTCCCAAGAGTTGTTCTTCCTCAAAGAATCTATTTCTTCCTCCATAGCTAGCTGCCATCTTGACGAATCCTTACATCTCATGGCATCAATGTAAGTCTCTTGTTCACTTATCCCTCCTTCTGTCTAAGGAACTGCTACATCCGCAGCCGCAAAACCATATCTCAAAGGTGGTCTGACCAGCCTTCTTTTTTGGTCCCTTGTGAGCTGATAGTCATTCTGACTTGCTGCATCATCCCCTTCTAGTTCAGCCTCCTCTCGAGTGTCTTGAGCTTGGCCTTCAACAATGGGCTCTACCTGGTCTGAACCCTTTTGCCTTCCTTGCTCTACCTAAATTGAATTTTCCTTGATGCAATGCTCCGTAAATTTCGGACTGGTTTGCTTACTAGCCCCTACAGGGTTAGTTTTCTTCAAATAGGGAAATAACAATTCATTAAAAATAACATCCCTATTTATTATGAGTTTAGTCCCTTTTGGCTGTAAGGACCACAACCTATACCCCTTAACCCCATCACCATACCCTAGAAACACACATTTTCTAGACCTTGGGCTAAGTTTATCATCCTTTTGATGTGCAAATGCAGCACAACCAAAAGTCCTAAGGTTGCTCAACTCAGGGGGTTTTTCACTCCACATCTCCATGGGAGTCTTAAGGTGTAAAGCCCTAGAGGGTGATCTATTAACCAAATACGCAGCAGTAGACACCGTTTCCCCCCAAAAACATTTGGGTAATCCGGATCCATTTAACACGCACCTAACCTTTTCCATAAGGGTCTTATTTATCCTCTCAGCAACTCCACTTTGTTGTGGGGTTTTCACAACAGTTCTATGTCTTAGAATGACATTTAAACTACAAAATTGATAAAGTTCCTTGTTAAAAAATTCTAAGCCATTGTCGGTTCTAAACACCTTAACTATCCTGCCCGTTTGAGTCTCCTCCAGCTTTTTCCACACCACTAACTTATTCAAAGCATTTGATTTATTTTTAACCAAATAAACCCAAACCTTTCTTGAATAATCATCAATTAAAGACAGAAAGTAAACACTACCTCCCTGTGTTGGTGTTCTTACTGGTCCCCAAAGATCCGCATGAATGTAGTTGATGAGTCTTAAATATTGCATATATTAGACCCTTAACTTATATTTGTTATGCTCTTAGTTAGTAGTATTTCACTTTATTTTACGTCTTTCTTGTGTTTTATGTATTTTTACAGGTTTGTGGAGAAAATGAAGCATTTTAGGAGATGTGAAGCTTCTGGAGACATTGCGATCGATCGCACGAGATATGCGATCGAGCGCACCTGCGCTCGAGCGCACCTGCCTACGAACGAGCGCATGGTCAACATCCCACATCGAAATATTTGAAGTTCAGTGCATCTGCGATCGATCGCAGAAGACATGCGATCGAGCGCATATGAGATCGTGCGCACAAGCCATGCGATCGATCGTACCTGCGATCGATCGCACCACACTGCGATCGAGCGCACACGGGTAGTATCCCACATCGAATCTGTAACCCATATTGCTCTGGGTCTTCCCCTATATAAACATCATCTGGCTTCATCATTCAGTGTACAATTCCTGAGCCACTTTGATGTTTACCAGTGGACGTCCACCAGCATTCTGGTGGATCCCGAAGGCATTGCTACCACGAGGGGAAGCGCCGCCCGTCAGCGAGTGGAATTTCTCCCATGTAAAGTTGTTTATTTATTTCTTTATATTCAGTTGTTTTAGTTTAAATGTTTAGCACTTTTTATTATAGTTTTATAGTTATGAGTGGCTAGAATCTTCAGCTAAGGTTGAAAATGAAGCCCCGCCGTTGTTTGGCGTAGTAGTTCAGATTTGCTTGTACAAATCTGACAATTTTTAGTATAAATGTTCTGTCAATTATTTTAGTTAATCTTATAATTGATTGAGTTTAAATTGTCTATTGGATATTCCTTGTGTTTCATCTAATGGATACATTGAATGCTTTTCGATTAAATTGGATTTCCTTTGTGATTTGTTAAGAGTGGATACATTGGACGCTTTTGGTTCCATTGGGATATTCTTTATTTTTTGTCTTATAGTTGGATTCATGGAATGTTTTGATAGGCTATATTTTTAGAACATATATGCTTAATTTTGGTAGGGTGGATTCGGAAACCTTAGTGTTTTAATTGTTAGTTTTTAAAAATCAATTTAGTTTAATTTTAATTTCTTTTGCAAATTATCATCTGAAATTCGGAACTAGGTTAAGATAGAGTTAGTTTAGATTAAAAATATACTTTCACAACGCAATTCCCTGTTGATTCGACCTCGCACTTGCACAACACTATATTGCAAACGACTCGTACGCTTGCGAGTAAATTAAAACTCACAACAGTAGTCAAGAATACCCTTAGACTTGTGCACTCCGGTATTGAAGCTGACCCAATTTTGCTTCCTAAGAACGCAGCTCTTGCAGAAATCAAGTTTCTCTACTGAGTAGACCATCTTTGCTGAGAACTTGCAGGCCCTTTTTGCTCATATATCCCAAGCGAGTGTGCCAAAGGGTTACCCTATCCATCTCAGCCATCAAGCTTGCTGCTTGATCCTTGATTTTTGTCTCTCCGATCATCTCATAGAGACCATCTTTCATTGCTGCTTTGATCACTACCAAAGATACCTTGGTTACCTTGATCTTTCCTCCCTCTGCTTTGTATGTGTAACCCATGGAATCAAACTGCCCCAATGAGATCAAGTTTCTTCTCAAATCTGAAAGATACCTCACATTCCGCAGTAGCCTTGTGACTCCATCAAACATCCTTAACTGGATGTCTCCTATCCCCCTCACTTGGCAAGAAGTGTCATTCCCCAAGAAAACCTTTCCATCATTGGTTTCCTGGGAATTCTTGAACCAATTCCGGTGAGGGCACATATAATAGGTGCACCCAGAATCCAGGATCCATTTCTTGTTGCCTTGCCTCCTGCTCACATTTGAGCACACAATAAGAACATCATCTTGCTGTTCTCCCTTGGCAACCAAAGCCTCTCCATTGTTGGTATGGCTTCTTCCTCTCTCATCCCACATCTTCTTCTTGCAATCTTTCTTGAAATAACCCTCCTTGTTGCAGTAGAAGCATCGCTTCCCTCCAAACTTCGATTTGGAATGCGATCTTCCATGGCTCTGCCCTCTACCTTTTGATTTCTCCCTGTAGTTGCCATGGATGTTACTGCCATACCAAGTTACCGCCTTCCTATAACGAACAGCCTTTCTCCACTTGATGCTTCCCTCATCTTGGCTTTGAAATCATGAGCCCTTATAGCATTGATCACAATTTCCTTGGTTAGTGTATCTCTTCCAAATTCAATTGCATTAATCAAATTATCAAAACAATCAGGAAGAGAATTCAACAAAATAACAGCCAATTGTTCATCCAGGAATGTTATGCTACAACTATTCAAATCTTGAACTAGCTTATTAAACACATCAAGATTATCTTGCAACTCTTTATTAGGATCCATTTTAAAAGCAAAGATTCTTTTAAGAAGATAAATTTTATTAGGGAGAGTTTTGGCAGGAAACAACTCATCTAGTTTCTTCTATATGACAGATGAATCTTCCGAGTCTCTGCACTCCCTTCTGACACTATCTGAGATGTGTAGAAAGATGGTGCTATACACCATCTTCTTCATCTCAATCTGCTGGACTTCTGTGATACTTGCTGGAAAAGTGTCATCTTCTCAAATGTCCAAGTCCACTTTTTGTTGCATAAGAAAACCTTGATCTTCTGCTTCCAAAGGGTAAAGTCTCCCTTTCAATCAAACTTCTTAACAATGAAATTTGAAGCCATCTTGTGGAGAAAATCCTAGATTTATGCAGCACCCACAATTGCTATCCAACTTCTTTTAAATCTTAAGAACATGATCGAAGATTGATCTCAATACCGTTCTTGAATCACTTTCAAGAACACAATCAGATCTTGATCCCTACTCTGTTCTTGAATCACTTCAAGAACAAGATCAGATATTGATCTCTACTCCGTTCTTGAATCACCTCAAGAAGTTGACCTTTGATTCTTGGAGTCTTGCTCTGATACCTTCTGTTCTTGCTCCGATACCCACTCACCAAAGCTCTGATACCACTGTTGTGGTATCTCCTCTAGCTCTGATACCACTGTTGTGGTATCTCTTCAAGCTCTAATACCACTGTTGGAAGATCACCTCCTGGGATAATCTCTGAGGTAGTTTCCCAACAAATATTTACCGATTACTTATTTGGGATGTGAAACTAGCAATCGAGATAAAACTCTTGAGTCAAGATAGGGATAAGGTAACGAACTTAGGAAGGATTCCTGGAACCTTGTTATTACTTTATCGAATCCTTCATCATATTTTCACAACTCTCTCATATAGCTTCATTCATAAAACAAAGATTTACGTATTTAAATTTCATCATTTCATGTTAAGGTTTACACTTTCTCTTGTAGTTCGTTTTTCCTCGTGGGATCGACACCTCATCTATACATAATAATCACATGTTAGTTTGACTTGAACACTCACTGCTTACTGAGGCAAGAGGTCCAGTTACTCAGTGGAAACTTTATTTAATGATCATTATATGCATAATTCCCACCTTTTGACATGAAAACTCACTTCTTACTGAGGCAAGAGGTCCAGTTGCTCAGTGGAAAGTTTATTTAATGATCACTATGAGCATTTTACTTTCTCTTTTTGCATGATAAACATTTTTCTTTATTTTTCTATGCGGAAATGTTCTTCTAATAAGTTATCCAATTACAATTAGGTCATGGAAACATATACATAAAAATTATATGTTATACCCCACACAATTGTGTGCTAATGTGCTCCTGTCAGATTTTAGATCAAACTTATGAATTCTTAAGTGCCTTGAGGTCGGTAAATAAACTTTTAAAACTCTTATTACTAGACTATGTGTTATAGATTTTAAGCTTACTAATTAAGTTTTATCATAATATTTATTTTAAATCAACCAAAATTTTCAAAACAAAATGAACATGCATTTATCTTTTTTTTTCAAAAATAAAAACAACTGGGACGTAGTGTGTGTATGTGTCTCCCCTTACCCCCAAACTTTATATACACATTGTCCTCAATGTGTGAGTGACATGGAAAGATCTGACCTGGGAGATGGAGGACTAGATGGCTAGCATGACTCGTCGTACGCCCCCAAACTTGAACTTGATGCACGCACTATGTTCCTGAAAAAGAAAAACAAACATTGTGCCGGAAAACAAGAAACATTAATAATAAACAGTTAAATAAAAATAAATATTAACGATAAATAAAAGAAAATACTGAAATGAAAGGATGTCAGCGGTGGTCATCGGGGTATATGGGACTGGCTGCTCCTCCATATGGGTGTCCTAAGGAGGGGACTAATCGCAAAAATGAAGGGCAGCGGCGATATCAGCGGTGGTCACCTCGATGAACTTGCCCTAGACTGAGGAAGATAGGATCTCTGGTCTGGTGCAGTCGTAGGACAGGTTCTCATAGAAACTGACCACAAATCGGGTGTAGGCCATCGAACAAACAGGCTTGAACAGGCCTTGAATTCTTGAACTGCCCATCGAGTGGCATTTAAGCTCTTGAAGTCGGCATCGATGTTAAAAGTAGTCTTGAACAAGATTTCTTATTGTTCGAAACTAGGTCGGGATGATTGAAGACTACTGCTGGAGGCTCGGGAAATGGAGGCTGTTTGTTTGGACATCTTGGGCGAGCTACTATCCAATTTGCACTCGATCTTAACTGGGGTGCGCTCGATCGCACTTGGTGTACTGCGCTCGATCACAGGGGCCTTGCACTCAAGCGCACTATGTTAGGCAAACTGTCAAATAGTTTGTGGGCGTTAAATACTTCAAGCTATGGGTAACACCCCTCGAAGCGTACGACCTCCTGGGGTATGGATATATGCAATGTGTAGTTGGAATGGGAAGAGGGGGATGGTGAGGAGCGGTTTTAATGTAGGATTGGTGGTGTTTGGTGTAGAGTGCTGTTGGTGACAGTGAGGGTTTAGGATGATTTTTGTTTAGGACGATGGTGAGTGTGATAGATAGAGAGATGGAGTGCGCTGCAGCGTAAGGTGAGGGAAATGGGTAACGTGAGTTAAGTGTTTACAAACATCACGTGTCTTCTCTGCCCCGAGTGAGCTCGAGCGCATTATGAAGTGCGCTTGATTGCACTTTTGTGCAAGTGTGTGGTGTGGTGCGTTGCATAAACTGAATGGCATCCTTCGATAAGCAAATGTGCTAGCTAATCTTTCTAACATCTGATCAATGAATGGCAAGGGCAAGTGATCTTTTCTGGTCACCTAGTTTAGTCTTCGACAATCAATATATACCCTCCAACCAGCTGTTATTCTTATAGGTATGAGCTCCTCATCCTCATTCTTCACCTCTGTGATCCCACTCTTTTTAGGAACAACTTGGACCGGACATACCCATTTACTGTCTGAGATGGGGTATATAATGCCAACATCTAATAGTTTTAATACATCGGCCTTTACTACCTCCTTCATGTGTGGGTTAAGTCATCTTTGAGCATTTCAAGTGGGCTTTGCTTCATCCTCAAGGTAGATATGATGCATACATTTGGTAGGACTTATCCCTTTGATGTCAGCAATGGTCCATCCAATGGCAGATCTATGCTCCCTAAGAACTCTTAGTAGTTTCTCTTCTTCTCCAACACTCAAATTAGTAGCCACAATCATAGGTAATGTCTTCTTCTTTCCCAAATAGGCATAAGTTAAATGTTCTGGAAGCTGCTTTAATTCAAAGGTTTATGCTTGGAAAATAGAAGGGAGAAGAGTAGTATTAGTAGGTATGAGAGATTCAAATGGAGGAGTATACTTACTTGGATGTTTTAGAGAAGCCTCAAGGAGGTGCACAGCTTTAATGATGTCCTCAGTAACATCTTTAGGTTCTTGCTCAATATCTACTTTTGTGAAGCTATGGGTAATAATGATCTCCAATGGATCAATGTGCTGGACCTGAAAAGCTTGCTCAACAAAACTTTGCGTCATACATACATTAAAGCATTCCATGTCATCTTGAGGTAGTTTTAATGCATCAAATATTTTAAACTCTATTTTCTCACCATTTACCTTCATACTTACTATACCCTTTTTCAAACAAATTTTTGTATCTTCAATTCTCATGAAGGGTTTTCCTAATATGATGGGCAGAGGCAATGGAATAGGGCATTCTTCCATATCTAACACAATAAAGTCAGCAGGCAAAATAAACTCACCTACTTTTACTAGGACATCCTCAAGAATACCTCTAGGTCGTTTGATGCTTCTCTCTGCTAACTGCAAGTGATGTAAGTTGGTTGAAGCTCCCCCAAACCTAGGGTTTTGAGTATTGTGTATGGTAGCAAATTTACACCGGCTCCCAAATCTAGTAATGCCCGCTCAAACAGCTGGTCACCTATCCTACAGAGAATAGTGAAACTACCCGAATCTTTCAGTTTTGGTGGTAGTTTTCTTAATAGCACAACACTTACCTTTTCAGTTAAGGCTACCGTCTCATGTTCCTGAAACTTCCTCTTATGAGTGCAACAATCTTTTAAAAACTTAGCATAAGTAGGTATTTGTTAAATTGCATCTAACAAAGGAATGTTTATTTCAACTTTCCGCAAGGTTTCAAAGATATCAAGCAGTTTATTAACAAACCTTTGCGGGAAGGGTTGTGCATTCACCTTCTCCGTCTCACTTACCTTTGATGCCAATGGTTTCTTTGTAGATACTTTTGCATACTCATTGGTTCCTATAACCTTACCGTTTCTAAGGGTGGTGACAGCCTTCAGTTAATGGTGTCCCCCGATGTTAGGTAGTGTTTAAGCCGGAAGATCACCTTGCTTTCTACGACTCAGTTCTTTGGCCAATTGTCCCGTTTGTACCTCTAGCCTTTGAATGGCTTGTTCATGTTTTGATGCGGTTTGTCTTAGTTCAGTTCGAAACTGTCTTTCATCTGCGATGAACGGATCTTGTGAAGTAATTAATTGTTGTTGCTGAGTTACCAATTGCCTCACAAGACTTTCGAGGTCATTTTTCTTTGTTTTGGGAGCTGAGTGAGCAGCTCGCTAGAAGTTCCTTTGCTGCCCTTGATGGTTAAGGGCATTCTGATTGTTACTCCAGGAGAAATTTGGGTGGTTCCGCCATCCAGAATTGTAAGTGTTTGCATAGGGGTTGCTCTTAGGCGGATAGTTGCTCGGCCCCACATAGTTTGCTTGCTCCGCGTCTGCAGATAAATACAAAGGACATGTCTCAGTATTATGATCATATTAAGAAAATATAGCACATACCTGGACTAGTGTAGCTGGTGGATTAGGTGAGGCATTCTAAGCAGTCATCGCTTTAAAAAGCAAATCTAGTTTCCTCTCCACAGCAGCTATTTGGGTAGAGGATCCTCCATTTAGGGTTACCTCATACATCCTTTTGCTTTTGGATCCAAGTCTACCTCGAGAGGAGAACTGCTGGGTGTGCTCACTTAAGGTCTCGAATAGCTCCATGGCTTATTCACTGCTTTTCTCCATCAGCACTCCACGACAACCTGAATCCATAATATTTTTATTAGTATCACTTAAACCTTCATAAAAAGCTTGTACCAGTTCATCCTAAGATAGATTGTGATGTGGGAATTTGATTAGCAGCTCGTTGAAGTGTCCCCATGCCTCAAAAAACAAGTCTCCGTCCTTTTGTTGGAAAGATTGAATCTCCTTTCTCATTTGCCTCGTCTTCTAGACAGGGAAAAACTTTCTGAAGAACTTGTTGGCCAACTCCTCCCAAGTATGGATAGAAACTGTAGGCAGTGAATTGTACCACAATTTAGCATTATCTTTTAATGAAAAATGGAAAAGAAGTAACCTGATTCATTCTTGGTCTAAGCCTTGGATGTGCTGGAACTTTCAGAGATCGAACAACTCTCAAAGGTGTAAGTGTGGATCCTCATTAAGTGTGCCCCTAAAGTAAGTTAATGCACTGAGTATCTGTGGAGATATGTAGTGATTGCCTTCTGCCTCAGGTTGATACGCAATGCATGATGGCTGGTCGATGTTCCTTGGGATGAAGGATTGCTTCATCGGTCTTCTCTCAGGTAGTTGTTGGTCTTCTAGTTGTTTTGCCATTGAATCTTCTTCCTCGGATTCTACTTCTCCCTCCTTAGAGTTATTTTTAAGCCTTCGTCCAATGGTCCGCTCAGGCTCTGTATTGAGGGGAAAGAAAGTTGGATGCCTCGATTGAAGCCCTTGCATGAATTAGTAAAAACCGCTTTAGTGCAACAGTTCAGTACTGCTGCTCGGGTAGCCTCTGCCTTAAATGCACTCGATCTCACAGTATTGCGCTCGATCGCACAAGGTGTTGTGCTCGAGTGCAGTGTCACAGAGAGCTTCTACTGTAGTGCCTGAAACAGAAACGAAAAAAAAAATAGATTAGGTTTTTGATGAGACAAAATAAAAGTGAAAAACATAAACTTCAATTTTTGATAAAATAAACTAAAAAATGATTAAATTAAACAAAAATAATTCTAAAACGAAATTTAGTGCAATCCCCGGCAACGGTGCCAAAAACTTGTTGAACGTTTATCTACCTACTTTAATAAGAAAATAATCGAACTTGTTTCACTTGCAAGTGCACAAGGTCTATAGTAGCATAGTGTGCAAATGCGAGATCATCTCCACAGGGATTGGTGAATTTCGTTTTAGAATCAGTTTCTCAATATAAAAATTGATAGAAATAAATGTTAAGTCTAGATTGATAATGATAAGAACATAGGGCTTTGATATCCACCACTAATTATACTTTTCCAAAAAGTAATATGCCAATGCTCTAGCCCTACCATGAATACCTAATGGTTGTCAACCTAAGGGCTTGGTCCGCTCCTTAAGCTATTGATTTCCCTAAACAACGAGTTAGGCATGGTGTATACTCTAACTCTTTTCTCTGTTAAGGGATTCAGCATGGTGTATACTGAGTTATTCCTTAAGAGAGCATAAGGTATGTGGAAATTGACAACCACATGAGACCTAGGGCATGTTGTATACTCCTGGTTTCCCATGTTGATTAACCCAAGAATCCGGCGTGGATTTCTTTGTTACTATTGTCAGACCCAGAACTCGGTCATCCAAATTGATCTAACTAACTGATTCATACCACATGCATACGTTGATCAGACACATATATGAGGAATTCAATAAAACAGACATTAATCAATTAAAGCATCATAACATGGCTATTTGCAAAGGTAATCAATAATTATATATATGGAAAAGCATAATTAGGGCTTCATTCGAGCCCTATTAAGAAGTTAGTTACATATGTTGTCTATAATAAACATCATCATAACATAAACTAAATAGAAAAATAAAACCCGAAGAATACTATGGAGACGAGTCGTCAATTCCTCTCCAAAGCTTACAACTTCAAAGCTAAATCAAAAGTATGTTTTCTGTGTTTTACAAGCCTATATATAGGGTTCTAAGGGTGCCTCGAAACCCTAATTTCTAAAATAAGTCCAGAAGAAATCTTTCCAAAACTAGCTCTGCCGCCTCTGTGTGTGTGTGCACTCGATCACGCTCTTTTGCTCTCGAGTGCAGGGTTACGCTCGAGCCTTCTAGGTGTGCACATAAGTGCTTATGCGCTTGATCGCACTAGCTGGTTCCAGATCTTCAGTTTACTTCCTTTAAAGCTTCAAAATGCTTTCTTTTCTTCACAAGCCTATAAAAAACACAGAGAACACAAAAATGAAGTAGAATATACTAAAATATATAAACAAAGAGCCTAAGAACTGTAAATTAAGGGGCTTAAACATGAATATTTAAGCACTTATCAAATACTGGCTGAATCAAGGTCGAAATTAGGCTTAAAGTTGATACACCTGCACTGTTGACGTTCTGGAACATCCCTTAGCATGCAGTTCAAATCGAGTCAAGTTTGTTATCTTCGTAAGATACAGCCAAAAGTAATAAAGACCAAGGCCCAAAATATAGAGCTCAATTCAAGTAGGCTTGGCCCAAAATATAGAGCTCAATTAAAAGAAATAAAAGCTGAATGGAAGGGATCAAACAAATGGAAGGCATGGTGGGTTTAATGTAATCCCGAATTGGAAATGTCTCTGGACAGTCTCAAGTAATCTCACAATATCTTACTTATACGACATTGTATTGAGCTGATTCAAGAAGTGTTGGAAAGCTAGGTAAACAGGATATAATTATTCCTCAAATAGAAGTTTCATGATTGGAATGTTTTGGAGGCGAAAACAACCCCGCAATCTGAGGCTAAATATCTGCAGAATCTATGATTCGGAAAGGGGGAATTATTTTCTTTCCTTGGGAGATTGGTTCCAAAACAAGGGGTTAGAGGAGTCTATCACTTTGGAGAGAACTAGATGCACGCTGGGTTTTTTCATGGTTTTTTTTTTTGGCTATTTATTTTCTAGAGCAATCAAAGGAAGCAGAACATCAAAGAGGAGACTAGTTTTTGAGTTTTTTTTTTCTTTATTCTGAATTTCTTTGAATTTCTTGATGTTAAACTCTTTGATTATGTTTTTATTCACGTTCATCATGAACTAATCTCCATTTTCTAGGGTTAAGATGTAGCCTAACTATGTCTTCCTTTAATTGAACTAATTTAGTAGTTGTTTCATATTGTTGAGTATTTCATTCTAGACTTAATGCTTGTGAATGATTGATCAGCATTTGCATGATTTGGGATTCAATTTGAGACTAAGAAGTTATAATTGTTTCAGCATATGTTTAAGATACCACAAGGAATCTATAGGATAGAGATATCTATGGACTTGCATAATCTTTATAGGGTTTCTTATTCTTACTAAATTTTGACAGGTTTAGAGTTTTCACAGAGATGTAGAAGATTTGCTTGTTGGGATATTTTGTTAATGTTTGAGAAAGATTAATGAATAAATTAGATACCCGATTATCAATAATAGGAAATAATTGCAATTAGTTCAAGTAGGAAATTCGCATAAGATCAGTTATGCTGAATTGAAAGCAAATTAGACTAGTACCACTTGGTCTAATTTGATTTATTTTGTCTTTTATTTTCAGATGTTTGTTTAGTATATGAGACAACGCAAGAGTTTGGAGCTACTACCTTACGATCCAGAAATTGAGAAAACTGCAAAGGGCCTAGGGAAAAAGAAGTGAGAAGCTCATAAACGTTCCAACACTGTGGCAGGCAACAAGAATCCAAGACGTGACACACGAGCACTAAGGGATTTTGCTCTACCACAGGTCACAAAAATCCATTCAGTTTTCAGGAAGCCTACTATTGAAGCCAACAACTTTAAGATTAAGTCGGCTATCATACAGATGATCCAGACATCAATTCAGTTCCATGGGTTGCCAAGTGATGACCCTAATGCTTATATAGCAAGTTTTTTGGAAATTTGTGACACTTTCAAGCACAATAGCATTACTGATGATGACATTCGCCTCCGGCTATTTTAATTCTCTCTTCGAGACAGAGCGAAGAATTGGCTAAATTCACTGCCCGCAGATTCAATCACTAGTTGGGAGGATTTAGCTCAAAAGTTTCTTACTAAATTTTTTCCACCGGCTAAGACAGCAAAAATGCGCAATGAAATTTCAAATTTTGCTCAAATTGAATGCGAATCACTTTATGAGGCTTGGGATCGATATAAAGACCTACTTAGGCGATGCCCTCACCATGGATTGCCGAAGTGGATGCAAGTTCAAAACTTCTATAATGCACTTGTTGGTTCTACAAGAACTTTGATATATACAGCTTTAGGAGGAGCGTTTATGGGACAAAACCAGGATGATGCATATGATCTGTTTTAGAAGATGGCCATGAACAACTATCAATGGCCGAGTGAGAGGATTTTACTGAAGAAAGCACTGGGATTACATGAGATTGAAGCTATCACTACCCTGGCAGCTCAAGTCCACACTCTTACTCAACAATGGAAGGCTAACCAACTAACGACAAATGCCATTCACTTGACACCACTGGTTTGTGATTTTTGCCATGGAAACCATCCGAGTGAAGAATGTCAAGTGGGAAACCCCTTCTCTCAATCCCAAGCAAAGCAAGCACACTTTGTTGTAAATTACAACAAGTAAAACAATCCATACAATGCAACAAACAATTCTAGATTGAGGAATCATCCAAATTTTTCATGGAATAATCAAAATGTATTGAAACCGCCACCTGGTCCATCATCTAGTGACCCACCAAAAGAGAAATCGGCACTTGAAGAAACAATGGCACAATTGGTAAATAACACCAACTAATTCATAACAGAGGCTAAGACCAATTTTCATAATCAAGCAGCTTCGATTCAGAATTTAGAAGTCCAAGTTGGTCAATTGGCCAATATGCTCACTGGGAGACAATAAGGTAATTTTCGTAGCACGACTGAAGTGAATCCAAAGGAGCAATGCAAGGCGATCACTTTGAGAAGCGAGAAAGAGTTAGAAACTCCAACGGGATGTGAGAAGTTTGAAAAAGAAGATTGTTGGAAATCACCTTGACAAGATGCCCAGGTGGTGATCTTTCAAACACGCAAGTCTAGAATGACTTGTAGAAAGAATTTCAGCAATCGAACACAAGAACAGAAAACCAAAGAAAGCAAGAAGACAAGCAATTTGTTATCGAGGTTCGGCAATGTGCCTACGTCCCCGTGAGTTCCTCCGAGCTCTCTGCACTATCTCAAATGGTTCTTACAAGTTACAGCAATCCCCTTCAAAAAGCTCAAGTTCTTGAAGAAACCAAGAAGAGAAGAAATAAGATTACAATGCTCTCTCTATACTACTCTCTCTTCTTTACAACCAGCCCTCACTACAGAGAGTCCCTCTTGTGTTTATGTCTCTCACATAATTCTCTCTTGTATTATAATTGATCTTAAAGTGTGTCTTGTATGTGTTGTATTCTATATGTAAAAAATGAGGCTTGGGAACCCGTTTTATAGGCTTTTACTTCTTGGACATTCTTGTGAATCAATTTCTACCCTTTGATCATGATCTCCACTTAATCATACCCCTTCATCACTTCCCAAGTGGTTCTATGCATTTTAACCTTGCATTCACACACTTAAAAGGGTCTTAATATAAGCTGATCATGTGTGCAGCCCTTTGCCTAGAGCCTAGGCGCTCAACAGGGGGCGCCATGGCGCTGGGCAAGGCCCCTTTGCACACCTTCTGGACGTCATGGTGTTGGTTGCTGGGCGCCATGGCGCTGATGCGGTCCTACAACACACCATTTTGGATGCCATAGTGCTAGTTGCTGGGTGCCATGGCACTGATGCGGTCCTACAGCACACCATTCTAGATGCCATGGTACTGATACTAGGCGCTATGGCGCATGTTGATGCTGCTGCTGTGCGCACACTTCCCTGATTGTGTGCAGAAGTGTGCACACTAGTGCGTATGGCCTTCCCTTGCTCCAAATTGATGCACACACATGTGTGCAGTCTTATAACTTGCTGAAATATATTACTCCACCTTTGGTTTGGACTTTAACCATTTTCAAACCATGGTTGGACCTGTTTGAACCTTAGACGAATAACAACAATCTCTACCTTTGTCTAAGTGTTCAAAAAACCTGAACCATTGTGTAGAAAGCTTCGGGATCGAAACTCATCTTGAGTCACCAATTAACCAACTTCAATCCTAAGTAATTCAAGGTAATGATTGAACTTACTTACAGGTAAAACTTTAGTACCCAAGTCCGCAGGATTTTCTTCCGTGGTTTTCTTGTCAACATGAATGCATTCTTTCGTACCATTTTCGGAATGTAATGATACCGAACATTCTTATGCTTTGTCCTCTCATAGACCACTAGATTCCTCCACAAGTACCACATACTTTGGCTATCCAAAGACACCATAACCTGCTCTTTTAGGACCTCCCACTCGTCCAACAACCCTTTGTACCCCATAGCCTCCTTTATGGCTTCCATAACCGCTATGTATTCTGCCCCGGTTGTTATGAGTGCTACCACTGGCTGCCTCTAAGCCTTCAAATACCTCAACAATCTCTTCATCCCAAGCCAATGCTTATTTTAAGGATTACTCACAAATTTACTAAGAACACCTATTGCTCAAGAAACCCTCAACTGGTTTCTCTCATTTTCTTGGATTCTACACATCCTAAGGATCTTTTGTGTAAGGATGAGATCCTTCCTCTCGCACTCCTCACTGAGTTGAGATGTAAACCTTTTCATCCTCTTCCTACTATTCTAAACCAATAGCCCATCAATGACATAGGTGAGGATACTCACCATCTTCTCCACCTTATGTCCAGGTGAGAAAGTTTCTGTGACACCTATGTCTTCTCTTCTTGTGAACCCATTCGCCACTATCCTAGCTTTGTTCCGGACTTCATCCCCTGAAGGGTACCCTTTCTTTGATCTTGTAAGTGCACTTACATTCTACAACTTTTTGCTTTCCTGGAATTTTCACCAATTCCCAGAAGTTGTTCCTCATCAAAGAGTCCATTTCATCCTCCATAGCCAGCTGCCACTTTGATGAATCCTTACACTCCATGGCATCCGTGTAAGTTTTTGGTTCAACCTCTCCTTCTATCCAAGGAGCTGCTACATTAGCATCTGTAAACCCATATCTCAAGGGTGGTCTAACCACTCTCCTTCCCTGATCTCTTGTGAGCTGGTAGTTATTTACTGCATCAACCTCTTCTTGTTCAGCCTCTTCTTGAGTTTCTTGAGCTTCTTGACCTTCATCCAAGGGCTCTACCTGGTTCGAACCCTCTTGCCTCCTCTGCTCTACCTAAACCGAGTTCCCCTTGATGCGATGCTCCATAACTTCCGGTTTGGTTTGCTCACTAGCCCCTACAGGGTTAGTTTTCTCCAAGTAGGGAAATAACAATTCATTAAAAATAACATCCCTACTTATAATCAGTTTCATGCCTTTATTTTCTAAGGACCGCAACCTATATCCCTTAACCCCATCACCATATCCTAGAAATACACATTTTCTAGATCTTGGGCTAAGTTTATCCTCCTTTTGATGTGCATATGCAGCACAACTAAAAGTCCTAAGGTTGTTTAATTCAGGGGGTTTTCCACTTCACATCTCCATGGGAGTCTTGAGCTATAAAGCTCTAGAGGGTGATCTATTTATCAAGTATGCAGCTGTTGCCATAACTTCTCCCTAAAAATATTTTGGTAACACGGATCCTATTAACATGCACCTAACCTTCTCCATAAGAGTTCTATTCATTCTTTCAGCAACTCCATTTTGCTGGGGTGTTTTTACAACCGTCATATGCCTTAGAATGTCATTTAATTCACAGAATTTATCAAAATCATTATTGCAAAATTCTAAGCCATTATCGGTTCGTAAAACCTTAACTACCCTACCCGTTTGAGTTTCCTGCAACTTCTTCCACACAACAAATTTATTCAAGGCATCAGATTTATTCCTAAGCAAATAAACCCACACTCTTTGATTACACCCAAAGTATAATGCGGTTATTGTAGTACAACTTTGGGGTGTCGATTCCACAGGGAAACAAGTTAATTACAAAGAAGGTGTAAACTTTAACTCAAACGATAAAAGATTAAATGAGAGAATCTGAGTTGTGAGCAAATTGTGTAAATAAATTGAATAATATAAATAAGAAACAACAAGGTTCCGAAAATCCTCCCTAGGTTCGTTGCTCTAATCCTAACTTTCTTCAGTTGTTTTTATCTCGATTGCAAGTTTCACATCCCAAACAGGCAATTGGAAAATATTCAATTAAAGCGCATTTATAAATCCTAATGTAATTGTTATGAAATATTCTTTGCTTTCAAGCACACATTACCTAACTTATAAATTATCAAGAGACGACGATATATCTAAATGACAATACCGCAGCAATGGACAAATCTATAAAAGAGATCTACCGGACTCAATCATACCCAAACAGGTACACATAAGAAAAGCATGACTGAACTTATATGGAAAAGAAGCATGCAATCACCGGAGTAATAATAAATCTACTAATTAAATTAATAATGAAACATAACAATGTTTAACAAAAATAATTCCACGACAACTGAATCAAATATAGAAAAATAAGAACAACTACACCTAGGGATTCATCCCTTCGCCTTGCTTGGAGCTCATGCTTCCTTGAGTTGCCTCCGGCCTCTCAACTATCATCTCCTCCTTGGTAGCGAAAGCTTCGGCGATTCCTTAGCTTGCCCTCCAAAATTATACTTCGGATTCATCCTAAAGGCCCTCTGGATTGCTCCTAAAGGCCCTCTAGATTCATTCTCTGATGATTTCAGATGAGCTCCGATTCATCCTCAAAGCTAAAGTGGAGTGGGTATTATATAGGGAAATACCAAGAGTGCAATGTGTTTCCCATCCGCAATGTGTTTCCCATCCAATGTGGGATGTGGGATATAGAAATGTGTTTTCCAACCGATGTGGGATGTGGGATTTAAGCCCAAAATCACGCTGAAATCCGGCACAGCCCGCACAGCCTGACCTTTGTCTACTAAAACTGCCATAACTTTCTCTAGAAAAATCCTTTTAACAAACCGTAAAATTCTCCAAAAAATAGACTTCTGGATCTTTCTAAGCATATATGGTTCATCTCTTGGTTCTTCTTGTATCAATACAGTTTAATTTTCAAATATGATTGATTTGTACGGGCAATTCTCGCAATTTAGTGAAACTCCTTTCCAATGCAGGCAGCAGTTGTTGCTCTTTTAAGCCCTCCATCTTGTCCTTCCAGAAGTATTCCTTCACTCCAATATGCCTCGAGTCTTTGTGCTTCAAGCAATGATAACTTTTTCTCCTCTTTTGAGCTTAAAGTACCTGAAAATGCACCGAAGTAGATCAATGATCCAAGAATGATACTTTAGATTTGTTAACGTATAAAAGTGCAATTAAAACCTAGATCAACCCTAAAATACTAAAAATTAAGTACCATTAAGATGCAATTTATGACTCTCATCACTCTTCTTGAATAATCATCAATTAAAGACAGAAAGTAAAGGTTACCTCCCTGTGTTGGTGTCCTAGCTGGTCCCCAAAGGTCCGAATGAATGTAGTCAAGAATCCCTTTGGACTTGTGCACTCCGGTGTTAAAGTTGACTTGGTGTTGCTTCCCAAGAAAGCAACTCTCACAAAAATCCAGTTTTTCTACTTTGTCACCACCAAGTAGACCTTCCTTGCTAAGCACTTGCAGGCCCTTTTCGCTCATGTGACCCAAGTAAGTGTGCCAAAGGGCTGCCTTATCCATCTCAGCCATCAAGCTTGCTGCTTGATCATTGATTTTTGTCTCTCCGATCAACTCATAGAGCCCATCGTTTCTTGCTGCCTTGATCACTACCAAAGATCCCTTGGCCACTTTGATCTTTCCTCCCTCTACTTTGCATGTATACCCCATGGAATCCAGCTGCCCCAATGAGATCAAATTTCTCTTCAAATCTGGAAGATACCTCACATTTTGCAGTAGCTTTGTGACTCCATAAATTATCCTCAATTGGATGTCTCCAATCCCTTTCACTTGGCAAGAATTATCATTCCCCAAGAAGACCCTTCCATCATTGATCTCCTCGAAATTCTTGAACCATTCCTTGTGAGGGTACATATGATAAGTGCACCCCGAATCAAGAATCCACTTTCCGTTGCCTTGCCTCCTGCTCACATTTGAGCACACAACAAGAACATCATCTTGCTATTCTCCTTTGGCAACCGAAGCGTCTCCATTGTTGGTATGGCTTCTCCTCTCATCCCATATCCTCTTCTTGCAATCTTTCTTGAAATGGCCCTCCTTGTTGCAGTAGAAGTATCTCCAAGTCTTGTCTTGGAATGAGATCTCCCATGGTTCTGCCCTCTACCTCTTGATTTCTCCCGGTAGTTGCCATGGTTGCTACTGCCATTCCGAGTTGCTGGACTTCCTCTTATGAATAGCCCATCACCACTTGATGTCTCCTTCATCTTGGCTTTGAAATCATGTGCCCTTATGGCATTGATCACAATCTCCTTTGTCAAAGTATCCCTTCCATACTCAATGGCATTAATCAAGTTATCAAAGCAATCAGGAAGAGAATTTAACAAAATGACAGCCAATTGTTCATCTGGAAAAATAATGCTACAGCTATTCAAATCTTGAACTAGCTTATTAAAGACATCAAGATTATCTTGCAACTCTTTACTAGGATCCATTTTAAAAGCAAAGATTCTTTTAAGAAGATAAATCTTGTTAAGAAGAGTTTTGGTAAGAAACAACTCATCTAGTTTCTTCCATATGACAGCCGGATCCTCCGATTCTCCGCACTCCCTTGTGACACTATCCGACATGTGTAAGAAAATGGTGCTGTAAGCCATCTTCTTCATCTCGAGCCGCTGGTCCTCCGTGACACTTGGTGGAAAAGCATCATTTTCTCCAATAGCCAAGTCCACTTTCTGTTGCATTAGAACCGCCTTGATCTTCCACTTCCAAAGGGCAAAGTCTCCCTTTCCATCAAACTTCTCTACACATAAATTTGAAGCCATCTTTTGCGGACAAGATCCCAGATTTATGCACTACCCACAAATGCTTTCTTCAACCTCAAGAACACAGATTGAAGATGGATCTTAACACCGTTCTTGAATCAACCTTTAAGAACACGACCAGATCTTGATCTTTACACCGTTCTTGAATCACCCAAGCAGTTGATCTTTGATTCTTGGAGTCTTGGCTCCATCACCTTCTACTTCTTGCTCTGATAACTAGTTGTGCAGCTCTGCTACCATTGTTGGAAATCACCTTGACAAGATGCCCAGGTGGTGATCTTCCAAACACCCAAGTCTAGAATGACTTGTAGAAAGAATTTCAGCAATCGAACACAAGAACAAAAAATCACAGAAAGAAAGAAGACAAGCAATTTGTTATCGAGGTTCGGTAATGTACCTACATCCCTGTGAGTTCCTCTAAACTCTCTGCACTATCTCAAATGGTTCTTACAAGTTACAGCAATCCCCTTCAAGAAGCTCAAGTTCGCGAAGAAACCAAGAAGAGAAAAAAGAAGATTACAATGCTCTCTCTCCATACTACTCTCTCTTCTTTACAACTAGCCCTCACTACACAGAGTCCCTCTTGTGTTTATATCTCTCACAAAATTCTCTCTTGTATTACAGTTGATCTAAAAGTGTGTCTTGTATGTGTTGATTCTATATGTGAAAAATGTGGCTTGGGAACCCCTTTTATAGCCTTTCACTTCTTGGACATTCTTTTGAATCAATTTCCACCATTTGATCATGATCTCCACTTAATCATAGCCCTTCATCACTTCCCAAGTGGTACTGTGCGTTTTAACCTTGCACTCACGCACTTAAAAGGGTCTTAAAACAGGTTGTCCATGTGTGCAGCCCTTTGCCTAGCGTCTAGGCTCTCAACAGGGGGCGCCATGGCGCTAGGAAGGGCACCTTTGCACACCTTTTGGATGCCATGGTGTTGGTTGTTGGGCGCTATGGCGCTGATGCGGTCCTGCAGCACACCATTTTGGATGCCATGGTGCTAGTTACTGGGTGCCATGGCGCTGATGCAATCCTACAGAACACCATTCTGGATGCCATGGTGCTAATGCTGGGCGCCATAGCTCATGCTGATGCTGCTGCTGTGCGCACACTTCCCTATTTGTGTGCAGAAGTGCGCACACTAGTGCGCATGGCCTTCCCTTGCTCCAAATTAATGCACACATATGTGTGCAGTCTTCTAACTTATTTAAGTCTGATACTCCACCTTTGGTTTGGACTTCAACCATTTTTAAACCATGTTTGGACCTATTTGAACCTTAGACAAATAACAACAAAGATCAAGAGGTGCAACTTCACACAACACCATTCAAGGAGATTTCCGAAAGTCAACCAATCCCACCACAGAATCCAGCACTAAGAGTTTCATTCCCTCAACGACTCAAAAAGAGTAAGCTTGATAAGAAATTTTCTAAATTTCTATATGTGTTTAAAAAATTGCATATTAACATTCCTTTTGCAGATTCCCTCAAACAAATTTCGAGCTATGTGAAATTTATGAAGGATATCTTGTTAAATAAGATGAAATTGGAAGAGTATGAAACGGTAGCCCTTATTGAAGAGGGCAGTGCAATTCTACAAAAGAAATTGCCTCCAAAGCTTAAGGATGGAGGAAGTTTCACTATCCCATTTTCAATTAGAAATTCTGTGTTTGAAAGAGCTTTATGTGATTTAGGTGCAAGTATTAATCTAATGCCTTTTTCTATTTTTAGGAAGCTTAGATTAGGTGAGGCGAGACCTACTACAGTTTCATTGCAATTAGCAGACCGCTCAATAAAACACCCATGGGGAATTATTAAAGATGTGCTTGTCAAAGTGAACAAGTTAGCTAACTTCATCATTCTAGACATGGAGGAGGATTGGGAAATCCCCATCATTCTTGGCAGATCATTCTTAGCTACTGGTCGAGCTCTTATTGATGTCCAAAGGGGAGAATTATGGTTGAGGGTACAAGAGGAGGAGGTAACCTTTAATGTTTTTAATCCTATCAAGTATCCAGATATAAGTGAGATTTGTTTTAGCATCCAAGTGATTGACTCTTTGATCACCGAAGTGCTTAATCAACAAAAGGAATCATTGGAAGCTTGTTTGGTTAATCCTAATCCGACTATGGTAGAGGATCCTGAAGTGTTAGAATACACCTCCTGGATGGATTCATTTGGTCCTAACAACATGAAATATTTTGAAGATTCGGGACAAGGACCCTCACGGCCCCTTCCATCTATTGAAAAGCCGCCTATATTAGAGCTCAAGCCTTTACCGGAACACCTTCGGTATGCATATCTTGGAGAATCATCTACTCTTCTGGTAATTATTTCATTTAAGCTTTCTACTGAAGAAGAAGAAAAGTTGTTGAGAGTGCTTAGAAAACATAAAGCAGCTATTGGGTGGACGCTTGCGGATATCAAGGGAATTAGCCCTTTCATTTGTATGCACCAAATTTTATTGGAAGAAGAGTGCAAGCTGACAATAGAGCACCAAAAAAAACTTAATCCAACAATGAAGGAAGTGGTGCGTAAAGAGATCTTAAAGTGGTTAGATGCTGGAGTGACTTACCTAATTTCTTATAGCTCATAGGTTAGTTCTATTCAAGTAGTACTAAAGAAAGGAGGAATAACAGTGGTGAAGAATGCTAACAATGAGTTAATCCTTACAAGAATCATCACCAGGTGGAGAATTTGCATGGATTATCGAAAACTAAACAAGGCCACTCGGAAGGACCACTTTTCCTTGCCATTCATTGATCAAATGTTGGATAGGCTAGCCGGGCATGATTACTATTGCTTCCTAGATGGCTATTCAGGGTATAATCAAATAGCCATAGCACCGGGAGACCAGGAGAAGACCAAAATTCTCCTTGATCCGGCCTAGAAGAAGAGCAACAATCAAGCTACTGACTATAAATAAGCGCTTCTTGGGAGGGAACCTAAGCATTCTAAACCTTTGTTTTGTTATTTTCATTATTTCTTGCAATTGGTTCAGTTTTCTAATTATTCCTTTCCTCAATTTCTTTCTGTGTGTTTTGATTTCATATTTTTTTTTCTTTACATGGGTGTGGCAATGACGCAGTTACCCACTTCCTTGCTCCAAAACTTGAACGCGTTGATGGAGATACTAAGGGAAAGGAGCTTGATCCATCTTCGCCAGTGGTCAGGGAAGTTTCTTTCTACCATGTATTTGCTTTCTTTGCTGGACATTGGGGATAATGTAAGTTTTAAGTGTGGGGGAGGGGATTTAGGTTGTGTTTTAATTTTGCATCTCTATAAAAAAAAATAGTTTTGCTTTTTGGTTTTGTGGTTTTCAATGATTTTTGGTTATGTATGTCATGAGCAAGATTCAATTAAGCTTGAAAAATTCATAACATGATGGAATAAGTAATCTTCCCACCTGGAATTAATTAGTCTAGTTATTTTCCTTAAGAATGGTAGTGACTAAATTTAGTAGACAAAAGCTGGTGAGATTTTGAACCTTTAGACTGACACATCCATATTAGTCTCATTATTTTCTTTCATGTGAGATATTCTTCCATGGATTTGTTTCCCTAGAACTTGCCTTGATTCTCTTTGAGATCATATTGACACATGCATACATGAACATGATTAAGGCCCTCTTTGTTATAAGCTACATAGGCCAAACAGCCTACCTTGTAATTAATGTTTCCCCTTTGTTGAACCCCTTTGAGCTTTATTGGTTTTTTTTTTCATTTATTATGAACCCACATTACAAGTTTTAAACCCAAAAAACAATGCTTTTACCCAAGTCATAGAGCTAGTGGAGCATTGTTCATCATTATGATATGTATTGGTGTGCAAGAAATAAGTGTGCGGGTGTTTGGATTTGTGGTATGGCTATTACTGGTGAAATGGAACATGTTTTCATTCTCAATTTGTGAGTTCCATTGTTCATGTAATTTGTTTATAAAAAAAAGAGAAAAGAATAAAGGAAATGATGGAGGAAATTATTTTTAATGTTGCAAAATATCCATGTTCATAATTCCTTCTAAAATTTCAAGAAAGGGGTCTGTTTATACATGATATATACATGATATTCCGAATCCGCATAACCTTTAAGACAGATGGACTTACCCCTCTTCTCATAAACCAGCCCCACATCTGAGCTTCCCTTCAAGTACCTGAGCAACCACTTCATCCTAAGCCGATGCTCCTTTTCGGGATTACTCATAAACCTGCTGAGAACACTCATTGCATGTGCAATGTCAGGTCTAGTGCTTACCATGGTGAACATAATTGATCCAACTGCACTAGAGTAAGGGACCTTTTTCATTTCCTTCTTCTTCGCCACTGATCTTGGACATTGATCGCTGGAGAACTTGAAATGACCAGCAAAGAGAACCTTCATTGGTTTGCTATCTTCCATAAAGAACTTAGATATCATCTTCTCTATGTAGGAAGTCTGAGAAATCTTCAATCTATTTCTCTCTCTTTCCCGAATTATGCTCATTCCAAGGATCTTTTGTGCATGGCCAAGATCCTTCATCTCAAACTCCTTACTGAGTTGAGACTTCAATTTTCCTATCCTCTCCATGCTGCTCCCAACCAACAATATATAATCAACATAGATGAGGATAGTAACCACTTCCTCCACCTTGTGGCCCTTGTAGTACAAGCACGAATCATAATAGCTCCTCATGAGACCCAAGCTAATTACAAAAGCATCGAACCTCTTTTTCCATTGCCGAGGTGCTTGCTTCAGGCCATAGAGAGATTTCTTGAGTTGGTACACCAACTCTCCCTACCTTCCTTCCTCATAGCCTTTGGGTTGCCTCATGTAGATGGTCTCATCAAGCTCTCCATGTAAGAACGCGGTCTTCACATTCATTTTCTCGATCTCCCAATTTAATTGGACCACCATAGCCAATACTATATGTATCGTCTTGTATTTCACAACCGGTGAGAATATTTCAGTGAAATCTATGCCTTCTCTTTGTGTGAACCCTTTCTCCACTAGCCTAGCTTTATACCATACTTCATCCCCTGGAGGGTTCCCTACTTTGATCTTGTAAATCCACCTACAATCCACAACTCTCTGTTTTTATGGTTTGGGCACCAATTCCCAAGAGTTGTTCTTCCTCAAAGAATCCATTTCTTCCTCCATAGCTAGCTACCACTTTGATGAATCCTTACATTCCATGGCATCCATGTAAGTTTCTGATTCAACCATCCCTCTTTCTGAACAATGAGCTGCTACATTAGTATCTGCAAACCCATATCTCAAAGATGGTCTAACCACCCTCCTTCCTCTATCCCTTGTGAGTTGATAGTCAGTCTGACTTGCCGCATCATCCCCTTTCAGTTTAGCCTCATCTCGAGTGTCTTGAGCTTGGCCTTCATCAATGGGCTCTACCTGGTCCGAACCCTCTTTCCATCCTTGCTCTACCTGAACTGAATTCTCCTTGATGCTATACTTCACAAATTCTGGACTAGTTTGCTCACTAGCCCCTGCAGGGTTAATTTTCTCCAAATAAGAAAATAACAATTCATTAAAAATAATATCCCTACTTATTATGAGTTTAGTCTCTTTTGACTCTAAGGACCATAACCTATCCCCCTTAACCCCATCACCATACCCTAGAAACACACATTTTCTAGACCTTGGGCTAAGTTTACCATCCTTTTGATGTGCAAATGCAGCACATCCAAAGGTCCTAAGGTTGCTCAACTCAGGGGGTTTTCCACTCCATATCTCCATGGGAGTCTTAAGGTCTAAAGCCCTAGAGGGTGATCTATTAACCAAATATGTAGCTATAGACACAGCTTCCCCCTAAAAATATTTTGGTAAATCGGACCCAATTAACATGCACCTAACCTTTTCCATAAGGGTTCTATTCATCCTCTTAGCAACTCCATTTTGCTGAGGTGTTTTTACAATCGTTCTACGTCTTAGAATGACATTTAACTCACAGAATTTATCAAAATCCTTATTACAAAATTCTAAGCCATTATCGGTTTGTAGAGCCTTAACTACCCAACCCGTTTAAGTCTTCAGCAACTTTTTCCACACCACAAATTTATTCAAAGCATTTGATTTATTTTTAAGCAAATAAACCCAAACCTTTCTTGAATAATCATCAATTAAAGCCAAAAAGTAAACATTACCTCCCTGTGTTGGTGTTCTTGCTGGTCCCCAAAGGTCCGAATAAATCTTGTCAAGAATGCCCTTAGATTTGTGCATTCTAGTGTTGAAGCTGACCCATTGTTGCTTCCCAAGAACGCAACACTCATAGAAATCAAGTTTCTCTACTTTGTCACTACCAAGTAGACCATCCTTGCTGAGAACTTGCAGGCCCTTTTCGCTCATATGTCTCAAGCGAGTGTGCCAAAGGGCTGCCCTATCCATCTCAGCCATCAAGCTTCCTGCTTGATCCTTGATTTCTGTCTCTCTGATCATCTCATAGAGACCATCTTTTATTGCTGCGTTGATCACTACCAAAGATCCCATGGTTACCTTGATCTTTCCTCCCTCTACTTTGTATGTGTACCCCATGGAATTCAGCTGCCCCAATGAGATCAAGTTTCTTCTCAAGTCTGGAAGATACTTCACATTCCGTAGCAGCCTTGTGACTCCATCAAACATCCTCAACTGGATGTCTCTTATCCCTCTCACTTGGCAAGAAGTGTGATTCCCCAAGAAAACCTTTCCATCATTGATTTCCTTGAAATTCTTGAACAAATCCTTGTGAGAGCACATGTGATAAGTGCACCCGGAATCCAGAATCCATTTCTCGCTGCCTTGCCTCCTGCTCACATTTGAGCACACAATAAGAACATCATCTTGTTGTTCTCCTTTAGAAATCGAAGCCTCTCCATTGTTGGTATGGCTTCTTCCTTTTTTATCCTACATCTTCTTCTTGCAATCTTTCCTGAAATATCCCTCCTTATTGCAGTAGAAGTATCTCTTTCCTCCAAATCTCGGTTTGGAATGAGATCTTCCATGGCTCTGCCCTCTACCTCTTGATTTATCCTGATAGTTGTCGTGAATGCTACTGCCATTCTGAATTGCTGGCCTTCCTCTAACAAACAACCCTTCTCTACTTGATGCTTCCCTCATCTTGGCTTTGAAATCATGAGCCCTTATGGCATTGATCACAATCTCCTTGGTTAAAGTATCTCTTCCATATTCAATTGCATTAATCAAATTATCAAAACAATCAGGAAGAGAATTCAACAAAATAACAGCCAATTGTTCATCCAGGAATGTTATGCTACATCTAATCAAATCTTGAACTAGCTTATTAAACACATCAAGATTATCTTGCAACTCTTTATTAGGATCCATTTTAAAAGCAAAGATTCTTTTAAGAAGATAAATCTTATTAGAGAGAGTTTTGGTAAGAAATAACTCATCTAGTTTTTTCCATATGACAGTAGGATCTTCCGAGTCTCCGCACTCCCTTGTCACACTATCAGATATGTGCAAGAAAATGGTGATGTATGCCATCTTCTTCATCTGAATCCACTGGTCCTCCATGATACTTGTTGGAAAAGCATCATCTTCTCTAATAACCATGTCCACCTTCTATTACATAAGAACAACCTTGATCTTCCGCTTCCAAAGGGCAAAGTCTCCCTTTCCATCAAACTTCTCAACAATGAAATTTGAAGCCATCTTGCGGAGAATATCCTAGATTTATATAGCACCCACAAAAGTTTTCCCAAACTTCTTCTAAACCTTAAGAACACGATCAAAGATTGATCTCAATACCATTCTTGAATCACCCTCAATAGCACGATCAGATGTTGATCTTTACTTCGTTCTTGAATCACCCAAGAAGTTGGCCTTTGATTCTTGGAGTCTTGCTCCGATACCTCCTATTCCAGCTCTGATATCCGCTGTTCTTGGACCACAGCTCTGATACCACTGTTGTGGTATCTCCTCTAGCTCTGATACCACTGTTGGGAAATCACCTTGGTGGTGATCTGCTAAACACCCAAGTCTAGAATGACTTGTAATGATCAGAAATAGAAACAGAAATCGACGAAAAGAAAGAACACAATAATTGTTATCGAGGTTCGGCAATAGCCTACGTCCCCGTGAGTTCCTCTGAACTCTCTGCACTAAATCAATGAGTTCTTATAGAATACAGCAACACCCCTTCAAGAATCTCAAATTCTTGAAGAACCAAAGAAGAGAAGAAAGAAAGTGAGAAGAACTATTACAAAGCACTCTACCCAATCTATGCTACTCTCTTTTTATATTCACCCTCTCTTTTGAGATCTATTCTAGTGCCTCTCCTGTGTTTTGTGTCTTTGCACTCTCACACTTGCACTTGAATTCTCTTATATGATGATCATTTGTATGTCACAATTAATTGTTGAGATTGAAGCTAGGTGGCCCTTTATATAGTGCACTAACTTCTTGATCAATCTTGAAGGTCAATATCCACCCTTAGATCTTGAGGACCAATCAATTATAGCCCTTCATCAATCCTTAGTGGTCCTGTCCATTTTGAACATGCTTCATGAGCCATTCAAGAAAGCTTAAAAACCATGTACAAGTGTGCCTGGCACCCCGGCCCAGAACAAGGCAGGTCGCGGCCTAGGGCAGGGCATACATTCTTCCTCTTCTGAGCGCCGCGACCTGGGGGAGGTTAAGCTGCGGCCCGCACCTCCTCCAGGTCTTCTCCTTACTGGGCACCATAGCCTAGGAAGGCTATGCCATGGTGCGACCTGATGCTGAACCCTTTGTACATGCTGTGCGCTGAGGCGCACACTTAGTGTGCTGAGGCGCCAAGGCCTGATGCTGAACCTCTTCAAACCTTGTTTAAACCTTAGACAAACACCAACAAAAATGTCATATTTTTTTCACTTAATGTTTAGTCTTTTATACTTATTTGGTGTCTAAATGTACTCTTTATTCTTATATTTTTATTTAGGATGCAAATGGAGGCGTTAAGTGCAAAACGAAGCTAATTGGGCGATTTTGGACAGTTTTGACATTGTTTCTTAATATGGGCATAACTCTCTCATCAGAGCTATAATTGAGATGATTCAAGATGATATTGAATGCCAAGAAAAATCTCTACAACTTTTATATTTTTAGTTTTGAGAGATACTGGCTGGATCAAGGTTGAAAGCAGCCTTGAGTTGTTGTACCTGCACTGTTGACATTTTGGAACGTCCCTTAGCCTGCAATTCAAATCGAGTCAAGTTTTCTATCTTAGTAAGATGAAGCTAAAAATAATAAATCCCAAGGTCCAAAAGATAGACCTCAATTCAAGTGGGCTTGGCCCAACCTAACCAAAAGAAATGAAAGCTGAATGGAAGGGATCAAACAAATAGAGGGCATGGTAGGTTTAATGTAATCCCGAATTAGAAACGTCTCTGGATAGTCTCAAGTAATCTCACCATATCTTACTGGTACGACATTTTATTGAGCTGAGTCAAGAAGCATTAGAAAGCTAGGTCAATGGGCTATAATTGTTGTTGGTATTTTGTCCAAGGATTAAACAAGTGAAATTTAGCATGTTCAGCATCAGATCGTGTTGTGGTACAGCCTTCCCAGGCTGCGGCGCCCAACAAAGAGAACACCTGGAGGAGGTGTGCGCCGTGGCTCAGCCACCCTCAGGCCACGGCGCCTAGGGAGTGAAGCATGTGTGGCCTGGCTTGAGTCGTGGCCTTACCTGTTCTGGGCTGCGGTGCCAGGCACACTGAGACATATGTTTTCAGCCTTTTGAAATGTGTGTGGTACATGATCAATATGCACAGGATCTCTTAGACTTGATCAAGGACTATGATTGATTAGTCCTTAAGATCTAAGGGTGGAGATTGACCTTCAAGATTGGTCAAGAAGTTGGTGCACTATATAAAGGGTCACATAGATTCAAAGAGAAATAACATGTGAATGTGAGATCAATTGCAAGAGTGCAAAGACAATAAACACAAGAGAGATTCTTCGTAGAGAGGCTGGTTGTTTAGAGAGAAAGTAGAATAGAAAGGGGATTTAAGGGCTTGTAAGGGGAATTTTCTTGGGAAAATTCTAGGGTTAGTTCTTATCACTTTCTTTTACTTCTTATTTTTTCATTCTTTAAGAACTACTGAGTTCTTGAAGAGGTGTTGCTGATTGTAAAGAACTCTATTGACAAGATAGTGCAGAGAGCTCGGAGGAGCTCGTGGGGACATAGGCAAATTGTCGAACCTCGTCAACAAATTGCTTACGTTCTTTCTTTTCTTTGATTGTTTTTTCTGTTATGATCATTACAAGTCATTCTAGACTTGGGTGTTTTGAAGATAACCTCCTGGGATCATTAAGGGTGGTTTCCCAACAGTGGTATCAGAGCTTGCATAGCGGGTATCAGAGCAAGAACAGAAGGTATCAAAGCAAGACTCCAAGAATCAAAGGTCAACTTCTTGGGTGATTCAAGAATGGAGTAGGGATCAAGATCTGATCGTGTTCTTGAGGGTGATTCAAGAATGGTATTGAGATCAATCTTCGATTGTGTTCTTAAGATTTAGAAGAAGTTGGATAGCAATTGTGGGTGCTGCATAAATCTAGGATCTTCTCAGCAAGATGAGTTCGAACTTCATTGTTGAGAAGTTTGATGGAAAGGGAGATTTTACCCTTTGGAAGCAGAAGATCAAGGCTGTTCTTATGCAACAAAAGGTGGACTTAGCGATTGGAGAAGATGACGTTTTTCCAGCAAGTATCGTGGAAGTCTAGCAGATTGAGACGAAGAAGATGGCATATAGCACCATCTTTCTGCATATCTCGGATAGTGTCACAAGGGAGTGCAGAGACTTGGAAGATCCAGCTGTCATATGGAAGAAACTAGATAAGTTGTTTCTTACCAAAACTCTCCCTAATAAAATTTATCTTCTAAAAAGAATCTTTGCTTTTAAAATGGATCCTAATAAAGAGTTGCAAGATAATCTTGATATGTTTAACAAACTAGTTCAAGATATGGCAAGTTGTAGTATAACATTCCCAGATGAACAATTAGCTGTTATGTTATTAAATTCTCTTCCTAATTATTTTGAGAGTTTGATTAATGCTATTGAATATGAAAGAGAGGCTTTGGTTTCCAAAGAAGAATAGCAAGATGATGTTCTTGTTGTGTGGTCAAATGTGACTAGGAGGCAAGGCAGCGAGAAATGGATCCTGGATTACGGGTGCACTTATCACATGTGCCCTCACAAGGATTGGTTCAAGAATTTCAAGGAAATCAATGATGGAAAGGTTTTCTTAGGGAATGATATTTCTTACCAAGTGAGGGGGATAGGAGACATCCAGTTGATGATGTTTGAAAGAGTCACAAGGTTGCTGCAGAATATGAGGTATCTTCCCGATTTGAGAAGAAATTTGATCTCATTGGGGCGGCTGGATTCCATGGGGTACACATACAAAGCAGAGGGAGGAAAGATCAAGGTAACCAAGGGATCTTTGGTAGTCATCAAAGCAGCAATAAAAGATGGTCTCTATGAGATGATAGGAGAGACAGAAATCAAGAATCAAGCAGTAAGCTTGATGGTTAAGATGGATAAAGCAGTACTTTGGCACAATCGCTTGGGACATATGAGTGAAAAGGGGCTGCAAGTTCTCAGCAATGATGGTCTACTTGATGGTGACAAGATAGAGAAACTTGATTTCTGTGAGAGTTGCATTCTTGGGAAGCAACACTGGGTCAGCTTCAACACCAGAGTGCACAAGTCTAAGAGTATTCTTAACTATATTTATTCAGACCTTTGGGAACCAGCAAGAACACCAACACAGGGAGGTAATCTTTACTTTCTGTCTTTAATTGATAATTATTCAAGAAAGGTTTGGGTTTATTTGCTTAAAAATAAATCAGATGCTTTGAATAAATTTTTGGTGTGAAAAAAGTTGCTGGAGACTCAAACGGGTAGGGTAGTTAAGGCTTTACGAACTGATAATGGCTTAGAATTTTGCAATAAGCATTTTGATAAATTCTGTGAGTTAAATGACAATCTAAAACATAGAACAGTTGTAAAAACACCTCAGTAAAATGGAGTTGCTGAGAGGATGAATAGAACCCTTATGGAAAAGGTTAGGTGTATGTTAATTGGGTCTGGTTTACCAAAATATTTTTGGGGCGAAGCTGTGTCTACACCTACATATTTGGTTAATAGATCACCTTCTAGGGATTTAGACCTTAAGACTCCCATAGAGATGTGAAGTGGAAAACCCCCTGAGTTAAGCAACCTTATAACTTTTGGGTGTGCTGCGTTTGCACATCAAAAGGATGATAAACTTAGCCCAAGGTCTAGAAAATGTGTATTTCTAGGGTATGGTGATGGGGTTAAGGGGTATAGGTTGTGGTCCTTAGAGTCAAAAGGAATGAAACTCATAATAAGTAGGGATGTTATTTTTAATGAATTGTTATTTCCCTATTTAGAGAAAACTAACCCTACAGGGGCTAGTGAGTAAACCAGTCCAGAATTTGTGAAGCATAGCATCAAGGAAAATTCAGTTTAGGTAGAGCAAGGATGGCAAGAGGGTTCAGACCAGGTAGAGCCCATTGATGAAGGCCAAGCTTAGGACACTCAAGAGGAGGCTGAACTAGAAGAGGTTGATGAAGCAAGTCAGAATGACTATTAGCTCACAAGGGACCGGGAAAGAAAGGTGGTTAGATCACCTTTGAGATATGGTTTTGCTAGTGCTAATGTAACAGCTCCTTGGATAGAAGGAGAGGTTGGACCAGAAACTTACAAGGATGCCATGGAATGTAAGGATTCATCAAAGTGGCAGCTAGTTATGGAGGAAGAAATGGATTCTTTGAAGAAGAACAACTCTTAGGAATTGGTGCCCAAACCAGAAAAACAGAGAGTTGTGTATTGCAGGTGGATTTACAAGATCAAAGTAGGGAACCCTCCAGGGGATGTAGTCTAGTATAAAGCTAGGCTGGTGGCGAAGGGGTTCACACAAAGAGAAGGCATAGATTTCACCAAAATATTCTCACCGGTTGTGAAGTATAAGATGATAAGGATGGTGTTAGCAATGGTGGTCCAATTCAATTGGGAAACCGAGCAAATGGATGTAAAGACAGCATTCTTGCATGCAGAGCTTGATGAGACCATCTACATGAGGCAACCCGAAGGCTATGAGGAAGGAAGGCAAGGAGAGTTGGTGTGCCAATTGAAGAAATCTCTCTATGGCCTAAAGCAATTACCTCGGCAATGGAATAAGAGGTTCGATTCTTTTGTAACTAGCTTGGGTTTCATGAGGAGCTACTATAATTCGTGCTTATACTATAAGGGGCACAAGGTGGAGGAAGTGGTGATCATACTCATCTATATTGATGATATGTTGCTGGTTGGGAGCAGTATAGAGAGGATAGAAAAATTAAAGTCTTAACTCAATGAGGAGTTTGAGATGAAGGATCTTGGCCATGCACAGAAGATCCTTGGGATGAGCATAATCTGGGAAAGGGAGAGAAACAGATTATAGATTTCTCAGACTTCCTACATAGAGAAGATGATATCTAAGTTCTCTATGGAAGATAGCAAACCAGTGAAGGTTCCCCTTGCTGGTCATTTCAAGTTCTCCAGTGATCAATGTATGAGATCAAAGGTGGAGAAGAAGGAAATGGAGAAGGTCCCTTACTCTAGTGCGGTTGGATCGGTTATGTTCACCATGGTAAGCACTAGACCCGACATTTCACATGAAATTAGTGTTCTTAGCAGGTTTATGAATAATCTTGGAAAGGAGCATTGGCTTGGGATGAAGTGGTTGCTAAGGTACTTGAAGGGAAGCTCAGAAGTAGGGCTGGTTTATGAGAAGAGGGGTAAGTTCATCTGTCTTGAAGGTTATCCGGATTCGGACAATGGAGCAGACCGAGATAAAAGAAGATCGATTACCTCCTACTTTTTCAACTTAAACAGATGTTGTATAAGTTGGAATGCTCAGTTGCAGCCGGTGGTAGCACTCTTAACAACCAAAGCTGAGTATATAGCGGCTACGAAAGCCATTAAGGAGGCTATGTGGTGCAAAGGGTTGTTAGAAGAGTTGAAGGTCCTAAAAGAGCAAGTGGTGATGTATTCGGATAGCCAAAGTGCATTGTACTTGTGTAAGAATCCGGTGTTCCATGAGAGGACAAAGCATATGGATGTTCGGTATCATTTCATTCGGGAAAATGTTACGAAATGATGCATTCATATGGATAAGGTAGGCACGGAAGAAAATCCTGCAGATTTAGGTACCAAAGTTCTACCTCTAAGTAAGTTCAATCATTTCCTTCGACTTCTTCGGATTAGAGTCTGTTGATATGGTGACTCAGGTTGAGTTTGGATCCTAAGTTCTTTGCACAAGGGTTCGGGTTTAATCGCTTAGACAAAGTTAGAGATTGTTGGTATTTTGTCTAAGGATTAAACAAGTGAAATTTAGCATGTTTAGCATTAGGTCACGTCGCGACACATCCTTCCCAGGCCGCGGTGCCCAGCAGGGAGGAGACCTGGAGGAAGTGTGCGCTGTAGCTCAGCCTTCCCCAAGCCGCGGCTCCCAGAGAGTGAAGCATATGTGCCCTGGCTTGAGCCATGGCTTGCCCTGTTCTAGGCCGCGGCGCCAGGCACACTGAGACTATGTTTTTAGCCTTTTGAAATGTGTGTGGTGCATGATCAATACGCACAGGATCACTTAGACTTGATCATGGGCTATGATTGATTGGTCCTCAAGATCTAAGGGTGGAGACTGACCTTCAAGATTGGTCAAGAAGTTGGTGCACTATATAAAGGGTCACCTAGCTTCAAAGAGAAATAACATGTGAATGTGAATGTGAATGTGAGATTAATTGTAAGAGTGCAAAGACACTAAACAAAAGAGAGATTCTTTGTAGAGAGACTGGTTGTTTAGAGAGAAAGTAGAATAGAAAGGGGATTTAAGGGCTTGTAAGGGGAATTTTCTTGGGAAAGTTCCAGGGTTAGTTCTTATCACTTTCTTTTACTTCTTCTTCTTTTGTTCTTCAAGAACCAGTGAGTTCTTGAAGTGGTGTTGTTGATTGTAAAGAACTCTACTGATAAGATAGTGCAGAGAGCTCGGAGGAGCTCATAGGGACATAGGAAAATTGCTGAACTTCGTCAACAAATTACTTATGTTCTTTCTTTTCTTTGGTTGATGTTTATGTTCTGATCATTACAAGTCATTCTAGACTTGGGTATTTGGAAGATCACTTCCTGGAATCATTAAGGGTGGTTTCCCAACAATTGTTCCTCAAATATCAATTTCGTGATTGGAACGTTTTGGAGGCAGAAACAGCCTCGCAATCTAAGGCCAAAAATTTGCAGAATCTACGATTCGAAAAGGGGGAATGATTTTCTTTCCTTGGGAGGTTGGTTCCAGAACAAGGGGGAGAAGAGTCTATCACTTGGGACAAAACCAAACGCATGCTGGGTTTTTTCATGGTTTTTTTTTTTTTTGGGATTCATTTTCTGGAGCAATCAAAGGAAGCAGAAAATCAAAGAGGAGACTAGTTTTTGAGTTTTTTTTCTATATTCCGAATTTCTTTCAATTTCTTGATGTTAAACTCTTTGATTATGTTTTTATTCAAGTTTATCATGAACTAGTCTCCATTTTCTAGGGTTAAGATGTAGCCTAACTATGATTATGTGAATCTTCCTTTAATTGAACTATTTTAGTAGTTGTTTCATATTGTTGAGTATTTCATTCTAGACTTAATGCTTGTAAATGATTGATCAACATTTGCATGGTTTGGGATTCAATTTGAGACTGAGAAGTGATAATTATTTCAGCATATGTTTGAGATACCACAAGGAATCTGTAGGATAGATTTATCTATGGACATGCGTAATCTTTATGGGGTTTCTTGTTCTTATTGAATTTTGATAGATTTAGAGTTTTCACAGAGATGTAGAAGATTTGCTTGTTGGGATATTTTGTTAATGCTTAAGAAAGATTAATGAATAAATTAGAGACCTGATTATCAACAATAGGAAATAATTGCAATTAATTCAAGTAAAAAATTCGCATAGGATCAGTTATGGTGAATTGAAAGCCCTGGAATCTTGTTTCCTTGATCTCAACTTGCTTATTTAATTCTTCATTTTAAACTCTCTAGTTCAACAATTCACTCTCATTCGAATGATCAAATAGATTATGGTTTAATAAATTTTGGTACTTATTAGTAATTTTCCAATCCTCGTGGGACGATACTCTTACTCATTCACTTTATTACTTGTTACGATTCGTGCACTTACGATTTCATTCAACAGGCGTTATGTGAGGGCCTCCGGTTGGCTCAAGCCCATGGTTTGTGTGTGTCCTATATTGAATGTGATTCGAAGGCCTTGGTGGATATTGTCCAAGGTGTGTGTGATTGTCCGTCGGGCTTCACATATGTGGTTCGGGAAATTCGACTTTTGCTTCTTGCAAATGTGGTAGTTCGACATGCCTATAGGGAGGCCAATATGGTGGCTGATAGTCTTGCCAAGTTTGGCCCTTCCGTTTCTGATTGCATATCCTTTTGGTTCGTAGATAAGTTACCTTTGGCAGCTAAACAAGCATTCGATAAAGATACTCTAGGCTTTAGGACTTACAGATTGTTGTAATTCTTTAGGGTAAGGCTCAGAGCCCGTTGTTTTGGGCTTTGTTGTCCTCTAATTTCTTTGTACTCTTTATTTTAAATAAACGGGTAGGGATCTGCCAAACCCCCTCCATCTCAATGAGGTTTATCAAAAAAAAAATATATATGAGTTTCTACTACTGCAATATTAAACAGTTAATAAACACAAAACTTATTTTCTCTTTTAATTCCTTCAACTACCATTTTAAGTCTATGCAATACATAAAAGTATTTTTGAAAAGTAAGTTATAATAGTAATTATCATGTCTCCTAACACCTCAGCGAACCACCGATACACCACAACTAAATATTTATACATAAATAAGCATTATTAATATAAGTAATGAAATTGTTTCCAACACACAGACTTATAAGTATATATAAAAGAAAAAAATATATATACATCGTCCAATACAATACATCCCAATATCATCATACATAAAAAAAATAAATAAATAAAATACACCCAATAAATAATGGTTACTTTAAATTCACCTTAATTTTCTTTGCCTCACGTTTAAACCACCCAAAGCTTAAGGCGAGCCATTAATTCTTCAAAAGTCTCCCTGTTTTAACGTTTTTTTTTTCCACCTAAAAAAATGCAAAGTAATAACGCAAGGTCACTTGGTTTATCAATTTTAGTCATGCTATGTAATACTTATTTTTATTTGTTATACTATAATCGAATAGATCTCTTCTTTTCAAAGTTACATTACCTTATTTTCAAACGCACTATAAAAAGAATCAAAATAAAAAAGAAATGTAAAGACTTTCAGTTTGAAACATAAATACATATGGTGATTGATATAAACCATACATAACCATGTCTATATAATGTTAGCTTTACTTTTTGTCCCCCCTCATAGTCACATTGTAGAAAATTAATTTCTTTTGAGATTTTTTTATTAATTTAGATTATTATAATTTTTATTTTTTAAAATTTAATTAAAAACACATACATAAAAACTAATCATAATTAAGATTTAATAATAAATTAATACATTTTTAATATGTAAAAATATAATTTTAATTTGCACAAAAGATAAAAATATATTTTTCTTTAATTTTTTAAAAACATAAAATTTAAACTCACTATAATTGTTTGAGATTTCTTTTAAAGTGAGATTAAAATAATATTTTTTTCTAAAAAAAATTACTTTATTCTCACTTTTTAAGTATAATCTCAATGTGGTGCCTGAATGTGATACCTCATTATTAAAAGGGGGAAAAAAAGTGTGATACTCCATTATTCGCCTGCCACTCAAGTGATTTAATTGCAATTTAATTTTGTGATAGAAATACTGAAAAATTAGTGGTTCTCCATCTGTTATATTACGTCATTTAGACAACGGTGCTTTTTCCAGCGTTACTCTTTGTATGCCAGCTAAATCCTTGGGCTTAGTTGAGTTCAACTCAACGGCCCTTGAAAACAAATGGGTTTCGCCAACTTTCATTCACGTGTTGTAGTATTAAACTAGTGGGTAGTCATGCTTCACACGGAATAATATTTATGAGATTGTTATAATTATAGATGACAAAGAAATGTTTACAAAATTACATATGAATATAGCGAAGTTGTATATATGCTTCTTCTAATTCAATCCATTGATATCGAAAACCTACCACTGAGTTGGAGGTCTGAAATCTTGAGGTATACAGAGAAAGAGAGTGATGAACTAAAGAGTCACCGGAGGAAGAGTGGGGTGGCACCTCCGAGAATTCTTCGATGCATTTGTTAGTGCAAGATTTTGGGAGAGAAAATGAGGGTAGAAATGGTGGCAGTAGAGTTCTATCGTGAATGAATGAATTGTGAATGAACGAGTCAATGCTGAAATCTGTGTACCTTGGACCTTTTTATTGTAATGGTTTAGGAAATAAGTCGTCACGTGCTCATGATGACGTGATCCAAGAAATCCTGCTTTCCTTTTGAGAAGTATTTTTACGTGTTCATGGACGACGCAATCCCTGAAATCTCGCTTCCATTTTTGCATGTGAGAAGTATGTGAGTGATTACAACTTCATCATTTTCTCTGTTACGTGCTCGTCATCACTGTAGCCACGTGTCATCAGGTCATTGGAGGGAAGATTATCCACATGTCACCAGACTATTGGAGATAGAATTATCTACTACATTAGAGGCCCCCTACTTCCTTAAGTATATTTATGTGCATGAGGAAGTATAATTGAGCTTTGTTCCGTTGGTTGCGTGCTTCGGCCCGTGAGACATGGGGCTGAGTATATGAAGCTCATTCGAAATGCTCGGCCTTGGAGATATGGGACCAAGCATATAAGGCTTAGACAAAATGCTCGACCTTAGAGACAATGGACCGAGCATATGAGGCTTAGTCAAAATGCTCGACCTTGGACACATGGGACAGAGCATATGAGCAACAGTCGAAATGCTTGGCCTTGGAGACATGGGACCGAGCACATGAGCAGCAGTCGAAATGCTCGGCCTTGGAGATGTGGGACCAAGCACATGAGCCACATTCGAAATGCTCAGCCTTGTAGACATGTGACTAAGCACATGAGCAGCAATCGAAATGCTCAGCCTTGAAGACATGGGACCGAGCACATGAGCAGCAGTCGAAATGATCAGCCTTGGAGATATGGGACTGAGCACATGAGCAGTAGTCGAAATGCTCGGCTTTAGGGACATGGGACTGAGCATATGAACAGCAGTCGAAATGCTCGGCCTTAGAGACATGGGACCGAGCATATGAGTAGTAGTTAAAATGCTCGATATTGGAGACATCGGACTGCGAATATAAACAGCAATCAAAATGCTCAGCCTTAGAGACATGGGATCGAGTATATGAACTACAGTCAAAATGCTTAGCCTTGGAGACATCGAACCGAGCATATTAATAGCAGTCAAAATACTCGGCCTTGGAGACATCAGACCGAGCATATGAGCAGCAGTCAAAATTCTTAACCTTGGAGATCTTCGATGGGGAGTGGGCCTATATAGTGTCTTGGGTTTTCTTTCTTTCTTTTGGGCTCCTCTTTTTGTTTTGGGCCTATAGGGGGCCTTTGGGCAATTTTTTTCGCTTTGGGCCCATAAAAGCCTTTTGGCTGTTCCAAAACACTCTGTGGAGACATTCAATGCTGGAGCATTGGGCCGTTCTAGAATATTCTGTAGAGGTGTTAAATGTTGAAGCGTGCGTTGTGATTTTGGGGAGTGTTAAGGCGGTGCATGTACTTAATGGTATGTCTTCAGCCTCCTCAGGGCATGAATCGGCTGCCTTGGGAACAAAACAGGGGTATATTTCCTTGATTATGCCAAACGTTGTGTCTTTATAGTTGGGGTGGAGTTAATTTCCCTCGTTAATCATGCTCGAACTTCTATATAAAAGAGGAGTTTCCTCTCATTTCTTCACTTCACTTCGTTTGTATTAAGAGAGAAAATTTTGAGAGCTCTTGGAGCCAGCCAAAGTTTGAGAGCCCTCGTAGTTTGCTTGGAGTTTGAAATCCTTTGGTTGGGTGGAGGAGGATCGAGGTGTAGAGCTTGCTCAGAGTTGGATCTGAAGTGCTCGGAGTTACTTCTGTGGTGATCTACTTTGTTGGTGAGTTAATCCTCTTCTCACTTTTACAATGTCTTTCATAAGTAGTTATCATGATAGGTCTAGCGATAGTGATGGTGGTAGTGAGGACAGTTAGGAACTGTCTAGAGAGTTGAACGAGGCTATGGGTTTGGACTGAGCCTCTAGTAAGGGTGAGGCCCCAGTGGGTGATGATGCTCGGGAGGGACCATTGGCAATGGTTCCCTATGAGGGAGAGGGAGAGGAAGAGGAGGAGGAGGAGGAATAGGATTCTCTTCTAAGGATGAGGAGGATAATGTCCTTGCTGAGTTTAAGGGTGATATAAAGGTGGAAGAGAGGGTACAATGGCCATACAGGGCAAACTATGTGTCGAATAAGCTCGAAGTGGAGGAGCTCGAGGTTATTAGGCGTGAATACCGGATTCTAGAGGAGTATATCTTGAGGAATTCTGGTGTACGGGAGAGAGTTTGTGATGTCCTCCTGATTACGCCCAAAACATAATGCGGTAGTTGTAGTGTAGTTTTGGGGTGTCGATTCCACAGGGAAACGAGTTAATTACAAAAGAAGGTGTAAACCTCAACACAAACGATAAAAGATTAAATGAATCTGAGTTTGTTTGAGAAAAAGGGTAATTGTGTAAATAGAGTTGGAAATATAATTAAGAATGACAAGGTTCTGGAAATCCTCCCTAGGCTCGTTGCTCTAATCCTAACTTGATTCAGTTGTTTTTATCTCGATTGCTAGTTTCACATCCCAAATAGGTAATCGACATATATTCAATTAAAGCGCAATTATAAATTCTAATGTAATTGTTATGAATTATTCTCTACTTTTAAGCACACATGACCCAACTTATAAATTATCAAAAGACGACGATATATCTAACGACAATACCGTAGCAATGGACAAATCTATAAAAGAGGTCTACCGGACTCAATCACATCCAAACAGATACACATAAGAAAAGCATGACTAAACTTATATGGAAAGGAAGCATGCAATCATCGGACTAATAAAATAATCTACTAAATTAAATTAAAGAATAAAACATAACAATGTTTGATAAAAATAATACCAACTACAACTGAACCAAATAAAGGAAAATAAGAACAACTACACCTAGGGATTCATCCCTTCGCCTTGCTTGGAGATTAGCTGGCCATAGAGTTCATGCCTCCTTGAGTTGCCTTTGGCCTCTCAATGATCATCCTCAACTTGCCCTCCAAATTTTATACTTCAGATTCCTCTTAAAGGCCCTCTGGATTTACTCCTAAAGGCCCTCTAGAGTCACTCTCTAATGATCTCAGAAGATGATCTTAGAAGAGCTCCGATTGGTTGATGATTTCAGCTGAGCAGGGTGGGTCTTTATATAGACAAACTCCTGGAATGCTATGTGTTATCTAGCCGATGTGAGATACTGACCTGGTGCGCTCGATCGCAACCCGAGTGCGATCGATCGCACATGCGCTCGATCGCGGCTTGTGCGCTCGATCGCATATACGCTGCAGAGTGCCTTGCTCGATGTGGGATGTGTGCTCGATCACACTGCTTATGCACTCGATCGCAATTCAGGCAGCAACCCATCTTGTCCTTCCAGAAGCATGGGATCTTGTTCTTTTAAGCAACGATCACTTCTCTTTATCTTTTAAACTTAAAGTACCTGAAAATTACTCTGAAATAAGTCAGTGGTCCAATAATATTACTTTAGAGTTATTAACATATAAAAGCACAATAAAGTTCGAGATCAATCCTAAAATGCTAACAATTAACCACAGTTGAGAGGCATTTTATGACTCTTATCACAACCCCTAACTAGCTTATTGCTAGTCCCTAGCAATTCAAGCGAAATTAAGAGATGAATTCTATGGTGGGAATCAAAGTAAATGAAAAGCAATATTAGTGTTAACCAAGAGTAATTCGCATTTTGTCTCAAAATTTGCACATAACACACGACATAAAGAATCATTAAATTTCACCCAAATCCAAAAGTAATTCAAACATCAATCTTAAAATCGTTATTGACTCTTAACATCCATCTTACCACAATTCATTAATCCAAACATCCGGATGATTTTATGCATAACATTCATGAATACAAATCTTGGTCTCTAAACATAATAAATAGTGTGACGTCAATCACAAAAACAAGCTCCATATGCTTACATTTCAAACCACTCTCCACTATTGTAGAAAAGTCACACTACATTGGATCAATAGGTCTTTAATAAGCTTGTAACGTTAGACTAAGGTAAAGGTTAAGAAGGAACGGGAAGGATTCAACAAGTAAAAGAACTTAATCTCTTAGTTTTGAACACAACTCTTTAAGCACTGGATAACTTTATTTCAACACCCAACTCTTTCAACATTTTTTGTAAGAGTATATCTCTCAATAAATCATCACTTTTCTTTTCTTTTCTTCTTTCTTTGCCATAATTTACTTCTCTTTTTTTTTTTCTTTTCTTTTCAACAATCCCCAACTTATCTCCTTTAATGTACTTGGGTTGCGGTAGTGATATTTTTTTTCATATTTCCACCCTTTACTCCTTTTAAGTGCTTCTCACAACATATGTATAACTAAGTTCTTTTAAAAGAAAGGTAAGGATAAAATATTTTTAGGCTCATAAAGGTAAGTAAATTGGCTATTGAAAGAAACAAGGCTCAAATTCTTTTTCAAGAAAAAGGCTCAAATAGGTGACTAGTGATAAATATAGCAATGGTAGGGTTGAAAGGCTCAAACGGTCCAAAAATAGCCTATATCATATCCTAAGTAATGTGCATTCTAGGAATTCACCTCAAGTGGTTATCAAGTAAGTTCTAGAGCTTGTCGAGACTGCAAAAATATTCACAAAAATAATCACACATAAAACTTTTCTAAATGTCTAAGACTAATCATACAATCTTACCACAAACTAAAGTCTCAAACCAGATCAAGATTGATACTTAAATTAATTTCAAACCGAAGCAAGATTTAACTACTTCTGAATGCTATATGCTATCTCAATTAAGTTTATATCATTGACATGTAAATTGACTCTAAGGCTAACACCAAACATGCTAAAAACAAACAAAAATGACACCAAGCATTTCAACAGTTCAATGGTATGGTATGCAATAAGAAATATGTTTCCTCCACCCCCAACTGAAGATAAACATTGTCCTCAATGTAAAAGCAAAAATTAAGGAAACTCCCTTTTTAATCAAAGGTGTGTGGAGCTGCAAATCATGCACGACCAATTGAACCTCATGCTCAACTTCTTGTTGAAAGTCTGATCTACAACATAGAACAAACAAAAAAGAAAGCAACTGTGGTGTACCACCGTGTGTTAGCACACTAAAAATTTAAAATGGACTCAATAATAAAATAAAATAAAAACGAAACAAACAAAACAAAAGAAAGAAAAATAAAAGTAAATACGTACCTGTGTTGTGTGGTCAAGATGCGTAGACCGAATCCATAAGCGGAATGTCTTCCACTTTTGAATCTTGTCTATCAACTAAGATCTTAAGTCGTTGACCATTGACTTTGAAAATTCGACCATCCCTAGTACCTTCAATTTCTACCGCCCCATTTTCAAAAACAGTTTTCACTACAAAAGGGCCGGTCCACCTCGACCGAAATTTTTCAGGATACTTATGGAGTCTAGATTCGTATAAGAACGCCCAATCATTAGGTTTAAACATTTTTCTCAAAATATTTTTATCATGAATTATTTTCATTTTAGACTTATAGATTCTAGAGCTCTCATACGCATCGTTTCTTAATTCCTCCAACTTGGTCAATTGATATTTTCGAAGCTTACCTGCTTCTCCTATGTCAAAATTAAAAGATTTGATTGCCCAATATGCTCGATGCTCGAGCTCTATAGGTAAGTGGCAAGGCTTTCCATAAACAAGCCGATAAGGTGACATACCTAAGGGAGTTTTAAAAGCTGTACGGTAGGCCATCAATTAGTCTCAAAGACCAATCCTTGCGATCCGGGTTAACCGTTTTTTCTAGAATTTATTTAATCTCCCTATTAGCAAGCTCTACTTGCCCACTAGTCTGAGAATGATAAGCAGTAGAAATTTTATGTAACACCCCGTATTTTCGCATCAAAGCTTCAAAAGAACGGTTGCAAAAATGTGTACCTTGATCACTAATTATAGCAAGTGGTGTACCAAATCGAGATAACACATTTTCTTTAAGAAATTTAAGTACTGTTCTATTATCTTTGCTTCGGCAAGCTGCTGCCTCTACCCACTTAGATACATAGTCTATTGCCACAATGATATATAGGTATCCAAAAGAAGGAGGAAAGGGTCCCATAAAATCGATGCCCCAACAATCAAAGATTTCAATTATTAAAATGGGGTTTAAGGGCATCATATTTCGCCGAGACAAAGCTACTAACTTTTGACACCTTTCACATGAGCGACAATAGGTGTTTGTATCCTTAAACAAGGTAGGCCAATAAAATCCACACTGCAAAATTTTTGCAGTGCTTTTTTTCATTGAAAAGTGGCCTCCACAAGCTAGGGAATGACAAAATTCTAAGACACGTGCAATCTCTTCATTAGGGATGCAACGCCTTAGAATTTGGTCCGAGCAGTACTTGAAAAGATAGGGGTCATCTCAATAAAACTTACATACCTCATATAAAAATTTCTTCTTGTCTTGAGCGCTCCAATTCACAGGTATCTCACCTGTAACCAAGTAATTCAAAATGTGAGCAAACCATGGTAAGGCAGTAACAGCAAGTAAATGCTCATCGGGAAAGTCATCTTTGATCGGCATGTTATCAGACGTGTCCTTAAATGTGAGCCTTGAAAGATGGTCAGCTACTACATTCTCTACTCCTTTCTTGTCTTTGATGGTGATGTCGAATTCTTGTAGGAGTAGGATCCATCGGATTAGGTGTGCTTTAGCATCCTTCTTTGTAAGAAGGTACTTAAGGGCTGCATGATCTTTAAAAATAAGGATAGAAGAACCAATTAAATATGCACGAAATTTATCCAAAGCAAATACTACAGCTAGTAATTATTTTTCAGTTGTGGAGTAATTCATTTGAGCACTATTTAAAGTCTTACTAGCATAGTAAATTACAAATGGTTTTCCCTCTCTTCGCTGTCCAAGAACAACACCTACAGCGTAGTCACTAGCATCACACATGATTTCAAAGATTAAATTCCAATCAGGTGACTGCATTATAGGTGATGAAGTAAGCTTGCCAATCAGCATTTTAAAGGCCTTTTGACAAACTGGAGTCCACTCAAATGGGGCATCTTTAACTAGGAGGGCACATAATGGTCTAGATATATTGGAAAAATTTTGTATAAACCTCCTATAAAAGCCAGCATGACCAAGGAAAGATCTCACATCCTTTATTGTCTTAGGTGTAGGCAATTTAGAGATTAATTCAAACTTAGATTGATCAACCTCTATTCATTTAGAAGAGACAATATGCCCTAAGACAATACCGGATGGGACCATGAAATGACATTTTTCCCAGTTTAAAACCAATTCTTTTTCCTCACATCGAATTAATACTCTTTCAAAATTCATTAAGCATGTATCAAATGAAGATTCAAAAACAGTCAGGTCATCCATAAAAACCTCCATGCAATTTTCAACCATGTCACTAAAAATACTCATCATGCAACGTTGAAAAGTAGCCGAGGCATTACATAATCCAAATGGCATTCTACGAAAAGCATAAGTGCCAAAAGGACAAGTAAAAGTGGTTTTATCCTGGTCTTCTAATGCAATTTCTATTTGATAATAGCCAGAATAACCATCTAAGAAACAGTAAAAAAGGTGACCAGCTACACGCTCAAGAATTTGATCAATAAAAAGGAGTGGGAAATGGTCTTTCCGGGTGGCAGCATTTAATTTTCTGTAATCAATGCACATACGCCACCCGGTCACAAGTTTGGTAGGGACTAACTCTCCTAGGTCATTCATTACCACAGTGACTCCGGACTTTTTGGGAACGACTTGTGTAGGACTTACCCATTTACTATCAGCTATGGGATATATAATACCCGCATCTAACAGTTTCAGTACTTCATTTTTCACTACTTCTTTCATAGTGGGGTTAAGTCTACGTTGAGGGTCTCTATGAGGACTGGTTCTTTCATCCAAATTTATTTTATGGGAGCAGATCAGGGGACTAATTCCCTTCAAATCAGCCCTGCTCCATCCTAAGGCTGATTTATGTGTAATTAAGGTCTGAATCAGTTTCTCATGTTGGGTCTCAGATAATTCAGATGAAATAATAATAGGAAAGATATCACCTGGACCGAGAAATGCATGCTTTAAACCCTTAGGTAGTGGCTTCAAGTCGACTTTAGGTGCTGCCACACTTGAGAGGGTTTGTTTTTCACTTCTTTCAGGAAACTCTTCGAACCTAGGTTGCCATGGGCGGGTGTCATAATCCTGAGATTTGTCAAAAACAGTACCAATATCGATTACATCAGTTTTATCATCAAATAAATCAATCTTAGAATTAACAAGAAAATTATTAAAATGATCAAAATCATGAGCCATGGAAACTCCCTCATCGATGAGTGACTTGAGCATATATAACTGGTGATTTTCATCCTCATCTTCGGGCTGTTTTGCAACATTAAAAATGTTCACTTCTAGGGTCATGTTTCCAAAAGACAGCTTCAAGAGTCCATTCCTGCAGTTAATCAGAGCATTTGCAGTAGCAAAGAAAGGTCTACCCAAAATCAAAGGAATTTTCGAGTTAGTATCAACAGCAGAAGTTGTGTCAAGGATTAGGAAATCAACAGGATAATAAAATTTGTCAATCTGAATCAACACATCCTCTACCACACCCCGGGGTACTTTAACTGAACGGTCAGCCAACTATAACACCACACTGATTGGTTTGATTTCCCCTAAACCTAGCTGTACATAAGTGGAAAATGGCATCAGGTTCACACTAGCTCCTAGATCTAATAAGGCTTGTCCAACATCATGATTTCCAATGCTGCAAGCAATGGTAGGACAACCTGGATCCTTGTATTTTGGGAGAATTCTTTCCTCAATTAAAGCACTAACTTGCTCAGTTAGGAATGCAGTTTTCTTGATATGGTGTCTCCTCTTAATTGTGCATAAATCCTTGAGAACTTTTGCATAGGTAGGCACTTGTTTAATCACATGCAAAAGAGGAAGATTGAGTTTCACTTGCTTTAATTTCTTGAGGATTTCATTGTTTAAGTCCAGATTTTTCTTGTTTGACTTTAAGGCTTAAGGGTATGGTGCCTTAACAGGACTTTTGATCACTTCAGGGTCTTTGGTCAGTTCAGTATTACTACTAGTTTGACCCTTTTCCACATCCTCGGATACATTCATTGGTGGGATGTGTAGTGACTTACCACTTCGGGTCACAATGGCATTTACATCTTTCAGGTTTTCTTGTGCCATATGTTGACCGTGAGGTGTGGACTGAGTTTGGGAAGGGAACTTACCTCGCTCAGTCATACTTGAGGAGCTTATTAACTTAGACACTTGGCTCCTAGTTTCTCTATTCTCTTCCATCACCTGTGTAAATAATGCCTCAAACCTTTGGTTTGTCTTACCTTGTGCCTCTATAAAGGCCTGTAAGGTGTCTTCTAAGGAGTTGCTAGACGATGAGGGTGCATGATAAGGTGCAGGGGATGATCTAGGGGGCTGCACATGCTGGTTTTCAGATTTCCAGCTGAAGTTGGGGTGATTCCGCCACCCCGGGTTATAAGTGTTAGAGAAAGGTGCAAGAGGCTTCTTGTACATGCCTAAAGCATTACATTGTTCCTCATACAGCCCTCTCATATAAGCAAATGTGGGGTATTCTTAGAGGAGGTGATCTACCCCGCCACACACAAAACATGGCTCTAAAGACTCGGTATGATTAGCCACACGTGTTTGGTTTGAGCCCTTCGTTTTCAATGCCTCTAATTCCCTAGTGAGCATTTCAACCTTAGCTTTTAGGTTGTCTTCTTCCCTAAGATGGTATATCCCTCCACCACTGGGATTTCCTATAGGTCGTGACCTATTCATTCTTTCAGTAGCACTAGGTCCAGTCCATGTATGAGCTTTCTCAGTAAGCTCATTGAGGTATTCAATAGCTTCATCGGGGTCTTTTTTCAGAAATTCCCTATTGCACATCATCTCTACAAATTAGCGCTCTCTATAGGTAAGACCCTCATAGAAATAGCTCACTAAACGCCAATTTTCATACCCATGGTGTGGGCACATACTCAACAGCTCTTTAAATTTCTCCCAAGACTGATATAAAGTCTCGTTTTCCTTTTGTGCAAAGGTGGAGATTTATCTTTTCAACGCATTAGTCTTATGTTGAGGGAAGCAATTGTTAAAGAAGGCCCGAGCCATCTCAGTCCATGACCCAATAGATCGTGGTCTAAGTGAGTATAGCCAACTCTTAGCTCTATCCTTCAAAGAAAAAGGAAAGAACTTAAGTCACACAATGTTAGCAGTTGCACCTTGATCATGGAAAGTTGCGACTACTTCCTCAAACTCCCTAATGTGCACATATGGGTTCTCATTTTCCATGCCATAAAATGTAGGGAGTAACTGTATCATCCCTGTCCTAAGATCTAATTGGGGAATGTTGGCTAGAAACATGATGCAAGATGGTGTGGTTGTGCGTGTAGGGTGGAGGTAATCCTCAGGGGTCCTAGTAGGTTGATCCTCGTGTTCACTCATTTCCTCAGGACTAGATGGATTATCAAACAAAGGGTTTAAAAAGGTTCCTTTTGTCTCTAGCACAGGCCTACAGGCGAATCTACCCAAAGTGTCCCTATATCTGGGCACGCAAGATCACAAAATATCAAATAAAATGCTGAAAGAAATTATTTACAATTCTTCTATTGTTATGTCAAAAGTTGACAAACTTCCTTGTACTTAAACGCATATCCCCGGCAACGGCGCCAAAATTTGGTTACGCCCAAAACATAATGCGATAGTTGTAGTGTAGTTTTGGGGTGTCGATTCCACAGGGAAACGAGTTAATTACAAAAGAAGGTGTAAACCTCAACACAAACGATAAAAGATTAAATGAATCTGAGTTTGTTTGAGAAAAAGGGTAATTGTGTAAATAGAGTTGGAAATATAATTAAGAATCACAAGGTTCCGGAAATCCTCCCTAGGCTCGTTGCTCTAATCCTAACTTGATTTAATTGTTTTTATCTCGATTGCTAGTTTCACATCCCAAACAAGCAATCGGCATATATTCAATTAAAGCACAATTATAAATCCTAATGTACTTATTATGAATTATTCTCTACTTTTAAGCACACATGACCCAACTTATAAATTATCAAAAGACAATGATATATCTAACGACAATACCACAACAATGGACAAATCTATAAAAGAGGTCTACCGGACTCAATCTCATCCAAACAGATACACATAAGAAAAGCATGACTGAACTTATATAGAAAGGAAGCATGCAATCACCGGACTAATAAAATTATCTACTAAATTAAATTAAAGAATAAAACATAACAATGTTTGATAAAAATAATACCAACTACAACTGAACCAAATAAAGGAAAATAAGAACAACTACACCTAGGGATTCATCCCTTCGCCTTGCTTGGAGATTAGCTGGCCATAGAGCTCATGCCTCCTTGAGTTGCCTTTGGCTTCTCAACGATCATCCTCAACTTGCCCTCCAAATTTTATACTTCAGATTCCTCTTAAAGGCCCTCTGGATTTACTCCTAAAGGCCCTCTAGAGTCACTCTCTAATGATATCAAAAGATGATCTTAGAAGAGCTCCGATTGGTTGATGATTTCAGCTGAGCAGAGTGGGTCTTTATATAGGCAAACTCCTGGAATGCTATGTGTTATCTAGCCGATGTGAGATACTGACCTGGTGCGCTCGATCGCAACCCGAGTGCGATCGATCGCACATGCGTTCGATCGTGACTTGTGCACTCGATCGCATATACGCTGCAGAGTGCCTTGCTCGATGTGGGATGTGTGCTCGATCACACTGCTTATGCGCTCGATCGTAATTCAGGCAGCAACCGATCTTGTCCTTCCAGAAGCATGGGATCTTGGTCTTTTAAGCAACGATCACTTCTCTTTCTATTTTAAACTTAAAGTACCTGAAAATTACTCTGAAATTAGTTAGTGGTCCAAGAATATTACTTTAGAGTTATTAACATATAAAAGCACAATAAAGACCGAGATCAATCCTTAAATGCTAACAATTAACCATAGTTGAGAGGCATTTTATGACTCTTATCACCTCCCAAGCCAAAAACCCTTTGAGATATGCATTTATGCTCAACACCTGAAAGCTGGGCTCAGGTTCCCTCTTCACCCTTTCTTTTACTCGATGACATTGCATTTGGTCAATTGGTTCCTAACTCCACACGTTTGATCATGGCGTTCATATACGTTGCACAGATGTGAAGGAAGTGATGAACATCAACGTTTTCAAAGCTCACTTCCAGATCAGCAAACACAACTAGCATGGTTGGGTAGTAATTAGTTCTAGGGCTAAGAAGGGGTTGCGGAAGAAAAAATCCACGTCCATCAAGCAGTGGAAGAAGATATTCATCTACACTTAGAGTGAGAAAAGTTTCGAAGTTCTACTGACTTGGAGTTTGGACCGTGTGGGAAAGTGAAAGAAACTACAGCTTTTGAAACTTGAGTATGAGACCCTGAAAGCCATAGTTGCTGCCCCCATTGATGTTAAAGTTTTATACGATATTGAGGAGCTGGTGAAGCGCGACCTCTGCCCTCGATGCACAAAGGGCACCATTAAGAGTGGTATACCCTCAAACCATCTTTTTATTGTTTCTTTCCTTCTTGTTACTTATACTTTGTGTTTTTTGTTGAATAGAAATGGAAGCCACAACAAAGGCTATGGAGTGGGCTAAGAAGATGGCCTTGGAGAAGAAGAGGGCTGCTTAAGCAAGCAAGCAGCCGGTGCTAACCAATGAGGGGTTGAGGAAGAGGCCTCAGGGCCCTTCACCCATACCCATTGATGTGGATAATTCGAGCCTGTCTAAGCCTTCCATTGAGTCGAGGGCTGCTTCACTTGCACCTTCGCCTGAGCAATCGCGCCCCTTGTCTTCATCCCAAGGGGCTCTTTCAGAGGTTGGGGTCTTTATGCCCAACTAGAGTATAAAGACGGACGACTCCATGTTTGCACATGCTCGGGTCACAAGAGAGCACCTTGTTTTAGGCATTCCTCCATAAGATGTGATCAAGCTCGGGAGAAAGCCCATTAGAGCCTTTGCTCCGTGGCCGAGGTCTTGGTCTCCCAGGTGAGCATTTTACCTTGGCTTGTCTTTGCTTTCAATTATTTCTGCTTTATAGTAACTTAATATATTTCCTTGCTTTTTACCTCAGTCTAGCATTGTGAGTGGGATACTGTCCCACCACGGAACTGTGTCTAAAAGAACCAAGAAGACCATCAGTGTGCGCCGGGGCCTCGACCAGTCTGAGCCGCGGCCTGGAAGGTCTGAACCACGGCCTCCAAAAAGTTAAAGAAAGTTAGTGTAAAGGGTAAGCCGCGGCCTGGAATAGTGTGCGTCGCGGTGTATGCGCGATGCCCTGTTTCCTAATTAGGGTTTTAATGATAATTTAAACCCAAAAATACCCTAGAACCTTTTGTATTATAAACAGATCATTTAGGGTTTGATAAAAAGGAGATCATCAAGGCTGGAAAACTCAAGAAAACTGCCACATTCGTCTCCATTACGATGTTCAAGCATGAGCTCCATGGCCAACTAATCTCCAAGTAAGGCGAAGGGATGACTTCTTAGGTGTAGTTGTTCTTATTTCTATTCTTGATTCAGTTGTAGTTCGGATTTATTGTCAAACATTGTTATGATTTACTCTTTGATTTAATTAGAAGATTTTCTCTTAATCCAGTGATTGCATCTTTCTCCTCTATATAAGTCTAGTCATGCTCTTCTTATGCTAAGTTGTTGGATGTGATTGATTCAGATAGATTTATCTTTTAAGGTTGTCCATTACTGCGATATTGTCATTGAGATGTGTTGTCGTTTCTTGATAAATCTATAAGATAGGTCATGTGTGCTTAAGTCGAAAGTAGAGAGTACTTCATAGCAATTACATTAAGGTTTATATGTGCTTCGATTGAATATTTGCTGATTTCTTGTTTGGGATGTGAAACTAGCAATCGAGATAAAAACAATTAAATTAAAATTGGAATAAGGCAATGAACCTAGTGAGGATTCCCGAAACCTTGTTATCTCTCCATTATATTCTTCATTATATTTACACAATTTTCTCACATTACTTTATTATCAAAACTCCGATTCTCTCACTTTATCTTTATCGTTCATGTTAAGGTTTGCACTTTCCCTTGTAGTTCGCTTTTCCTCGTGGGATCAACACCTCAACTATACACAATAACCGCGTATTAGTTTGAGCATAATCAAATTTTGGCGCCGTTGCCGGGGAAACGCGCTTAAATACAAGAAAGATTGTCAACTTTGAGACAATACGGTAATATTGTTCCTTTCTCTTTATTTTGATTTTCTAATTTTATTTTATTATTTTATTTTATTTATTGCCCCTCTAACTCATTTGGTGTATGCTTAGACCTAGAGATTCGCGAGGTAGATTCATTAGAGGACCCGAAATAGAGTTACCCTCTCCTTCCACGTCCATTAGTGAAACCTCGCCTAGATCAAACCATAGTGCAATCCCAAACGAGAATTTAGAGGATTTTGTTAACATGGCTGATAACCCCAATAAGAATGTTGCTAGGACACTTAAGGATTACTTACATCCTAGCCGAACAGCCACACCATAATGCATCATGTTTCCAGCTAATACTTGCCATCAAGATTTTAAAACAGGGATGATACAGTTACTCTCTACGTTTCATGTCTTGGAAAATGAAAACCCACATGTACACATTAGGGAGTTTGAGGAAATAGTGTGACTTTTCATAGTCAAGATGCAACTGATGACATTGTGAGACTCAAGTTCTTTCCTTTCGTTTTGAAGGATAGAGCTAAGAGTTGGCTATACTCACTGAGACCATGATCTATTGGGTCATGGAATGAGATGACTCAGGTCTTCTTTAATAAATACTTCCCTCAATATAAGACCAATGCTTTGAAAAGGCAAATCTCCACCTTCGCACAAAAGAACAATGAGACTTTGTATCAGTCTTGGGAGAAATTTAAGGAGTTGTTAAGTATGTGTCCTCACCATGGGTATGAGAATTGGCGCTTAGTGAGCTATTTTCATGAGGGACTTACATATAGAGAGCGTCAATTTGTAGAGATGATGTGTAATGGTGAATTCTTACAAAAAGATCCTGATGAGGCCATAGAATACCTCAATGAGCTTGCTGAAAAAGCTCACACTTGGACTGGACCTAGTGCTACTGAAAGCACAAATAGGTCACAACCTGTAGAAAACCTAAATGGTGGTGGAATTTACCATCTTAGGGAAGAGGACAACCTAAAGATGAAGGCTGAGATGCTCACTAGGGAGCTAGATGCGTTAAAGACTAAGGGTTCAAAGCCAACACACGTGGCTAATCATGCCAAGTCTTTGGAACCATTTTTTGTGTGTGGCGGGGTAGGTCATCCCGCCCAAGAGTGTCCCATATTTGTTGATATGAGAGGGATGTATGAGGAACAATGTAATTCCTTAGGCATATACAAGAAGCCTTTGGCACCCTTATCTCATACCTATAATCCGGGGTGGCGTAATCACCCCAATTTTAGCTGGAAGTCTGAAAACCAGCAGCTTGCACAACCCCCTAGATCATATCCTGCACCATATCATGCACCCTCATCCTCTAGGAGTTCTTTAGAAGACATTTTGCATGCTTTTATTGAGGCACAGGGTAAGACAAACCAAAGATGTGAAGCATTGATTACGCAGGTTGTTGAAGAAAACAAGGAAATAAGGAGCTAAGTGTCCAAATTGATGGGCTCCTTGAGTGTGAATGAGTGAGGTAAGTTCACTTCTTAAGCTCAGTCCACATCCCATGGTCAACACATGGCATAAGAAAATCTGAAAGATATGAATGCCATTGTGGCATCGAGTGGTAAGTCATTACACGTCCCAACAACGAACAAATCGAAGGATGTGGAAAAAGGTCAAGGTAGTAGTGATGCCGAGCTGCCCAAGGACCCTGAGGTCACCAAGAGTCCTGTTAAGGTACCATTCTCTCAAGCCTTAAAATCAAACAAGAAACCTCTAGACTTAAACAATGAAATCCTAGAGAACCTAAGGCAAGTAAAAATTAATCTTCCTCTTTTGCATGGGATTAAACAAGTTCCTACTTATGCAAAAGTTCTCAAGGATCTATTTACAGTTAAGAGGAAGCACCATGTGAAGAAGACAACATTCCTGATAGAGCAAGTTAGTACTCTAATTAAGCAGAGGATTCCTCCCAAATACAAGGATCCTAGTTGTTGATGCGATTAAATTGACACTAGCAAGTGCACTAATCGTTCAAGTAATAAAATGATGAGTGAATATCGTTCCCAATGAGGACTGATCAAATACTACAAAAATTATGACTTAACTTTTACGGTTATCTGAGCAAACGAATAATTGTAGGGGAAAGATTTACTAACAATTAACTAAGGAAAAATAGAATGCAATAGTAAATAATGGAAGATTAGCAAATTTTGGAATGAAAACTCTTATGAACTAACGTGCTAAGGACTCGACTTCACCTAAACCATAATTAACAAGAGTTTCGAATGGACAAGTTTCGTTTAATATGTTTTCCAAGATGGTAGAATCCCCAATAAATTGGTTATCCATATTCCGGGTCTAACCACAATCTCAAGAATCATTAACTTCAAATATCCATATTCCAGGTCTATTCTAGATTAACTCAAATTGAGAAGCATTAAGTGTTTTTGGATTCCTTTCAGTTAAATCTCCCTATTCGGTTACGATTTAAACGGACCACATGAACTTCCTAGAATCCCTATTCGGTTACTCCTATTCCATTCATGGCATGTTTACCCTGGCCTTTGCATACATCAAAATCCAATATCATATTTATTAGTTCAACCATTCATAAGAGCATAGCTTCTCTATTCGACACATCACCATGCCCAAAGAAGGAATCAAAATAATAAAAAGCATTAAGAACAATAAAACATACTCTTTGAAAAACACATTAAATTCCACTTGTCCAAACAACAAATCAAGATAAAGGTTTAGGATCCATCTATCCTTAACACAAAAATATCTACTCCATAATCATGTTCAAACAACCCATGTTCATATTATAAAACATCAACATAGATAGAATAGAAAAATAAAAAACCGGAGAAGAATGATTAAAAGCTTGATGTGTAGCCTCCCGGAGTGTCTCCAAGCCTCCTTTCGTGTCTCCTCTCCTCCAAGTTCTGTTTTCTTTCTTTTATTTTCTGCCCCTCGCTCTTGTTCAGCTAGGGTTTTAATTTATAGACTCAAAATTCGTGGGCTGGCCATCCCAGCGCTGCAGCGCCAAGACACACAACCTAATTCTAGCGCTGCAGCTCCTGCTTTCTGGCGCTGCAGCACCAACTTTCTGTCCAATTCCTTCTTTGTGTCAGCTACCAGCACTGCAGCGCCAGACATCCTGGCGCTGCAGCCTTGAGTTTCTATCCTCTCTATGCATTTTGGTGTTGTGAGGTGTGGCGTGGGCTGATGCTGAACCATAAGGTCTGACCTCTGTCCGCTAAAATTGCCGTAACTTTCTCTAGAAAAATGATTTTAACGAACCGTAAAATCCTCCTGAAATTAGACTTCCAGATACTTCTGAGCATATGTGGCACACTTCCTGGTTCTTCCTACATCAATACAGTTTAATTTGTAAAGATGATTGATTTGTATGGCAACTCCAACAACTTAGTGAAAACTCCTTTCTTAGTTTCTCTTCATCTTGGCTCTTCCACGACCATTCTTTTGCTTGAGTGTTCAATGGAGCTTTGTGTTTAAAATGATGATAGCTCTTCCATCTCTTTTAGATCAAGATAGCTGAAAAATGCACCGAAATAAGTTAATGCACCAAAAATACCACTTTAGAGTTGTTAATGAATAAAAGTGCAATTAAGACCTAAATCAACCCTAAAGTGCTAACAAATAAGTACGATTATAATGCATTTTATGGTTCTTATCAGTTTTCTAACCATTGCGTGCAGTATTGGAAATCGTGAGGTTGGACAAGCATTGCTAGATTTATGAGCTAGTGTGAATCTAATGCCGTTTTCGATTTATTTGCAATTGGGATTGGGAGAAATCAAACCAACCGCTGTGGTCTTGCAATTGGCTAACCGTTCAATCAAAGTACTCTGGGGTGTGGTAGAAGATGTTCTAATTCAAATTGATAAATTTTACTATCCTGTTGATTTCCTAATCCTTGACACTACCTCTGCTGTTGACACTACCTCTAAAATTCTTTTGATTTTGGGTAGGCCATTCCTTGCCACTGCAAATGCTCTTATTAATTGTAGGAATGGGCTCATGAAGCTATCCTTTAGAAATATGACCCTCGAGCTGTACATCTTCAATGTTGCTAAACAGCTAGAAGATGATGACGAGAGCCACCAGTTATACATGATCGAGTCACTCATCGATATGGGAGTTTCTATAGCTCATACTTTTGATCCTCTTGAGTATTTTCTTGTTAATTCTAAGTTTGATTCTATAAATAATCCATCTGATGTAATCGATATTTGTACTATTTTTGATAAAACTCAGGATTATGGCACTCGGGCATGGCAACCGAAGTTTGAGGAGTTGCCTGAGAAAAGCGAGAAATAAATTGATACCGGATTTAAATAGAATTGAAGGAAACTAAACAAACAAACAACAAAATGAAAGATAGGAGTTCACCACCCAAGAGATAACACCAAAGGGATATAGGATATCACCACCCAAAGGATTAACACAAGGGATACAAAACTATAGGAATTCACCACTCTAAGGATTATACCAAAGAGATACAGAATTACAAGAAGGAGAAAACTCTCTTCTAAAAGCCAAAGGCTCAATTTATAAACTCAAGTCCATTTGGTCTTCTTGATCCTCAAAGTAAGGAGAAAGATCTGAGACATTAAAGGTTGTAGAAACTCCATAAGCACAAGGTAGCTCATGCCCTCTCTAACAAGCCCCTTTTCGATCAACTCATCAATTTGTCTCTGTAATACTTCATGCTCCTTAAGGTTCAATTGATAGGCTGGTTTGTTAGGCAACACAGATCCTGGTACAAGATCAATGCAATGCTGCATATCTCTCATAGGTGGAAGGCCATGGGGAATTTCCTCTAGAACAACATCAGTAAATTCCATGAGGAATGGAATCAAAGAAGGAGGAATTTCTGTTGGTTCTTTCTCTTCCCTTACCACAATTGCAAAGTCTTCACCATTCTCTATCAATACTTTCTCAACCCCAGATCTGGTCGACAAATTAGTTCCCTCCCCAAAAGAAGGTTTAGGAACATGAACCATTTTCAATGGAACCAAAAGGACCTTAACTCCATCCTTCTCAAAAGAATAAGTATTTTTGAAACCTTCATGCTTAGTCTTTCTATCATACTGCCAAGGTCTTCCAAGCAACAAATGATATGCATCCATAGGCACTATGTCACAAACTACAACATCGTTATAATTCTTGCCAATGGAAAATTCAACAAAGCATCTTTTATTTACCTTCACTTCATTGCCTTTGCGAAGCCACTGGAATTTGTAAGGTTCCGGATGATCTTCAGTTTTTAACTTCGGGTTCTCCACCATTGTTGATGCAACAACATTTTCACAACCTCCTCATCAATGATGACGTTACAGACCTTTCCATGAGAAGTGTATCTAGTATGAAAAATATTGTTCTGCAACCATTCATCTTCCACATAGGTTATGTTGAGGCTTCTTTGAACCACAAGAGCCTCCCCTCGATCAGCATAAGTAATTTCTTCTTCCACAGCAACATGTTCATTAGTTTCTGGTGAAAAATCATGCTCACCTTCTGTTTCCATGTCTTCTTCCACAAGAGACACCATTTTGTGATTTGGACAATCAGAAGCAATATGTCCAAAATCTTGACATTTGAAACACCTTCGAGTTGTATTGGAAATGATTGGATGATTTGAACCTGATGTAGTTTCATTCCTTTGCTTGGCCGCGGTTGTCTTGGGTATGGTCGTGGTTTTAGAAGTGGAACCACTCCCACGGTTAGAAACTCCATCTTGAATAAAGGATCGAAAACAATTACCACGTTTTTCTTTCAGTTGCTTTTCCACCTTCATAGCGAGTTTGCAAACATCATTATAAGTCCAATATGGTTGCAGCTGCACCACATCATTGATTTCAACACGTAACCCACCAAGATAGTGGGCTATCATCTACTCTTCTTGCTTAATAACATCACAACAAATCATTAGATGATCAAACTCTGCTGTATACTCCTTCACGGACGACTCCCTTTGCTTGAAATTATGAAATTTCATAAAAGCATCTTGTTTGTAGTGGTCAGGTAAATACTTTCTTTTTAGCTCTCTCCTCATCTTTGCCCATGTTGTAATACGTACTCTTCCTTCACGTTCTCGCTGCCTCTTCAAATTCTCCCACCAGATTGAAGCATGTTTCCTTAGCTTGATGGCAACAACTTTCACTTTACGATTTTCTGGAACATCTTTGAAATCAAAGATTCGCTCAACGGTAGTAAGCCAATCAATGAAATCATCTGGTTGCATCCTTCCCTCAAATTCTGGAATGTCCACCTTGACATCATAATCACGTCGAAAAACATGATTTCTTAGCTCACTGGGGTGAGGTGGTGTGCTGTCACTTGAGGCGTGACTACGAGCTTGGTGAAAAGGATTAACTTCGTCTCCATCACTGCTGGAAACTTCAACGTTTGAGCCATGATGAGAGACACCATGTTCAGAAGTTCCATAACGCTCTAGGCGTTGTTTGAGTCACTGCACTTGTCTCCTCAAGGCTTCCATCTCGATATCTCGCAGATCTCCTTGCGGTGGTGCTTCTGGAGCTGCTACTGGAATAGCTTGACCACGACGACCACGACTAGCCATAATAACAAGAACTATGGAAATCAAGGTGTTAGATATCACACTTGAGAAACCAAAGCTCTGATACCAATTTGATACCGGATTTAAATAGAATTGAAGGAAACTAAACAAACAAACAACAAAATGAAAGATAGGAGTTCACCACCCAAGAGATAACACCAAAGGGATATAGGATATCACCACCCAAAGGATTAACACAAGGGATACAGAACTATAGGAATTCACCACTCTAAGGATTATACCAAAGAGATACAGAATTACAAGAAGGAGAAAACTCTCTTCTAAAAGCCAAAGGCTGATTTCAATTTATAAACTCAAGTCCGATTTTTCAACTTACAAACACAAGTATTTATAGAGCTTAGAACAACCCTCTAAGCTTAGGACAAGCAAGAAAACAAGGCATAAAACATGCAAGCAAACAATCCCTAAAACATGCAAGGAAACAATCCATAAAACATGCAATGAAACAATCCCTAAAACAAGGAAGGAGACAATCCCTAAAACATGCAATGAATCAAGGAAAAGGCCAAAAGAAGAATACAATCCCGGAATTTCAGGAGGACCCAACTAGCAGAATTCAAACGGCCATATCTTCTTCCACACATCTCCAAATGGGCTGAAACTTGTTGGGTTGGAAAGATGACATCTTGAACTTCAATTTAGGCTTAAGAAAGTCTCAAAAACCAGATCGTTTGGGCCTGTTATGATGGGCCTAAATCTAATAGGCTGTTGCATCCGAATCTTCTTCCACTTTGGGCTTGGACCTTGCACCTTGCTTAGTTGATAAGAGATTTTGTTATTTTTTGTTGGGCTGGCCCATGTTATGTTGGACATACCCATTTCATGAGGCCTTATTTGTTAGGTTAAAGGTTTGTTGGACACACCTGTGTCATAAATTCCCTCAAGTATGGAAGCACCCAAAGTTGAATTGAAGCCTTTACCTAAAGTTTTAAAGCATGTCTTCCTCGGGCCAGGTGATACTTTTCCTATTATTATCTCATCTAAATTGTTTGAGTCTCAAGGTGAGAAATTAATTCGGACCATAAATGAACATAAGTCAGCCTTAGGTTGGAGCATGGCTAATTTAAAAGGTGTTAGTCCCCTGATCTGTTCTCATAAAATTAATTTGGATGAAGGAACTAGCCCTCGTAGAGATCCCCAGCGTAGGCTTTACCCCACTATGAAAGAAGTGGTGAAAAATGAAGTGTTAAAACTATTAGATTCGGGAATCATATACCCCATAGCTGATAGTAAATGGGTAAGTACTACACAGGTCGTTCACAAAAAGTCAGGTGTCACTGTGGTAAAGAATGACCTAGGAGAGTTAGTCCCTACAAAACTTGTGACTGGGTGGTAAATGTGCATCGATTACAGAAAATTAAATGCTGCCACCCAGAAAGACCATTTTCCACTACCTTTTATCGATCAAATTCTTGAGCGTGTAGCTGGTCATCCTTTTTATTATTTCTTGGATGGTTATTTTGGTTATTATCGAATTGAAATTGCATTAGAAGACCAAGATAAAAACACTTTCACTTATCCCTTTTGTACTTATGCTTTTCGTAGAATGCCATTTGGATTGTGTAATGCAACTTCTACTTTTCAACATTGCATGATGAGCATTTTTAGTGACATTGTTAAAAATTGCATGGAAGTTTTTATGGATGACTCGACTGCTTTTAGATATCCATTTGATGCATGCTTATTGAATTTAGAAAGATTATTGATTCGTTGTGAGGAGAAGGAATTAGTTTTGAATTGGGAAAAATGCCATTTTATGGTACCTTCAGGTATCATTTTAGGGTATATTATTTCTTCTAGGGGGATAGAGGTTGATCAATCTAAGATGAAATTAATCTCTAAGTTGCCTACACCTAAGACCATAAAGGATGTGAGATCGTTTCTTGGTCATGTGGGTTTTTATAGGAGGTTCATACAAAATTTTTCCACTATATCTTGACCACTAAGTGCCCTCCTAATTAAGGATGCCCCATTTGAGTGGACACAAGCTTGTCAATAGGCCTTTAAAATGCTGATTGGCAAGCTTACTTCAACACCCATAATGCAGTCACCTGATTGAACTTTACCTTTTGAGATCATGTGTGATGCTAGTGACTTTGCTGTAGGTACTGTTCTTGGACAACGAAGAGAGGGGAAGCCTTTTGTCATTTACTATGCTAGTAAAACTCTAAATAGTGCTCAGATGAATTACTCCACCACTGAAAAAGAATTGCTAGCTATATTATTTGCTTTGGACAAATTTTGTGCTTATTTGATTGGCTCTTCTATTATTATTTTCGTAGATCATGCAGCCCTTAAGTACCTTCTTACAAAGAAGGATGCTAAGGCACGACTAATACGGTGGATCTTACTTTTGCAAGAATTTGACATCACCATCAAAGACAAGAAAGGAGTAGAGAACGTAGTGGCTGACCATCTCTCGAGGCTCACATTTGAAGACACCTCTAACGACATTCTAATCAGGGATGATTTTCCCGATGAGCATTTACACTTTATTACTTCTCTACCATGGTTTGCTCATATCGTGAATTATTTGGCTGCCGATGAGATACCAATGGATTGGAGCGCTCAGGACAAGAAGAAGTTCATGAATGAGGTACGTAATTTTTATTGGGATGACCCTTGTCTTTTCAAATACTGCCCTGATCAAATTTTAAGGCGTTGCATCCCTAATGAAGAGATTGCCAGCGTCTTGGAAGTTTGTCACTCCCAAGCATGTGCGGGCCACTTTTCAATGAAAAAAACTGCTGCAAAAATTCTATAGTGTGGATTTTACTAGCCCACCTTGTTTAAAGATGCAAACATCTATTGTTGCTCATGTGAAAAGTGTCAGAAGTTAGGAGTTGTGTCTCGTCGTAATATGATGCCCTTAAACCCAATTTTAGTGATTGAAATCTTTGATTGTTGGGACATTGATTTTATGGGACCATTTCCTCCTTCTTTCGGATATCAATATATCATTGTGGCAATAGATTATGTGTCAAAATGGGTAGAGGCAACAGCTTGCAGAAGCAATGATAATAGGACGGTAATTAAATTTCTCAAAGAAAATGTGTTATCTCGATTTGGTACACCGCGTGCTATAATTAGTGATCAAGGTACACATTTTTGCAACCGTTCTTTTGAAGCTTTGAAGAGAAAATATGGGGTGTTACATAAGATCTCTACTGCCTACCACCCTCAGACAAATGGATAGGTAGAACTTGCAAACAGGAAAATTAAGCAAATTTTAGAAAAAACAGTCAACCCGGATCGCAAGGATTGGTCTTTGAGACTAGTTGATGCGCTTTGGGCTTACCATATAGCTTTCAAAACTCCCTTAGGTATGTCACCTTATAGGCTTGTTTTTGGAAAGCCTTGCCACTTACCTATAGAGCTCGAGCATCGAGCTTATTGGGCCATGATAACTCTGTGATAAGAGCCATAAAATGCATTATAATCATACTTATTTGTTAGCACTTTAGGGTTGATTTAGGTCTCAATTGCATTTTTATTCATTAACAACTCTAAAGTGGTATTTTTGGAGCATTAACTTATTTCGTTGCATTTTTTAGGTATCTTGATTTAAAAGAGATAGAAGAGCTATCATCATTTTAAACACGAAGCTCCATTGAACACTCAAGCAAAAGAATGGTCGTGGAAGAGCCAAGATGAAGAGAAACTAAGAAAGGAGTTTTCACTAAGTTGCTGGAGTTGCATACGAATCAACCGTCTTTACAAATTAAACTGTATTGATGTAGGAAGAACCAGGAAGTGTGCCACATATTCTTAGAAAGATCTGGAAGTCTACTTTCTGGAAGATTTTACGGTTCATTAAAATCATTTTTCTAGAGAAATTTATGGCGATTTTAGCGGACAGAGGTCATACCTCTTGGTTCAGCATCAGCCGCACCTCACAGCACCAAAATGCACAGAGAGGATAGAAATTCAAGGCTGCAGCACCAGGATGTTGGTGCTACAGCGCTGGTAGCTGACACAAAGAAGGATTTGGACAGAAATTTGGCGCTGCAGCGCCAAAAAGTTGGAGCTGCAGCGCCAGAATTAGGGTTTCTTTATGTCTTGCCGCTGCAGCGCTGGGATGTTGGCGCTGCAGCGCCAGCCCACGAATTTTGAATGTTATAAATTAAAACCCTAGCTGAACAAGAAGGGTATCTGGAAAAGAAGCGGAAAAGAGAAGAAAGAAAACAAAATTTGGAGGAGAGGAGACACGAAAGGAGGCTTAGAGACACTCCGGGAGGCTACGCATCAAGCTTTTAATCATTCTTCTCCGGTTTTGTATTCTTTTATTCTATCTATTTTGATGTTTTATAATATGAACATGGGTTATTTGAACATGATTATGGAGTAGATATTTTTGTGTTAAGGATAGATGGATCCTAGACCTTTATCTTGAGTTGTTGCTTGGACAAGTAGAATATAATTTGTTTTTCAATGAGTGTGTTTTATTGTTCTTAATGCTTTTTATTATTTTGATCCCTTCTTGGGGCATGGGGATGTGTCGAATAGAGAAGCCATGTTTTTATGAATGATTGAACTAATAAATATGATATTGGATTGTTATCTATGCACAGGCCAGGGTAAAACATGCCATGAATGAAATATGAGTAACCGAATAGGGATCCTAGGAAGTTCATGTGGTCCATTTAAATCATAACCGAAGAGGGAGATTTAACTGAAAGGAATCCAAAAACACTTAATGCTTCTTAATTTGAATTAATCTATAATAGACCTGGAATATGGATATTCGAAGTTAATGATTCTTAAGATTGTGGTTAGACCTCGAATATGGATAACCAATTTATTGGGGATTCTACCATCTTGAAAAATGTATTGAACGAAACTTGTCCATTCAAAACTCTTGTCAATTATGGTTTAGATGAAGTCGAGTCCTTAGCACGTTAGTTCATAAGAGTCTTCATTCCAAAGTTTGCAAGTCTTCCATTATTTACTATTGCATTCTGTTTTTTTTTTCTTTAGTTAATAGATAGTAAAATTTTCTCCAACAATTATTCGTTTGCTCAAATAACAGTAAGAGTCGAGTCATAATTTATGTAGTATTTGCTCAGTCCTCTTTGGGAACAATATTTATTCATCATTTTATTACTTGAACGATTAGTGCACTTGCTAGTGTCAATTTCATCGCATCAAGTTTTTGGCACCGTTGCCAGGGACTGAAATAAAATATTACATTTATTGTGATTCAACTTGTTAATTTGAGAGTTTTTTTTTTAATTTGGTTTTTAAGTCTATTTTGCAGGGCTTTCGATTCTAGTGCATGACACGTACTAGTGGGAGAATACTTGCAGAACCTAATCCAGAGATTGAGTGCACGTTTCACTCTTTGAGAAGAGCAGCACCAGTAACAATTAATACAATGGCAGAAGGAAACAATGCAGAGGTGCCACGTGCACTATGGGATTATGCCATGCCAAAGATGGATGGTGTGGAATCTAGCATTCGGCAACCACCTATACAAGCGAAAATTTTTGAAATTAAGCCCGCCATCATCCAAATGATTCAGTATTCAGTACAATTTGGGGGCTTATCGCAAGAAGATCCGAATGTTCACTTGGCGAATTTCCTAGAAATTTGCGACACATTTAAGCATAACGGAGTATCAGAGGATGCAATTCGTTTAAGACTTTTCCCATTTTCATTGAGGGATAAAGCAAAAAGCTGGTTGACTTCTTTGCCTGTCGGATCCATAAAAACATGGGCAGAATTGGCACATAAGTTTTTAGGGAAGTACTTCCCCCCTGCAAAAACTGCAAAGTTACGTAATGAAATTACTATGTTTTTGCAGGTTGATCGAGAGTCACTCTATAAGGCATGGGAGCGCTTTAAAGACCTGTTGAGAAGATGTCCTCATCATGAGTTGCCCACTTGGATGCAGGTACAAACTTTTTATAACGGTTTAACCAGTGCAACCCGAAATATGATTGATGCAGTTGCAGGTGGCACGATCATGAGAAAAACTCCAGAAGAGGCTCTTGAATTGCTAGAAGAGATGGCCACAATTTCTTATCAATGGCCAGTTGAAAGGCTACCTGTTAATAGAGCTTCAGGATTGCACAATATAGATGCTGTTACAGCTTTAACAGCACAAATGGAGGTTCTCACCAAGAAGATTGATGGACTTAATCCCAACTCACATACAATATGTGAATTGTGTGGTGGTAGTGGCCATCACACCAGTAGCTGTCAAGGTAATCAGTTTGCATATAATTCATCTGCTGAACAAGCTAATTTTGTTTCAAATTTTCACAGGTAGAACAATCCGTATTGCAACACATATAATCCGGGATGGAGGAATCATCCAAACTTCTCCTGGAATCAAAGCAATGCAAAGCAACCTCATCCTGAATATACCCCTCAAGAAAAGAAGTCCAACTTGGAGGATATGATGGCCAAATTTTTAAGTACAGCAGAAACAAGATTCCAAAATCAAGAAGCATCCATAAAAAATCTGGAAGTTCAAGTCGGTCAACTAGCCAACATAATTTCTGGACGTGCACAAGGTTCCCTCCTGACCAACACAGAAAAGAATCCTAAGGAGGATGTCAAGGCCATAACACTAAGGAGCGGCACACAATTGGAAGAGCCACAACCTAAGGAACTTACTCAACAAGTTGGCGAGAAAGAAGAGACCATGCAAGAAGAACATGTTTCAGAAAAAAAGTCTACTGGTAAAGGTTTGATCGATTCTAACTCTGAAACTAAATATATGCCACCTCTTCCCCATCCTCAGAAATTTATGAAAGAAAAATTAGATAAGCAATTTTCAAAATTTTTAGAGATTTTCAAGAAATTGCATATTAACATTCCATTTGCAGAGGCATTAGCACAGATGCCTAGTTACACTAAATTCTTAAAGGAAATTTTATCTAATAAACGGAAGCTCGAGGAACACGAAATGGTAATGTTAACTGAAGAGTGCAGCGCTATACTGCAAAACAAGCTACCTCCAAAATTAAAAGATCCAGGGAGTTTTACTATACCTTGCACTTTAGGAAATTCATTTTTTAATAAAGCTTTATGTGACCTTGGTGCAAGTATCAATCTTATGCCTCTTTCAATTTTCAAGAAACTTGGATTAGAAGAAATCAAAACAACAACAGTGTCATTGCAATTAGCTGATCGATCTATTAAGAGACCACGGGGAATTATAGAAGATGTACTGGTAAAGGTTGATAAATTTATATTCCCTGTAGACTTCATTGTTCTCGACATGGAAGAGCATCGTGAGGTACCTCTTATACTTGGACATCCATTCCTTGCTACAGGGAGAGCCCTAATTGATGTACAACAAGGGAAATTGATTTTAAGAGTCAATGATGAGCAAGTAGTTTTTGATATGTATAAAATTATGAAATATCCTTCTGGTTTTTCTACTTCTTCTTGTTTTCAAGTGGATATTGTTGATAACCTCATTGAGAAGTTTCATGAGAAAACATTAAATGAAGATACTTTGGAGGGATGCATCATGGAAACGAGAACTAATACCACTGAAAAACTCATCATCGAAGAAGAAGCAAGGAACTTGGAGTCTGAAATGGGAAAAGAAGTGCCAGAAGAACAAATAATAATAACTTAATTGAAAACTTTACTTGCTCATTTAAAATATGCTTATTTAGAGAAAAATATTTTCCCTGTGATAATATCTTCTTCGTTGACAGGTAAAATGGAAGAACGGTTGCTGGAAATCCTAAGAAGGCACATATTTCCGGGAAAGCTGAAATCTCAGTGGACTGGACCGTATATCATGATAAGTGTCTCACCTTTTGGTGTCGATGAGGTTCGACATGAGAAAAACAAGAAGACATTCAAGATTAACGGGCACAGATTGAAGCACTACATTACGGGGACTTTTGACCCTAAATCGTCCACCACCGTTCTCCAAGAGCCATAAAATAGAAAGTCAAGCTAAAGACTATAAATTAGAACTACCATTTTGGGTCTTACTTTTTAATTTTTTTTCTTGCTTTTTCAAATTATTTGGGGTGTTTCAATTTTTTTTTGTTGCTTAATTTATTTGTTATTTCAATTTTCATGGCCTTACGATGTGTATTTTTGATTTATTTTTCAGCTCTACGTGGAGCCATGATAGAAATTCAGCACTGCAGCGCCAAAAAATTGGAGCTGCAGCACCAAGGCCTTCAATTTCACGCATCAGCCCAGAAATCCAGCGCCGCAGCCTCACAAACTCAACGCTACAGCGCCAGGACCTGATCGTTCAAAACCAATAATCCAGACAGGCCGCAAGCTGACATTTAAATGCATAGCCCTTCCACAGTTAGGGCACTCTAAAATTTAATTCCCAGCTGCTCTCCCTCTCCACTACCACCAAATCCCGATCATAGCAGTAATCATGAGGATGAGGACATTGACAAAGATGATTGATTCGACCTCCAACTAATCAGGGGAGTTTCTTTCTCTTGCTTTATAAATCAAATTCTATACATTGCGGACAATGTATTATTTAAGTTTGGGGGTGGGAACTTTATCTGAATGTGTGCACTACTTATGTTTCTAGTTATTTTTCTATTTGTGTTTTCTGAGTGCTTTCTATTGTTTGATTTTGATTTTGCCAACGATGAGAAATAGATTGACTTGATTATAGCCATTGAAAATTTGAAAAATGTTGTGTTTGTCTGTGTGCTTGAATTTGTTGTTTGGATTTATTTTACATCGAACTCTTTGAACTCAATGAGCACTTACACCTAAGCACTTTGTTGTCTTGCTATTTCGGAGAGTGTTTATGTGAGCAGTGTAGTCTTGTGATCTCTTGGACTCTAGAACTTGTTTGAAGACCACTCGAGGCGAAATCCTAGGTAGTACAGTACCAAAGAAAGGATTCAGGCCGTGTTTGGAAAGTTTGAGCCATTTTAGCCAACCCCTTGATATGTGACTATCTTTAGTGTTCCCCTTTTGAGCTTGGATACATATTGTTTTGTCACCCAATCATATAACCTATTTCCCTTTCAAATATATATATATAAAAAAATAAAAAATTTATCTCCACCTTTCACCTATAAGCACATTGATTAATAAAGGGACTATTCTCTTAAGTGGTGACAAAGGATTGAGCAAGAGGAAGCGGCTCTCCCTTGGCTATGATATGTGTTACATATTTCCCATCGAGAGAGACCAAAGAAAAGATCGAAGTCAAAAAGGTTTACCACATGAACTATTTGATAAAGTTGTATTCTGCCTATCACAGGCAGCTGGCAAAGCTGTGTTTGATCGTCATGTACATGCTATGCTATAGTTTCAGTATTGCACACGGAAACAAATACTAGTGCTACTATAGTACAATCATACAAAACAAAAAAAAAAGAAAAGAAGAAGAAGAAAAAGATGTGACAACAGCAAAAGTATTGGAAGTATTCCATGATAACTGAGGGAAAGTTTGAAATAAAATATTTATTGGTTGATGTGCTTAAGGTGATGTGAACCTCAAATCAATCTTTCACCATACCTTAACCTTACCCAAAGTTATAAGCTGAATAAAGTCCTGGTGCTCTCGAGTATTGTCATGGCCTACATTAGTGGAGAGTGGTGTGAAAAGTAAGCTTCTGGACTTTGAAAGATTGGCATTATCCTACTTGCTTGCATAAACCGATCAGAGTGGCAAGACGATTAAGTTTATAATGGTGTTGCACACACACACGTTTGAAGAATTTGAGGTAAGATAAGGCTAGCAATAAATTTGAAATTCTAGACATTGGCAGCATTTGGAAAGTTTTTCATGCGTTATAATTTTTATGCAATCTTTGAGGCATGCTATATCAAATCTAATCAAACCATCTCGCACTCTTAGGATGTGTGTGCATAGAATTTTGTTCTAGTTTGCTCGAGGACTAGCAAAAACGTAAGTATGGGGGTGTGATAACTCTGTGATAAGAGCCATAAAATGCATTATAATCGTACTTATTTGTTAGCACTTTAGGGTTGATTTAGGTCTTAATTGCATTTTTATTCATTAACAACTCTAAAGTGGTATTTTTGGAGCATTAACTTATTTCGGTGCATTTTTCAGGTATCTTGATTTAAAAGAGATGGAAGAGCTATCATTATTTTAAACACGAAGCTCCATTGAACACTCAAGCAAAAGAATGGTCGTGGAAGAGCCAAGATGAAGAGAAACTAAGAAAGGAGTTTTCACTAAGTTGCTGGAGTTGCCATACGAATCAACCGTCTTTAAACTGTATTGATGTAGGAAGAACCAGGAAGTTTGCCACATATTCTTAGAAAGATCTGGAAGTCTACTTTTTGGAGGATTTTACGGTTCATTAAAATCATTTTTCTAGAGAAAGTTATGGCGATTTTAGCGGACAGAGGTCATACCTCCTGGTTCAGCATCAGCCGCACCTCACAGCACCAAAATGCACAGAGAGGACAGAAACTCGAGGCTGCAGCACCAGGATGTTGGCACTGCAGTGCTGGTAGCTGACACAAAAAAGGATTTGGACAGAAAGTTGGTGCTGCAGCGCCAGAAAGTTGGAGCTACAGCGCCAGAATTAGGGTTTCATTATGTCTTGGTGCTGCAGCGCTGGGATGTTGGCGCTGCAGCGCCAGCCCGTGAATTTTGAATGTTATAAATTGAAACCCTAGCTGAACAAGAAGGGTATCTGAAAAAGAGGCGGAAAATAGAAGAAAGAAAACAAAATTTGGAGGAGAGGAGACACGAAAGGAGGCTTGGAGACACTCCGGGAGGCTACGCATCAAGCTTTTAATCATTCTTCTCCGGTTTTGTATTCTTTTATTCTATCTATGTTGATGTTTTATAATATGAACATGGGTTATTTGAACATGATTATGGAGTAGATATTTTTGTGTTAAGGATAGATGGATCCTAGACCTTTATCTTGAGTTGTTGTTTGGACAAGTAGAATATAATTTGTTTTTCAAAGAGTGTGTTTTATTGTTCTTAATGCTTTTTATTATTTTGATCCCTTCTTGGGGCATGGTGATTTGTCGAATAGAGAAGCCATGTTTTTATGAATGATTGAACTAATAAATATGATATTGGATTGTTATCTATGCACAGGCCAGGGTAAAACATGCCATGAATGAAATAGGAGTAACCGAATAGGGATCCTAGGAAGTTCATGTGGTCCGTTTAAATCGTAACCGAATAGGGAGATTTAACTGAAAGGAATCCAAAAACACTTAATGCTTCTTAATTTGAATTAATCTAGAATAGACCTGGAATACGGATATTCGAAGTTAATGATTCTTAAGATTGTGGTTAGACCTGGAATATGGATAACCAATTTATTAGGGATTCTACCATCTTGAAAAACGTATTAAACGAAACTTGTCCATTCAAAACTCTTGTCAATTATGGTTTAGGTGAAGTCGAGTCCTTAGCACGTTAGTTCATAAGAGTCTTCATTCCAAAGTTTGCAAGTCTTCCGTTATTTACTATTGCATTCTGTTTTTTTTTCTTTAGTTAATAGATAGTAAACTTTTCTCCAACAATTATTCGTTTGCTCAAATAACAATAAGAGTCGAGTCATAATTTCTGTAGTATTTGCTCAGTCCTCATTGGGAACGATATTTATTCATCATTTTATTACTTAAACGATTAGTGCACTTGCTAGTGTCAATTTCATCGCATTAGGCCATCAAGCATTTCAACTTTGACATGGGAGAAGCAGGTAAGCTTAGGAAATTTCAGTTGACCGAGCTAGAGGAGTTGAGAAATGATGTTTATGAGAACTCTAAAATCTATAAAGCTAAAATGAAAGTGTTTCATGATAACAAAATTTTGAGAAAAACATTTAAGCCTAATGATCGGGTATTCTTATATGATTCTAGACTCCATAAGCACCCAGAAAAACTTTGGTCCTGGACCGGCCCTTTTATAGTAAAGAATGTTTTTTCAAATGGGGTGGTAGAAATAAAGGGTCCTAGAGATAGTCGGATCTTTAAAGTAAATGGTCAACACCTTAAAATCTTAATTGATAGGCAAGATCCGTAAGTAGAAGACATTCCACTTATGGATCCGGTCTATTCACCTTGACCACTCCACACAGGTATGTTTTTATTTATTTTTCTTTTTATTTATTTTGTTTTTAATTAAGTTTATTCCAATTTTAATTTTTAGTTTTTTTCTAGTTTGATTTAATCTAATTTTTAGTTTAAAGGTTATTTCTGTTTTACTATTTTTATTTGGCACAAACAAGTTTTTTTTTAGAAGCAGGCCCAGTCCGCGCCTAGGCCCACTCTGTGCGCCTCGCCCAGCAGGCTCAGGTGGCCCAGCCCATGCCTAGGCCCACTCTGTGTGCGCCTTGCCCAACAGCCCACCCATTCAGCGCGCCGTTCCCAGCCTCTCCAGCACCGCACCCCACAAAAACACGCAAATTGCCTCTTAGATTACTCGCACTGTGGCGCCCACTTGTGAAGCCAGTTTTTAAAGCCCATTTCTGCACTTTCTTCCTCATTTCTCTTTGAGAACACAACAGCCCCTCTTCTCTCTCTCTCATCCTCTCTCCAAAATCCTTCCCTACCCATTCACTTTTTCTCACTATTTCTTGATTCTAACACCATTTCTTGAAAAATTTCTAACTCCTATTGCAGATTTTGCTTGGTTCTAAGAGGATTTTGGGTTTTTCAAGAAGATTTCAAGTTGGTGGGTACTCTTTCTTCTCTCCAATTTTGGGCATCAAGTAAGATCAATTTCTTCTCTTTGTTGTGAATTTGTGCTATTTGGGTGGTTGATTTTGAATTAGTTTTGTTGTTTTATACATTTGATTCAAATTGCCCCTAAAACTAAGAGACCAAGGGGGAAACAACCTCAAGAGTATGATGAGAGCAAATTTGTTAGTTTGGAGGCTAGTGAGAGATATGTTACCTTGATAAATGCTAGGAAACCAATTCCTGAGAGAGGATTCAAAATCACAGAGCTACGTCAATAACAGGCACGTAGCAGAGCATATGACGAAGTCGTAATCATTCACAGACTTCTCACATGTAATAATGGAAGCAAGATTTCAGGGACTACACCGTCCTTAAACACACAACGAGACCCTTTGCCAAAGAAGCGGGATCTTATGGATCGCGCCATCCCGAGCACGTGGTCAACTTGCTCCATGAACCACTATAAAAAGCCCAAATTATGTAGATCTCAACTCAATTCAAGTTCATCACTAAAACACTAATATCACAACCCTTTCCATTTTCTCAAAACCTTGCACTGACAAAGGCATCGGAAAGTTGTCTGAGGCACCACCCCCCTTTCCTCCAGTGACTCTTTAGTTCATCCCTCTTTCTTTGCGCAGACCGTTGAGTATGAGACCTCCAGCTTAGCAGTATATTTTTGGCATCAACCAATTGGCACCGTTTGTGGGCATAACCAATCTCTTGCTAACCAGTAGAAGTGAATAAATCTAAAGAACTCATCTGTTACCATGTCGCCTAGAAACACCACTAGGAACACCAACAAGGGAGTCATCGAAACCAGTGCTGCACCTACACAAAACAATACCCACAGCCAGCAGTCCAGCTCAAGGTTCCCTGCTGTGTCTGAACACAAGACCTCTAGCTGTGACCCTCGAACCCCTCTGGGCACACAAAATCCTCACCGCACGGAGATTGACCTGCTCGAAAATCTCCAAGGAGTTGCCTCAGCACATCCGGCTATTCAAATAATTCAAACACAGTTCTTAAAGCTCTCTCGTTTAATGACGAACCTGACCGAGAAAGTCTAGAGAGGGGGTCATGATTACGCCCAAAACATAACGCGGTAGTTGTAGTACAGTTTTGGGGTGTCGATTCCACAGGGAAACAAGTTAATTACAAAAGAAGGTGTAAATTTGAACACAAACGATAAAAGATTTATTAAAAGAATCTGATTTGTCAATTTTATGAAAATTGTGTGAATGATTGAATAATATAATAAAGAAACGACAAGGTTCCAGAAATTCTCCCTAGGTTCAATGCTCTAATTCTAACTTGATTCAGTTGTTTTTATCTCGATTGCAAGCTTCACATCCCAAACAAGCAATCGACAAATATTCAATTAAAGCGCATTTATAAACCCTAATGTGATTGCTATGAATTATTTTTACTTTCAAGCACACACGACCTAAATTATAAATTATGAAGAGACGACGATATATCTAAATGACAATACCGCAACAATGGACAAATCTATAAAAGAGATCTACCGGACTCAATCACACCCAAACAGGTACACATAAGAAAAGTATGACTGAACTTATATGGAAAAGAAGCATGCAATCACTGGAGTAATAATAATTCTACTAATTAAATTAAGAATAAAACATAACAATGTTTAACGAAAATAATTTCATTACAACTGAATCAAATAAAGAAAAATAAGAACAACTACACCTAGGGATTAATCCATTTGCCTTGCTTGGAGACTAGCCAGCCATGGGGCTCATGCTTCCTTGAGTTGCCTCCGGTCTCTCAATGATCATCCTCAACTTGCCCTCCAAATTTATACTTCAGGTTCCTCATAAAGGCCCTCTGGATTGCTCCTAAAGGCCCTCTGGATTCATCCCCGATTGATGCTCAAAGCTAAAGTGGAGTGGGTCTTATATAGGCAAATACCAAGAGTGCAATGTGTCTCCCATCCGATGTTGGATGTTGGATGTGGGATATAGAAATGCATTTTCCTACCGATGTGGGATGTGGGATTTAAGCCCAAAATCACGCTGAAATCCCGCACAGCCTGACCTTTGTCTACTAAAAATGCCATAACTTTCTCTAGAAAAATCCTTTTGACAAACCGTAAAATTCTCCAGAAAATAGACTTATGGATATTTCTAAGCATATATGGCTCATCTCCTGGTTCTTCTTGTATCAATACAGTTTAATTTTCAAAGATGATTGATCTGTACGGGAAATTCTGGCAATTTAGTAAATCTCATTTCTTGGTTCTCTTCATCTTGGCTTTTCTGCGACCATTACCTCACTCGAGTAATCATTGAACCTTCGTGTTTAAAACGATGATAGCTTTTCTATCTCTTTTTTAAGCTCAAAGTACCTGAAAATGCACTGAAATAAGTCAACATTTCAAGAATAACACTTTAGAGTTATTAAGGTATAAAAGTGTAATTCCAACCTCGATCAACCCTAAAATGCTAACAATTAAGTATTGTTTAGATGCATTTTATGACTCTCATCACAACCCCCAACTAGCTTATTGCTAGTCCCTAGAAATTGAAGCGAAAATAAGAAATGAATTCTATGTTAGGAGTTAAAAACGAAGTAAAGCAATGCTAGCGTTGAACCAAGAGTAATTCACTTTTTGTCTAAAAAATTGCACATAATATATGGCACATAGAATCATTAAATTTCACCTAAGTCCAAATGTAATCCAAACATCAATCTTAAAATCGTTATTGACTCTTAACATCCATCTTACCACAAAACATTAATCCGAACACCCGGATGATTTTATGCATAACATTCATGAATACAAGTCTTGGCCTCTAAAAACATAATAAATTGTGCGACATCAATCACAAAAACAAGCTCCATAGGCTCACTTTTCAAATCACTCTCCACTATTGTAGAAAAATCACACTACATTGGATCAAAAGGTCTTTAATAAGCTTGTAACGTTAGGCTAAGGTAAAGGTTAAGAAAGAACGGGAAGGATTCAACAAGTAGAAAAACTTAATCTCTTAGTTTTGAACACAACTCTTTAAGCACATGATAACCTTACTTCAACACCCAACTCTTTCAACCATTTTTCAAGCATTTCTTTCAACAAATCACCATTTTTTTTCTTTTCTTTTCTTTCTTCTTTCTTTTCCGTAATTCTTTTTTTTTTATACATAACCATTCACCTTCTTTTTCATTTTTTTTCTTTTCTTTTCCACAACCCCCAACTTATCTCCTTTAATGTACTTGGGTTGCGGTAGTGATATTTTTTCATATTTCCACCCTTACTCCTTTTAAGTGCTTCTCACAACATGTGTATAACTAAGTTCTTTTAAAAGAAAGGTAAGGATAAAAATATTTTTAGGCTCATAAAGGTAAGTAAATGGTTTATCGAAAGAAACAAGGCTCAATTTTTCTTTTCAAGAAAAAGGCCCAAATAGGTGACTAGTGATAAATATAACAATGGTAGGTTTGAAAGGCTCAAACGGTTCAAAAATGGCCTATATCATATCCTAAGTAGTGTGCATTCTAGGAATTCGCCTCAAGTGATTATCAAGTAAGTTATAGAGCTTGTTGAGACCGCAAAAGTATTCACAAAACAATCACACATAAAATTTCTCTAAATGTTTTAGACTAATCATACAATCTTACCATAAACTTGAGTCTCAAACCAAATGAAGATTGATACTTAAATTAATTTCAAACCGTAGCAAGATTTAACTTCTTCTACATGCTATCTGTTATCTCAATTAAGCTCATATCATTGACATGTGAATTAACTCTAAGGCTAACACAAAGCATGCTAAAAACAAAAACAAAAAGGAAAATGACACCAAGCAGTTCAATGGTATGCAGTAAGAAATGTATATCTTCCACCCCCAACTTAAGATAAACATTGTCCTCATTGTAAAAGCAAAAGTTAAGGAAACTCCTTTTTTAACAAAAGGTGCGTGGAGTTGAAAGTTATGCATGATCATTTGAACTGCTCCATTTATTTGTCCCTGAAAAATAAATACTAAAGTAAAACTGGAAAACAGCAAAATAATAATAATAAACAAGAGAAAAAAGAAATATGAAAAACAATTAAAAAAAAAGGATACGTTGTAGGCTGGCTCCCATGAGCACTAAGTTTTACATCTTCAGCCAGACACTCTTATTCCCTCCTTGAAAAACATAGGTTGAATGCATCCGCCACTGCTTCATTGCCAAATTTGGTGCTTCTATGCTTTTGGGGGGCCTCAAGGATGTCATCAGTAACATCCGCAAATTCTGGCTCGATGTATGCTTTGGTGAAGCCATGGATGAGGGTGGACTCAAATGGATTAAGGTGCTGGACCTTTTCCATGAATGAGTTAATCATGTATGCTTGTGCTTGATGGCTTTCATCCATATCCTCTGATGTTTTCGTTGTTGGGATGCGTAATGACTTACCCCTCAGTGTCTCAATGGCATTCACCTCCTTCAAATTCTGTTGTTCCAGGTGTTGACCATGGGATGTGAACTGAGCTTTAGCAGGGAACTTACCTCACTCAGTCACACTTAAGTAGCTCATCAACTTGCACATTTGGCTCTTTATCTCCTTATGTTCTTCAACAACCTGCACAATTAATGATTCAAGTCTTTTATTAGTCTTACCCTGTGCCTCAATAAACGAATGTAAAGTGTCTTCTAAAGAACTCCTAGAAGACACAGGTGCATGATATGTTGCAGAATATGAGCTAGGGGGTTGTGCAAGCTGCTGATTTTCAGATTTCCAGCTGAAGGTGGGGTTATCGCGCCATCCCGAATTATAGGTATTAGAGAAGGGTGTAAAAGGCTTCGTGTACATGCCTAAGGCATTACATTGTTCCTTATACATCCCTCTCATATCAGTAAATGTGGGACACTCTTGGGCGAGATGGTCTACCCTGCCACACACAAAACATGGTTCAAAAGATTTTGCATGATTGACCACGTGTGTTGGCTTTGAGCTTTTAGTCTTTAATGCCTCTAGTTCCCTAGTGAGCATCTCAACCTTGGCCTTAAGGTTATCCTTTTCCTTAAGATGGTAAATTCCACCACCATTTAGGTTCCTTAAAGGTCGTGACCTATTTGTGCTTGCAATAGCACTAGGTCCAGTCCAAGTGTGAGCTTTTTCAGCAAGCTCATTGAGGTACTCTATGGCCTCATCAGGATCTTTCTCCAAGATCCCACCATTACACATCATCTCTATGAATTGACACTCTCTATATGTGAGTCCCTCATAAAAATAGCTCACCAAATGCCAACTCTCATACCCATGGTGAGGGCACATACTCAATAACTCCTTAAATCTTTCCCAAAACTGATATAAGGTCTCACTATCCTTTTGTGCAAAGGTGGAGATTTGCCTTTTCAAAGCGTTGTTCTTATGTTGGGGAAAGTATTTCTTAAAGAAAGCCCGAGTCATGTCAGTCCACAACCTAATAGATCATGGTCTTAGTGAGTATAGCCAACTCTTAGCTCTATCCTTCAAAGCAAAAGGAAAGAACTTAAGCCTCACATTGTCATCGGTTTCATCTTGACTATGAAAAGTCGCGACTACTTCCTCAAACTCTCTAATGTGCACATATGGGTTTCCATTATCCAAGCCATGAAATGTTGGGAGTAATTGAATCATCCCTGGTTTAAGATCTAATTGGTGAGTATTGGCTGGAAACATGATCCATGATGGTGTGGCTGTGCGTGTAGGGTGGAGGTAATCCTGAAGTGTCCTAGCGACATTCTCATTATGGTTATCGGCCATGTTAACAGAATCCTCTAAATTCTCACTTGGGTTTCCACTATTGGTTGATCTAGGCGAGGTTTCACTATCAGACTCGGAAGGAGAGGGTAATTCTAGTTTGGGTCCCCTAATGAATCTACCTCGCAAATCTCTCGGTCTAAGCATACACCAAATGAATCAGAGGGGAAATAAATAAAACAAAATAATAAATAAATAAATAATCAGAAAATTAAAACTAAGGTAAAGGAACAATACTACCGTATTTACAAACTGCTGAAAAGAAAAATATTTACAATTCTTCTACCGTCACACTCAAAGTTGACAAGCTTCCTTGTACTTAAGCGCGTTTCCCCGGCAACAGTGCCAAAATTTGATTACACCCAAAACATAACGCGGTAGTTGTAGTACAGCTTTGGAGTGTCGATTCCACAGGAAAACAAGTTAATTATGAAAGAAGGTGTAAATTTGAACACAAACAATAAAAGATTGTTTGAAAGAATCTGATTTGTTGATTTTATGAAATTTGTGTGAATGATTGAATAATATAATAAAGAAACGACAAGGTTCCAGAAATCCTCCTTAGGTTCGTTGCTCTAATCCTAACTTGATTCAGTTGTTTTTATCTCGATTGCAAGTTTCACATCCCAAACAGGCAATCAGGAAATATTCAATTAAAGCGCATTTATAAACCCTAATGTGATTGTTAACTTATAAATTATGAAATATTCTTTACTTTCAAGCACACATGACCTAACTTATAAATTATCAAGAGATGACGATATATCTAAACGACAATACCACAACAATGGACAAATCTATAAAAGAGATCTACTGGACTCAATCACACCCAAACAGGTACACATAAGAAAAGCATGACTGAACTTATATGGAAAAGAAGCATGCAATCACCGGAGTAATAATAAATCTACTAATTAAATTAAGAATAAAACATAACAATGTTTAACGAAAATAATTCCATTACAACTGAATCAAATAAAGAAAAATAAGAACAACTACACCTAGGGATTCATCCCTTCACCTTGTTTGGAGACTAGCCCGCCATGAGGCTCATGCTTCCTTGAGTTGCCTCCAGCCTCTCAACGATCATCCTCAACTTGCCCTCCAAATTTATACTTCGGGTTCCTCATAAAGGCCCTCTGGATTGCTCTTAAAGGCCTTCTGGATTCATCCCCGATTGATGCTCAAAGCTAAAGTGGAGTGGGTCTTATATAGGCAAATACCAAGAGTGCAATGTGTCTCCCATCCAATGTTGGATGTGGGATATAGAAATTCATTTTCCAACCGATGTGGGATGTGGGATTTAAGCCCAAAATCACGCTAAAATCCCGCACAGCCTGCACGGCCTAACCTTTGTCTACTAAAACTGTCATAACTTTCTCTAAAAAAATCCTTTTGACAAACCGTAAAATTCTCTAGAAAATAGACTTCTGGATCTTTCTAAGCATATATGGCTCATCTCCTGGTTCTTCTTGTATCAATACAGTTTAATTTTCAAAGATGTATGGGCAATTCTGGCAATTTAGTAAATCTCATTTCTTGGTTTCTCTTCATCTTGGCTTTTCCGCGACCATTATCTCACTCGAGTATTCATTGAAGCTTCGTGTTTAAAATGATGATAGCTTTTCTATCTCTTTTTTAAGCTCAAAGTACCTGAAAATGCACTGAAATAAGTCAACGATTCAAGAATAACACTTTAGAGTTATTAAGGTATAAAAGTGTAATTTCAACTTCGATCAACCCTAAAATGTTAACAATTAAGTATTGTTTAGATGCATTTTATGACTCTCATCAGGTCGACAGTCCTCACCCCATCTCCTCACCATTCTCCCAGAAAAGTAGCCCTCTTAGTGACGGGCTCCCCATCAATAATCGTTCCACTGCGGGATCTTTGCCACCTCATGCTGAAAAAACTAGAGAAGGCTCCTCCTCTAAAAGCAACCTCAGCCTAGATAAATGGATCAAGGAAATGGAGGATAAAATCAATGAAGCCTTCAAATTCCAGAATCATAACGTCCTGGATGAACTCAACATCCAGGATCCACCATTCACACAGGAAGTTCTCAAAGCTTCGCTCTTGCCAAATTTTCAGATGCTGCAACCCTATGATAGCTCGACAGATCCCTTGGACCACCTACAACATTACAAGACTACCATGATGCTGCATCGACACTTCGATCCGGTCATGTGCCTAGTGTTGTGAGTTTTAAATTACTCGCAAGTGCACGAGTCGTTTTCAATATAGTGTGTGCAAGTGCGAGGTCGAATCCACAGGGAATTGTGTCGTGAAAATATATTTTGATCTAAACTAAACCTATTTTAACCTAGTTCTGAATTTTGAATTGTATTTTTCAAAGAATATAAACTAAACTAAATTGAATTGAAAGAAATGATAAAAATACTAAGGTTTCTGAATCCACCCCACCAAAATAAAGTATATATTTTCATGTTCTGTATAAAGTAATCTATCAAATAAAACCATGAATCCACCATTATACAAATCACAACGAATATCCTAATTCAACTAAATCATCCAATGTATATGTTGGGAATTTTTCTAAGAATTAAATGGTTAAAGATTGAAGCTTTAGCAGTCTTTGAGTCACAGCACAGGATTGGGTGTCGCGGCTTCCAGCAAGTCGGAAACTTCCTCCTCCAGGTGTGCGTCGTGGCCTCCAGCATGGATTAGGTTTCTCTCCTGGTGTGCGCCGTGGCTTGCCTTGCTCTGGACCACGACGCCAGGCACACCTGATGCCTCTAATTCAGCACTTTTAAATGATGCGTGTGACTTAATTAAAATGCACAGGATTACTTAGACATCTTGGAGGGCTACGATTGTTTGGTTCTCAAGATTTAAGGGTTGGGAATGACTTCAAGATTGGTTCAAGAAGTTAGTGCTCTATATAATGGGTCATTAACAACAAGTGGAGAGACACAACAACATATGAAACAAGAGTGCAAAGTCACAAGCATATGAAACAAGAGTGCAAAGTCACAAGTGTCAGGAGAAACACAAGAAGGGTTCTCATTCCAAGAGTGGCTGGTGTTGAGAGAGAAAGACTCAAATCTTCAGAGGTGTTTCAAGTGAGAGAGAGCAATCAAGAAGTAGGGTTCAAGGGCTTTGTAATTAGAAATTTCTAGGAGAAAATTCCAGGGAAACACTTAGTTCTTATCTTTTTCTATTCTCTTTTTTCATGTATCAAGAATAAAAGGGTTTTTGAGGAGGTGTTGTTGTAATTATAAGAACTCCATTGATTTAGTGCAGAGAGCTAAGAGGAGCTCATGGGGACATAAGCATTTGCCGAACCTCGATTTGCTTGTGTTCTTTCTTTGATTGGATTGATTTCTGTTTATTACAATTCATGCTAGACTTGGTTGTTTGAAGGTCACCACATGGGATTCTTGAGGTGATTTTCAACAGTGGTATCAGAGCTAGAACAGTGGGTATCGGAGCAAGACTCCAAGAATCAAAGAAAACTTCTTGGGAGATTCAAGAACGATGCTAAGATCAAGATCTGATCGGGTTCTTGAGGTTTAAGAACGATGTTGTGATCAAGATTTGATCGTGTTCTTGAGATTTAGAAGTTGGAAAGCAATTGTGGGTTCTGCATAAATCTGGGATTTTCTCCGCAAGATGGGTTCAAAATTCATTGTTAAGAAGTTTAATGGAAAGGGAGATTTTGCTCTAGCAGAAAATCAAAGTGGTTCTTATGCAACAAAAGGTAGACTTGGCGATTAGAGAAGATGATGATTTTCCAGCAAGTATCACGGAACTCCAGCAGAATGAGATGAAGAAGATAGCATATAGCACCATCTTTCTGCGTATATCGGATAGTGTCACAAGGAAATGTTGAGACTCGGAAGATCCAACTGCCATTTGGAAGAAACTAGATGAGTTATTTCTTACCAAGACTCTCCCTAATAAGATATATCTTCTACAACGTATCTTTACTTTTAAAATGGATCCTAATAAAGAGTTGCAAGATAATCTTGACATGTTTAATAAACTAGTTCAAGATTTGACTAGTTATAATATAACATTCCCAAATGAACAATTGGTTGTTATATTGTTGAATTCTCTTCCTGATTGTTTTGAAAGCTTGATTAATGCTATTGAATATGCAAGAGATACACTAACCAAGGAAATTGTGATCAATGCTATAAGGGCTCATGATTTCAAAGCCAAGATGATGAAAGGATCAAGTGGAGAAGGGTTGTTCATTAGAGGAAGGCCTGCAACTCAGTATGGCAGCAACATACATGGCTACTACTGGGACAAACCACAGGGTAGAGGACAAAGCCATGGGAGAGCGCACTCTAAACCAAGATTTGGGGGAAAGAGATGCTCCTACTGCCATAAGGAGGGCCATTTCAAGAAAGATTGCAAGAAGATGATGAGGGATGAGAAGGGAAAAAGCCTCATTAAAAATGGAGAGGCTACGGTTGCCAAGGGAGAACAACAAGATGATGATTTTCTTATTGTGTGCTCAAATGTGAGCAGGAGGCAAGGCAATGAGAAATTAATCTTAGATTTCGAGTACACTTATAACATGTGTCCTCAGAGGAATTGGTTTAAGAATTTCAAGGAAACCAATGATGGAAAGGTTTTCTTGGGGAATGATACTTCTTGCCAAATGAGGGGGATAGGAGACATCCAACTAAACTCATAATAAGTAGGGATATCATTTTTAATGAGCATTTATTTCCCTGTTTGGAGTAAACTAACACTACAGGGGATAGTGGGCAAACCAGCTCGGTATTTGTGGAGCATAGCATCAAAGAAAATTCAGTTAAGGTAGAGCAAAGAAGGAAAGACGGTTCAGACCAGGTAGAGCCCATTAATGAAGGCTAAGCTCAAGACACTCAAGAGGAGGCTGAACTAGAAGGGGATGATGTAGCAAATCAAAATGATTATCAGCTCACAAAGGGCTGGGAAAGAAGGCTGGTCAGACCACCTTTGAGATATGGTTTTGTGGATGCTAATGTAGAAGCTCCTTATTCAGAAGGAGGGATAAGTGAACCAGAAACTTACATTGATGCCATAGGATGTAAAGATTCGTCAAGATGGAAGCTTGCTATGGAGGAGGAAATGGATTCTTTTAGGTAGAACAACTCTTGGGAATTGGTGCCGAAACTAGAGAAACATAGAGTTGTGGATTGTAAATGGATTTACAAGATCAAAGAATGGAACACTCCAGGGGATAAAATTCGGAAAGCTAGGCTGGTGGCGAAGGGGTTCATGCAAAGAGAAGGCATAAATTTCACCGAAATATTCTCACCGGTTGTGAAATACAAGATGATAAGGATAGTGCTAGTTATGGTGGTCCAATTTGATTGGGAGATCAAACAAATGGATGTGAAGACAGTGTTCTTACATGGAGAGCTTGATGAGACCATCTACATGAGGCAACCCGAAGGCTATGAGGAAAGAAGGCTGGGAGATTTGGTGTGCCAATTGAAGAAATCTCTCTATGGCTTGAAGTAATCACCCCGGTAATGGAATAAGAGGTTTGACTCCTTCGTAACTAGCTTGGATTTCATGAGGAGCTACTATGATTCGTACTTGTACTACAAAGGTCACAGGGTGAAGGAAATGGTGATTATCCTCATATATGTCGATGATATACTGTTGGTTGGGAACAACAAGGAGAGGATAGAAAGGTTGAAGTCTCAACTCAGTTCAGAGTTTGAGATGAAGGATCTTAGTCATGCACAGAAGATCCTTGGGATGAGTATAATTCGGGACAGGGAGAGAAACAAGTTGAAGGTTTCTCAATCTTCCTACATAGAAAAGATGATATCTAAGTTTTATTTGGAAGATGGTAAACCAGTAAAGATTCACCTTGCTGGTCATTTCAAGTTCTCCAGCGATTAATATCCGAGATCGGATGCGGAGAAGAATGAAATGGAAAAGGTCTTTTACTCTAGTGCAGTTGGATCTGTAATGTTCACCATGGTAAGCACTAGACCCAACATTGCTCATGACATTAGTGTTCTCAGTAGATTTATGAGTAATCCCAAAAAGGAGCATTGTCTTGGGATGAAGTGGTTGCTGAGGTACTTGAAGAGAAGCCCAGATGTGGGGCTTGTTTACAAAAAGAGGGGTAAGTCCATCTGTCTAGAAGGTTATACTGATTTGGACTACAGAGCAGACCGGGATAAAAGAAGATCGATTACCTCCTACTTCTTCAACTTAAACGGATGTTGTATAAGTTGGGAAGCTCAGTTGCAGCTGATGGTAGCACTCTCAACAACCGAGGCTGAGTACATAGCGGCAACGGAAGCCATTAAGGAGGCTATATGGTGCCAAGGGTTGTTGGAAGAGTTGAAGGTCCGAAAAGAGCAGGTGGTGGTTTATTTGGATATTCAAAGTTCTTTGCATTTGTGCAAGAATCCTGTGTTCCATGAGAGGATAAAGCATATGGATGTTCGGTATCATTTCATTCGGGAAAATGTTACGGAATGATGCATTCATGTGGAAAAAGTGGCCACGAAAGAAAATCCTACAGATTTAGGCACCAAAGTTCTACCTCTAAGCAAGTTCAATCATTGCCTTAGACTTCTTAGGATTATAGTCAAATGATATGGTGACTCATGCTGAGTTTGGATCCTGAGTTCTCTGCACAATGGGTTCAAGTTTAATTGCTTGGACAAAGGTAGAGATTGTTGGGAATTTGTCTAAGAATTAAATGGTTAAAGATTGAAGCTTCAGCAGTCTTTGAGCTACGGCATAGGATTGGGTGTTGTGGCTTCCAGCGAGTTAGAAATTTCGTCCTCTAGGTTTACGCTGCGGCCTCCAACATGGAGGAGGTTTCTCCCCTTGTGTGCACTGTGGCCTGCCCTGTTCTAGGCCGCGACGCCAGGCACACCTGATGCCTCTGATTCAGCACTTTGAAATGATACATGTGACTTTGTTAAAATGCACAAGATTACTTAGACATCTTAGACGACTATGATTGTTTGGTTCTCAAGATCTAAGGGTTGGGAATGACTTCAAGATTGGTTCAAGAAGTTAGTGCTCTATATAAAAGGGTCATTAACAACAAGTGGAGAGTCATAACAACACACGACACAAGAATGCAAAGTCACAAGTGTAAGGAGAAACACAAGAAAGGGTCTCATTCCAAGAGTGGCTGGTATTGAGAGAGAAAGACTGTCAAATCTTCAGAAGTGTTTCAAGTGAGAGAGAGCAATCAAGAAGTGGGGTTCAAGGACTTTCTAATTGGAATTTTCTTAGGGAAAATTCCACGGAAACACTTAGTTCTTATCTTTTTCTTTTCTCTTCATTCATGTATCAAAAACAAGAGGGTTCTTGAGGTGATGTTGCTATAATTGTAAGGACTCCATTGATTTAGTGCAGAGATCTTGGAGGAGCTCACGGGGATGTAGGCATTTGTCGAACCTTGATAACAATTGCTTGTGTTCTTTCTTTGATTGGATTGATTTCTGTCTTTTACAAGTCATTCTAGACATGGATGTTTGAAGGTCACCACCTGGGATTCTTGAGGTGATTTTCGACAGTATCCCTTTAGAATCACAATGGATATCCAATTTACTTTGGATGATCCACCGTATCAGGCAGATGAAACACAAGGAATATCCAATTTGAACAATTTAAACAAAACCAATCATAAGAATTTACTCAAACAATTGAAACAGAACATTAATGCTAAAAATATCAAAATTGTACGAACATATCTGAAAATAATGTGCCAAACAATGGCGAGGCTTCATCTTTAACCTTAGATGAAGGCTTTAGCCTCCCATGATTATGAAACTAAATTTCACAATTAAAGTGTTGCTGGTATTTGTTTAAGGATTAAACAGATGAAGAGTTCAGCATCAGGTCCTGGCTGTGCGCCGCGGCCCAGCCTTGGGCACCGCAGCCTCTAGCAAGTCCAAGACTCCTCCCCTCCAGGCCGCGTCATGGCCCATCCCATCCAAGCCTTAGCACGAAGCACTGAGCCTTAGCACGCCCCGTTCCAAGCCTCAGCACGAGGCACACCTGACACCGTTGAATCAGCACTTTGAGATGATATGTGGGACTTAGTTCAAATGCACAGGATTACTTAGACTCTTAGAGAACCATAGGTCTTTGGTTCTTGAGATCTAAGGGTTGAGATTGATCTCAAAGATTAGATGAAGTGGTCATTGCCCTATATAAAGGGTCATCTAGGAGCAATCAAGGGTACATATGAGATATGTGAATGACATGTGAATGTGTGTGAAATAGAACACATGATGTATGAGAGTGCAAAGACACTAAAAACTGGAGATACTCATTCAAGAGAGGCTGGTTGTTTAGAGAGAGAGTAGTATAGATTGGGGATTCAAGGGCTTTGTAATTGGAATTTTCTTGGGGAAAATTCCAGGGAAACACTTAGTCCTTATCATTTTCTTTTGCTATTCTTTCGTTCTTCAAGAACAAGAGGATTCTTGAAGAGGTGTTGTTGTAATTGTAAGAACTCCACTGATTTAGTGCAGAGAGCTCGGAGGAGCTCACAGGGACGTAGGCACATTGCCGAACTTCGATAACAATTGCTTGTGTTTTTTATTTGATTGTTTGATTGCTGTTCTATTTCTTACAAGTCATTGTGGACTTGGGTGTTGATTATGCCCAAAACTTAACGCAGTATTGTAGTACAGCTTTGGAGTGTCAATTCCACAAGGAAAAAAACTAATTACACAAGACGGTATAAACCTCAACACAAATGATAAAAGTTTAAAATGATAAAATCTTAATTGTTCATTGTGTAAATAATTGATGGATAATATAATAAAGAAACAACAAGGTTCCAGAAATCCTCCCTAGGTTCGTTGCCCTAATCCTAACTTGATTCAGTTGTTTTTATCTCGATTGCAAGTTTCACATCCCAAACAGGCAATCGACAAATATTCAATTAAAGCACATGTATAAACTCTAATGTAATTGATATGAATTATTCTTTACTTTCAAGCACACATGACCTAACTTATAAATTATCAAAAGACGATGATATATCTAAATGACAATACCGCAGCAATGGACAAATCTATAAAAGAGATATACCAGACTCAATCACACCCATACAAATACACATAAGAAGAGCATGACTAAACTTATATGGAAAAGAAGCATGCAACCACCAGACTAATAAGAAATCTACTAATTAAATTAAACAATAAATCATAACAATGTTTAATGAAAAAAAAAATTCCAAACTACAACTGAATCAAATAAAGAAAAATAAGAGCAACTACACCTAGGGATTCATCCTTTCGCCTTGCTTGGAGATTAGCTGGCCATGGAGCTCTTCCTTGAGTTGCCTCCGGCCTCTCAACGATCATCACCTCCTTGGTAGTGAAAGCTTTGGCGATTCCTCAGCTTGCCCTCCAAAAGTATACTTTGAATTCCTCCTAAAGGCCCTCTAGATTCACTCTCTGATGATTTCAGATGAGCTCCGATTGATGCCTAAAGCTGAAATGGAGTGGGTCTTATATAGGCAAACTCCCGGAGTGATATGTGTTTTCTAACCGATGTGGGATACTGCCCGAGTGTGCTCGATCGCAACCTTAGTGTGCTCGATCGCATGTGCACTCGATCACAGATTGGTGCGCTCGATCGTAGTTGCGCTACAAAGTACTTCTTGGTCGATATGGGATGTGCGCTCGATCGCCTTGCTTGTGCGCTCAATCGCAGAATAGGCAGTAGTCCATCTTGTCTTTCCAAAAGCATGGGATCTTGGCCTTTTAAGCAACAATCGCTCCTTTTTCTCTTTTAAACTCAAAGTGCCTGAAAATTGCACTGAAATAAGTCAGTGGTCCAATAATATTGCTTTAGAGCTATTAACACATAAATGCGCAATAAAGACCGAGATCAATCCTAAAATGCTAACAATTAACCACTGTTGAGAAGCATTTTATGACTCTCATCACAACCCCCAACTAGCTTATTGCTAGTCCCTAGCAATTCAAGCGAAAATAAGAGATGAATTCTACGGTGGGAATCAAAGTAAATGAAAAGCAATATTAGTGTTAACCAAGAGTAATTCACATTTTGTCTCAAAAATTGCATATAACACATGACACAAAGAATCATTAAATTTCACCCAAATTTAAAAGTAATCCAAACATCAATCTTAAAATCGTTATTGACTCTTAACATCCATCTTACCACAAACCATTAATCTGAACACCCGGATGATTTTATGCATAACATTCACGAATACAAGTCTTGGCCTCTAAAACATGATAAATTTTGTGACGTCAATCACAAAAACAAGCTCCATATGCTTACATTTCAAACCACTCTCCACTATTGTAGAAAAATCACATTACATTGGATCAAAAGGTCTTTAATAAGCTTGTAACATTAGGCTAAGGTAAAGGCTAAGAAAGAATGGGAAGGATTCACAAGTAAAAGAACTCAATCTCTTAGCTTTAAACATAATCACTTTAAGCACTTGATAACCTTTACTTCAACACCCAACTCTTTCAACCATTTTTCGAGCATTTCTTTCAACAAATCACCATTTTTTTCTTTTCTTTTTCTTTCTTTCTTCTTTCTTTGCCATAATTCATTTTTTTTGGCACATAAACATTCAACTTCTTTTTCATCATTTTTCATCATTTTTTTTCCTTTTCTTTTCCACAACCCCCAACTTATCTCATTTAATGTACTTGGGTTGTGGTAGTGATATTTTTTCATATTTCCACCCTTTCTCCTTTTAAGTGCTTCTCACAACATGTGTATAACTAAGTTCTTTTAAAAGAAAGGTAAGGATAAAATATTTTTAGGCTCATAAAGGTAAGTAAATGGTTTATCGAATGAAACAAGGCTCAATTTTTCTTTTGAAGAAAAAGGCTCAAATAGGTGACTTGTGATAAATATAGCAATGGTAGGTTTGAAAGGCTCAAACGGTTCAAAAATTGCCTATATCATATCCTAAGTAGTGTGCATTCTAGGAATTCGCCTAAAGTGGTTATCAAGTAAGTTCTAGAGCTTGTCAAGACCGCAAAAATATTCACAAAATAATCACACATAAAACTTTTCTAAATGTTTAAGACTAATCATACTATCTTACCACAAACTAGAGTCTCAAACCAAATGAAGAGTGATGCTTAAATTAATTTCAAACTGAAGCAAGATTTAACTTCTTCTACATGTTATCTACTATCTCAATTAAGTTTATATCATTGACATGTAAGTTGACTCTAAGGCTAATACCAAACATGCTAAAAACAAACATAAATGGCACCAAGTAGTTCAATGATATGCAATAAGAAATGTATATCTTCCACCCCCAACTTAAGATAAGCATTGTCCCTAATGAAAAATCAAAAGTTAAGGAAACTCCTTTTTTAACCAACAGTGCATGGAGTTGAAAGTTGTGCACGATCATTTGAATTGCTTCATTTATTTGTCGCTGAAAAAAAAATACTAAAGTAAAACTGAAAAACAGCAAAATAATAATAATAAACAAGAAAAAGAAATATGAAAAATAGTAAAAGTAAAAGGATATGTTGTGGGTTGCCCCCCATGAGCGCTAAGTTTTACGTCTTCAGCCAGACACTTTTATTATCTCCTCAAAAATCATGAGTTAGATGCACCAGCCACTGCTTTATTGCTAAATTTGGTGCTTGTATGTTTTTAAGAGGCCTCAAGGATGTCATCAGTAAAACCCGCAGATTCTGGCTCGATGTATGCTCTTGTGAAGCCATGAGTGAGTGTGGACTCCAATGGATTAAGGTGATGGACCTTTTCCATGAATGAGTCAATCATGTATACTTGGTGGTTCTCATCCACATCTTCTGATTTGTTCGGTGTTGGGATGTGTAACGACTTACCACTAAGTGTCTCAATGGCATTCACCTCCTTTTTATTCTGTTGTGTTAGGTGCTGACCATAAGATGCGGACTGAGCTTGGGAAGGGAACTTGCCTCGCTTCGTCACACTCAAGTCGCTCGTCAGCTTAGACACTTGGCTTTTTATCTCTTTATGTTCTTCAACAACCTACATAATTAAAGATTCAAGCCTTTGATTAGTCTTACCCTGTGCCTCAATAAAAGCATGCAAAGTGTTTTCTAAAGGACTCCTAGAAGATACAGGTGCATGATATGGTTCATGATAAGGTGCAGGGGGTTGTGCAAGCTGCTGGTTTTCAGACTTTCAACTGAAATTGGGGTGATTTCGCCATCCCGAATTATAGGTATTAGAGAAAGGTGTAGAAGGCTTTGTGTACATGCCTAAGGAATTACATTGTGACTTATACATCCCTCTCATATTAGCAAATGTAGGACACTCTTGTGCTAGATGATCTACCCTGCCACACACAAAACATGGTTCAAACAATTTTGCATGATTAACCACGTGTGTTGGCTTTGAACTTTTAGCCTTTAATACCTCTAGTTCCCTAGTGAGCATCTCGACCTTGGCCTTAAGGTTATCCTCTTCCCTAAGATGGTCAATTCCACCACCATTTGGGTTCTCTATAGGTCATGACCTATTTGTGGTTTCAATAGCATTAGGTCCAGTCCAAGTGTGAGCTTTTTCAGCAAGCTCATTGAGGTACTCTATTGCCTCCTCAGGATCTTTCTCCAAAAATTCACCATTACATATCATCTCTACGAATTGGCGCTCTCTATATGTAAGTCCCTCATAAAAATAGCTCACCAGGCACCAAGTCTCATACCCATGGTGAGGGCACATACTCAATAACTCCTTAAATCTCTCCTAAGACTGATATAAGGTCTCACTATCCTTTTGTGCAAAGGTGGAGATTTGCCTTTTCAAAGCGTTGGTCTTATGTTGGGGAAAGTATTTGTTAAAGAAAGCTCGATTCATCTCAGTCCACGACCCAATAGATCGTGGTTTTAGTGAGTATAGCTAACTCTTAGCACAATCCTTTAAAGCGAAAGGAAAGAACTTAAGCCTCACAATGTCATCGGTTTCATCTTGACTATGAAAAGCCATGACTACTTCCTCAAACTCTCTAATGTGCACATATGGGTTTTCATTATCCAAGCCATGAAATGTAGGGATTAATTGAATCATCCCTGGTTTAAGATCTAATTGGCGAGTATTGGCTGGAAACATGATGCATGATGGTGTGGCTGTGCGTGTAGGGTGGAAGTAATCATGAAGTGTCCTAGCAACATTCTCATTAAGGTTATCGGCCATGTTAACAAAATCCTCTAAATTCTCACTTGGGTTTCCACTATTGGCTGATCTAGGTGAGGTTTCACTATCAGACTCAAAAGGAGAGGGTAATTCTAGTTTGGGTCCTCTAATGAATCTACCTCGCAAATCTCTCGGTCTAAGCATACACCAAATGAATCAGAGGGGAAATAAATAAAACAAAATAAATCAGAAAATTAAAACTAAGGTAAAGGAACAATATTACCGTATTTACAAACTACTGAAAAGAAAGATATTTACAATTCTTCTACCGTCACACTCAGAGTTGACAAGCTTCCTTGTACTAAAGTGCGTTTTCCCGAAAACGGTGCCAAAATTTGATTACGCCCAAAACTTAATGCGGTATTGTAGTATAGCTTTGGGGTGTTGATTCCACAAGGAAAAAAACTAATTACACAAGAAGGTATAAACCTCAACACAAACGATAAAAGTTTAAAGTGATAAAATCTGAATTGTTGATTGTGTAAATAATTGATGGATATTATAATAAAGAAACAACAAGGCTCCAGAAATCTTCCCTAGGTTCGTTGCCCTAATCCTAACTTTATTCAGTTGTTTTTATCTCGATTACAAGTTTCACATCCCAAACAAGCAATCGGCAAATATTTAATTAAAGTGCATGTATAAACCCTAATGTAATTGATATGAATTATTCATTACTTTCAAGCGCACGTGACCTAACTTATAAATTATCAAAAGATGACGATATATCTGAATGACAATACCACAGCAATGGACAAATCTATAAAAGAGATCTATCGGACTCAATCACACCCAAACAAATACACATAAGAAGAGCATGACTAGACTTATATGGAAAAGAAGAATGCAATCATTGGACTAATAAGAAATCTACTAATTATATTAAAGAATAAAACATAACAATGTTTAATGAAAATAATACCAAACTACAACTGAATCAAATAAAGGAAAATAAGAACAACTACTCCTAGGGATTCATTTTTTCGCCTTGCTTGAAGACTAGCCGGCCATGGAGCTCATGCTTCCTTGAGTTACCTCTGGCCTCTCAATGATTATCTCCTCCTTGGTAGTGAAAGCTTCGGTGATTCCTCAGCTTGAAATCCAAATGTATACTTCGGATTTCTCCTAAAGGCCCTCTGGATTCACTCTCTGATGATTTCAGCTGAGCTCCGATTGATCCTAAAGCTGAAGTGGAGGGGTTCTTATATAAGCAAACTCCCAGAGTGCTACATGTTTCCTAACCGGTGTGGGATAATGCCCGAGTGCGCTCGATTGCAGCCTTAGTGCGCTCGATCGCAGATTTGTGCGCTCAATCGCAGTTGTGCTGTAGAGTACTTCTTGGTCGATGTGGGATGTGCGCTCGATCGCAGTACAGGCAGCAGTCCATCTTGTCCTTCCAGAAGCATGGAATCTTGGCCTTTTAAGCAACAATCACTTCTTTTTCTCCTTTAAACTCAAAGTACCTAAAAATTGCACTGAAATAAGTCAGTGGTCCAATAATATTACTTTAGAGTTATTAACACATAAAAGCGCAATAAAGACCGAGATCAATCCTAAAATGCTAACAATTAACCACTGTTGAGAAGCATTTTATGACTCTCATCACAACCCCCAACTAGCTTATTGCTGTTCCCCAGCAATTCAAGCGAAAATAAGAGATGAATTCTATGGTAAGAGTTAAAAACAAAGTAAAGCAATGCTAGCGTTGAACCAAGAGTAATTCACTTTTTGTCTAAAAAATAGCACATAACATACGACACATAGAATTATTAAATTTCACCTAAGTCCAAAAGTAATCCAAACATCAATCTTAAAATCGTTATTGACTCTTAACATCCATCTTACCACAAACCATTAATCCAAACACCCGGATGATTTTATACATAACATTCATGAATACAAGTCTTGGCCTCTAAAACATTGATGAGTGCCAAATATTGCATATTTTGGCCACTTAATTTACATTTGTTAGCTTAGGAATTTGTTACTTTGAGTTGTTTTTGTCGTTTTTCAGGTTTACAAACACTGGAAAGGAGTTTCACTAAAATTGCCAGAATTGCCTATATAGATCAGTCATTTTTTTGTGGATTTGTACTGTATTGATTCAGGAAGAACCAGGAGATGAGCCACATATGCTTGGAAAGATCCGGATGTCTATCTTCTGAGAAATTTTACAGATCAATAAAATGATTTTTCTAGAGAAAGTTATGGCAGTTTTAGTAGACAAAGGTCAGGCTGTGCATGATTTCAACGTGACAGATTAGCCATTTTTTAGGATTAAACTGTATTGATTCAGGAAGAACCAGAAGATGAGCCATATATGCTTGGAAAGATCCGGATTTCTATTTTCTAAAAAAATTTATGGATCAATAAATGATTTTTCCAGAGAAAGTTATGGCAGTTTAAGTAGACAAAGATCAAAGAGCAAAAGCTGGAATCTGTAGTATCCCACATCGGATTGGAAACACATTGCACTAGTGGTGTTTCCCTATATAAGCCCCTCTTCACTTCATCTTTAGTAAGCAATCTTGGTGCAATTTTGGTGCAATTTGGAGGACTTCTACTAGCATTCTGGTGGATCTCCGAGGGATTTGCTACCACGAGGGGAAGCGCTGCCCAACAGCGATTGAAATTTCTCCCCATGTATAGTTAGCTTTTAATTTACTGCTTTTGTTAGTTTTAAAGTTTAATGTTTAGCACTGTTATTGCGAACTTTAGTTTCATGATTATGAGTGGCTAAAATCTTCAGCTAAGGTTGAAGATGAAGCCTCGCCGTTGTTTGGCATAATATTTTCAGATTTGTTCATTCAATTATGATATTCTTAGTATAAATGTTCTGTTCAATTATTTGAGTAAAATCTTATGATCGATTGTGTTTAAATTATTCTGTTGGATATTCCATGTGTTTATCTGATGGATACATCGAATCTTTTTTTATTAAATTGGATATCCTTTGTGATTTGTTAAAAGTGGATACATTGGATTGTTTTGGTTTGATTGGGATATTTGTTGTGATTTGTTTAAAGTTGGATTCATAGAATGTTTTGATAGATTATTTTTATATAGAACATGAAGATATATGCTTTACTTTGTTGGGGTGGATTCAGAAACCTTAGTGTTTTTATCATTAGTCTTTAAATCAATTTAGTTTAATTTATATTTGTTTTGCAAAAAACAATTCAAAACTTGGAACTACGTTAAAATAGGCTTAATTTAGATACAAATATTTTCACAACGCAATTCCCTGTGGATTCGAGCTCGCACTTGCACAATACTATATTGCAAATAACTCGTGCGCTTGCTAGTAATTTAAAACTTACAACAAGTTTTTGGCACTATTGTCGGGGAGTTGTTTGGTTTGTGAAAATTAAATTTTTGTCTGAATTAATTTTATTTTTCTACTAGTTAACAATTTTTGTTTGATTTTTTATTTTTGCAATTTTATTTTATTTTATTTGTTTCTATTTGCATTAGCCTATAAAAAATAATGTGTGTATATATATATATATATATATATATATATATATATATATATATAAATGTGGATGAATCCAGCGCCGATTTCACAGTCTTTAGAGGACGCCCTCAAGGATTTCACGAAGATGACCGGTCAGTCAACCAATACAACCAATACATTCAATGTTGATAGTTGTTCCATCTATGCTAGTCCTATGCATTTAGCACAGAATTGTCCATCTATGCCGGCTTTTGTCGAGTATCCCATGGAACAAATGAACGCTTTCAATGACTATTGGTGGCAATCAAATGGATCTTACTCCGAGACGTACAATCCAGGGTGGCAAAACCACCCTTATTTTTCATGGAAGCAGAACAAACTGATAAATCAGGGAGGAGCCCCTCATCATGCTCATAATCAATACCCTCCCGGATTTCTTCCACCAGTTTCAAGTTATGGTTTCTCAGCCCATTCAGCACCATCACCCGCTTACTAAGCTCCCACTAAAGCGGCAGTGTCAGTTTCACAATCATTGGAGGATGCTCTCAATGATTTCAGGAAGATGACCGGCCAATTCATAAGCGAAGTAAGGAGTGCAACAATAGTAAACACCCAAGCGATTACCAAGCTATAGAGTCAAATGGGTCAAATCGTAAGTCACTTAGGTGAAGGAGAGAAAGGAAAGTTCCCCAATCAACTTGTGCCCAACCCGAAGGAACAGTTTGCGGTGGCAAATTCATCGACTCCTACACATGGACAGGAACAAGTTTAATTGATTGCCACATTGAAGTCTAGGAGACAAGTGGACAATCAAGTGGAAGAGAACTCTGCTATGCAACAAGGGCAAGAAAGTGGCAATAAGGAGAAGAGAGATGTTGAGCCATCTACAACCACACCTACTATTAAGGATCTTCCTGGGTCGTTTATACGTAAAGCACCTTATCCTAAGAGATTACAAACGCCCAAGAAATGAGGGTAGTCTGAGGACATGGTGGAGGCATGCTTTGCTCAGTTTGGAGAGGATTTGGATTTGGATAAGCTACTTGTGCAAGAAAATGTTATCTTGGAGTCTGCTCCTCAGGAGAGCAACGAGACAGAGGAGATTGTGGATGAATCCCGCATTAAGGACCCCCTGGAGGCATGCTTTGCTCAATTTGGAGAGGATTTGGATTTAGATAAAGTACTTGAGCAAGGGAATGCAATTTTGGAGTGTGCTCCTTGGGAGAGCAGTGAGATGGAGGAGACTGCAGTACTTTAGCCCGTCAAGAAGGAACTTAAGCCTTTACCGGACAATCTTAAGTATGAGTTCCTAGGTCCAGCTGATTCTTTGCCTGTGATTATAGCTTCAGATTTGGTTGAAGCACAAGAGGAGAAATTATTGAACATTTTAAGAGAGCATAAGGAAGCTATCAGCTGGACTATTAAGGATATCAAGGGAATCAGCCCCTCATTGGTGATGCACAAGATACATTTGGAGGAGAATGGCAAGCCATCGAGGGAGCCACAAAGAATGCTCAACCCAGCTATGCAAGAGGTTGTGAGGACTGAAATGATTAAGCTGTTGGATGTATAGATCATTTATCCAATCTTTGATAGCGAGTGGATGAGCCTGATTCATGTCGTGCCAAAGCAAGCTGGATTGAAGGTAGTGATGAATAAAGACGATGAGTTGGTTCCAACTCGTGTGCAGTCAGGATGGAGAGTGAGTGCTACCGTAAGTTGAATGCTGCCACAAGGAATGATCATTTTCCACTCCCATTTATTGATCAGATGATGAAGCACTTATCTGGGCATGATTACTAATGTTAGGTCTGGCTGAAGACGTTAAACTTAGCGCTCATGGGAGGCACCCCACAGCAAATCCTTTATGTTTGTTTATTATTTTACATATTTCTTGTTACTGTTTATTCCTAGTGTTTCTTTTGTTTTCCAGTCTTTATTTTTTCAGGGACAAAGTGTACTTCAGATCAAGTTTTGGGGTATGCTATAAGCCATACCAGTCCAGATAGTTCTCCATATCCCAAGTCAACTCTTTCCATATTATTCACACATTGGGGTCAATGTGTAATTTAAGTTTGGGGGTATGGGAGACACATTACACACATTTTATCCTTATTTGTTGTTGTTTTTCTTCATTTAAAAAAAAGAAAAAGAAAGAAGGTAAATGCATGCTCATGTTATTTTGAAATTTTAGTTGATCTAAACAAATACTATGATGTGATGTCATTGGTGAGCTTAAAATTGTGAACACATGATTTGATGATAGAGTTTTAAAACTTTGTTACTTGCTTTAGGCATTTGAGAATTCACATGTTTGATCTAATCTGACACGAGCACATTATCACAAAATTGTGTGAGGTATGACATGCGATTTCAGTGTGTATGTTTCCTTGACTTAACTGAAACTGGATGACTTGTAGGATAAACACTTGGGCATAGAAAAACATAAAAAAAGAGAAAAAAAAACAAAAAATAATACTACTAATATTTATAATGATCATCATTAATAAACTTTCCACTGAGTAACTGGACCTCTAGCCTCAGTAAGCAGTGAGTGTTCACGTCAAAAGGTGGAAATTTTATTCATAATGATCATTGCGAAACTTTCTGCTGAGTAACTGGACCTCTTGCCTCTGTAAGCAGTGAGTGTTCACGTCAAAAGGTGGAAATTTTGCTTGGTAATATTAAGGTCGGTTTAATTTCGTAGCCTTTTTGACTCGAGTTAGTAAGTCCTTAGGGGTGTCTTTACACCTAATGCCCTAAAACCACCTGGTTTGGGAGTCATTGACTCAACACTCGATACATGGGTCAATTAGAAAGCTTAAGGGAACTAAACATAGCAGAGCCTTATAATAAAAATAAATAAAATAAAACTATGCCATCGTTGTTCATTCTGATGAGAAATTCTGTGAATCTTGAGACATGGAGACATTGTACATTGAAGTTATTTGGAAACCTCATCTGTATATGCTAATTCCCTTTACACTGATACAAGCTTGTGATGTCTTAGCCTGCCTCTTGTAAGTAATTAGGTTTTAAAATTCCTATTCATTGCGAAGATGAGTTATATTTTTTAAGCTTGCTCATGAATAAATATCATGGTTTTGAGTGCTCCTTAAATTTTTGGATACCATGAGTGATGAACTTATCTTTATGTTCTTTGTTTTCCATTTATTTATTTATTTTGTTTTGCTAAGGGACTAGCAAAATGTAAGTTCAGGGGTATTTGATGAGTGCCAAATATTGCATATTTTGGCCACTTAATTTACATTTGTTAGCTTAGGAATTTGTTACTTTGAGTTGTTTTCGTTGTTTTTCAGGTTTACAAGCACTGGGAAAGGAGTTTCACTAAGATTGCCATAATTGCCTGTATAGATTAATCATTTTTGTGGATTTTTACTGTATTGATTCAGGAATAACCAGGAGATAAGCCATATATGGTTGGAAAGATCTGGATGTCTATTTTCTAGGGAATTTTACGGATCAATAAAATAATTTTTCTAGAGAAAGTTATGGCAGTTTTAGTAAACAAAGGTCAGGCTGTGCATGATTTCAGTGTGACAGATCATCCCTTTTTTAGGATTAAACTGTATTGATTCAAGAAGAACCATGAGATGAGTCATATATGCTTGGAAAGATCCGGATTTCTATTTTCTAAAAAATTTTATGAATCAATAAATGATTTTCCTAGAGAAAGTTATGGCAGTTCAAGTAGACAAAGGTCAAAGAGCAAAAGCTGGAATCTGTAGTATCCCACATCGGATTGGAAACACATTTCACTCCTGGTGTTTCCCTATCTAAGCCCCTCTTAACTTCATATTTAGTAAGCAATCCTGGTGCAATTTTGGTGCAATTTGGAGGACTTCTACTAGCATTCTGGTGGATCTCCAAGGGATTTGCTACCACGAGGGGAAGCGCCGCCCAACAGCGATTGAAATTTCTCCCCATGTATAGTCAGCTTTTAATTTACTGCTTTTGTTAGTTTTAAAGTTTAATGTTTAGCACTGTTATTGCGAACTTTAGTTTCATGATTATGAGTGGCTAAAATCTTCAGCTAAGGTTGAAGATGAAGCCTCGCCGTTGTTTGACATAATATTTTCAGATTTGTTCATACAATTATGATATTCTTAGTATAAATGTTATGTTCAATTATTTGAGGATATTCCATGTGTTTCATCTGATGGTTACATCGAATCCTTTTTGATTAAATTGGATATCATTTGTGATTTGTTAAAAGCGGATACATTGGATTGTTTTGGTTTGATTGGGATATTTGTTGTGATTTGTTTAAAGTTGGATTCATGGAATGTTTTGATAGATTATTTTTATATAGAACATGAAGATATATGTGTTGTGAGTTTTAAATTACTCGCAAGCGCACGAGTCGTTTGCAGTATAGCGTTGTGCAAGTGCGAGGTCGAATCCACAGGGAATTGCGTTGTAAAAATATATTTTTAATCTAAACTAACTTTATCTTAACCTAGTTCCGAATTGTGAATGATATTGCAAAAGAAATATAAACTAAGCTAAGTTGATTTAAAAACTAATAATAAAAAGTACTAAGGTTTCCGAATCCACCCCACCGAAGTTAAGTATACATGTTCTAAAAATATAGCCTATCAAAACATTCAATGAATCCAACTATAAGACAAAAAATAAAGAATATCCCAACTAAACCAAAAGCACCCGATGTATCCGCTCTTAACAAATCACAAAGGGAATCCAATTTAATCGAAAAGCATTCAATGTATCCATCAGATGAAACACAAAGAAAATCCAACAGACAATTTAAACTCAATCAATTATAAGATTAACTCAAATAATTGACAGAACATTTATACTAAAAATTGTCAGATTTGTACAAGCAAATCTGAACTACTACGCCAAACAACGGCGGGGCTTCATCTTCAACCTTAGCTGAAGAGTCTAGCCACTCATAATTATAAAACTATAATAAAAAGTGCTAAACATTTAAACTAAAACAACTGAATATAAAGAAATAAATAAACAACTTTATATGGGAGAAATTCCACTCGCTGACGGGCGCCGCTTCCCCTCGTGGTAGCAATGCCTTCGGGATCCACCAGATTGCTGACGGACGTCCACCGGTAAACACCAAAGTGGCTCAGGAATTGTACACTGAATGATGAGGTTAGATGGTGTTTATATAGGGGGAGTCCCGGAGCACAATAGGTTTCAAAATCGATGTGGGATACTTCCCGAGTGCGATCGATCGCACTCTAGTGCACTCGAGCGCACATTGACGCACTATAGAGCATTTTTAACCGATGTGGGATGTGCAAGTGCGAATTTGCGATCGATCGCAAGTCTGGTGCGATCGAGCGCACTAGACATCTTCAGCTTGACCCTTGTTTACTAAAATGGCCATAACTTTCTCTAGAAAAATCATTTTTGCAAGCCGTAAAATCCCTCAGAAAATAGACTTCCGGATCTTTCCAAGCATATATGGCTCATCTCCTGGTTCTTCTGGAATCAATACAGTAAAATCCACAAAAATGACTGATCTGTAAGGCGATTTTGGCAATTTTAGTGAAACTCCTTTCCTAGTGCTTGTAAACCTGAAAAACAACGAAAACAACTCAAAGTAACAAATTCCTAAGCTAACAAATGTAAATTAAGTGGCCAACATATGCAATATTTTTCTCTCATCAAATACCCCCAAACTTACATTTTGCTAGTCCCTTAGCAAAACAAAATAAAAAACTCAATGAACAACAAAGATTATAAAGATAAGTTCAGTATTCATGGTATCCAAAAATTTAAGGAACACACATCACCATGATATTCATTCTTAAGCAAGCTTAAAAAGATCAACCCATCTTCGCAATGAATAGAAATGTTAAAATCTGATTACTTACAAAAGGCAGGTTAAGGCATCACAAGTCTGACACTGTGTAAAGTGAATTAGCATATAAAAATGAAGCTTCCAAATAACTCCAATGTGTAAGGTCTCCATGTCTCAAGATTCACCAAATTTCCCATCAAAATGAATGAAAAAGGCATAGTATTTTTTTTTTTTAATAAGGCACGGCTACGTTTAGTTCCCTTAAGCTTTCTAATTGACCCATGTAGCGAGTGTTAAGTCAATGACTCCCAAACCAGGTGGTTTTAGGGCATTAGGTGTAAAGAGACCCCTAAGGAGTTACTAACTCGAGTCAAAAAGGCTACGAAATTAAACCGACCTTAATATTACCAAGCAAAATTCTACCTTTTGACGTGAACACTCACTGCTTACTGAGGCAAGAGGTCCAGTTACTCAGCGAAAAGTTTATTGATAAATTTTTTTTTTTTATATTTTCCTATGCCCAAGAGTTCATCCAACAAGTCATCCAGTTACAGTTAAGATAAGGAAAAATACACATTAAAATCACGTGTCATACCTCACATAATTTGTGCTAATGTGCTCGTGTTAGATTAGATCAAACATGTGAATTCTCAAAATGCCTAAAGTAAGTAACTAAATTTTAAAAAATTATCACCAGATCATGTGTTCAAAATGTTAAGCTCACCAATGACATCACATCACAGAAAATGTTTAGATCAACTAAAATTTCACGATAACATGAGCATGCATTTATCTCTATGACGAAAAGACAACAAATTAGGACAAAGTGTGTGATGTGTCTCCCATACCCCCAAACTTAAATTACACATTGACCCCAATGTGTGACTAATATGGAAAGAGCTGATCTGAGATATGGAGAACTATCTGGACTGGTATGGCTCATAGCATACCCCCAAACTTAAACTGAAGTACGCTTTGTCCCTGAAAAATAAAAACTGGAAAACAAAAAATACTGGAAACAAACATTAATCATAAAAATGCGAAATAATAAATAAACAAAAGAAAAGATAAGCTATGGGGTGCCTCCCATGAGCGCTAAGTTTAACGTCTTCAGCCAGACCCAATATTAGTAAACATGCCCAAAGAAATGCTCCGCCATCTGATCAATAAATGGGAATGAAAAATGATCAGGCCTAGTGGCAGCATTCAATTTACGGTAGCTGATACACACTCTCCAAATTGACCAAACACGAGTTGGAACCAACTCGTTGTCCTTATGCTGCACTACCGTTAATTCAGCACGTTTGGGCATAACATGAATCTGGCTCACCCACTTGCTATCAGAGATGGGATAAATGATCCCTGCCTCTAACAGCTTAATATCTTCTGCCCTCATAACCTCTTGCATAGCAGGGTTGAGCCTTCTTTGTGGCTCACTCGATGGCTTGGCATCCTCCTCCAAATGTATCCTGTACGTCACCACCGAGGGGCTGATCCCCTGGATGTCCTCAATGATCCAACCTATAGCTTCCTTATGCTCTCTTAAGACATCCAATAATTTCTCCTCTAGAGCATCACCCAGATCTGAAGGTATAATCACAGGCAAACTATCGACTGAACCTAGGAACTTATACTTAAGATTATCTGGTAAAGGCTTAAGTTCCTTCTTGGGGGTTTCAGGTGCGGCGGTCTCCTCCGTCTTATTGCTCTTCCGAGGAGGAGACTCTAAAATGGCATTCGCTTACTCAAGTAATTTATCTAAATCCATATCCTCTCCAAATTGAGCAAAGCATGTTTCTAGGGGGTCCTCAGTGCGGGAGTCATCCACAATCTCCTCCGTCCTATTGCTCTCCCGAGGAGGAGACTCCAAAATGGCATTTGTTTGCTTAAGTAATTTATCTAAATCCAAATCCTCTCCAAATTGAGCAAAGCATGCCTCTAGGGGGTCCTCAGTGCTTGATTCATTCACAGTCTCCTCAAGAATCTCCTCTATCAAGCATACATTTCTCACTTCATCATATTCATGTGGTTGCCTAGTGATATAAAAAATATTCAACTCCACTGTCATATTTCCGAAGGAGATCTTCATCACCCCTGTCCTACAATTTATCAGGGCGTTAGCCGTGGCTAAGAATGGTCGCCCTAGAATCACCGGTATTTGAATCCCTACATTCTGAACCGGCTCTGTGTCAAGCACAATAAAATCCACGGGGAAATAGAACTTATCCACTTTTATCAACACGTCCTCAACTATTCCCCGTGGTCTTTTCACTGACCTGTCAGCCAATTGAAGCGTCGTGGATGTGGGCTTCAATTCTCCTAACCCCAACTGTAAATAGACTGAGTAAGGTAGAAGATTCACACTCACCCCTAGATCCAAGAGAGCCCTCTCAATGTGGCTGACTCCTATCGTGCAAGAGATGGTAGGACACCCTGGGTCCTTATACTTGATGGGTAGCTTGCACTGAAAAACTTATGATAAAATTTGCAAAGTAGGTTTTCCCAAGATGTAATAGACCCGGGCGTGTTGGAATCCAACCACGCCCTAGCTCTATCGTGAAGAGAAAAAGGAAAGAGTCAAAGATGGACTGACTCTTTAGAGAAGTTCTGGAATTTGAATGTGGCATAAATGTCTTTGAACTTCTTCACATGGCTATAAGGATTTTCAAGATCTAAGCCATAGAATGAGGGTAAGAGTTGGATGGCATGTGGCTTCAAGTCAAAGTGGGTGGCATTGGTCGGTGGCAACACTATGCAAGAGGATGAGTTAGTCGCAACGGGTGCGAACAAGTCCCTAAGGGATGTAGTGGAGTCCACGTTCCAAGCTCTAGGTTGCTCTACATGTTCAGGATGATTTGCATTCCTATAATTCTCTGCCATCTCAACAGTCTCTCTCTCAACTAGCGCTCTTTTCTGTCTCCTAAGAGTTCTTTCTAAGTCGGGATCTAAATGTATCAAATCTAAGTCCAAGGATCTCCGACCAAGCATACACCAACTAAAAAAAACACTAAAGTAAACTAACCAGCAGAAACTTGCAGAATAAAACAAACACAAATTTTATTATTATTTTTTTAAATTAAATTAACTAGTAGAAAAATAAAATCAATTCAGACAAAAAATTTTCACAAACCAAACAATTCCCCGGGAACGGCGCCAAAAACTTGTTGTGAGTTTTAAATTACTCGCAAGTGCACGAGTCGTTTGCAGTATAGTGTTGTGCAAGTGCGAGGTCGAATCCACAGGGAATTGCGTTGTGAAAATATATTTTTAATCTAAACTAATTTTATCTTAACCTAGTTCCAAATTGTGAATGATATTGCAAAAGAAATATAAACTAAGCTAAGTTGATTTAAAAACTAATAATAAAAAGCACTAAGGTTTCCAAATCCACCCCACCGAAGTTAAGCATACATGTTCTAAAAATATAGCCTATCAAAACATTCAATGAATCCAACTATAAGACAAAAAACAAAGAATATCCCAACTAAACCAAAAGCACCCGATGTATCCGCTCTTAACAAATCACAAAGGGAATCCAATTTAATCGAAAAGCATTCAATGTATCCATCAGATGAAACACAAAGAAAATCCAACAGACAATTTAAACTTAATCAATTATAAGATTAACTCAAATAATTGACAGAACATTTATACTAAAAATTGTCAGATTTGTACAAGCAAATCTGAACTACTACGCCAAACAACGGCGGGGCTTCATCTTCAACCTTAGCTGAAGAGTCTAGCCACTCATAATTATAAAACTATATAAAAAGTGCTAAACAATTAAACTAAAACAACTGAATATAAAGAAATAAATAAACAACTTTACATGGGAGAAATTCCACTCGCTGACGGGCGGCGCTTCCCCTCGTGGTAGCAATGCCTTCGGGATCCACCAAAATGCTGACGGACGTCCACCGGTAAACACCAAAGTGTCTCAGGAATTGTACACTGAATGATGAGGTCAGATGGTGTTTATATAGGGGGAATCCCGGAGCACAATGGGTTTCAAAATCGAAGTGGGATACTGCCCGAGTGCTATCGATCGCACTCTGGTGCGCTCGAGCGCACATTGGCGCACTACAGAGCATTTTTAACCGATGTGGGATGTGCGATCGATCGCAAGTCTGGTGCGATCGAGCGCACTAGACATCTTCAGCTTGACCCTTGTTTACTAAAATGGCCATAACTTTCTCTAGAAAAATCATTTTTGCAAGCCGTAAAATCCCTCAGAAAATAGACTTCCGGATCTTTCCAAGCGTATATGGCTCATCTCCTGGTTCTTCCGGAATCAATACAGTAAAATCCACAAAAATGATTGATGCGTAAGGCGATTTTGGCAATTTTAGTGAAACTCCTTTCCCAGTACTTGTAAACTTGAAAAACAACGAAAACAACTCAAAGTAACAAATTCCTAAGCTAACAAATGTAAATTAAGTGGCCAACATATGCAATATTTTTCTCTCATCAATATGCTTTACTTTGGTGGGGTGGATTCAGAAACCTTAGTGTTTTTATCATTAGCCTTTAAATCAATTTAGTTTAATTTATATTTGTTTTGCAAAAGACAATTCAAAACTTGGAACTAGGTTAAAATAGGCTTAGTTTAGATAAAAATATTTTCACAACGCAATTTCCTGTGGATTCGACCTCACACTTGCACAACACTATATTGCAAATGACTCGTGCTCTTGCGAGTAATTTAAAACTCACAACAAATATGATAAAGTTCGTGACATCAATCACAAAAACAAGCTCCATATGCTTACATTTCAAACCACTCCCCACTATTGTAGAAAAATCACATTACATTGGATCAATAGGTCTTTAATAGGTTTGTAACGTTAGGCTAAGGTAAATGTTAAGAAAAACTGGGAAAGATTCACGAGAAAAAGAACTCAATCTCTGAGCTTTAAACACAATCACTTTTAAGCACTAGATAACCTTACTTCAACACCCAACTCTTTCAACCATTTTTTATAAGAGCATATCTCTCAATAAGTCATCACTTTTCTATTCTTTTCTTCTTTCTTTGCCATAATTCACTTCTCTTTTTATTTTCTTTTGTATTTTGGCATAAGACCATTCACCTCCTTTTTTCATTTTTTCTTCTTTTCTTTTCTTTTCCACAACCCCCAACTTATCTCCTTTAATGTACTTGGGTTGTGGTAGTGATATTTTTTTTCATATTTCCACCATTACTCCTTTTAAGTGCTTCTCACAACATGTGTATAACTAAGTTCTTTTAATAGAAAGGTAAGGATAAAATATTTTTAGGCTCATAAAGGTAGGTAAATGGTTTATCGAAAGAAACAGGGCTCAATTTTTCTTTTCAAGAAAAAGGCTCAAATAGGTGACTAGTGATAAATATAGCAATGATAGGTTTGAAAGGCTCAAACGGTCCAAAAATGGCCTATATCATATCCTAAGCAATGTGAATTCTAGGAATTCGCCTCAAGTGGTTATCAAGTTCTAGAGCTTGTCGAGACCATAAAAATATTCACAAAATAATCACACATAAAACTTTTCTAAATGTTTAGACTAATCATACAATCTTACCACAAACTAGAGTCTCAAACCAAATGAAGATTGATACTTAAATTATTTTCAAACTGAAACAAGATTTAATTTCTTCTAAATGTTATCTGCTATCTCAATTAAGTTTATATCATTGACATGTAAATTGACTCTAAGGCTAACACAAAGCATGCTAAACAAAAAAAATGACACCAAGCAGTTCAATGATATCCAATAAGAAATGTATATCTTCCACCCCCAACTTAAGATAAGCATTGTCCACAATGAAAAAAAAAACAAAAGTTAAGGAAACTCCCTTTTTAACCAGCGGTGCGTGGAGTTGAAAGTTGTGCACGATCATTTGAACTACTTCGTTTATTTGTCCCTAAAAAATAAATACTAAAGTAAAACTAAAAAAAACAAAATAATAATAATAATAAACAAGAAAAAGAAATATGAAAAACTGTAAAAGTAAAAGGATATGTTGTGGGTTGCCTCCCATGAGCGCTAAGTTTTATGTCTTCAGCCAGACGCTTTTATTCCCTCCTCGAAAAACAAGAGTTGGATGCATCAGCCACTGCTTTATTGCTAAATTTGGTGCTTGTATGTTTTTGAAAGGCCTCAAGGATATCATCAGTAACACCTGCAGATTTTGGCTCGATATATGCTCTTGTGAAGCCATGGGTGAAGGTGGACTCCAATGGATTAAGGTGATGGACCTTTTCCATGAATTAGTCAATCATGTACACTTGGTGGTTCTCATCCACATCCTCTGATTTGTTCGGTGTTGGGATGTGTAACGATTTACCACTACGTGTCTCAATGGTATTCAACTCCATTTTTTTCTGTTGCGTTAGATGCTGACCATAAGATGTGGACTGAGCTTGGGAAGGGAACTTACCTCGCTCCATCACACTCAAGTAGCTCGTCAGCTTGGACACTTGGCTTTTTATCTCTTTATGTTCTTCAACAACCTACATAATTAAAGATTCAAGCCTTTGATTAGTTTTACCCTATGCCTCAATAAAAGCATGCAAAGTGTTTTCTAAAAGACTCCTAGAAGATAGAGGTGCATGATATGATTCATGACAAGGTGCAGGGGGTTATGCAAGCTGCTGGTTTTCAGACTTCCAGCTGAAATTAGGGTGATTTCGCCATCCCGGATTATAAGTATCAGAGAAGGGTGTCAAAGGCTTCTTATACATGCCTAAGGCACTACATTGTTCCTTATACAACCCTCTCATCTCAACAAATGCGGGACACTCTTTGGCGAGATGATCTACCCTGCCACACATAAAACATGATTCAAAAGATTTTGCATGATTAACCACGTGTGTTGGTTTTAAGCTCTTAGTCTTTAATACCTCTAGTTCCCTAGTGAGCATCTCAACCTTGGCCTTAAGGTTATCCTTTTCCCTAAGATGGTAAATTCCACCACCATTTGGGTTTTCTATAGGTCGTGACCTATTTGTGCTCTCAGTAGCACTAGGTCTAGTCCAAGTGTGAGCTTTTTTAGCAAACTCATTGAGGTACTCTATGGCCTCATCAGGATCTTTCTCCAAGAACCCACCATAACACATCATCTCTACAAATTGACGTTCTCTATAGGTAAGACCCTCATAGAAATAGCTCACAAAATGCCAATTTTCATACCCATGGTGTGGACACATACTTAACAGCTCTTTAAATTTCTCCCAAGACTAATACAAGGTCTCGTTTTCCTTTTGTGCAAAGGTAGAGATTGTCTTTTCAACGCATTAGTCTTATGTTGAGGGAAGTATTTGTTAAAGAAGGCCCAAGTCATCTCAGTCCACGATCCAATAGATCGTGGTCTCAGTGAGTATAGCCAACTCTTAGTTCTATCCTTCAAAGCGAAAGGAAAGAACTTAAGTCACACAATGTCAGCAGTTGCACCTTGACTATGGAAAGTCGCAACTACTTCTTCAAACTCTCTAATGTGCACATATGGGTTCTCATTTTCCATGCCATAAAATATAGAGAGTAACTGTATCATCCCTGTTTTAAGATCTAATTGGGGAATGTTAGCTGAAAACATGATGCAAGATGGTGTGGTTGTGCGTGTAGGGTGGAGGTAATCCTGAAGGGTCCTAGTGGGTTGATCTTCGTGTTCACTCATTTCCTCAGGACTAGATGGATTATCAAATAAAGGATTTACAAAGTTTAATCCTGACTCTAGCACAGGCCTACAAGCAAATCTGCCTAAAGAGTCTCTATATCTGGGCATGCAAAATCACACCATAAAAATTACTATAAAACAGAAAAAATCAAATAAAATAAAAATTTAATGCAGCAAGCTAAAAGAAGAAATGAAGTTACCGCCTTTATAGCTGTTGAAAAGAAAAACTATTTACAATTCTTCTACCATCATGTCGAAGTTGACAATCTTCTTTGTACTTAAGCGTGTTTCCCTGGCAATGACGCTAAAATTTGATTACGCCCAAAACATAACGCGGTATTGTAGTACAGCTTTGGGGTGTCGATTCCATAGGGAAACAAACTAATTACAAAAGAAGGTGTAAACCTCAACACGAATGATAAAAGTTAAAGTGACAAAATCTGATTTGTATTGTGTGAAAATTATGTAAATAATTGATGGATAATATAATAAAGAAACAACAAGGTTCCAGAAATCCTCCCTAGGTTCGTTGCCTTAATCCTAACTTAATTCAGCTATTTTTATCTCGATTGCAAGTTTCACATCCCAAACAGGCAATCGGCAAATATTCAATTAAAGCGCATGTATAAACCCTAATGTAATTTATATGAATTATTCTTTACTTTCAAGCACACGTGACCTAACTTATAAATTATCAAAAGATGATGATATATCTAAATGACAATACCACAGCAATGGACAAATCTATAAAAGAGATCTACCAGACTCAATCACACTCAAACAAATACACATAAGAAGAGCATGACTAGACTTGTATGGAAAAGAAGCATGCAATCACCAGACTAATAAGAAATCTACTAATTAGATTAAAGAATAAAACATAACAATATTTAATGAAAATAATACCAAACTACAACTGAATCAAATAAAGGAAAATAAGAACAACTACACCAAGGGATTCATCCCTTTGCCTTGCTTGGAGACTAGCCGACCATGGAGCTCATGCTTCCTTGAGTTGCCTCCGGCCTCTCAACGATCATCTCCTCCTTGGTAGCAAAAGCTTCGGTGATTCCTCAGCTTGCCCTCCAAAAGTATACTTCGGATTTCTCCTAAAAGCCCTCTGAATTGCTCCTAAAGGCCCTCTGGATTCACTCTCTGATGATTTCAGATGAGCTCCGATTGATCCTAAAGCTGAAGTGGAGGGGATCTTATATAGGCAAACTCCCGAAGTGCTATGTGTTTTCTAACCAATGTGGGATACTGCCTGAGTGCGCTCGATCGCAGCCTTAGTGCGCTCGATTGCATGTGCGCTCGATCGCAGATTTACGTGCTCGATCACAGTTGCGCCACAGAGTACTTCTTGGTTGATGTGGGATGTGCGCTCGATCGCACTGCTTGTGCGCTCGATCGCAGTACATGCAACAGTCCATCTTTTTCTCTTTTAAACTCAAAGTACCTGAAAATTGCACTAAAAGAAGTCAGTGGTCCAATAATATTACTTTAGAGTTATTAACACATAAAAGCGCAATAAAGACCGAGATCAATCCTAAAATGCTAACAATTAACCACTGTTGAAAAGCATTTTATGACTCTTATGAAAGCGCAATAAAGACCGAGATCAATCCTAAAATGCTAACAATTAACCACTGTTGAGAAGCATTTTATGACTCTCATCAGGTGTTTAGAAAGATCACAACTTGGGATTCCACAAGAATGTGATTTTCCAACAGTAGAATCAGAGCTAGAAAAGATACCACCAACAGTGGTATCAGAGCTTTGGACAGCTGGTACCGGAGCAAGAACAGGAGGTATCAAAGCTTTGGATAACTAGTACTGGAGCAAGAACGGGAGGTATCGAAGCAAGACTCCAAGAATCAAAGATTAACTTCTTGGTTGATTCAAGAACGGAGTAAAGATCAAGATCTGATCGTGTTCTTGAGGGTGATTGAAGAACAATATTGAGATCAATCTCTAATCGAGTTCTTGAGGTTTAGAAGAAGTTGGATAGCAATTGTGAGTGCTGCATAAATCTGGGATTTTCTCCGCAAGATTGCTTTAAATTTCATTGTTGAGAAGTTTGATGGAAAGGGAGACTTTGCCCTTTGGAAGTGAAAAACCAAGGCGGTTCTTATGCAACAAAAGGTGGACTTGGCGATTGGAGAAGATGATGTTTTTCCAATAAGAATCACGGTGGTCCAGTGGAATGAGATGAAGAAGATGTCGTACAGCACCATCCTTCTGCACATGTCGGATAATGTTACAAGAGAGTGTGGAGACTCGGAAGATCCAGCTACAATTTGGAAGAAACTAGATGAGTTTTCTTACCAAGACTCTCCCTAATAAGAGGTATCTTCGTAAATGAATCTTTCCTTTTAAATTTATCCTAATAAAGAGTTGCAAGATAATCTTGATGCCAAGATGAGGGGAGCATCAAGTGGAGAAGGGTTGTTCGTTAGAGGAAGGCCAGCAACTCGGTATGGCAGTAACATACATGGCTACTACCGGGACAAAGGTAGAGGAGAAAACCATGGGAGTGCACACAGTAACATACATAGCTACTACTGGGACAGAGGTAGAGGAGAAAGCCATGGGAGAGTGCACTCTAAACTGAGATTTGGAGGGAAAAGATGCTTCTATTGCCATAAGGAGGGTCATTTAAAGAAAGATTGCAAGAAGAAGATAAGGGATGAGGGAAGAAGTCATACCAAGAATGGAGAGGCTTCGGTTGCCAAGGGAGAATAACAAGATGATAATGTTCTTGTTGTGTGCTCAAGTGTGAGCAGGGGGCAAGAAGGCAGCGGGAAATGGATCTTGGATACTGGGTGCACTCATCATATGTTCCCTTACAGGGATTGGTTCAAGAATTTCAAGGAAACCAATGATGGAAAGGTTTTCTTGAGGAATGATACTTCTTGCCAAGTGAGGGGGATAGGAGACATCCAATTAAGGATGTTTGATAGAGTCACAAGGTTGCTGCAGAATGTGAGGTATCTTCCGGAGTTGAGAAGAAATTTGATCTCATTAGGGCAGCTAGATTCCATGGGGTACACATACAAAGTAGAGGGAGGAAAGATCAAGGTAACCAAGGGATCTTTGATAGTGATCAAAGCAGCAATGAAGGATGTTCTCTATGAGATGATCAAAGACACAAAAATCAAGGATCAAGCAGCAAGCTTGATGGCTAAGATGGATAAGGCGGTTCTTTGGCACAATCGCTTGGGACAAATGAGAAAAAAGGGCCTGCAAGTTCTCAGCAAGGATGGTCTACTTGGTGGTGACAAGGTAGAGAAACTTGATTTATACGAATCTTGTGTTCTTGGGAAGCAACATCGGGTTAGCTTCAACACTGGAGTGCACAAGTCTAAAGGCATTCTTGACTACATTCATGCAGATCTTTAGGGGCCTGGAAGAACACCAACACAGGGAGGTAATCTTTACTTTTTATCTTTAATTGATGATTATTCTAGAAATTTTTGGGTTTATTTGCTTAAAAATAAATCAGATGCTTTAAATAAATTTGTGGTGTGGAAAAAGCTGGAGGAAACTCAAACGAGCAGGGTAGTTAAGGTGTTAAGAACTGATAATGGCTTAGAATTTTTTAACAAGGAACTTGATCAATTCTGTAAGTTAAATGGCATTCTAAGACATAGAACGGTTGTGAAAACCCCTTAGCAAAATGGAGTTGCTGAGAGGATGAATAAGACCCTTATGGAAAAGGTTAGGTGCATGTTAATAGGATCCGGATTACCCAAATGTTTTTGGGGGGAAGTGGTATCTACTGCTGCGTATTTGGTTAATAGATAATGATGAGGACACGACTAACAAATGGGAGGCAGTTCCTATTCAAGTTCCAATTGGTCAAGTTACAAGAGCCCGAGCTAAATGGTTTATTCAAGTTCCAATTGGTCCAGTTATAAGGGCTCGAGCTAAACGGTTCAAGAAAACTCTCAATTGGCTTATTCAACATATTTGGGCTAAGAACCATCTTTAGGGGCCCAAGGATAATGCTATACATGATCCACAAGGATGGGTTTCCATGATTCAAGGGAATTTCCACTTTGGAATTTCGGGAGGACCCAACGAACAGAATTAAAATGGTCATATCATCTTGCCCCCACTCCAAATGGGCTGAAACTTATTAGGATGGAAAGATGACGTCTTGGCACTCAATTTTGACCTAAGAAAGTTTCAAAAAGGATATCGTTTGGACCTGGTATGATGGGTCGAAATCCAGTAGGCTGTTGCATCTGAATCTACGTTGGGCTTGCACCTTTTCTTAATTGTTTCCTTCTAAATTTAATTGAGTGCATTATAAGGCTTGCATGCCAAGTTAGGTACTTTCCTTATTTGAATATTAGGTTACCAAAATTCTATTTAGGTTTATTTCTTATTTCGTAGTTTCCTATTCCTACCAGAATTCTGTTTAGGTTTATTTCCTATTTTTTAGTTTTCCTTTTTCTATTTGGTTACGAATTCTCATGTATTTAAATAGCCATTGGCTTTTGGAATAACACAATTCAGATTTGATTCATACTTTTGGAGAGAAATTTCTCTTTGGTTCTTTTAGAACTTCTGGACTTATCGGAGTTTCCGTGGCGTTCATCTTCGACTTATCTATCAATCCTTCCATAATTGATTATGGTGTCTTCATTATACCAAGGTTCTTGCTTCGATATAAGCAACGGGTCGCGGTCTCAATCTTCAATATACCAAGGTTCTTGCTTCAATATAAGCTACGGGTTGCGGTCTCACATAAATCTGCTTCTAGATGATCTTGAAGGTCTTCTTGATCCATAAATTTCTAAGTTCTTGGCGTGGATCATATCAGATAACCCTCTAGGGCTATGGACCTTAAGACTCCCGAGGAGATGTGGAGTTGTAAACCCCCTGAGTTGAACAACCTTAGGACTTTGGGGTCTACTGCATGTGCACATCAAAAGGATGATAAACTTAGCCTAAGGTCTAGAAAATGTGTGTTTCTAGGATACGGGGAAGGAGTTAAGGGGTATAGGTTGTGGTCCTTCAAGCAAAAAGGATTTAAACTCATAATAAGTAGGGATATCATTTTTAATGAGCATTTATTTCCCTATATGGAGAAAACTAACCATGTAGGAGATAGTGAGCAAACCAGTTTGGTATTTGTGTAGCTTAGCATCAAGGAAAATTTAGTTCAGGTAGAGTAAGGAAGGCAAGTGGGTTCAGACCAGGTAGAGCCCATTGATGAATGTCAAGCTCAGGACACTCGAGAGAAGGCTGAACTAGAAGGGGATGATGCTGCAAGTCAGAATGACTATCAGCTCACAAGGGACCGGGAAATAAGGCTGGTCAGACGACCTTGGAGATATGGTTTTGTGGCTGCGAATGCAGCAGCTCCTTAGATAGAAGGAGGGATAAGTGAACCAAAAAATTACATTGATGCCACGAGATGTAAGGATTCATCAAGATAGAAGCTAGCTATAGAGGAAGAAATGGATTCTTAAAGGAAGAACAACTCTTGGGAATTGGTGAACATTCTAGGAAAACAGAGAGTTGTGGATTGTAAGTGGACTTACAAGATCAAAGAAGGGAACCCTCCAGGGGATGAAGTCCACAACAAGGCTAGGCTGGTGGCGAAAGGGTTCACGCAAAGAGACGGCATAGATTTCACAGAAAACTTCTCAACTGGACGCAAGGTGGAGGAAGTGGTGATGATCCTCATCTATGTCGATGATATGCTGTTGGTTGGAAACAGCAAGGAGAGGATAGAAAGGTTGACATCTCAACTCAGTGAGGAGTTTGAGAGGAAAGATCTTGTCCTTGCACAAAAGATCCTTTGGATGAGAAGAATTCAGGATAGGGAGAGAAACGGGTTAAAGGTTTCTCAGTCTTCCTACATAGAAAAGGTGTTGTACAAGTTTTCTATGGAAGATGGTAAACAAGTGAAGGTTCCCCTTACTGGTAATTTCAAGTTCTCCAGCAAACAATGTCCTGGAATGGATGAGGAGAAAAAGGAAATGAAAAATGTCCCTTACTCTAGTGCGGTTGGATCAGTCATGTTCATGATGGTAAGTATTAGACCCGATATTTCTCAGGTAATTAGAGTTCTCAGCAGATTTGTAAGTAATCCCGGAAAGGAACTTTGGCTTGGGATGAAGTGGTTGTTGAGGTACTTAAAGGCTCAGTGGTAGCCAGTGATAGCACTCTCAACAACCGAGGCTGAGTACATAGCGGCTACGAAAGCCATAAAGGAGGCTATGTGGTGCAAAGGGTTGTTGCACGAGTAGAAGGTCCTAAAAAAGCAGGTGGTGGTGTCTTCCAATAGCCAAAGTGCGTGGCACTTATGTAGGAACCCAGTGTTTCATGAGAGAACTAAGCATATGGATGTTTGGTATCATTTCATTTGGGAAAATTTTACGGAAGGATGCATTCATGTGGAGAGTGTTGCAACAGAAGAAAATCCTGCAGATTTAGGTACTAAAGTTCTACCTCTAAGTAAGTTCAATCATTGTCTTGGACTTCTTAGGATTGGAGTTGGTTGATATGGTGACTCAAAATGAGTTTGGATCCTGAGTTCTCTGCACTATGAGTTCGGGTTTAATCGCTTAGACAAAGGTAGAGATTGTTGGTATTTGTCTAAGGATTAAATAGATGAAGAGTTCAGCATCAGGTCCTGGCTGTGCGTCGCGGCCCAACCTTAGGCACCGCGGCCTCCAGCAAGTCCAGGACTCCTCCCCTCCAAGCCATGCCATAGCCCAGCCTATCCAAGCCTTAGCACGAAGCACTGAGCCTCAGTACACCCTGTTCTAAGCCTCAGCACGAGGCACACCTGACACCTTTGAATCAGCACTTTGAAATGGTGCGTGGGATTTGGTTAAAACGTACAAGATTACTTAGACTCTTAGAGAACCATGTGTCTTTGGTTCTTGAGATCTAAGGGTTGAGATTAATCTCAAAGATTATATGAGGTGGTTATTGCCCTATATAAAAGGTCATCTAGGTGCAATCAAGGGTACATGTGAGATATGTGAATGTGTGTGAAATAGAACATATGATGTGTGAGAGTGCAAAGACACTAAACATAGGAGATACTCATTCAAGAGAGGCTGGTTGTTTAGAGAGAGAGAGTAGTATAGATTGGGGATTCAAGGGCTTTGTAATTGGAATTTTCTTGGGAAAAATTCTAGGGAAACACTTAGTCCTTATCACTTTCTTTTGCTCTTCTTTCGTTCTTCAAGAACAAGAGGATTCTTAAAGAGATGTTACTATAATTGTAAGAACTCCATTGTTTTAGTGCAGAGAGTTTGGAGGAGCTCATGGGGATGTAGGCACATTGTCGAACCTCGATAACAATTGCTTGTGTTCTTTCTTTGATTGTTTGATTGTTGTTATGTTTCTTAAAAGTCATTGTGGACTTGGGTCTTTGGAAAGATCACAACCTGGGATTTCGTAAGAAGGTGATTTTCCAAAAAGTGCTAAACATAAAACTTTAAACTCAAAAGAAATAAATTAAAACTGACTATATATGGATAGAGAAATTCCACTCGCAGCTGCTATGCGGTGCTTTCCCTCTTGGTAGCAAAGCCTTGGAGATCCCCCAGATTGCTAACAGAAGTCCTCTGGATTACACACCTTTGTGATGAAGTGAAATAGGGCTTTTATAGGGGAACTCCATGAGTGCAATGTGTTTCCATTCTGATATGGGATGTGAGATACAGAATATGTTTCCAACCGATATGGGATGTGGGATTTAAGCCTTCACATGCCCTTTAAAACTTCTGCCCACGCTGAAATCCCACACAGCCTGACCTTTGTCTACTAAAACTGTCATAACTTTGTCTAGAAAAATCATATTTACGAGCCATAAAATTCCCCAGAAAATAAACATCTGGATCTTTCCAAGCATATATGGCTCATCTCCTGGTTCTTCCTGAATCATTACAGTTTAATCCGCAAAATTCACTTTTGCCACGCTGAAATCACGCACAACCTAACATTGGTCTGCTAAAACTACCATAACTTTATCTAGAAAAATCATATTTATGAGCCATAAAATTCCTCAGAAAATAGACATCTGGATCTTTCCAAGCATATATGGCTCATCTCTTATTTCTTCCTAAATCAATATAGTTTAATCCGCAAAAATGATTGATCTGTATGGGTAATTCTGGCAACTTAGTGAAACTTCTTTCCAAGTGCTTGTAAACCTGTAAAACAACGAAAAAAATAACTCAAAGTAACAAATTCCTAAGCTAACAAATGTAAATCAAGGGAAATATGCAATATTCGGCACTCATAAAATACCCCTGAATTTACATTTTGCTAGTCCCTTAGCAAAAAAAAAAAACTAAATGAAAAACAATGAACACAAAGATAAATCTATCATTCATGGTGTCCAAAAATTTAAGTAGCACACAAAACCATGATATTCATTCAGTAAACCCATCTTTGCAATGAATAGGAATTTTAAAATCTAATTACTTACAAAAAGCAGGCTAAGGCATCACAAGTCAGACTCAGTGTAAAGTGAATTAGCATATAAAGATGAGGCTTCCAAATAACTTCAATGTGCAATGTCTCCATGTCTCAAGATTCATAGAATTTCTCATCAGAATGAACAATCATGGCATAATTTTATTTTCTTCTCTCTTTTATTATAAGGTTCTGCTATGTTTAGTTCCCTTAAGCTTTCTAATTTACCCATGTAGCGAGTGTTGAGTCAATGACTCCCAAACTAGATGGTTTTAGGGCATTAGGTGTAAAGACACCCCTAAGGACTTACTAACTCGAGTCAAAAAGGTTACGAAACTAAACTGGCCTTAATGCTATCAAGCAAAATTCCCACCTTTTGACGTGAACACTCACTGCTTGCTGAGGCAAGAGGTCCAATTACTAAGTGGAAAGTTTCTCAATGATCATTACGAATAAAATTCCCACCTTTTAACGTGAACACTCACTGCTTACTGAGGCAATAGGTCCAATTACTCAATGAAAAGTTTATTAATGATCACCATGAGCATTTTTTTCTCTTTTTTTTCTATACCATAAGTGTTCATCCAACAAGTAACTAAACTTTAAAACTCTATTATCAGATCATGTGTTCAAAATTTTAAGCTCGCTAATGAAATCACATCACAGTATTTGTTTAGATCAACCAAAATTTCAAAACAATCATGAGCATACATTTATCTTTTCAATAATATATAAAAAACTGGGACAAAGTGTGTGTGACTATGTCTCCCATACCCCCAAATTGAAAGTACACAGTGTCCCCAATGTGTGAATATCATGGAAAGAGCTGACCTGGGAGATGAAGAACTAGTTGGACTGGCATGGCTCATAGCATACCCCCAAACTTGAACTAAAGTACGCGTTGTCCCTGAAAAAATAAAGACTAGAACACAAAAGAAACACTAGAAATAAACAGTAACAAAAAATATGTAAAATAATAAACAAACATAATGGATATGCTATGGGGTGCCTCCCATGAGTGCTAAGTTTTAAGTCTTCAGCCAGACTCGACACTTCTCCCAATTAAGCACCAGGTTCTTCTCCTTGCACCACACTAAGACCAAAGTGAGATGGTTGATGCGATGAAATTGACACCAGCAAGTGCACTAATCGTTCAAGTAATAAAATGATGAGTAAATATCGTTCCCAATGAGGACTGAGCAAATACTACAGAAATTATGACTCGACTCTTATTGTTATTTGAGCAAACGAATAATTTTCGGAGAAAAGGTTACTAACAATTAACTAAAAGGGAAAAACATAACGCAATAGTAAATAAAGGAAGACTTGCAAACTTTGGAATGAAGACTCTTATGAACTAACGTGCTAAGGACTCGACTTCACCTAAACCGTAATTGACAAGAGTTTTGAATGGACAGGTTTCACTTACTATGTTTTTCAAGATGGTAGAATCCCTAATAAATTGGTTATCCATATTCCAAGACTAACCACAATCTCAAGAATCATTAACTTCAAATATCCGTATTCCAGGTCTATTCTAGATTAATTCAAATTAAGAAGCATTAAGTGTTTATGGATTCCTTTCAGTTAAATCTCCCTATTCGGTTACGATTTAAGCGGACCACATTAACTTCCTAGAATCCTTATTCGGTTACTCCTATTTCATTCATGGCATGTTTTACCCTAGCCTTTGCATAGATAATAATCCAATATCATATTTATTAGTTCTACCATTCATGAAAGCATGGCTTCTCTATTCGACACATCACCATGCCCAAAGAAGGAATCAAAATAATAAAAAGCATTAAGAACAATAAAACACACTCTTTGAAAAACACATTAAATTCCACTTGTCCAAACAACAACTCAAGATATAGGTTTAGGATCCATCTATCCTTAACACAAAATTATCTACTTCATAATAATATTCAAACAAACCATGTTCATATTATAAAACATCAACATAGATGGATAAGAATAATACAAAACCGGAGAAGAATGATTTAAAAGCTTGATGCGTAGCCTCCCAGAGTGTTTCCAACTCTCCTTTGGCTTCTCCTCTTCTCCAAATTCTGTTTTCTTCTTCTACGGGCGCCCCCTTCTTGTTCAGCTAGGGTTTCTATTTATAACATTCAAAATCAGTGGGCTGGCGCTGCAGTGCCAACATCTTGGCGCTGCAGCTTCAAGACGTATTGAAAACCCTATTCTGGCGTTGCAGCGCCAACTTTCTGTCCAAATCCTCTCTTTCTGTCAGCTACCAGCGCTGCGGCGCCAAAATCCCGGTGCTGCAGCCTTGAGTTTCTATCTTCTTTGTGAATTTTGACCTTCTAGTGCTCCCCAGCGCTCTAGCAAGTGTCTGCACAATAAATTTCCATGACTTAGCATTGATAAATCAACTAAAACAACTTATTAGTAAAATAAGAAAAACTAAACTCAAATTGCTAAATCATAATTCTAATGCTTAAGATCAACACCAAAAACGTGCCTAAAAGCAATATAATAATATGATTTATTCAGAGTTATCACACCCCTAAACTTACGTTTTTGCTAGTCCTCGAGCAAACTAGAACAAAATTCTATGCACACACTTCCTAAGAGTGCGAGATGGTTTGATTTGATTTGATATAATATGCCTCAAAGATCACATATAAATTATAACGCAAGAAAGCTTTCCCAATGCTGCTAAAGTCTAGAATTTCAAATTTATCGCCAGCTTTATCTCACATCAGATTCTTCAAACGTGTGTGTGTTCAACACCTTTATAAACTTAATTGTCTCGCCACTCTGATCAGTTTATGCAAGGAAGTAGGATAATGCCAATCTTTCAAAGTCCATAAGCTTGTTTTTCACACCACTCTCCACTAATGTAGGCCATGACAATTCCCGAGATCATCAGGACTTTATTCAGCTTATAACTTTGGCTAAGATTAAGGTATTAAAAAAAAATTGATTTGAGGGTCACATCACCTTAAGCACATCAACCAATAACAATTTATTTCAAACTTTTCCTCAGCTATCATGGAATACTTCCAATTCTTTTGCTATTATCACATATTTTTCTTTTTCTTCTTTTCTTTTTCTCTTTTTTTTTTATTTTTTTTCGTATGCTTGTACTATAGTAGCACTAGTCTTTGTTTTTGTGTGCATTACTGAAACTATAACATAGCATGTACACGACGATCAAACACAGCTTTGCCAACTGCCTATGTTCGGCAGAATACAACTTGATCAAATAGTACATGTGGTAAACCTTTTTAACTTCGATCTTTCCTTTGGTCACTCTCGATGGGAAATATGTGATACTTATCATAGCTAAGTGAAGACCACTTTCTCTTGGGTGACAAAACAACATGTATCCAAGCTCAAAAGGGGAAAACAAAGGATAATCACATATCAAGGGTTGGCTAGAAAGGCTCAAACTTTCCAAACATGGCCTAAATCCTTTCTTTGGTATCGTACTACCTAGGATTTCGCCTCGAGTGGTCTTCAAACAAGTTCTAGAGTCCAAGAGATCACAAGACTACACTGCTCACATAAACGTTCTCCGAAACACAACAAAGTGCTTAGGTGTAAGTGCTCATTGAGTTCAAAGAGTTCGATGTAAAATAAATCCAACAACAAATTCAAGCACACAGACAAATGCAAAATTTTTCAAATTTTCAATGGCTATAATCAAGTCAATCTATTTCTCATCATCAGAAAAATCAAAATCAAACACAAACAACAGAAAGCACTCAGATAAATCAAATAGAAAAATAACTAGAAACATGAGTAGTGCACAACACTAAGATAAAGTTCCCACCCCCAAACTTAAATGATACATTGTCCGCAATGTATAGAATTTGAATTATAAAGTAAGAGAAGAGAACTCCCCTGATTAGTCGGAGGTCGAATCAATCGTCTTTGTCAATGTCCTCATCCTCATTATCACTGCTATGATCGGGATATGGTGGTAGTGGAGAAATCTTACTTGATTAGAAGACATCAATAGCACCCAAAATCACTTGAGAGGAGTGATTCTCGGGAGGAATGGAACTTATCCATGGTGGAAAATGCAAAAGACCCTTGATTATGTGGTGCGATGGGAAGGAGAAGTGAAATTTCGGTGTTTTGGAGAGGGGGAGCAGCTGGAATTCTAATTTTAGAGTGCCCTAACTGTGGAAAGGCTGTGCATTTAAATGTCAATTTGCGACCTGGCGCTGTAGCTTCCACTTTCCAGCGCTAGATTTCTGGCCTGGACAGTGTATAAATGAAAGACATGGTGCTGCAGCGCTGGAAATGTGAGGCTGCAGCGCTGGATTGCTGTCCTGACTCCAAGTAGAGCTGAAAAATAAACCAAAAATACACATTTTAAAGCAATAAAAACTTAACTAAAAGAGAAACCAAACAAAACAAAAAATTAAACACACAAAACAAATTCAAAAGACAATAAAAAAAAAAACAAATTGTTAGTTCTAATTTATAGTCTTTAGCTTGACTTTCTGATTTATGTCTCTTGGAGAATGGTTGTGGATGATTGAGGGTCAAACGTCCCCATGATGTAGTGCTTCAATCTGTGCCCATTGACCTTGAATGTCTCCTTGTTTTTCTTGTGTCGTAATTCAACGGCACCAAAAGGTGAGACACTTATCACGGTGTACGGTCTAGTCCACCGAGATTTCAGCTATCCCGGAAATATGTGCCTTCTTAAGACTTTCAGCGACCGTTCTTCCATTTTACCTGTCAACGAAGAAGATATTATCACAAGGAAAATATTTTTCTCTAAATAAGCATATTTTAAATGAGAAAGTAAAGTTTTCAATTCAGTTATTATTGTTTGTTCTTCTGGCACTTCTTTTCCCATTTCAGACTCCAAGTTCCTTGCTTCTTCTTCGATGATGAGTTTTTTAGTGGTATTAGTTCCTGATTCCATGATGCATCCCTCCAAAGTATCTTCACTTAATGTTTTCTCCTAAAACTCCTCAATGAGGTTATCAATAATATCCACTTGAAAACAAGAAGAAGTAGAAAAGCCAGAAGGGTATTTCATAATTTTATACATATCAAAAACTACTTGCTCATCATTGACTCTTAAAGTCAATTTCCCTTGTTGTACATCAATTAGGGCTCTCCCTGTAGCAAGGAATGGACGTCCAAGTATAAGAGGTACCTCATAATCCTCTTCCATGTCGAGAATAATGAAGTCTACAGGGAATATAAATTTATCAACCTTTACCAGTACATCTTCTATAATTCCCCGTGGTCTCTTAATAGATCGATCAGCTAATTGCAATGACACTGTTGTTGTGTTAATTTCTTTTAATCTAAGTTTCCTAAAAATGGAAAGAGGCATAAGATTGATGCTTGCACCAAGGTCACATAAAGCTTTATCAAAAAATGAATTTCCTAAAGTGCAAGGTATAGTAAAACTCTCTGGATCTTTTAATTTTGGAGGTAGCTTGTTTTGCAGTATAGTGCTGCACTCTTCAGTTAACATTACCATTTCGTGTTCCTCGAGCTTCCGTTTATTAGACAAAATTTCCTTTAAAAATTTAGTGTAACTAGGCATCTGTGCTAATGCCTCTGCAAATGGAATGTTAATATGCAATTTCTTGAAAATTTCTAAAAATTTTGAAAATTGCTTATCTAATTTTTCTTTCATAAATTTCTGAGGATAGGGAAGAGGTGGCATATATTTAGTTTCAGGGTTAGAATCGATCAAACCCTTACCAGTACATTTCTTTGCTGAAACACGTTTCTCCTCTTGCCCAGTCTCTTCTTTCTCGCCTTCTTGATGAGTGATTTCTTTAGGTAGTGGCTCTTCCAATTGTGTGCCGCTCCTTAGTCTTATGGCCATGATATCCTCCTTGGGATTCTTTTCTGTGTTGCTCGGGAGAAAGCCTTGTGCACGTCCAGAAATTATAGTTGCTAGTTGACCCACCTGAACTTCCAGATTTTTGATGGATGCTTCAAGATTTTGGAACCTAGTTTATGCTGCATTTTAGAATTTGGCCATCATGTCCTCCAAGTTGGACTTTTGTTCTTGAGGTGGGTATTCAGGAGGAGGTTGTTTCGCATTCCTTTGAGTCCAAGACAGATTCGGGTGATTCCTCCATCCCGGATTATATGTATTGCTGTATGGATTATTTTGCCTGTGAAAATTTGAAACAAAGTTAGCTTGTTCAGCAGATGAATTATATGCAAACTGATTACCTGCTTGACAGTTACTGCTATGGTGGCCACTACCACCACACAATTCATATATAACATGTGCAGTAGGATAAAGTCCATTTATCTTCTTGGTGAGAACCGCCATTTATGCTGTTAAAGCTGTAACAACATCTATATTGTGCAATCCTGAGGTTTTGTTTACTTGTAACCTCTCAACTGGCCATTGATAAGAATTTGTGGTCATCTCTTTTAGCAATTCAAGAGCCTCTTCTGGAGTTTTTCTCATGATCGTGCCACCTGCAGCTGCATCAATCATATTTCAGGTTGCACTGGTTAAACCGTTATAAAAAGTTTGTACCTGCATCCAAGTGGGAAACTCGTGATGAGGACATCTTCTCAACAGGTCTTTAAAACGTTCCCATGCCTCATAGAGTGACTCTCGATCGACCTGCAAAAACATAGTAATTTCATTACGTAACTTTGCAGTTTTTGCAGGAGGGAAGTATTTCCCTAAAAAAATTTGTGCCAATTCTGCCTATGTCGTTATGGATCCGGCTGGCAAAGAAGTCAACCAGCTTTTTGCTTTATCCCTCAATGAGAATGGGAAAAGCCTTAAGCGAATTGCATCCTCCGATACTCTGTTATGCTTGAATGTGTCACAAATTTCCAGGAAATTAGTCAAGTGAACATTTGGATCTTCTTGCGATAGGCCCCCAAATTGTACTGAGTGTTGAATCATCTGAATGATGGTGGGCTTAATTTCAAAATTGTTTGCTTGTATAGGTGGTCGTCGAATGCTAGATTCAACACCATCCATCTTTGGCATGGCATAATCCCACAGTACACGTTGCACCTCTGCATTGTTTCCTTCTGCCATTGTGTCAACTGTTACTGGTGCTACTCTTCTCAAAGTGTGAAAAGTGCGCTCAATCTCTGGATTCAATTCCGCAAGTATTCTCCCACTAGTATGTGTCATGCACTAGTAATAAAAACCCTGCCAAAATAGACATAAAAACCAAATTAATAAACTCTCAAATTAACTAGCAGAATCACAATAAATGTAATATTTTATTTCAGTCCCTGGCAACAGCGCCAAAAACGTGATGCGATGAAATTGACACTAGGACTGAGCAAATACTACAGAAATTATGACTCGACTCTTATTGTTATTTGAGCAAACGAATAATTGTCGGAGAAAAGGTTACTAACAATTAACTAAAAGGGAAAAACATAACGCAATAGTAAATAAAGGAAGAATTGCAAACTTTGGAATGAAAACTCTTATGAACTAACATGCTAAGGACTCGACTTCACCTAAACCATAATTGACAAGAGTTTTGAATGGACAAGTTTCACTTACTATGTTTTTCAAGATAGTAGAATCCCCAATAAATTGGTTATCCATATTCCAGGTCTAACCACAAATCTCAAGAATTATTAACTTCAAATATATGTATTCCAGGTCTATTCTAGATTAATTCAAATTAAGAAGCATTAAGTGTTTATGGATTCCTTTCAGTTAAATCTCCCTATTCGGTTACGATTTAAGCAGACCACATGAACTTCCTAGAATCCCTATTCGGTTACTCCTATTTCATTCATGGCATGTTTTACCCTGGCCTTTGCATAGATAATAATCCAATATCATATTTATTAGTTCAACCATTCATGAAAGCACGGCTTCTCTATTCGACACATCACCATGCCTAGAGAAGGAATCAAAATAATAAAAAGCATTAAGAATAATAAAACACACTCTTTGAAAAACACATTAAATTCCACTTGTCCAAACAACAACTCAAGATATAGGTTTAGGATCCATCTATCCTTGACACAAAATTATCTACTCCATAATAATATTCAAACAACCCATGTTCATATTATAAAACATCAACATAAATGGATAAGAATAATACAAATCCGAAGAAGAATGATTTAAAAGCTTGATGTGTAGCCTCCCGGAGTGTCTCCAACTCTCTTTTGGCTTCTCCTCTTCTCCAAATTCTATTTTCTTCTTCTACTGGCGCCCCCTTCTTGTTCAGCTAGGGTTTCTATTTATAACATTCAAAATCAGCGGGTTGGCGCTGCAGCGCCAACATCTTTGCGCTGCAGCTTCAAGACGTATTGAAAACCCTATTCTGGCGCGGCAGCTCCAACTTTCTGGCGCTGCAGCGCCAACTTTCTGTCCAAATCCTCTCTTTCTTTCAGCTACCAGCGCTACAGCACCAATATCCAGGCGCAGCAGCCTTGAATTTCTGTCTTCTTTGTGCATTTTGGCCTTCCAGTGCTCTCCAGCGCTCTAGCGAGTGTCTGCACAATAAATTTCCATGACTTAGCATTGATAAATCAACTAAAACAACTTATTAGTAAAATAAGAAAAACTAAACTCAAATTGCTAAATCATAATTCTAATGCTTAAGATCAACACCAAAAACGTGCCTAGAAGCAGTATAATAACATGATTTATTCAGAGTTATCAACGGTGCAGACACTCCTCAAATGATGAACCGAACATGGAGAAGTCATCCATGAAAATCTCTAAGAAATGCTCTACCATGTCAGAGAATATGCTGACCATGCACCGCTGAAAAGTAGCAGGTGCATTACATAACTCAAAGGGCATGCGATGGTAGGCGAATGTCCCAAGAAGATAGGTAAACGTCATCTTCTCCTGATCTTCGGGGTCTACAGGGGCCTAGTTATATCCAGAATAGCCATCCAAAAAGCAATAGTGCTCGTGCCCAGCCAAGCGCTCTACCATCTGATCAATAAATGGGAGCGAAAAATGATATTTCCTTGTGGCAGCATTCAACTTATGGTAGTCTATACACACTCTCCATCTTGACTGAACACGAGTTAGAACCAACGAGTCGTCCTTATTCTTCACTACCTTCAATCCAGCCCGCTTTGGAACAACATGAATCGGGCTCACCCACTTGCCATCAGAGATTGGATAAATTATCCCTGCATCAAACAACTTTATCACTTCAGTCCTCACAACCTCTTGCATAGTTGAGTTGAACCTTCTCTGTGGCTCCCTCGATGGCTTAGCATTCTCCTCCAAATGTATCTTGTTCATCACCACCGAGGGACTGATCCCCATGATATCCTTAATAGTCCAACTGATAGCTTCCTTGTGCTCTCTAAAAACGTCCAATAATTTCTCCTCTTGAGCATCTACCAAATCTGAAGCTATAATCACAGACAAAGAATCTGCTGGAACTAGGAACTTATACTTAAGATTGTCCGGTAAAGGCTTAAGTTCCTTCTTGAGGGGTTCAGGTGTTGCAGTCTCCTCCGTTTCACTACTCTCCCGATGAGCAAACTCCAAAATAGCATTCGTTTGCTCAAGTAACTTATCCAAATCCAAATCCTCTCTAAACTTAGCAAAGCATACCTCCAAGGAGTCCTTAATGCTTGATTCATCCACAGTCTCCTCTGTCTCATTGCTCTCTAGAGGAGCAGACTCCAAAATAACATTCACTTTCCCAAGTAACTTATCCAAATCCAAATCCTCTCCAAACTGAGCAAAGCATGCCTCCAGGGGGTCCTTAATACTTGATTCATCAATAGTCTCCTCAATAATCTCCTCTATCAAGCATACATTTCTCACTTCATCATATTCTAGTGGTTGCTTACTAATATCAAAGATATTCAGCTCCACTATCATATTTCTGAAGGAAATCTTCATCACCCCTGCCCTACAATTTATCATGGCATTAGTCATGGCTAAGAATGGTTGCCCTAGAATCACCAGTATCTGAATCCCTACATTCTAAACCGGCTCTGTGTCAAGCACAATAAAATTCGTAGGGAAATAAAACTTATCCACCTTTATCAAAACGTCCTCAACTACTCCCCACGGTATTTTCACTGATCTGTCAGCCAATTGAAGTGTCGTGGATGTGGGCTTCAATTCTCCTAACTCCAACTACAAATAGACTAAGTAGGGCAAAAGATTTACACTCGCTCCTATATCCAAAAGAGCCTTCTCTATCAAGTTGACTCCTATCGTACAAGAGATGGTAAGACACTCCGGGTCCTTATACTTGATGGGCAGCTTGCACTGAAGGATTGAGCTAACTTGCTCAATCAAAAATGCCTTCTTCAGGACATTCATCCTCCTCTTGACAGTGATCAAGTCCTTTAAGAACTTGGCGTATGACGGTACTTACTGGATGGCATCCAAAAATGAGATATTGATTTGGACCTGCTTGAACACCTCCATAATGTCCTCATACTTCCCTCCTTTCTTGGGCACTTGTAATCTCTCAGGGTAAGGCGCTTTAGGTACAAACGGCCTAGGAGGATCCTTAACAGTAGGAGTGGCTATAGATGGCTCAGCATCTTTCTTCTCCTTGTTGCCACTTTCTTGCCCTTGCTGCATAGCAGGGTTCTCTTCCACTTGATTGTCCACTTGTCTCCCAGACCTCAATGTGACAATAGATTGTACTTGTTCCTCCCCATGCATAGGAGTTAATGAATTTCCAACCATAAATTGTCCCTTCGGGTTGGGCACTGGTTAACTGGGGAACTTTCCTTTCTCTCTTTCACCCACGTGACTTGCGATTTGACCCATTTGACTCTCTAGCTTGGCAATCACTTGGGTGTTTACTATTGTAGCACTCGTTACTTCACTGATGGATTAGCTGTCATCTTCATGAACTTCTTAAGGGTGTCCTCTAAAGACTGTGAAACCGGTGCTGGCACTTGAGTGGGAGCTTGGTAAGCAGGTGATGGTGCTGGATAGGCTGAGCAACCATTACTTGGAATTGGTGGAGGAAATCCGGGAGGGTATTGATTATGAGCATGATGAGGGGCTCCTCACTGATTCATTGGTTGGTTCTGCTTCCATGAAAAATTAAAGTGGTTCCGCCACCCTGGATTGTAAGTCTCAGAGTAAGATCCATTTGATTGCTTCCAATAGTCATTGAAAGCATTCACTTATTCCATTGGATACTCGGTAAAAGCCGGCATTGATGGACAATTCTGTGCTAAATGCATAGGACTAGCACAGATGGAACAGCTATCAATATTGAATGTATTGGCAGCATTGATGGGCTGGCCCACAGCGAGAGCATCAATCTTCTTGGTGAGAGCATCTATCTTTATCCTCCAATCAGTGTCCTCCTTAATCTCATAGATGCCTCCTTTCTTAGGAGCACGAATGAACTTGTCCCGACAACTTGAAAAATTCCAGTACTGCGAGTTGTCGACTACTTGTCCAATGCTTTGTATGCTTCATCCCTCGTCAGACTTAAGAATGCCCCCCATTCATAGACACGATCATGTTATGGTTGGGTTGAGTCAGTCCTTGGTAGAAGAACTAAATAAGTCTCCACTTCTCATATCCATGTGGAGGGCATCTGATCAATAACTCTTTGAAACGCTCCCAACTCTCAGAAAACTTCTCATCCTCCTCCCAAGTGAAAGAACTAATCTCCTTTCGGCACTCATTCACTCTAGACATTGGGAAAAGCTTATTATAGAATTTACTTAGTAGATTTTCCCAAGATGTAATAGACTTGGGCGTGTTGGAATCCAACCATGCCCTAGCTCTATCATGAAGAGAAAAAGGGAAAAGTTGAAGATGGACTGACTCCTCAGAGAAGTTTTGGAACTTGAATGCGGCACAAATATCTTTGAACTTCTTCATATGGCTGTAAGGATTTTCAAGATCTAAGCCATGAAATGAGGGTAGGAATTGGATGACATGTGGCTTTAAATCAAAATGAGTAGCATTGGTTGGTGGCAACACTATGTAAGAAGATGAGTTAATCGTAACGAGCGCGAACAAATCCCTAAGGGATGTAGTGGAGTCCACGTTCCAAGCTCTAGGTTTCTCTCCATTCTCTGGTTGATTGACATTCCTCAAATTTTCCCCCATCTCAATTGTCTCTCTTTTAACTAGTGCTCTCTTCTGTCTCCTAAGAGTTCTATCTATTTCGGGATCTAAAGGTATCGATTCTAAGTTTAGGGATCTCCGACTAAGCATACACCAACCAAACAGTAATAAAATAACTAACTAGCAGAAGAAAAAAAAAGAGAATAAAATGCAAATAAAAAATAAAAATTAAATTAAATAATTGAAAAAATAGAAAACACAATACTCACCAAATGGGTAACTGCAATTAGAAATAAATAAACTAAAATAAATTGCAAACAGAAAAATAAAATTAATTCAGGCAAAAATTTAATTTTCACAAACAAAACAACTCCCCCACAACGGCGCCAAAAACTTGTTGTGAGTTTTAAATTACTCGCAAGCGCACGAGTCATTTGCAATATAGTGTATGCAAGTTCGAGGTCGAATCCACAGGGAATTGCGTCGTGAAAATATATTTTTATCTAAACTAAACCTATTTTAACCTAGTTCCAAATTTTTAATTGTATTTTGCAAAGAATATAAACTAAACTAAATTGAGTTGAAAGAAATCATAAAAATACTAAGGTTTCTGAATCCACCCCACCAAAATAAAGCATATATTTTCATGTTCTATATAAATGTAATCTATCAAATAAATCTGTAAGCCCACCATTATACAAATCACAGCGAATACCCTAATTCAACCAAATCATCCAATGTATCCCTTTATAATCACAATGGATATCCAATTTACTTTGGATGATCCACCGTATCTGGCAGATAAAACACAAGGAATATCTAATTTGAAAAATTTAAACACAATCAATCATAAGAATTTACTCAAACAATTGAAACAGAACATTAATACTAAAAATATCATAATTGCATGAAAATATCTGAAAATATTATGCCAAACAATGGCAAGGCTTCATCTTCAACCTTAGATGAAGGTTTTAGCCTCTCATGATTATGAAACTAAATTTCACAATTAAAGTGCTAAACATAAAACTTTAAACTCAAAAGAAATAAATTAAAACTGACTATATATGGATAGAGAAATTTCACTCACAGTTGCTATGCGGCGCTTTCCCCCCTTGGTAGCAGAGCCTTGGAGATCCCCCAGATTGCTAACATAAGTCCTCCGGATTGCACACCTTTCTGATAAAATGAAATGGGGCTCTTATAGGGGAATTCCATGAGTAAAATGTGTTTCCAATATGATGTGGGATGTGGCTATAGAACGTGTTTCCAACCGATGTGGGATGTGGGATTTAAGCCTTCACATGCCCTTCAAAACTTCTGCCCATGCTGAAATCTCGCATAGCCTGACCTTTGTTTACTAAAACTGCCATAACTTTTTCTAGAAAAATCATATTTATGAGCCATAAAATTCTCCAGAAAATAGACATCCGGATCTTTCCAAGCATATATGGCTCATCTCCTGGTTCTTCTTGAAATCAATACAGTTTAATCTGCAAAAATGACTGATTTGGATTGGCAATTTTGGCAATTTAGTGAAACTCCTTTCCAAGTGCTTGTAAACCTGTAAAACAACGAAAAAAACAACTGAAAGTAATGAATTCCTAAGCTAAAAAATTTAAATTAAGGGGCCAAAATATGCAATATTTGGCACTCATCACCGAGTGTTTCTCCTGATGCTCGAAAAAGCTGTCGGTACGTGGAATTTGCAATTAAAGCTAGGAAGCATCGACACTTTCAAAGAGCTCAGCTATGCCTTTGCTTCCCACTTTCTCAGTAGAAAGAAACCTAAGAAGACCTCGAAAAGCCTATTCAACATCATTCAACATCGAGAGGAAAGGCTTCGAGCCTACATCTCAAGGTTCAATGCTCCTGCTTAGGAGATCCTTAACCTCGATCCCAAGTTCAGATGTTGGCATTCAAAAATGAACTCAGATCTGGAATCTTCAGCTCCAAGCTCACCAGGTACCTAAAGACATGAATGAGGTTGTGACGCGAGCAGAGAAGTACATGATAGCAGAAAACAATCAAGCTTTCCCAAGATAAAGGGAAGGGGAAACGGAGAAGAAAAGAAATACACCAGCGACCCTTGTGGTGAGACGACCAAAAAACCCCACCACGAGGTCATATATAAAATCGTCACCCATTTTGAAATTTTCACTTCTCTCAACTCATCTAGAACCAATGTCCTAATACAACTCCAAGATAGGGCAATCTTTCAATGGCCCCAAAGCTGCAATGTCTCAACAGGGATCGAAACAAATGGTGCCAATTCCATAGAAACCATGGGCACGATACTATGAAGTGCCACACTCTGAAACAATAGATTGGGGCCTTTATCAATCGAGGGCACTTGAAGGATTTTATCGGATCGCGGCAAAGAGGAAGGCCCGATCGATCTAAAAGGAGTCTCAGACATCCCTCTAGTTAGAACTGAGAGCTTTAAGCTCTTAGAAAAGTCTGAGGTTGATCCGAGGAGAACCTAACCGGGGAGGTCAAGAAGCCATAGTCATTAGAATCATTAAAACAATTTGTGACAAATTAGCCACTGGAGGCAACTCTAGGCAAAATACGAAAGTATATGCCAGGTTTGTGGCTTCCGTAAATGGGCCTCATAAACAAAGGAAGATAAACCAGATGACCTCTTTTGCGAATGATGATCTAAACGGAGTACAGACCCGCACGATGATGCTATAGTAGTCTCCCTTCTTATAGCTAACCACGACGTCAGACGCATCCTTATGGATAACGGGAGTTCGACGAACATCTTATTCTATGACGCTTTTCAAAGATGCAGTTGAAGGATATTCAGTTAGAGCTGATCTCTATCCCATTGAATAGCTTCTCGAGGGGCTCCAGTTACTTTTCTTCAAGAAAAGTGGACTTGAAGAAAGGCAACATCTCCCAGCAGAGTTTGACGTAAAACGACTAAATGTTGCTATTCGTTCAGTTAGTCTTTATACTTCTTTCACCGTTCGAGGAGGGGTCATACTTAAGATGGTCTCGATCTTCTCAGGATTAGCCTCTATTCCTCGCTGAGTGACCATAAAGCCTAGGAATTTTTCAACAGTAACTCCAAAAGCGCATTTGGCTGAGTTCAACCTCATCTAATAGTATCAAAGTATTCTGAAGGCTTCTTCTAGATTAGACTCATGATCCTTGGCCCCGATGCTCTTTGCTAACATGTCGTCCACATAAATCTCCATATTTCTCTCGATCTGTTCTTTAAAGATTTTGTTCACTAACCTTTGATAGGTGGCACCGGTATTCTTAAGTCCGAAGGGTATGACCTTGTAGTAGTATAATCTTCGATCAATGATGAAGGCTATTTTTGCTTGATCGAGCCCATGTATAAGGATTTGGTTGAGTTAGCTTCCATAAAGTTGAGCAGCTCGTGCCCAGAGGTGGTGTCGATAAGTTAGTCTATCTGTGGGAGAGGGAAGCTGTCTTTTGGGCAGACCTTATTCAAATTTATGAAATTGATGCAAATCTACCATTTGCCATTGAATTTCTTAACCATGACCAAGTTGGAGATCCATTCCGAATAATCTGCTTCCCAAACGAAATCAGCTGCAAGAAGCTTGTCCACTTTGATCTTGATGGTGCTCTGTCATTCAGTGGTGAAAGATCTCTTCTTCTTAATGACTAGCTTGTGGTTTGGATCCACGTTTAGTTAGTGTAATATGACTTTGGGATTAATCCCTGACATGTCCAAGGCTGACCAAACAAAAAGATCTTGGTTCTTCTAGAGGAAGGAGATTAGTGACTCCTTGAGGTCTTTGGGTAGATTGGACCCTATTTGAGTTATTTAGGAGTCTTCTTTACTGAGTGGAATAGCGACTAATTCTTCTATGGGGTGACCTCATCTCAGAAATCCTCTATTTCTAGAGGTAGAGTTTCAATCTTCTTTCCTCCTCTTATAGAGTTCAAGTAGAAACATCTAGAGATTTGCTGGCTGCCTTTGACTTCTCCTACTCCATAGTCCATGGGGAACTTCATCTTCAGATGATAGGTAATTACAACTACTTTTAATTCGTTGAGTGTTGGTCTGCCTAAGATCACGTTATACGACGACGGCTCTTTGACGACCAAGAAAGTGGTTTGCACAGTGGTCGTTTGTAGGGTTATCCCTATTGTAACTAGGAGGAGTATGCTTCCCTCGGCGAATATTGATGCTCCTGAAAAGCATATAGAGTAGAGGTGACCGGTTTTAACTAACTATCCCTCAACTGCATCTTATAGAAGGCGTCGTAAAATAGATATCTGCCAAGCTCCCATTGTCTACTAGATTTGCTTGTCATCATTATTGGCGATGAGGAGAGAGACTACTATGGCATCATCATATAAGACTTGTATTCCTTCTAGGTTTTCGTTAATAAAAAAGATCACCTGACTCATCTTGACCCGCTTATGAGATCCGCACACTGAAGCTACAGATCAAGCGTAAGCCTTTTGGTTTGGCCAGACTTACCTCTGACAACAGGTCCTCCATAAATTATGCTAATGGTTTTTTTGACCACAAGGTCCTAGTTATCTCGATAACATTCCCTCTAATCCGGCCTTGGGCTCCTTATGGAAGCTCGACAGTCATGATGGTTTTGACCGGATCGTTAGGTATTCTATCTAGAGGGGCGCTTGCGGATTCTCTTATGTCAATCTTTAATCCCTCTAGTTTATCGGGGTTTAATGAACTCTTTTAAATATCCTCGACCAATAAGGGATTCCATTTGTTGCTTGAGGATGTGACATTCATTGATATCATGTATGTGGTCTCTGTGGAATCGATACTATTTGTTTCAGCTCCCACTAGGATGGAATGGCTTTGGAAGCCATTGAAGGATCTTCCTATCATGTACTTACATCAAGATATTAGTTCTGGAGGCATTTAGCAAAGTAAAGCTCTCAAAGCTGGTGGTGGTCTTCAATATGTTCTCGTGGTGAGGCTTTTTGGCTTAAACACCTCGTACTTCACTGGTGTCCTTTATCTTTTTCTCTGTTCCTCCTTCTCTTTCTCTTCAAAAGGCTTGGTCATCCTCAGCAAGCATATACTTCTAAGCTTGAGTCAGAATCTCATTCATATCCTAGGGTGGTCATCTGAAGAACCCTAACCTTAGTTCGCTGTTGATTGCTAATATCTTCACACTAAGATCGAGGTTTGGGATATCCCAGGTGGCAGCGTTAAAACCTTGATATATATGCTCGGAGCTTCTCCTCGTGTTGTTAAATAATATTAAAAAGACTCTCCGAGGTTTTATTAAGTCCTTTGTTGCTGAGAAAATGCGAAGCAAAAGCGTAACTGAGCTCCTTGAAGGAGTCGATGCTCATCGATTTTAGGCGGGAGTACCAGGTATTGGCGACCTTCTCAAGTGTCAAAGGGAAAGCTTGACACATAACAGGATCAGGGTGATAGTGTAACATCATGGTGGTATTGTAGATTTGTAGGTGATCCAAGGGATCTATAGAGCCATCGTAGGCCTTGATGAGAGGCATTCGAAAGTTCGGATGGAGAGGAGCTTCGAGGACTTCTTTGTTGAATGGTGGATCCTGGGTATTGAGCTCATCTAGAGCGTTATTTCTTCTACCTTTGAAGACCTCATTGATCATTTCTTTCATTTCTTAGAATCTTTTGTCTAGTTCAAAATTCTTCTGAAAAGAGGAGCCTCCCCTAAATCTAGTCATATAAGGAGGAGAGGATTCCGCTGTGGAGCGGCTATCGGTCAACTTATTGTGACTAGATTGATTTTTTTGTCTGGAGTTTTGGCGAAAGGATGAGGGTGAGGGCAAACAAGCTCTTCTCCAAACTTCTATGGCTAGGTCGTTGACAAAGCGAGAAAATTCCAAGGGCTGCTCTTGGATCATCAGAATGGCAGGATGCAGCGGAGGAGATGCCCTTTGGTCCTCCTGGGACCTTTTACCGTCAACTTGCGATGAGGGGGTTGTACACACCTAGTATGTTTGTTGGGAGATTCATGTTGGTCGTGATTAGGGTGGCGTGCTCGGAGATTCCTGAAAATTGAGAACCGAATTGCTCGCTATGGGTGCTTGCTCGCATAGCTATCGTGCTTGTTCTAGCAATGCCCTTGGTGGTATTTTTGGGTGGCATGGCAATAGATGAGTTCTTTGATGTTTTTCTTCGCCTCTCTTGGAAAGCAAGAAATCGTGGCTTCCCACGGACGACGACAATCTGTTAATGCCAAAAATTTACTATTGGTAAGAAAGTTTAAATGTTAGATATGTACACAATAAACAAGTAAATGTAATCTAAAAAGTCACCTGAGGGAGAGGGGGTGGTGCCTTCGGAGACTCTCCGATGCCTTAATTAGCTTTGGATTTCTCGAAAGAAAAAAGGAGAGTAGACAGTGTTGTGATGGTGTATAAGGAATGAATTGAGAAAGTTATCCTTTACGTGTACCTTGAGAGTCCTATATATATCGTCTGTGAAGGAATCAATTAGTTATTTTTAATCATTTGTTTTGTAGAAGAAAGGGACATGATCCCTAGAATATCGCGTATGAGTAATCGTGCATCGGTGCATGGGAGGATAGCTGGCTATAACGACCTCGTGGTGATAATGACCGCATGATGGAATTTATTCCTATGTCCTTTACCAAGTGTCACCATTTGGTTGCATGATCTCTAGATGACCTCACTGTCCTTATTATCTGCTACGTGTATTGATGCTATTAGAGGGTAAATTTTCCCTATATCTAGTCTAAATACCATAAATTTCTTTCACTAATCATGCTCTGTCTTGAGTTAGTATTTCAGAATTCTTATTTTCTAATACTTTCTAGGAAGGCAAACAGATATTAAAGTGCTTATATTTGTTAGTGAAAGTTAATGTTGAACGAAAAATTTGGTGTTTTTTAATCTGTTTTGTTGATTGTTCTTCCGTTTTTGTTGTCAATGATTTTGTTTTTTTTTTGTTCTCCATTCTAAAGATTGTAATCATGCTCTGTCTTGAGTAGAGTATTTCAGAATTCTAATTGTTCAATAATTTATGGGCAAATAAATAGATTGTGTGTGTATATATATATATATGAAATTGCTTAAATTTGTTGGTGAAGGTTAATGTTGAAAGCAAAATTTGGTTTTTTTTAATCCATTTTGTTGATTCTTCTTCCATTTTTGCTATCAATGAATTTTTTTTTTGTTCATCATTCTAAAGTCTGTACACTTTCTTTGTAAAATCATTTTTATGACCAATTTTGGGTCTAATTTCAGTATTTGCTTTGGGTTGATTATTTGGTTTGGTTTGATTGTATAAGTATTTGGTTTTGGTTTGAATCTTTAAGTATTTGCTTCGAACTGTTTGAACAATGTAAAGGAAATTTTTTGGTCAAATGGAGGCAGAACAAATGAATTCAAGCATTATCATGATGGAGTAACCAAACTGCATGTTGCTGCCAAAAACGTGCTGCTGAGCTGGAGGCCTAGCCTTGGATGACCTGCACAAAGAAAAATGGGGTAAACTTAGGCGACGCTGAAGAGAGATGCCTTCGAGGATGCTCTGATGCTTTTGTTAGTATGTGGTCTGAGAAGTCCGAGAGTGTATTTCAGTCTTAGATACAGGAAAAACTTATCCTTTTTTGGAATGTGTACCGGGGTCTTTTTATAAGGTTTCAGGGATGAGGCGGCCCTTGCGCTAAGGACGGTGGTGACCCGGAGGGCGGAGATGACCAGGGGGTCCAGCTGTGCGAACCTGTGTTGTCCGCATGTTGCCCTGCTGTTTTGGCTTGGGGTTGTCCACATGTCGTGTCTTTATTGGGTGTGTTTTTTAGCTATATTAGAGGGCCCTCACTTCCTTAGGTACATTTATATGCTCAAGGAAGTTTAACAAAGTTCGGTCTTTAGTAAAAGTGACAATCAATTTACCGAGCTTTGGTGGTGCCGGGCTAAGCGTATGAGGAGCAATCCATACGCTCAGCCTTAGAGCTATTAGGCCGAGCATATGTGGGGCAATCCATATGCTTGACCTTGGAGCCATTGAGCGGAGTATGTGTGGAGCAATCCATATGCTCGGCCTTAGAGATATTGAGCCGAGCATATGTGGAGCAATCCATCTGCTCGGCCTAGGAGAAATTGGTCCGAGCATGTGTGGAGCAATCCATATGCTTGGCCTTGGAGATATTAAATCGAGCATGTGTGGAGCAATCCATTTGCTCGGTCTTGGAGGCATTGAGCCGAGCATGTGTGGAGTAATCCCTCTGCTCGACCTAGGAGACATTGGTCCGACATGTGTTGAGCAATCCATATGCTCAGCTTTGGAGACATTGAGCCGAGCATGTGTGGAGCAATCCATATGCTCGACCTTGGAGACATTAAGCTGAGCATATATGGAGCAATCCATCTACTCGACCTATGAGACATTAGTCCGAGCATGTGTGGAGCAATACATATGCTCGGCCTTGGAGACATTGAGCCGAGCATGTGTGGAGTAATCCATATGCTCAGCCTTGGAGACATTGAGTCGAGCATATGTGGAGCAATCTATCTGCTCGGCCTAGGAGACATTGGTCCAAGCATGTGTGGAGCAATCCATATGCTCGGCCTTGGAGACATTGAGCCAAGCATAACCTTGGAGACATTGGGCCGAGCATGTGTGGAGCAATCCATATGCTCGGCCTAGGAGATATCGAGTTGAGCATGTGTGGAGCAATCCATCTGCTCGATCTTGGAGACATTGAGCCGAGCATATATGGAGCAATCCATATGCTCAGCCTTAGAGACATTGGTCCGAGTATGTGTGGAGCAATCCATATGCTCGGCCTTGGAGTCATTGAGTCGAGAATGTACGGAGCAATCCATCTGCTCGGCCTTGGAGACATTGATTCGAGCATGTGCGGAGCAATCCATCTGCTCAACCTTGGAGACATTGAACTGAGATGTGTAGAGCAACCTATCTGCTCGGCCTTGGAAACATTGAGCTGAGCTTGTGTGGAGCTTTGGGAGGTTTCGAGTTCCAGGGAGACTTTTAGACTTCTTATATCCTGGGCCTACGAAGGATGCTTTGAGTTGCCTTTGGGCTTCTTGGTGGGCCTATGATGTTTTTCTGGGCCTTTGGCTATTTCTAGAGGCCCAACTTCCTTGGATAATCCTTTCAGATTGCCTTTTTTGACACGTAGCTCATGTAAGTCTTTGTTAAATGCCTGCAGCCATTTTTACAAAAATGGCAACGCTCGTTAATGATTGGATTCCTTTGGGAACGAAACGGTGCCCTTGGGGACTGAAATGATGCCCAGGTTTAATCATGTGCCATTTGGTTTGTGGCGGTGGACTCTTTGAGGAGTGTGAAAGTAGCCTCAAGCTCTTGAAATGTCTTTCTTCCCATCCGTTTTTTGCTTTAAATGCCCTCATTCATTGTGCTCCCTTTTCCTATATAAAGAGGTCCTGCTTTCATTCCTCTTCACTTCAATTTTAGTGAGTTTATTCAAAGAGTTCTGTAGAGAGGAAATTTTTTTAAAGCACTTGAATTTGTCTTTAAATTTTTTAAAAGTTTTCATCCTCGTCCTTAAATCTTGAAAGCTTGGTGCCTTGATATTTCCTGGTGTGTGATTTGGCGAACGTCTCGGCTCGATCTCTAGTGTTGGTGCTCAGAGGTGTGGTGTTGAAGAGTCTCACCGATGAGGGGGTTTTAGTCCGAACTACTTGGACTTTGGTGAGTCTCCTTTTTTTTAATTAACCATGTATTCGTTTGATGGTTTCCGAGACAGACCTAGTAGTGTTAACAATAGTAGCGGTAGTAGTGGTAGTGGTAGTGGTAGTTCCGAAGAAACGGGGTCGACCACGTCCTCTTCCAAGAGTGAGACCCTAGAAAGAGCCATGGTTAGGGAGGGGCCATTGTCCATGGTGCCCTACGTCACTGTAGTAGAGGAGTATAAAGAGGACTCCCACTGAGGATGAGGTAGACGAGGCCTTCACTGATATCAGGGGATCATAGCCGTGGAGGAGAGGGATGAATGGGAGTTTGCTACGTACCGAAGTCGTATCGAGTCCCTTGTGAGTACGCTCTCCGACTTGCAAGGGTAGGGGAGAGGGCTTGCGATTCCCTACCGAGCCGTGCGCCCTATGATTTGTGCATGTACGAACACCACATAAGGGCCGGACTACGCTTCCCCCTCCACCTATTTTCTTGTGCGTACTCCAGTACTTCGATATAACACTATATCATCTAGTGCCGAACTCTGTATGACTGATTATAGCCTTTATCAGCGTCTGCTCGGAAGTGGGAGGGCTGATGAATCTGGACATATTCAAAGCCCACTTCCAGATTAGTAGACATTGCCAGACTGGATGGGTTGTGGTTAGTACCTGGGCCAGAAGGAGATTACTGAAGAAGACCCCATCGTTGATCAAGAGGTGGAAGAAGTCTTTCTTCTTCGTCCGGGCTACTGAAGACTTCGGTATTCCACTCTCGTGGAGCCTAGACTAGGCGAGGAAGTGAAAGAAACTGAGCCTTCGCCCACACGAGCAGGAGACGGTGGATGCTATAGTGGCCGTGCCGTTGATCATGGAGGTCTACTACGACAATAGGGACTAGCAAGGTGCGGACTTTGCCCCCTACCTCGAGTCCTCCATCAAGAGTGGTAACCCCGAGTCTTGCTCTTTATACTTGTAATTTTTTCCATTTTTGTTTTGCTTTTGCCCTAGGTTTTATACTTATATAGTTTTCTTTTGTTTTGTGTTGAAGAGAGATGGAGGCAACTGCGAGGGTCGAAGAGCGGGCGAAGAGGCTCGTCTTGGAAAAGAGAAAGACTGTCGCGATCGAGAAGTAGCCTACCTGGGGTCTGGGGCTAGGAAGAGGCCTTGGGCTCTGTCCCCCATCCTGATTGACATAAAGAGTCCTCCGCGAAGCTTCCCTGATCTTGAGGCTATTTCGGTGGCTTCAGCTACCCCTGCCCTTTCTCGGAGTGCCGCTTTCGGAGCTGCGGTCTTCAGACCCAACTGAGGCCTGAATGTTGATGACTCCGTCTTCGTGCACCCCCAGGTGGGGTAAGAGCACTTGATCCTGGGGATCCCTCCCTGTGATATGCTGGAGCTGTCCAGGAGGCCTGCCGAGGCCCTCTGTTCTGCAACCAAAGCCCTCTGTTTCGCGACCAAGGCCTTTGGGTCTCAAGTAAGATTTATTTTCTAAGTCTTGATTCCTTTTCCTTTTCCTTAAGTTTTTAACATGTTGGCTAACCATTCTTTGTTCGGTTGCAGTCGAGCATCCCCTTGGGTGTTATGTGTCATCGGTGCTTTGACACGACTGAGGTGTTGGGCCAAGCTCAGCACAAGTTGGATGAGAGCACTAAGCTCGTCCGCCAGTTATAGGTGTCACTAGATGTAGCCAACTCAGCCAAGGTGGAGGTTGTCCGGGAGAGGGATATTGTCCTTAAGGCTAGGATCGAAGCTGACTGCCAGAGGGATGACGTTGTTCTAGAGATGCAACGACTAGGCGAGGAGGGCGAGGCCCGTACTCGAGCTGCTGTGGAGAAGGCTTTGGCGGCCTTCCGAGACTCTGTCTTCTTCCGAATGACAGTTAACGAGGAAAGAGGGCTATAGTACGTCGAGGGCTTTCTAAAAGCCAATAAGAGGGTCAAAGCGCTCCATCCTGAGGTCGACTTCTCGAGCCTCAACCTACTAAATCCTCAGGAGGATAAGGAGGTTGCTGCAGTGGAGGCTAAGGCCGGAGCTCCAATTGAGGAGAAGTCAACTGCTCAGCCCGAGGTCGTGGTCGAGCTGAGGGAGAGGCTGCCCCAGGCCTAGATTAGGCTTTTTGTTTTTCCTTTTGTAACTCAGGGTCGTTAGTGGCTTTTTATACTTTTTTGATAAATTAATGAAATCTTTCATTTTTTTTCAAACTTGTTGTTTATTACAATTGTCTATTACAATCTTTGCTCAACCGAAATTCTTTTGTGGCTCGTGAATGAGGTGCGAGTTTATTGATAGAGTCATCGGAGATGTTTGGCGTTCCAAGTGTATGGAACACGTTTCCCACTTAGTTCCTAGAGCTCGTAGGTGTCGGGGCAAGACACCCATTTGATGCGGTACAGTCCTTCCCAGTTAGGGGTCAACTTCTCCATTTCTCGTGGATGAGACACTTCATTTTTTCGTAAAACGAGATCACGGAGCTGGAAATGCCCGCCTCGTACCCGAGAGTTGTAATACTAGGCGGTTCGGTGCTGTTGTGCGATTATCTACCTAAATAAATAAGTAAATAATCGAACTTGTTTTACTTGCAAGTACACAAGGTCAACTTAGTAGTATAGTGTGCGAAAGCAAGATCATCTCCACAGGGATTGGTGAATTTCGTTTTAGAATTATATTCGCAATGTAAAAAGATAAAAATAATAAAAGAGTTGATTTTGATAAAGATAAAAATAATAAAAGACTTGATATCCACCACTAATTATGCTACCACAACAAAACAGTATGCCAATGCTTTACTCATGTCATGAATACCTAATGTTTGTCAACGTAAGGGCATGGTATCTACTCCTTAAGCTATTGATCTCCCTAAGCAACGAGTTAGGCATGGTATCTACTCTAACTCTTTTCTCTCTCAAGGGATTCAACATGGTGTATGCTGAGTTATTCCTTAAGAGAGCATAGGTACTATGGAAATCGACAACCACACAGAACCTAGGGTATGGTATCTACTCTCAATTTCTTATGTTGATTAACCTAAGAATCCGATGTGGATATCTTTTGTTACTAATGTCAGACCCAGGACTCGGTCATCCAAATTGATCTAACTAACAAGTCCATACCACATGCACATATTGATCAGACATATACATATGAGGAATTCAAATAAAAGCAGGTATTAATCAAGTTAAGCAACACAACATAAATATTGCAAAAGCTCTAATACTAATTATTGAATAAACATAATTAGGGCTTCAACCAAGCCCTTACTAAAAGTTAAGTACACATAATAAAAATAAAGGAAAGAAGAAACCCGAGAGAAGAGTCGTCAATTCTCCTCCACAGTTTCCTTCTCTAAGCTAAAGCAAAAGATAAAAGAAGTGATTCTCTCTAAGAAGTGATCATTTGTGTGTGCTTTACAGGTGTATTTATAGGGCTTGAGTAGTCCTAGAAGGCTCATGAGTTCCTAAACTTTCCTAAAACACAAAACTCCGTTATTTCCAAAATAGGGTTATGCAGTTTACTGTTCATGTCTGTACATGTGCGCTCGATCGCATGCGTCTTGCGCTCGATCGCATTGCTGCACTCGATCCTTCATGTGTGAAAATGATCGCATGTGCGCTCGATCGCATGCAGTAGTGCGATCGATCGGACTTTGACCAAAAGCTGCTCCAGGATTTCCAGGCTTCTTCCCTTAAGTGCCAAAACTGCTTCCTTTTTCTCCAAGACCTATAAAAACATGTGAAACACACGAAACGAAGTAAAACAGACTAAAACGTATAGACATAGTGCTTAACACATGTAAATTAAGGGGCTTAAATATGGATATTTAAGCACTTATCACACCCCCAAACTTACATATTGCTAGTCCCTTAGCAATACAAAACTAAAAACTAAATGAAGAACAAAATTAAAGATAAATTCACTTCCATGATACTCAAAGATTTGGGTTGCACAAAAACTATGATAACAGTTCATGAGTAAGCTTAAAATAAAAACAACTTTTTGTATTGAAAAAGGATTTTCAAAAGTTCATGTTACTTACCTAAGGTTGGCTTAAGGCATCGTAAGTTTGATTTGTGTGTGATGAATTAGCACATATAAGATGGGGCTTCTATATAATTTTAGTGTATAGGATTTCGATGCCCAAACCTTTATCGAATTCCTTATCAAAGAGAACAAAAATGGCATAATACTTTCTTCTTCTTTCTTTTTCTTTCATCATGTGATCTTTGCCATGCTAAGTTCCATCGAGCTTTCTATTTGACCCTTGTAACGAGTGTTTAGCCAATGACTCCCAAACCAGATGGTTTTAGGGCATTAGGTGTAAAGACACCCCTAAGGACTTACTAACTCGAATAGAAAAGGCTGCAGAACTAACAGGTTTTAATGCTTCTAAATGAAATTCCCACCTTTTGACGTGAACACTCAATGCTTACAATTAAGTAAAGCAAGAATGATACTTTAGAGTTGTTAACGTATAAAAGTGCAATTAAAACCTAGATCAACCCTAAAATGCTAACAATTAAGTACTATTAAGATACATTTTATGACTCTCATCACAACCCCCAACTAGCTTATTGCTAGTCCCTAGCAATTCAAGCGAAAATAAGAGATGAATTCTACGGTAGGATTTAAAAACGAAGTAAAGCAATGCTACTATTGAACCAAGAGTAATTCGCTTTTTGTCTAAAAAATTGCACATAACATACGGCACATCGAATCATTAAATTTCACCTAAGTCCAAAAGTAATCCAAATATCAATCTTAAAATCGTTATTGACTCTTAACATCCATCTTACCACAAACCATTAATCCAAACACCCAGATGATTTTATGCATAAGATTCATGAATACAAGTCTTGGCCTCTAAAAACATAATAAATTGCTTGATATCAATCACAAAAACAAGCTCCATAGGCTCACTTCTCAAATCACTCTCCATTATTATAGAAAAATCACACTATATTGGATCAAAAGGTCTTTAATAAGCTTAACATTAGGTTAAGGTAAAGGTTAAGAAAGAACGGGAAGAATTCAACAAGTAGAAGAACTTAATCTCTTAGTTTTGAACACAACTCTTTAAGCACTGGATAACCTTACTTCAACACCCAACTCTTTCAACCATTTTTATAAGATCATATCTGTCAATAGATCACCACTTTTCTTTTCTTTTCTTCTTTCTTTGCCATAATTTACTTTTTTTTCTTTTCTTTTGTATTTTGGCATAAGACCATTCTCCTCCTTTTTTATTTTTTTTTCTTTTCCACAACCTCCAACTTATCTCCTTTAATGTACTTGGGTTGTGTTAGTGATATTTTTTTATATTTCCCTCCTTACTCCTTTTAAGTGCTTCTCAACAAATGTGTATAGCTAAGTTCTTTTAAGAGAAATGTAAGGATAAAATATTCTCTTTAGGCTCATAAGGGTGAGTAAATGGGCTATTGAAAGAAACAAGGCTCAAATTCTTTTTCAAGAAAAGACTCATATAAGTGACTAGTGGTAAATATAGCAATGGTAGGTTTGAAAGGCTAATACGGTCCAAAAATGGCCTATATCATATCCTAAGTAGTGTGCATTCTAGGAATTCGCCTCAAGTGATTATCAAGTAAGTTCTAGAGCTTGTCAAGACCGCAAAAGTATTCATAAAACAATGAAACATAAAATTTCTCTAAATGTTTAAGACTAATCATACAATCTTACCACAAACTAGAGTCTCTAACCAAATGAAGATTGATTTTTAAATTAATTTCAAACCGAAACAAAATTTAACTCCTTCTAAATGCTATCTGCTATCTCAATTAAATTTATATCATTGACATGTGAATTAACTCCAAGGCAACCACAAAGCATGCTTAAAACAAAAAGATAGGGAAAATGACACCAAGCAGTTCAATGGAAAAAGAAAAATGTATGGAAATAAAGAAAATGGAAACAAAGAGATGCGTTTCCTCCACCCCTAACTTAAAAATTGCATTGATCTCAATGTAAAAGAAAGAGTAAAGGAAACTCCCCCTGTAGCCAAAGGTGCACAGAAGTTGAAAATTGTGCTCCACTATTTGAACTGCTTCATATTTTTGTCCCTGAAAAAGAAATGCGAAAGTAAAACTGGAAAATAGCAAGATAATAATAATAAACAAGAGAAAAAAAATGAAAAACAATAAAAATAAAAGGATACGTTGTGGGCTGCCTCCCATGAGCACTAAGTTTTACGTCTTCAGCCAGACACTCTTATTCCCTCCTTGAAAAACATAGGTTGATTGCATCCGCCACTGCTTCATTGCCAAATTTGGTGCTTCTATGCTTTTGGGGGGCCTTAAGGATGTCATCAGTAACATCTGCAAATTCTTGCTTGATGTATGCTTTGGCAAAGCCATGGATGAGGGTGGACTCAAATGGATTAAGGTACTGGACCTTTTCCATGAATGAGTCAATCATGTATGCTTATGCTTGATGGTTTTCATCCACATCCTCTGATTTTTCCATTGTTGGGATGTGTAATGACTTACCCCTCAGTGTCTCAATGGCATTCACCTCCTTCAAATTCTTTTGTGCTAGGTGCTGACCATGGGGTGTGGGCTGAGCTTGAGAAGGGAACTTACCTCGCTCAGTCACACTCAAGTAGCTCATCAACTTGGACATTTGGCTCTTTATCTCTTTATGTTCTTCAACAACCTGCACAATTAACGATTCAAGTGTTTTATTAGTCTTACCCTATGCCTCAATAAAAGCATGTAAAGTGTCTTCTAAAGAACTCCTAGAAGACACAGGTGCATGATATGGTGCAGGGATTTGTGCAAGCTGCTGGTTTTTAGACTTCTAACTGAAATTGGGGTGATTTCGCCATCCCAGATTATAAGTATCAGAGAAGGGTGTCAAAGGCTTCTTGTACATGCCTAAGGCATTACATTGTTCCTTATATATCCCTCTTATCTCAACAAATGTGGGACACTCTTGGGTGAGATGATCTACCCCACCACACACAAAACATGATTCAAAAGATTTTGCATTATTAGCTACGTGTGTTGGCTTTAAGCTTTTAGTCTTTAATTCATTGAGCTCCCTAGTGAGCATCTTGACCTTGGCTCTAAGGTTATCCTCTTCCCAAAGATGGTAAATTCCACCACCATTTGGGTGCCCTATAGGTCGTGACCTATTTGTGCTTTCAGTAGCACTAGGTCCAGTCCAAGTGTGAGCTTTTCAGCAAGCTCATTGAGGTACTCTATGGCCTCATCAGGATCTTTCTCTAAAAACTCACCATTACACATCATCTCTACAAATTGGTGCTCTCTATATGTAAGTCTCTCATAAAAATAGCTCACTAAGCGCCAACTCTCATACCCATGGTGAGGGCACACACTCAATAACTCTTTAAATCTCTCCCAAGACTGATACAAAGTCTCGCTATCCTTTTGTGCAAAGGTGGAGATTTTCCTTTTTAAAGCATTGGTCTTATGTTGAGAAAAGTATTTATTAAAAAAAATTCGAGTCATCTCAGTCCATGACCCAATAGATCGTGGTCTAAGTGAGTATAGCCAACTCTTAGCTCTATCCTTCAAAGCGAAAGGAAAGAACTTAAGCCTTACAATGTCATCGGTTTCGTCTTGACTATGAAAAGTCGCACCTACTTCCTCAAACTCTCTAATGTGCACATATGGGTTTTCATTATCCAAGACATAAAATGTAGGGAGTAAATGTATCATCCCTGTTTTAAACTCTAATGGGCACGTATTGGCTGGAAATATGATGCATGATGGTGTGGCTGTGCGTGCAGGGTTGAGGTAATCCTGAAGGGTCCTAGGGGGTTGATATTCATGTTCACTCATTTCTTCGAGACTAGATGGACTGTCAAATAAATGATTTAAAAATGAATTGAATTCTGACTCTAGCACAGGCCTACAAGCATCTCTATGTCTTTACATTCATGGTAACAAAATAATGAAAAAAATTACTATAAAAAGAAAAAATAAGATAAAATAAAATAAAATTAATGCAGCAAGCTAAAAGAGGGAACAAAGTTACTGCTTTTACAAAATGCTGAAAAGAAAAACTATTTACAGTTCTTCTACCATCATGTCAAAAGTTGACAATCTTCCTTATACTTAAGTGCGTTTCCCCGGCAACGGCGCCAAAATTTGATTACGCCCAAAACATAACGCGGTTATTGTAGTACAGCTTTGGGGTGTCTATTCCACAGGGAAACAAGTTAATTACAAAAGAAGGTGTAAACTTTAACACTAATGATAAAAGTTAAACGGACAAAATTTGAATTTGTTGAGTGTATGAAAATTGTGTAAATAATTGATGGATATAATAAAGAAACAACAAGGTTCCGAAAATCCTTCCTAGGTTCGCTGCCCTAATCCTAACTTGATTCAGTTGTTTTTATATCGATTGTAAGTTTCACATCCCAAACAGGCAATCGGCAAATGTTCAATTAAAGCGCATGTATAAACCCTAATGTAATTGATATGAATTATTCTTTACTTTCAAGCACACATGACCTAACTTATAAATTATCAAAAGACGATGATATATCTAAATGACAATACCGCAGCAGTGGACAAATCTATAAAAGAGATCTACCGGACTCAATCACACCCAAACAGATACACATAAGAAGAGCATGACTAGACTTATATGGAAAAGAAGCATGCAATCATCGGGTTAACAAAAAATCTACTAATTAAATTAAAGAATAAAACATAACAATATTTAATGAAAATAATACCAAACTACAACTGAATCAAATAAAGGAAAATAAGAACAACTACACCTAGGGATTCATCCCTTCGCCTTGCTTGGAGACTAGCCGGCCATGGAGCTCATGCTTCCTTGAGTTGCCTCCGGCCTCTCAACGATCATCTCCTCCTTGGTAGCGAAAGCTTCAACGATTCCTCAGCTTGCCCTCCAAAATTATACTTCAGATTCGTCCTAAAGGCCCTTTGGAATCCTCCTAAAGTCCCTCTGTATTCACTCTCTAATGATTTCAGATGAGCTCTGATTCATCTCAAAGCTAAAGTGGAGTGGGTCTTATATAGGCAAATACCAAGAGTGCAATGTGTTTCCTATCTGATGTGGGATGTGGGATATAGAAATGTGTTTTCCAACCGATGTGGAATGTAGGATTTAAGCCCAAAATCATGTTGAAATCCCACACAGCCCGCACAGCCTGACCTTTGTCTACTAAAACTGCCATAACTTTCTCTAGAAAAATCCTTTGACGAACCATAAATTCTCCAGAAAATAGACTTTCGGATCTTTCTAAGAATATATGGCTCATCTCCTGGTTCTTCTTGTATCAATACAGTTTAATTTTAAAAGATGATTGATCTATATGGGCAATTCTCGCAATTTAGTGAAACTCCTTTCCAATGCGGGCAGCAGCTGTTGCTCTTTTAAGCCCTCTATCTTGTCCTTCCGGAAGTATTCCTTCACTCTAGTATGCCTTGAGTCTTTGTGCTTCAAGCAATGATAACTTTTCCTCCTCTTTTAAGATTAAAGTACCTGAAAATGCACCGAAGTAGATCAATGATCCAAAAATGATACTTTAGAGTTGTTAACGTATAAAAGTGCAATTAAAACCTAGATCAACCCTAAAATGCTAACAATTAAATACCGTTAAGACGCATTTTATGACTCTCATCACTCTTCTTGAATAATCATCAATTAAAGACAGAAAGTAAAGGTTACCTCCCTGTGTTGGTATCCTAGCTGGTCCCCAAAGGTCCGAATGAATGTAGTCAAGAATCCCTTTGGACTTGTGCACTCCGGTGTTGAAGCTGACCCGGTGTTGCTTCCCAAGAATGCAACTCTCACAGAAATCCAGTTTATGACTCTCATCACTATCCTATGTCTATCATCAATCATATTGATAAAATTGATATTTCACGTGTAATGAAAACCTAAGAAGGAAAAGAAAAAAAAGGAAATATAAGAATATGAAGTTGGGCATTGTTATATGTATTAATTAAATATTTTTTATCAGTATGTATTAATTAAATATAACAATTATATTAGAATATGAAGCGAAAAACATTCTGCAAGGAAGCCCAATAGACTAAACTAAGTACTATGATACTTATCGACCATGTTTATACTGGTATAAAACTGTCAGGCCCCTACGGAAGTTACTTGTTTAAATGATGTGTGTTGTGGTTGAGATATAATTGGGTTTAAATGAAATTTTAGGTGAATTGTCATTGTTTTGGGTTTATTGTATTATGGATGATGCATGATGGGTTTTAAATATTTTGGATTGGGTCAGGTTGAGTTGTTTTCTTGCTTACAGGTATATTTAAAATTGAGAAATGAATGAAAACAGAGAAGTTCTAGCCAAAAATTCTAGGAAATTTATATTCTAATTTAGTTTAAATAGGGAAAATAGAAGTGTTATTAACTTAACCAGACAAAGTCCATGTTTATCTATATTTTTTTAAGTATATAAAGAAGCTTGTCAATGAACCTGAAATTATTTAGAGAAGTAAGTGTAAGTGTACAACCCACCTACTAGTGATTTAGTGAGTTGATATTTTTGGAGACTATAAGATCTACATTTATGCATACATGCATAATGACATTAAAAAGACGTAGGCTTGGTTCTTGTTTTAAGAATTACTATATCGTATAGGTTATGAGGAAGGCGAGGGGACTAGTATTTTTTCATATTTCCATTATTACTTCTCTTAAGTGCTTCTCAAAAAATGTGTATAACTAAGTTCTTTTAAAAGAAGGGTAAGGATAAAATATTTTTAGGCTCATAAAGGTAAGTAAACGGGCTATTGAAAGAAACAAGGCTCAATTTTTTTAATTTTTTTTTTAAGGAAAGGCTCAAATAGGTGACTAGCGATAAATATAGCAATGGTAAGTTTGAAAGACTTAAACGGTTCAAAAATGGCCTATATCATATCCTAAGTAATGTGCATTCTAGGAATTTGCCTCAAATGATTATCAAATAAGTTCTAGAGCTTGTCGAGACCGCAAAAATATTCACAAACAATCACACATAAAACTTCTCTAAATGCTTTAGACTAATCATACAATCTTACTGCAAACTAGAGTCTCAAACCAAATGAAGATTGACACTTAAATCATTCTCAAACCGAAGCAAGATTTAACTTCTTATAAATGCTATATGCTATCTCAATTAAGTTCATATCATTGACATGTGAATTAACTCTAAGGTTAACACAAAGCGTGCTAAAAACAAATAAAAAAAAAAAAAAAAGTAACACCAAGTAGTTCAATGAAAAGAAATACGTTTCCTCCAGCCCCAACTTAAAAATTGCATTGTCCTCAATGTTAAAGATAAAGGAAAGGAAACTCCTTTTGTAAGAAAAAGTGCACACACCCTGAAAATTGTGCACCATCATGTGAACTGCATGTCATTCCTCTTGCTGAAATTTCGATCTACAATATAGACAAAAACAACAAAAGGAAAGCAATTGCGGTGTACCATTAAGATTCCCACCGTATGTTAGGTGAACACATGAAATGGAAAGAAATAACTAAAAATGAAAATAAAGTACGACAAATAAAAATAATGAAAAAGAAAAAGAATGTTAGTACAATTATCCGATAACAAGTAAAATAAATAAAAGGAAACAAACAAGATAAAACCCAAAACTAATCCTCTATGTCAACCTCCTCTTCTTCATTCTCTTTACCATCCTCAGTAGTTTGATCAAAAGATGAACCCGGATAGGGTGGCAAAGTTGGAAAGTGATCCATGTCACAACCAGTAGCGGAGGCAAGGTGTTGGTACATCTGACCAAAAGAAGAGTACAGCCCCGCTTAATAATCAGCTTGCCTAGCCAAGAAACGTTCTTGACAATCAAATCTATCATGCAAAAATTTTTTTTGCTCGTCAAAACGAATCTCTAAATGCTCAAGGCGCTCTGCAACAATGAAGTGCCTAGGAGGAGGAGGAGCTGCAATTGCCACTCTCTCTCCCGGAACTGGCAGCCTTGAGGCTTTAATTTGAGTGAGTGATGAGTCTTAAATATTGCATATTTTAGACCCTTAACTTATATTTGTTATGCTCTTAGTTAGTATTATTTTACTTTATTTTACTTTATTTTACGTTTTTCTTGTGTTTTGTGTGTTTTTACAGCTTTGTGGAGAAAGTGCAGCATTTCAGGTTGATTTGAAGCTTCTGGAGACATTGCGCTCGATCGCAACATATATGCGATCGAGCGCACCAGCGCTCGAGCGCACCTGCCTTTGAACGAGCGCATGGTCAACATCCCACATCGAAATAATTGAAGTTCAGTGCATTTGTGATCGATCGCAGCAGACATGCGATCGAGCGCACATGAGATCGTGCGCAGAAGACATGCGATCGATCGTACCTGCGATCGATCGCACAACACTGCGATCGAGCGCACACGGGCCTGTATCCCACATCGTTTCTGCAACCTGTTTTACTCCGGGTCTCCCCCTATATAAACACCATTTGGCTTCATAATCCAATGTACAATTCCTGAGCCACTTTGGTGTTTACCGGTGGATGTCCGCTAGCATTCTGGTGGATCCCGAAGGCATTGCTACCACGAGGGGAAGCGCCGCCCGTCAGCGAGTGGAATTTCTCCCATGTAAAGTTTTTTATTTATTTCTTTATATTCAGTTGTTTTAGTTTAAATGTTTAGCACTTGTTATTATAGTTTTATAGTTATGAGTGGCTAGACTCTTCAGCTAAGGTTGAAGATGAAGCCCCGCCGTTGTTTGGCGTAGTAGTTCAGATTTGCTTGTACAAATCTGACAATTTTTAGTATAAATGTTCTGTCAATTATTTGAGTTAATCTTATAATTGATTGAGTTTAAATTGTCTATTGGATTTTCTTTGTGTTTCATCTGATGGATACATTGAATGCTTTTCGATTAAATTGGATTCCCTTTGTGATTTGTTAAGAGCGGATACATTGGGTGCTTTTGGTTTAGTTGGGATATTCTTTGTTTTTTGTCTTATAGTTGGATTCATTGAATGTTTTGATAGGCTATATTTTTAGAACATGTATGCTTAACTTCGGTGGGGTGGATTCGGAAACCTTAGTGCTTTTTATTATTAGATTTTAAATCAATTCAATTTAGTTTTAATTTATTTTACAAATTATCATTCAAAATTCGAAACTAGGTTAAGATAGAGTTAATTTAGATTAAAAATTATATTTTCACAACGCAATTCCCTGTGGATTCGACCTCGCACTTGCACAACGCTGGTTAGTATCTCATTATTTTTCTGATAGTGTATGCTTGGTCGGAGATCCTTGAACTTAGATTTGACACATTTAGATCCCGACTTAGAAAGAACTCTTAGGAGACAGAAAAGAGCGCCATTTGAGAGAGAGACTGCTGAGATGGGAGAAAATTTTAATCATCCTGAACATGTAGAGCAACCTAGAGCTTGGAACGTGGACTCCACTACATCCCTTAGGGATTTGTTCGCACCCGTTGCGACTAACTCATCTTCCTGCATAGTGTTGCCACCAACCAATGCCACACACTTTGATTTGAAGCCACATGTTATCCAACTCCTACCCTCATTCCATGGCTTAGATCTTGAAAATCCTTATAGTCATGTGAAGAAGTTCAAAGACATTTGTGCTACATTCAAATTCCAGAACTTCTCTGAGGAGTCAGTCCATCTTCGACTCTTCCCTTTCTCCCTTCACGATAGAGCTAGGGCGTGGTTGGACTCCAACACGTCCGGGTCTATTACATCTTGGGAAAACCTGCTTAGCAAATTTTACCATAAGTTTTTCCCAATGTCTAGAGTGAATGAGTGCCGTAAGGAGATTAGCTCTTTCACTCAGGACGAGGATGAGAAGTTCTCTGAAAGCTGGGAGCGCTTTAAAGAGTTACTGATCAGATGCCCTCCACACAGATATGAGAAGTGGAGACTCGTTCAATTCTTCTACCAAGGGTTGACTCAACCCAACCGTAGCATGATCGAGTCTATGAATGGGGGTGCATTCTTGAGTCTGACAGGAGACGAAGCATATATGGCGTTGGACAAGTTGTCCGACAACTCACAGCAGTGGGATTTTTCAAGCTGTCGAGATAAGTCCATTCGTGCTCCTAAGAGGGGAGGCATCTATGAGGTCAGAGAGGACGCTGATTTGAGGATAAAGTTAGATGCCCTCACTAAGAAGATTGACGCTCTCACTGTGAGCCAATCCATTAATGCTGCCAACACATTCAATGTTGAAAGCTGTTCCATCTGTGCTAGTCCCATGCATCTAGCACAGAATTGCCCATCAATGCCGGCTTGTGCCGAGTATCCTATGGAACAAGTAAATGCTTTCAATGACTTTCGAAGGCAGTCAAATGGATCGTACTCTGAGACGTACAATCCAGGGTGGCGGAACCACCCAAATTTTTCATGGAGACAGAACCAACCAATGAATCAGGGAGGATCCTCTCATCATGCTCAAAATCAATATCCTCCCGGATTTGCCCCACAAATTCCTAATCATGGTCGTTCTGCCCATCCAGCACCTTCACCTGCTTACCATGCACCCGCTCAAACACCAGCGCCAGTTTCTCAATCACTTGAGGACACCCTCAAGGAATTCATGAAGGCGACTAGCCATAATATGAGCGATGTGAGGAGTGCAACAATGGTAAAAACCCAAGCAATTGCCAAGCTGGAGAGTCAAATAGGGCAAATTGCAAGTCATTTGGGTGAGAGAGAGAAACGAAAGTTCCCCAGTCAGCCCGTGCAAAACCCAAAAGGACAATTTATGGTTGAGAGTTCATCAACTCCTACGCACGGGGAGGAACAAGTACAGTCGATTGTCACACTGAGGTCTGGGAGACAAGTGGACAATCAAGTGGAAGAGAGCCCTGCTATGCAGCAAGGGCAAGGGAGTGGCAACACAGAGAAGAGAGATGCTGAGCCATCTACAGCCACACCTACTGAGAAAGACCCTCCTAGGTCGTTTGTGCCTAGAGCGCCTTACCCCGAGAGATTACAGGCGCCCAAGAAAGGAGGGAAGTATGAAGAAATTTTGGAGGTATTCAAGAAAGTTCATATCAATATCCCATTTTTGGATGCCATCCATCAAGTGCCATCATATGCCAAGTTTTTAAAGGACTTGGTCACTATCAAGAGAAGGACGAATGTCCCAAAGAAGGCATTTTTGACCGAGCAGGTCAGTTCAATCCTTCAGTGCAAGCTTCCCATCAAGTATAAGGACCCGGGTTGTCCTACCATCTCTTGCACGATAGGAGTCAGCCATATTGAAAGGGCCCTTTTGGATCTAGGGGCGAGTGTGAATCTTCTACCTTACTCAGTCTATGTGCAGTTAGGGTTAGGAGAATTGAAGCCCACAACCACGACGCTTCAATTGGCTGATAGGTCAGTGAAAAGACCACGGGGGATAGTTGAGGATGTTTTGATAAAAGTGGATAAGTTCTATTTCCCCGTGGATTTTATTGTGCTTGACACAGAACCGGTTCAGAATGTAGGGATTCAAATACCGGTGATTCTAGGGCGACCATTCTTAGCCACGGCTAACGCCCTAATCAATTGTAGGACAGGGGTGATGAAGATCTCCTTCGGAAATATGACAGTGGAGTTGAACATTTTTGATATCACTAGGCAACCACTAGAATATGATGAAATGAGAGATGTATGCTTGATAGAGGAGATTCTTGAGGATACTGTGGATGAATCAAGCATTGAGGATCCCATGGAGGCATGCTTTGCTCACTTTGGAGAGGACTTGGGTTTAGATAAGTTACTCGAGGAAGTAAATGCCATTTTGGAGTCTGATCCTCAAGAAAGCAAGGAGGAGGAGGAGAAGGTGTCACCCGAACCTCAACAGAAGGAACTTAAGCCTTTACCGGATAATCTTAAGTATAAGTTCCTGGGTCCAGCACACTGTTTGCCTGTGATAATAGCTTCAGATTTGGGAGAGGCTCAAGAGGAGAAATTATTAGATGTTTTAAGAGAGCACAAGGAAGCTATCGGCTGGACCATTGAGGATATTAAAGGAATCAGCCCCTCGGTGGTGATGCACAGGATACACTTGGAGGAAGATGCTAAGCCATCGAGGGAGCCGCAAAGAAGGCTCAACCCTGCTATGCAAGAGGTTGTAAGGGCAGAGGTTATTAAGCTGTTAGATGCAGGGATTATTTATCCCATCTCTGATAGCAAGTGGGTGAGCCCCATTCATGTCGTGCCCAAGCGAGCTGGGTTAACGGTAGTAAAGAATAAGGACGACGAGTTGGTGCCAACTCGTGTGCAGTCTGGGTGGAGAGTGTGGATAGACTACCGTAAGCTGAACACTGCCACAAGGAATGATCACTTTCCACTTCCATTTATTGATCAGATGGTGGAACGTTTGGCTGGGCACGAGTATTATTGCTTTTTGGATGGTTATTCTGGATATAACCAGGTCCCCGTGGACCCTGAAGATCAGGAGAAGACGACATTTACCTGTCCTTTTGGGACCTTCGCCTACCGTCGCATGCCCTTTGGGTTATGCAATGCACCTGCCACTTTTCAGCGGTGCATGGTCAGTATATTCTCTGACATGGTAGAGCGGTTCTTGGAGATTTTCATGGACGACTTCTCCGTCTTCGGTTCAACATTTGAGGAGTGCCTGCACCGTCTCTCTTTGGTTTTGGTACGGTGCAAGGAGAAGAACCTGGTGCTTAATTGGGAGAAGTGCCATTTTATGGTCAAGCAAGGAATTGTACTGGGGCATATCGTATCTCATTGAGGGATTGAGGTCGACAAAGCAAAGGTGGATTTGATTTCCAGCCTTCCACCCCCACGTACGGTGAAAGAGGTTCGATCTTTTCTGGGTCATGCAGGTTTCTATAGGCGATTTATCCAGAATTTCAGCAAGATCGCCAGGCCCTTGTGCAAGTTGTTGCAAAAAGATGCCCCATTTCTATTTGATGAGGATTGTAAGAAAGCATTTGGGGATCTGAAGGAAATTCTGACGTCCACACCCATTATTCAGCCACCTAACTGGGGTGTGCCTTTTGAGATTATGTGTGACGCATCAGACTATGCTGTTGGAGTTGTTTTGGGGCAGCGTGTTGATAAACTTCCCCATGCTATCTATTACGCAAGTCGAACTCTAAACGACTCACAACTCAATTATTCTACCACTGAGAAGGAGTTGCTTGCAGTCGTTTTTGCACTAGACAAGTTCAGATCCTACTTGTTAGGATCTAAAGTCATTATCTACTCGGACCATGCTGCATTGAAGTATCTTTTCTCTAAAAAAGATGCTAAATCTCGTCTTATCCGATGGATCTTGCTACTTCAAGAGTTCGACATTGAGATTCGGGATAAGAAAGGTTCGGAAAATGTGGTGGCGGACCATTTGTCTAGATTGATTGTGGAATTCAGTGAGGCTGCCACTCCCATCTCTGAGACCTTTCCTGATGAGCAATTGATGCACATTGCTCACAGTCCCGCACCATGGTTTGCTGACATAGTGAACTATCTTGTCACCGGACACATGCCCTTGCATTGGGGGAGGCAAGATAAATCAAAATTTTTGGCCATGGTAAAACACTTTTTCTGGGACGATCCTTACCTGTTCAAGTATTGTCCTGATCAGATCATTAGACGATGTATTCCTGAGCATGACCAATCTAATGTCATCGCCTTTTGTCATGATCATGCATGTGGAGGCCATTTTAGTGCTAAAAAGACCGCTGCAAAGATTTTGCAGTGTGGATTTTATTGGCCTACCCTGTTCCGGGACTCTCACACCTGCTGTATATCTTGTGAGCGTTGCCAAAAGCTAGGGAGTCTTTCTAGGAGAAATATGATGCCCCTCAACCCTATTCTGATTGTTGAGATTTTTGATGTGTGGGGCATTGATTTCATGGGACCATTTCCAAACTCCTTTGGCTACTTATACATTCTAGTTGCTGTGGACTATCTGTCCAAGTGGGTGGAGGCTGTTGCGTGCAAGACCAATGACCACAGAGTTGTGGTCCAGTTCTTGAAAGACACTATTTTTGCTCGTTTTGGTACGCCTCGAGCAATCATAAGTGATGGAGGTAAGCACTTTTGCAACAAGATCTTTGAGCAGTTGATGAAGAAATATTGTATCACGCACAAAGTTGCCACCCCATATCACCCACAGACGAGTGGTTAAGTGGAAATCTCAAATCGCGAGATCAAACATATTTTGGAAAAGACTGTGAACCCTACTAGAAAGGATTGGTCTTTGCGATTGACGGATGCACTGTGGGCATATCGGACAGCCTTCAAGACGCCAATTGGCATGTCTCCCTATCGCATTGTATACGGAAAGGCATGTCACCTTCCGGTTGAATTAGAGCATCGTGCGTATTGGGCTGTCAAGCAACTAAATTTCAATCTTTCAAAGGCTGGCTCACAACGAAAGCTCCAACTCAATGAATTGGAGGAGCTGCGGAATGATGCATATGAGTGTGCCCGATCATACAAAGCACAAATGAAGAAGACTCATGACCAAAATATTTTGAGACGAGCTTTTGAGCCGGGTCAGAGAGTTCTTCTTTATAATTCACGCCTGCATCTTTTTCCAGGCAAGCTCAAATCCCGATGGTCAGGCCCATTCATTATTCGATCGGTTTTTCCTCATGGGGCCATCGAGATTGAGGATCCTAAGAATGGTAATACTTTCAAGGTAAATGGACAGAGGCTGAAACCATTCTTAGAGTTGAGGAGTCCGGACATTGAGACGATACTGTTGGAGGATCCTAGTTACTCAGATTGAGTGTAGTATTCTAGGGAGAGTCTGGCTGAAGACGTAAAACTTAGCGCTCATGGGAGGCACCCCACAGCTTATCTTTTCTTTTGTTTATTTATTATTTCGCATTTTTTGTTTTCCAGTTTTTATTTTTCAGGGACAAAGCGTACTTCAGTTCAAGTTTGGGGGTATGCTATGAGCCATACCAGTCCAGATAGTTCTCCATATCTCAGGTCAGCTCTTTCCATATTAGTCACACATTGGGGTCAATGTGTAATTTAAGTTTGGGGGTATGGGAGACACATCACACACTTTGTCCTAATTTGTTGTCTTTTCGTCATAGAGATAAATGCATGCTCATGTTATCGTGAAATTTTAGTTGATCTAAACATTTTCTGTGATGTGATGTCATTGGTGAGCTTAACATTTTGAACACATGATCTGGTGATAAATTTTTAAAATTTAGTTACTTACTTTAGGCATTTTGAGAATTCACATGTTTGATCTAATCTCACACGAGCATATTAGCACAAATTATGTGAGGTATGACACGTGATTTTAATGTGTATTTTTCCTTATCTTAACTGAAACTGGATGACTTGTTGGATGAACTCTTGGGCATAGGAAAATATAAAAAAAAAAAAAAAATTATCAATAAACTTTTCGCTGAGTAACTGGACCTCTTGCCTCAGTAAGCAGTGAGTGTTCACGTCAAAAGGTGAAATTTTGCTTGGTAATATTAAGGTCGGTTTAATTTCGTAGCCTTTTTGACTCGAGCTAGTAAGTCCTTAGGGGTGTCTTTACACCTAATGCCCTAAAACCATCTGGTTTGGGAGTCATTGACTTAACACTCGCTACATGGGTCAATTAGAAAGCTTAAGGGAACTAAACGTAGCCGTGCCTTATTAAAAAAAAAAATACTATGCTTTTGTCGTTCATTTTTGATGGGAAATTCGGTAAATCTTGAGCCATGGAGACCTTACACATTAGAGTTACTTGGAAGCTTCATTTTTATATGCTAATTCACCTTACACTGATTCAAGCTTGTGATGCCTTATCCTGCCTTTTGTAAGTAATTAGATTTTAACATTTCTATTCATTGCGAAGATGGGTTTACCTTTTTAAGCTTGCTTATGAATGAATATCATGGTGATGTGTGCTCCTTAAATTTTTGGATACCATGAGTGATGACTTTATCTTTATGTTCTTTGTTTTTCATTGAGTCTTTTATTTTGTTTTGCTAAGGGACTAGCAAAATATAAGTTTGGGGGTATTTGATGAGTCTTAAATATTGCATATTTTAGACCCTTAACTTATATTTGTTATGCTCTTAGTTAGTATTATTTTACTTTATTTTACGTTTTTCTTGTGTTTTGTGTGTTTTTACAGCTTTGTGGAGAAAGTGCAGCATTTCAGGTTGATTTGAAGCTTCTGGAGACATTGCGCTCGATCGCAACATATATGCGATCGAGCGCACCAGCGCTCGAGCGCACCTGCCTTTGAACGAGCGCATGGTCAACATCCCACATCGAAATAATTGAAGTTCAGTGCATTTGCGATCGATCGCAGCAGACATGCGATCGAGCGCACATGAGATCGTGCGCACAAGACATGCGATCGATCGTACCTGCGATCGATCGCACAACACTGCGATCGAGCGCACACGGGCCTGTATCCCACATCGTTTCTGCAACCTGTTTTACTCCGGGTCTCCCCCTATATAAACACCATTTGGCTTCATAATCCAATGTACAATTCCTGAGCCACTTTGGTGTTTACCGGTGGATGTCCGCTAGCATTCTGGTGGATCCCGAAGGCATTGCTACCACGAGGGGAAGCGCCGTCCGTCAGCGAGTGGAATTTCTCCTATGTAAAGTTTTTTATTTATTTCTTTATATTCAGTTGTTTTAGTTTAAATGTTTAGCACTTGTTATTATAGTTTTATAGTTATGAGTGGCTAGACTCTTCAGCTAAGGTTGAAGATGAAGCCCCGCCGTTGTTTGGCGTAGTAGTTCAGATTTGCTTGTACAAATCTGACAATTTTTAGTATAAATGTTCTGTCAATTATTTGAGTTAATCTTATAATTGATTGAGTTTAAATTGTCTGTTGGATTTTCTTTGTGTTTCATCTGATGGATACATTGAATGCTTTTCGATTAAATTGGATTCCCTTTGTGATTTGTTAAGAGCGGATACATTGGGTGCTTTTGGTTTAGTTGGGATATTCTTTGTTTTTTGTCTTATAGTTGGATTCATTGAATGTTTGATAGGCTATATTTTTAGAACATGTATGCTTAACTTCGGTGGGGTGGATTCGGAAACCTTAGTGCTTTTTATTATTAGATTTTAAATCAATTAAATTTAGTTTTAATTTATTTTACAAATTATCATTCAAAATTCGGAACTAGGTTAAGATAGAGTTAATTTAGATTAAAAATTATATTTTCACAACGCAATTCCCTGTGGATTCGACCTCGCACTTGCACAACGCTATATTGCAAACGACTCGTGCGCTTGTGAGTAATTTAAAACTCACAACAGTGAGCATACCATCATCGATGGGCTTCTTTGGTTGCTGGGCATCTTCATCAGGACTGTACTGAACTCCGGCTTGGATGCATAATTTGGTAATTAAGGAAGGGAACTACAATCCAAGCTTTTGTTGTACAGTGTGTATGATAGAATTAAATATGATCTGACCCACATCAATAGTCATGCCCATCAAAATGGCATAAATCAGCACAACTCTCTCAACAGTAAGGTCACTATAGTGTGTAGCAGGCGTCAACCTCTGACATACAAAATATTGCCAAGCTCTAGCATTGACAGTCAGAGAAGTACCGGGCAAGGTCACAAGAGTATCACCTATCATTTTCCATGTAGTGCCCGGAATACAAAGAGTATTGCAAATTTCTTCATAATTATTATTTGACGCATAAGCAATATACTCACTGTTTTCTATGTCAGGGAGCCCATAAAATCTGTTGGTAGATGTGCTTCTAAAAGAAACTATTTTTCCTCTCACTCTCGCCTTACCATTTCTATGTTCTTCTACATTAGCATAGAATTCTCTAACCACATTTGTGAGGGAATGAGGTGGTTGGCTAGCAAATGTACCCCAATGCCTATTAATAATCATTCTAAACAAGGTGTGGTTTGCTCTCTCTGTTATATTGAATCATCTCTCAAGAATGAGTTTTCTAGTGTGCATCATCCTAACATATCTCTCACTAGCCTCAAAACTAACAAATTTGCCCTCATCATACTTTTGTGCTTGTTTCCCCCTTTGTCTCTTAGATTTAGGTGCTATTTGAATCAAATATGTAGAACAATAATACAAATTCAAAATCAACCACCCAAATAGCACAAATGAACAACAAAGAGAAGAAATTTAACTTACTTGATGCCCAAAGTTGGAGAGAAGAAAAACTACCCACCAACTTGAAGTTTTCTTGATGAACCCAAAATCTTCTTAGTACCAAGCTTTTTAGAGAAATGTCCAACAAAATCTGCAATAGAAGTCCAAAATCCTACAAGAAATGATGTTAGAGTCAAGAAATTTTGAGTAAAAGTGAGTGGGTAAGTGAGGTTGTGGAGAGAGGATGAGAGAGAGAGAGGTGTGCTGTTGTAATCTCAAAGTAAAAATGAAGAAGTGCTGGAATTTTACTTTAAATGGACCAGGGCATGAGTGGGTGTCGCAGCTTGCTCTTTGGGGCGCTGTGGCTTACGCTGATATGTGCGTGTGTGCTATTATGTGCGCTGCAGCAGCGCGCACAGTGCTGGGGCACAGTGCACGGGTTGTCCTGCTGGGCTATGCGTGCGTGCACACTGTGCTCTACAGTGCGCACAGTGCTGGGCTTAGGTGCATGGGCTGTCCTGCTGGGCTTGTTTCCTACAAAAAAAAAAAAACCTTGTTTGTTGCCAAAAGAAAGAGAAAAATAAAATAAAATTAGCCAAATAAATAATACTATAAAAAAAATAATCGTTAAAAATAAGATTAAACTAAAAGAAAAACTATCAATTAAAATTGAATTAAACTTAATTAAAACAAACAAATCAAAAGAAAAATAAATAAAAACGTACCTGTGTGGTGTAGATAAGGTGAATAGATCGGATCCATAAGCGGAATATCTTCCACTTCCGGATCTTGCCTATCAATTAAGATCTTGAGGCGATGACCGTTTACTTTAAAAGTCCGACCATCCCTAGTATCCTCTATTTCCACCGCCCCATTTTCGAAAACATTCTTTACTACAAAAGGGCCGGTCCACCTCTACCGTAGCTTTCCTGGATGCTTATGGAGTCTAGAATCGTATAAGAACAACCGATCATTAGGCTTGAATAAAACTTAATTAAAACAAACAAATCAAAAGAAAAATAAATAAAAACGTACCTGTGTGGTGTAGTTAAGGTGAATAGACGTACTTTAAAAGTCCGACCATCCCTATTATCCTCTATTTCCACCGCCCCATTTTCGAAATATTCTTTACTACAAAAGGGTCGGTCCACCTCTACCGTAGCTTTCCTAGATGCTTATGGAGTCTAGAATCGTATAAGAACAACCGATCATTAGGCTTGAATGTTTTCCTCAAAATATTTTTATCATGAAACATTTTCATCTTTGCCTTATAGATTCTAGAGTTCTCATAAGCATCATTTCTTAACTTCTCTAACTTAGTCAGCTGATATTTCCTATGCTTACCCGCCTCTCCTATATCAAAATTAAAAGACTTGTTGGCCCAATAAGCTCGATGCTCAAGCTCTACAGGTAAATGGCCAGGCTTTCCAAAAACAAGCCTATAAGGTGACATACCTAAGGGGGTTTTGAAAGCTGTATAGTAAGCCCAAAGTGCATCAACTAGTCTCAAAGACCAATCCTTGCGATCTGGGTTGACTGTTTTTTCTAGAATTTGTTTAATTTCCCTATTAGCAAGTTTTACTTGTTCACTAGTCTGAGGATGGTAGGCTGTAGAAATTTTATGTAACACCCCATATTTTCTCATTAAGGCTTCAAACGAACGGTTGCAAAAATGTGTTCCTCGATCACTAATTATAGCACGTGGTGTACCAAATCGAGATAACACATTTTCTTTGAGAAATTTGATTACTGTTTTATTATCATTGCTTCGGCAAGTTGCTGCCTCTACCCACTTTGATATATAATCTATTGCCACGATGATATATTGATATTCGAAGGAAGGAGCAAAGGGTCCCATAAAATCAACATCCCAACAATCAAAGATTTCAATCACTAAAATTGGGTTTAAGGGCATCATAGTACGACAAGACAAAGCTCCTAACTTCTGACACTTTTCACATGAGCGACAATAGATGTTTGCATCTTTAAATAAGGTAGGCTAATAAAATCCACACTACAAAATTTTTGCAACGGTTTTTTTCATTGAAAAGTGGCCTCCGCAAGCTTGGGAGTGACAAAATTCTAAGACGCTGGAAATCTCTTTATTAGGGATGCAACGCCTTCAAATTTGGTCAGGGTAGTACTTGAAAAGACAGGGGTCATCCCAGTAAAAATTACGTACCTCATTCAAGAATTTCCTCTTATCTTGAGTGCTCCAATCCATTGGTATGTCACCGGTAGCTAAATAATTCACAATATGAGGAAACCATGGTAGAGAAGTAACAGAGAGTAATTGCTCATCCGGAAAATCATCATTGATTGGCATGTCATTAGAGGTGTCCTCAAATGTGAGCCTTGAGAGATGGTCTGCCACTACATTCCCTACTCCTTTCTTGTATTTGATGGTGATGTCAAATTCTTGTAGGAGTAGGATCCACCGTATTAATCGTGCCTTAGCATCCTTCTTTATAAGAAGGTACTTGAGGGCTGCATGATCTGTAAAAATAAGGATAGGATAGGATACCCAATTAAATAAGCATAAAATTTATCCAAAGCAAATACTACAGCTAGCAATTCTTTTTCAGTGGTGGAATAATTCATTTGAGCACTATTAAAAGTTTTACTAGCATAGTAAATGACATAAGGTTTTCTCTCTCTTCGTTGTCCAAGAACAGCAGCTACAGCATAGTCACAGGCATCACACATGATTTCAAAAGGTAAATTCCAATCAGGTGACTGCATTATAGGTGCTGAAGTAAGCTTGCCAATCAACATTTTAAAGGTCTCTTGATAAGCTTAAGTCCACTCAAATGAGACATCTTTAACTAGGAGGGCACATAGTGGTCTAGATATGTTGGAAACATTTTGTATAAATCTCCTATAAAAACCGGCATGACCAAGGAAAGATCTCACATCCTTTACTGTCTTAGGTGTGGGCAATTTAGAGATTAATTCAATCTTAGATTGATCAACCTCTATTCCCTTAGAAGAAACAATATGCCCCAAGACAATACCGGATGGTACCATGAAATGATATTTTTCCCAATTTAAGACTAATTCCTTCTCTTCACAACGATTCAACACTCTTTCTAAATTCATTAAGCATGCATCAAATGAAGATCCAAAAACAGTTAGGTCATCCATAAAAACCTCCATGCAATTTTCAACCATATCACTAAAGATGCTCATCATGCAGCGTTCAAAAGTGGCATGGGCATTACATAATCCAAATGGCATTCTACGAAAAGCATAAGTGCCAAAAGGACATGTGAAAGTGGTTTACTCTTGGTCTTCTAATGCAATTTCAACAGTAAAAAGGATGACCAACTACACGCTCAAGAATTTGATCGATAAAGGGGAGTGGGAAGTGGTCTTTCCGGGTGGCAGCATTTAATTTTCTATAATCAATGCACATACACCACCCGGACTAACTCTCCTAGGTCATTCTTTACTATAGTGACTCCGGACTTTTTAGGAACGATTTGTGTAGGGCTTACCCATTTACTATCAGCTATGGGATATATAATTCCCGCATCTAATAGTTTTAACACTTCATTCTTCACTACTTCTTTCATAGTGGGGTTAAGCCTACGTTGAGGGTCTCTACGAGGACTAGTCCCTTCATCCAAATTTATCTTATGAGAATATATCAGGAGATGAATTTCTTTTAAATCAGCCATGCTCCAACCTAAGGCTGATTTATGTGCATTTAAGGTCCGAATTAATTTCTCACCTTGAGATAATAACAAGAAAGGTATCACCTAGACCGAGTAAGGCATGCCGCAAACCCTTAGGTAGTGGTTTCAATTCGACTTTTGGTGCTTCCACACTTGAGGGGATTTGTTTCTCGCTTCTTTCGGGCAACTCCTCAAACTTTGGTTGTCATGCTCGAGTGCCATAATCTTGGGATTTATCAAAAATAGTATAAATATCAATTATATCAGTTTTATCATTAATAGAATCAATCTCAGAATTATCAAGAAGATATTCAAGATGATCAAAATCATGAGCTATAGAAACTCCCTCATCGATGAGTGACTCGATCATGTATAAGTGGTGGTTCTCGTCCTCATCTTCGGGCTGTTTTGCAACATTGAAGATGTTCACCTCGAGGGTCATGTTTCCAAAGGACAGCTTCATGAGTCCATTCCTGCAATTAATTAGAGCATTTGCATTAGTAAGGAGAGGTCTACCCAAAATCAAAGGAATTTTAGAGTTAGTGTCAACAGCAGAAGTAGTATCAAGGATTAGGAAATCAACAGGGTAATAAAATTGATCAATTTGAATCAAGACATCCTCTACCACACCCCGATGTACTTTGACTGAATGATCAACCAATTGCAATACCATAGCGGTTGGTTTGATTTCTCCTAAACCTAGTTGTAAGTAAATAGAGAACGACATCAGGTTTACACTAGCTCCTAAATCTAACAAGGCTTGTCCAACTTAATGATTTCCAGTGCTACATGCAATGGTTGGATAGCCATGATCCTTGTATTTTGGGGGAATTCTTTGCTCAATTAGAGAACTAACTTGCTCAGTTAGGAATGCTGTTTTCTTTACATAGTGATTCCTCTTAATTGTGCATAAATCCTTGAGAACCTTTGCATAAGTAGGAACTTGTTTAATCACATGCAAAAGTGAAAGATTTAATTTTACTTGCCTTAGGTTCTCTAGGATTTCATTGTTCAGCTCCAGATTTTTCTTGTTTGATTTTAAGGCTTGAGGGAATGGTGCCTTAACAGGGCTCTTGGTCACCTCAGGGGCTTTGGGTAGTTCAGCATCACTACTACTTTGACTCTTTTCCACATCCTCGAATTTGTTCGTTATTGGGATGTGTAATGTCTTACCACTTCTTATCACAATGGCATTTATATTTTCCAGATTTACTTGTTCCATGTGTTGACAATGGGGTGTGGACTGAGTTTGGGAAGGGAACTTTCCTTGCTCATTCACACTTAAGGAGCCCATCAGTTTGGTCACTTAGCTCTTTATCTCTTTGTTCTCTTCAACAACCTGCGTAATTAACGCCTCACACGTCTTATTTGTCTTACCTTCTGCCTCTATAAAAGCATGTAAAGTGTCTTCTAAAGAACTCTTAGAGGATGAGGGTGCATGATATGGTGCAGAGTATGGTCTAGAGGGTTGTGCAAGCTGCTGGTTTTCACACTCACAGCTGAAGTTATGGTGATTTCGTTATCCTGGATTATAGGTGTTGGAGAAGGGTGCAAGAGGCTTCTTGTACATGCCTAAGGCACTGCATTGTTCCTCATACATCCCTCTCATATCTATGAATGTAGGGCATTCTTGAATGAGATGATCTACCCCGCCACACACAAAACATGGTTATGAAGATTCAGCATGATTAACGATGTGTGTTGGCTTTGAGCCTTTAGTTTTTAATGCATCTAAATCCCCAGTAAGCATTTCGACCTTAGCTTTCAGGCTGTCTTCTTCCCTAAGATGGTATATTCCACCACTACTTGGGTTTCCTACAAGTTGTGACCTATTGATGCTTTCAGTAGCACTAGGTCCAGTCCAAGTGTGAGCTTTTTCAGCAGGCTCATTAAGGTACTCAATAGCTTCATCAGGGTCTTTTTTGTAGAAATTCACCATTATACATTATCTCTACGAATTAGCGCTCTCTATAGGTAAGTCCCTCATAGAAATAGCTCACTAAGCACCAACTCTCATACCCATGGTGTGGACACATACTTAATAGCTCTTTAAATTTCTCCCAAGACTGATACAAAGTCTCATTCTCCTTTTGTGAAAATGTGGAGATTTGTATTTTTAAAGCATTGGTCTTATGTTGAGGGAAGTATTTATTAAAGAAGACCTGGGTCATCTCTTTCCATGACCCAATGGATCGCGGTCTCAGGGAGTATAACTAACTCTTAGCTTTATCCTTCAAAGAGAAAGGAAAAAACTTGAGTCTCACGATATCATCAATTGCATCTTGACTACAAAAAATCATAACTACTTCCTCAAACTCCATAATGTGTACATATAGGTTTTTCTTTTCGAAGCCATTAAATGTAGGGAGTAATTGAATCATCCCTGTTTTAAAATCTTGATGGTGACTGTTGGCTGAAAACATAATGCATGATAGTGTGGCTGTCCGGCTAGGATGTAAATAATCTTTAAGTGTCCTAGCAACATTCTCATTAGGGTTTTCAGCCATGTTAGCAAAATTTTCTATATTCTCGGTTGGGTGTACACTAGGGTTTGATCTAGGCGAGGTTTCACTAACGAACGACAAAGGAAAAGGTAACTCTATTTCGGGTCTTTTAGTGAAGCTACCTCGCGAATCTCTCAGCCTAAGCATACACCGAGTTAAAAGGTAATAAATAGAACAAAACAAATAAAAGAAAATAAAAAACTTAAAGAAAGGAACAATAGTACCGTCCTGTTTTAGAGTTTGACAGATTTCCTTGTATGTAAGCGCGTTTCCCCGACAACGGCGCAAAAATTTGATTATGCCCAACGTATAACATAGTAGTTGTAGCATAGCTTGGGGGTGTCGATTCCACAGGGAAGATCTATAAAGGAAAAGTGCAAACCTTAACACGAACGATAACAATCAAGTGAGAAGATATCAATGATGAAGTAATTGTTTGGTGACACTGTGAAAACAAAATAGATTAACTCTTAGAAATTAGAATCTCACCAAAATCTGAAAAGCTCTTTTGGAATCTCTCCAAATAATTAACAAGAATGTTATAAACTAATCTACCTTTTATTAATCAAAATAAGGCTTTAAATAACCAAGTTACAAACAACTGAATGAGAAATATAAGCAACTACCTAAGCATGAACCCATGTTCCACCACTTGTTCACAAAAATAGAGGAGAATGGGCAGTTATTGATAAAGCACTAACCATTAACATAAAGCATGAACCCATGTTCCACCACTTGTTCACGAAAACAGGGGAGAGTGGGTAGTTATTGACAAAGCAAAAAGAAATAATAAAACAGAAAGAAATATAATAGTCAAGTTAACTATTTGGCTCGGTCAATCATGTAAATGCATCAACTACGTCCCTCCCAAAGAACTTGCCTCCGTCAAGTAATGCTGGAGATAGGCTTGATATATGTCAGGGGCAAGATGATGGACTTCATCACCCTGGAACCAAATGGATTCAGAAAGAGGTTTGTGTGCCCAATGAACCAAAAATTTATAGTAGCCACCCCTACGAGTAGATACAAACTGACGGTCTAACACGGTAATCACAGAATCGGATTGTCGAGGGGCTGAAGGAACTCGGATGGTGGTGTCATCCAAAGGGGTTGGAAGATCAATCTCACTGTTGAATTCTGTCAAATCTTCAACACTAAAAACTGGACTAATTGCAAAATCAGGAGGCAGGTCAATGACATAAGCATTAGGTCCTATTTTTTTTTTTTTTAACATTGAAGGGTCATGCCCGACGAGCATGTAGCTTGCTGTAGCTGCTAGGAGGAAAATATTCTGAACGTAATGGAATCATCACTTGATCACCAACCTCGAATTGCTTATCCCTTCTCCGTAAATTGGCACGCTGAGCATAAACTTCTGTTTGCAGGGAGATTTTCTTTCGAACCTCTACATGGACAGACATCATATGAGCGGCAAAATCCATACTTACCTCACTCGTTCTTTGCGGTAAGGGTAACAAAATAGTGTCCAAAGGCATATGTGGATCCCTACCATAAACAAGCTGAAATGGAGAGCTACCTGTGGTGCGATTAACTGAATTATTGTAGGCAAATTCAGCTTGCGGGAGGATCAAATCCCCACTAGTCGTATGGTCTTCGATTAGGCATCGCAACAAATTTCCCAAACTACTGTTGGTAACCTTTGTCTGTCTATCAGTTTGGGGGTGGAATGCGCTAGAGAAAGACAGTTTGGTGCCTAATTTCGCCCACAAAGTTTTCCAAAAATAGCTGATGAACTTTACATCGCAATCGGAGACAATGGTAGTAAGGAGGTCGTGCAACCTAACAATCTCTTTTACAAATAGTGTGGCAATGTTAGAAGCATCATACATTCTTTGGCATGGGATGAAATAAGCCATTTTAGATAAACGGTCCACGACCACCATTATAGAGTTGCTGTGACGTTGAGTATGAGGCAAACCAAGAACAAAATCCATGCTGATATCTACCCAAGGATGATGTGGAATCGGCAAAGGGGTGTAGAGTCCGGTGTTTTGTTTTGTACCTTTGTTAACTTGACAGGTTTGGCATCTGGAAACTATTGTGTGCACATCGCGTCGCATATGTGGCCAAAAGAAACTCTCGACTACCAGCAGGTATGTTTTATCAAACCTGAAATGTCCTGCCAATCCTTCTCCATGTAATTTCATAATGATGAAATCATGTATTGAACCTCCTGGGACACAAATATGGCCACTTTTTGTGATGAACCCATATGATAAGGAAAAGTCAGCCTTAACAGTATTGTTAGTCTGCAATGTCGCCCAAATCTCCTTGAAATCTTGGTCTGTTGCATAGTTATCCTTCACGGATAAGAAACCGGCAGCATTGACAGTGAATGCAGTCAGGAGATGTGGTCTTCGACTAAGTGCGTCTGCCACCTTATATTCGCGACCAACAGTGTCGAATAATGAAATTGAACTGCTGAAGGTAATCAAACCATCTTGCATTCTTCGCATTTAACCTGTTTTGAGAATTGAGATGTCTCAAGGAATCATTGTCAGTAAATATAATGAACTCACGATGCATTAGATAAGGTCGCCAATATTTCAAGGTTTGAACCAATGCATAGAACTCCACATCGTAAGCTAAATATTTTCGTCGTGACTTGTTGAGTTTTTCACTGAAGAAAGCAATAGAATGGCCTTCTTGACTCAACACTCCACCAATACCAACATTAGAGGCGTCACACGCAATTTCAAATACTTTTAGAAGTCTGGAAGCTTTAAAACTAGGGCATAAGTTTTTTTTTTTTTTTTATTTCATCAAATGCCTTGGCAGCCGCTAGAGTCCACTTGAATTGTTTAAATTTCAGAAACTCGGTAATAGGAGCTATGATGGTGCTAAACCCTTGGACGAATCTGCGATAAAAAGTTACCAAACCCAAGAAGCTTCGAATATCAAAAAAGGATTGAGGTTCAGGCCATTCACGGATTGCCTGGACCTTTGAAGAATCAACTTCAACCCTTTTGTGTGATATAATGAACCCCAAAAAATTGGTCTTTTCTTTAAGGAATGAGCATTTGCCTTCGTTGATGTAGAGTTGTTCTTTCTTGAGTGTCTCCAAAACTTGTCGGAGATGTTCTATGTGTGCTGTAACAGACTTGCTAAAGATACAACGAACTTACCAAGAAAAGGTCGAAGTGCTTGTGTCATGACATGCATAAACGTGCTTAGAGCGTTGGTGAGGCCAAATGGCATGACTAACCATTCATACAACCCTTCTTTCATTTTGAAGGTGATTTTCCACTCGTCTCCAGGCCTTACTCGGATTTGGTGGTAACCACTACGCAAATCAATTTTAGAAAAAACTATTGCACCACCCAGTTGGTCCAGCATGTCATCCAGGCGTGGAATTGGAAACCTGTACTTAACAGTGATCTTGTTCACCGCTCGACTGTCGGTACACATTCCCCAGCTGCCATCTTTTTTTTGGGTGAGTAATGCAGGCACAATGCAGGGGCTTAAGCTTTCGCGGGTGAATCCTTTATTTAATAAATCGTGTACCTGTCTTTGGAGTTCAACATGTTCAGTTGGGCTCATTTAGTAATGGGGCAAATTGGGTAGGGTTAAACCTGGAACAAGATCGATGGCGTGTTGAATGTCTCATAATGGTGGTAATTGGGAAGGTCTTCTGGCATTAGGTCTTCAAACTCTTGGAGCAAGAATTTAACACCTTCTGGGACTTCACTATCTGTTTGTTTGGATTCGCACCCATCAACTGATGACTTTGTACTAGTAAAAGCTAGGAAACGGAAGTTCCCAAAGTCAGCAAAATGAAAGCAACGTGAGTTACCTGAGGTTTGTCTCTCCAATTGCAAAGCCACCTGATAAGCTTCCTCAACATTATAAAGTTATGCCATCAACATGTCTTTGTGAATATTAGGCTTCAACCCCTTCAAATATCGAGCTAATATCTGAGACTTAGTTTCATTTGCCTTGCTCTTTACCGTCAGTTCATGAAACCACTTTGTATACTGGTCCACAATAGCTTTGTTGTTTTGATTCCATTGCAGCATATCTTCATAGATAAGTTGTTCATAGTTGATGGGTAAGTATTTTGACTCTAACCATTCTTTCATGTCTTCCCATTCCGTAATAGGGGTCTGACGAGTTCGTCTGAGTCTCTCTTCCACGTTGCCCCACCAAGCACGGGCTGGACTTTTAAGCTTCAATTTGACAAACCGAACCTTACGTTCTTCTAGTACTGAAAACCAGTCGAAATAATCATCAAGTGAAGTAATCAAATAAAAAAATGCATCTGGATTGAGTTTGCCACAAAAGTCTGCTACTTCCACCTTCATGCGTCTAGTTAATTCATCTAAGACATTTCTTCAAACATTTATATCGTGTGGTTGTCCCGGTACAATTCTGGGTTCCCTGTGTCTGACCCCGCCCAGCTGTACTTCCTTAATTTCATCTCCACTATCCCCAATCCCTTCTCATCTTCTTAGAACACGTCTTGCTTCCCTGGGTGGTCATCGCACTTCTCGGCTGCTACATTCGTCAAATACGTCCAAACGATGCAACACCACGTTCATTGTTTGAGACATTTGATCAAGCTATTGTTGAAAACTGGATGCAGCTTAGGCTGTGTTAGTATCTGGGTTTGGAAAGGGGTTTGGTGGGTTGGTAATGGTGGAACCTTGATCCATAATGTTGTATGAATGACCACTTCTAGTTTCCAACATAAGGAAGTGTTGCAAATTGGAACCTAGCTCTGATACCAATTGGTGACACTGTGAAAACAAAATAGATTAACTCTCATAAATTAGAATCTCACCAAAATCTGAAAAGCTCTTTTGGAATCTCTCCAAATAATTAACAAGAATGTTATAAACTAATCTACCTTTTATTAATCAAAACAAGGCTTTAAATAGCCAAGTTACAAACAACTGAATGAGAAATATAAGTAACTAAGTAAGCATGAACCCATGTTCCACCACTTGTTCACAAAAATAGGGGAGAATGGGCAGTTATTGATAAAGCACTAACCATTAACATAAAGCATGAACCCATGTTCCACCCCTTGTTCACGAAAACAGGGGAGAGTGGACAGTTATTGACAAAGCAAAAAGAAATAATAAAGCAGAAAGAAATATAATAGTAAAGCTGACTATTTGGCTCGGTCAATCATGTAAATGCATCATTGTGTAAATAGATTAAAAAATATGATAAAGAAACAACAAGGTTCTAGGAATCCTTCCTAGGTTCGTTCCCTTATTCCAATCCTTAATTCAGTTGTTTTTATCTCGATTGCAAGTTTCACATCCCAAACAAGCAATCGACAAATATTCAATTAAACACATATATATACCCTAATGTAATTGATATGTATTACTCTTTCGAGTTAAGCACACATAACCTATCCTACAGATTTATCAAGAAACAACAATTATAAAGAAAAAAATGACAATTACATAACGGAGTGTTGGAGTGGTTGCGGAGAAGCAAACATAAAGAAAAAAACCAAACCATCAGTGTTCACCGCGGTGCTCCTTAGCCAGCACTGCGGTGCCCAGAAGCACACCTAACCAAGCTAAAGCCAGCACTGCAGCGCCCATAAAGGAGCACCGTAGCTCGCACATGATGTTATGTCTCTGAGTTAGAACTTAATTAGGGTTTTAAACAATATATTAAACCCAGAAACACCCTTGGACCTTTGTACTATAAATAAGATCACTTAGGGTTTAAGACCAATATTCAGAAAAACCTGGAAAACTCAAGGAAGCAATCAATTCTCCTCCATCAAAGTGTTCAACCATGAGCCCCATGGCTAACTAATCTCCAAGCAAGACGAATGGATGAATCCCTAGGTGTACTTGTTCCTATTTTCCTTTCTTTGATTCAGTTGTAGTAGGGATTTAATGTCAAAACATTGTTATGATTTACTTTGCTATCTAATTATAAGATTTTCTCTAATCTGGTGATTGTATCTTTCTCCTTGATATAAATCTAGTCTTGCTTTTCTTATGTCAAGATTGTTTAAGTATGATTGAGTCTGGTAGACTTATTCTTTAGGTTTGTCCATTACTGCAATATTGTCATAAAAGATATATTGTCGTTTCTTGATAAACCTATAGGATAGATCATGTGTGCATGAAACAAAAGTAAAGTATTTCATAACAATTACATTAGGGTTTTTATACATGCTCTTATTGAATATCTTCTGATTTCTTGTTTGGGATGTGAAACTTACAATCAAGATAAAAACAACTAAATCAAGTTAGGATTAGGGCAACGAACCTAGGGAGGATTCTCGGAACCTTGTTGTTCCTCTATTATATTTTACAATCTATTTTGCACGATTACTTCATTATCAAAAGTTCATACTTTCTCACTAAAATCTTTATCGTTTGTGTTATAGTTCACATCTTCTTTTGTAGTTAACTTGTTTCCCTGTGGAATCGACACCCCAAACCTGTGCTACAACTACTGCGTTATGTTTTGGGCGTGATCAAATTTTGGCGTCATTGATAGGGAAACGCACTTACTTACAAGGAAGTTTGTCAACTCTAAGACAAGACGGTACTATCGTTCCTTTCTATTAGTTTTGATTTTTGATTTTTTTATTATTTATTATTCTATTTGGTTCTATTTTAATTATTACTTTTAAAAGCTCTGTTGGTGTATGCTTAGACCGAGAGATTCGCGAGAGAGATTCGTTAAGGGACCCAAATTAGAGATACCATTTCCTTCCACATCTATTAGTGAAACCTCGCCTAGATTAAACCTTAGTGTACACCCAAGTGAAAATTTAAAATTTTTTGATAAAATGGTTGAAAATCCTAATGAAAATATTGCTAGGACACTTAAAGATTAACTACATCCTAGTCGAACAGCCACACCATTATGCATTATGTTTCCAGCCAACACTCACCATCAAGACTTTAAAACAGGGATGATACAATTACTCCATACTTTTCATGGCTTGAAAAACGAAAACCCATATGTTCACATTAGAGAGTTTGAGGAGGTAGTTGCGACTTTTCATAGTCAAGATGCAACGGATGATATCATGAGACTCAAGTTTTTTCCTTTCTCTTTGAAGGATAAAACTAAGAGTTGGTTATACTCGCTGAGACCACGATATATTGGGTCATGGAATGAAATGGCCCAAGTCTTTTTTAACAAATTCTTCCCTCAATATAAGACTAATGCTTTGAAAAGACAAATCTCCACCTTTGCACAAAAGGAAAACGAGACTTTGTATCAGTCTTGGGAGAAATTTAAATAGCTGTTAAGTATGTGTCCACATCATGGGTATGAAAATTGGCATTTAGTGAGCTATTTCTGCGAGGGTCTTACCTATAGAGAGCGCTAATTTGTAGAGATGATGTGTAATGGTGAGTTTCTGCATAAAGACCCTGATGAGGCTATAGAGTATCTCAATGAGCTTGCTGAAAAAGCTCACACATGGACTGGACCTAGTGCTACTGAAAGCACAAATAGGTCACGACCTATAGGAAACCCTAGTGGTGGGGGAATATACCATCTTAGGGAGGAAGACAACTTGAAAGTCAAGGTCGAAATGCTTACTAAGAAGTTAGAGGCATTAAACACTAAAAAGCCAACACACATGGTTAATCAAGCTGAACCTTTAGAACCATGTTTTGTGTGTGGTGTGGTTGATCATCTCGCTCAAGATTGCCCCACATTTGTTGATATGAGAAGGCTGTATGAGGAACAATGTAATGCCTTAGGAATGTACAAGAAGCCTTCAGCACACTTCTCTAACACTTACAATCCGGGGTGGTGAAATCACCCCAACTTCAGCTGGAAATCTGAAAATCAGCATCATGCATAACCCCTTAGATCATACCCAACACCTTATCATGCACCCTTATCCTCTAAGAAGTCTATAAAAGACACCTTACATGCTTTGATAGAAGCACAAGGTAAGACAAACCAAAGGTGTGAGGCATTAATTACACAAGTGGTTGAGGAGAACAAAGAAATAAGGAGCCAAGTGTCTAAATTAATGGCCTCCTTAAGTGTGTCTGAGCAAGGTAAGTTCCCTTCCCAAGCTCAATCCATACCTCACGGTCAACATATGGCACAAGAAAATTTGAAAGATGTAAATGCCATTGTGACCCGAAGTGATAAGTCACTACACATCCCACCAATGAAAAAACCTGAGGATGAGAGGAATGATCAAACTGGTAGTGAAGTCGAGCTGCCTAAGGACCCTGAAGTGACCAGAAGTCCTGTTAAGGCACCATTCCTTCAAGCCTTAAAATCCAACAAGAAAACTTTGGAAATAAATAATGAAATCTTAGAGAACTTAAGCCAAGTGAAACTTAATCTTTCATTTTTGCATGTGATTAAACAAGTTCCTACCTATGCAAAAGTTCTCAAGGATTTATGCACAATTAAGAGGAAACACCATGTAAAGAAAACAACATTCCTAACTGAGCAAGTGAGTGCTTTAATTGGGCAAAGAATTCTCCTAAAATACAAGGATCCTGACTGTCCAACCATTGCTTGCAGCATTGGAAATCATGAGGTTGGACAAGCCTTGCTAGATTTAGGAGTTAGTGTAAACCTGATGCCATTTTCCATTTATTTACAGCTAGGATTGGGAGAAATCAAACCAACCGGCGTGGTATTGCAATTGGCTGACCACTCAGTTAAAGTACCCCGGGGTGTGGTAGAGGATGTGTTAATTCAAATTGATAAATTCTATTATCCTGTTGATTTCTTATTCCTAGATACTACTTCTGCTGTTGACACTAACTCTAAAATTCCTTTGCTTTTGGGTAGACCTTTTCTTGCTACTACAAATGCTTTAATAAATTGTCAGAATGGACTCATGAAGCTATTCTTTGGAAACATGACCCTTAAAGTGAATATTTTCAATGTTGCAAAATAGCCCGAAGATGAGGACGAAAACCACCAGCATTACATGATCGAGTCACTCATCAATGAGGGAGTTTCCTTAACTCATGATTATGATCCTTTTGAAAATTTTCTTGTTAATTCTGTGATAGCTTTATTTGATGATAAAACTAATATAATTGATATTTGTGTTGTTTTTGACAAATCTCAGGATTATAACAATCGGGCATGGCAACCAAAGTTTAAGGAGCTGCCCGAAAGAAGCAAGACACAAGTCCCCTCAAGTGCGAAAGCACCTAGAGTCGAATTGAAGCCATTACCTAAGGGTTTAAAGCATGCCTTTCTCGGTCCAGATCATGAAGCCCTCAAGTATCTTCTTACAAAGAAGGATGCTAAGGCACGACTAATCCGATGGATCCTTTTCTCGCAAGAATTTGATATCACCATCAAGGACAAGAAAGGAGTAGAGAATGTAGTAGCCGAGCACCTCTCGAGACTCACATTTGAGGACACTTGCGATGACATACCAATCAAAGATGACTTTCCCGATGAGCATTTACTCTCTGTTACTTCTTTACCATGGTTTGCTCACATAGTGAATTATTTGGCTATAGGTGAGATACCAATGAATTGGAGTGCTCAAGACAACAGGAAATTCTTATATGAGGTATGTAATTTCTATTGGGATGACCCCTATCTTTTCAAGTACTGCCCTAACCAAATTCTAAGGCATTGCATCCCTAATGAAGAGATTGCAAGTGTCTTAGAATTTTGTCACTCCCAAGCTTGTGGAGGCCACTTTTCAATGAAAAAAACTGCTGCAAAAATTTTGCAGTGTGGATTTTATTGGCCTACCTTGTTTAAAGATACAAACACCTATTTTTGCTCATGTTAAAGGTGTCAAAAGTTAGGAGCTGTGTCTCGCCGAAATATGATGCCCCTAAACCCTATTTTAGTAATTGAAATTTTTGATTGTTGGGGCATCTATTTCATGGGACCCTTTCCTCCTTCTTTCGGATACCAATATATCATCGTGGCAATAGATTGTGTATCTAAGTGGAGAGAGGCAGCAGCTTGCCAAAGCAATGACAATAGGACAGTAATTAAATTTCTTAAAGAAAATGTGTTGTCTCGATTTGGTACACCACGTGCTATAATTAGTGATCGAGGTACACATTTTTGCAACCATTCTTTTAAAGCTCTGATGAAGAAATATGGGGTGTTACATAAAATTTCTTCTGCCTATCATCCTTAAACTAGTGGACAAGTAGAGCTTGCTAATAGGGAAATTAAGCAAATTTTAGAAAAAACTGTTAACCCGAATTGCAAGGATTGGTCTTTGAGACTAGTTGATGCGCTTTGGGCTTACCGTACAACTTTTAAAACCTCCTTAGGCATGTCACCTTATAGGCTTGTCTTCAGAAAGCCTTACCACTGACCTGTAGAGCTCGAGGATCGAGCTTATTGGGCCATAAAGTCTTATTGTACTTGTCTTTGGATATATCAATTGACCGAATTAGAGGAATTAAGAAACGATACTTATGAGAATTCTAGAATCTGTAAGGCCAAGATGAAAGTATTCTATGACAAAAATATTTTGAGGAAAACATTTAAACCCAATGATAGGGTGTTTTTATATGACTCTAGACTCCATAAGCATCATGAAAAACTTCAGTCGAGGTGGATCGGCCTTTTTGTAGTGAAAAATGTCTTTGAAAATGGGGTGGTAGAAATTGAAGATACTAGAGATGGTCAAATTTTTAAAGTAAATGGTCAGCACCTCAAGATCTTAATCGATAGACAGGATCCGGAAGTTGAAGACATTCCACTTATGGATCCGGTCTATTTCCCTTAACTTTACCACACAGGTACCCTTAACTTTACCACACAGGTACGTTTTCATTTATTTTTCTTTTGATTTGTTTGTTTTGTTTTTAATTAAGTTTTATTCAATCTTAATTGTTCGATTTTCTTTTAGTTTAATCTAATTTTTAAGGATTACTTTTTATAATTTTTTTTTGTTTAGTTAACTTTATTTTCTTTTTCTTTCTTGTGGCAACAAATAAAATTCTTGTAGACATTAGTGTGCACCGCAGTGCACAGCACCAGGCCCAGCACACTAAGCCCAGCACTACTGTGCCACTCAGCCAGCACCGCAGTGGCCAGCACTGCAGCGCACAGAACCAGGCCCAGCACCACAGCACACAGCACAGCACCAGCTCGAGCCCAACACATATCAAAACCTAATTCTGCACTATATAAACTATTTTGCAGCCTCCTTCTTCATTTCTCCTTTCACAAAACCAGCAGCACACTAACTTCTCCCTCTCATCTTTGCAACAAATCTTTACTTGGCCACTCACTTTGACTCAAAACTTTCTTGTTTCTACCATCATTTCTTGCTAAATTGCTCACTAATTTTGCTGATTTTGCTAGCATTCTCTCTCAAAAGTTTGGTTATAAGAAGATTTTGGGTTCATCAAAGCACACTTCAAGAGGTGGGTAGTCTTTCTACTCTCCAACATGGACATCAAGTAAGACCACTTTCTTCCCTTTTATTGTTCATTTGTGCTATTTAGTGGTTACATTTTGCCTTAAGTCTATTGTTCTATATATTTAATTTTCATGGCACCTAAGACCAAGAGACCTATAGGGAAACCACAACAAGAGTGATGAGACCAAATTTGTGAGTTTTGAAGCCAATGAAAGATATATTAGAATGCTGCAAAGTAGAAAACCCATTCCCGAGAGAGGATTCAACATCACCGAGAGGGGGAACCCGACCTTATTTCGAATGATTCTAGATAAGAATTGGGGTACATTTACAAGACCACCCTCTCCTTCCCTCACCAATTTGGTTATATAATTTTACGCTAATGCGGACAAGCATAAAAATGGTAAAGTGAGAGTAAAAGGACAAACAGTCTCTTTTAGCAGCTCATCCGTTAATAGCTTCTATGGATTACATGACATTGAACACAGTGAGTATAGTGCATATGTGTCTACAATTAGTTATGAAGAGATTTGCACTACCCTTTGTATTCCGGGCACTACATGGAAAATGACGGGTGATATCCCTGTCATTTTGCCCGGTACTTCTCTTACTGCCAATGTTAGGGCTTGGCAATATTTTATATGTCAGCGGATGATGCCTGCTTTACACTATAGTGCCTTAACTGTTGAGCGAGCTATGTTAATTTATGCAATTTTGATGGGCATGACTATCGATGTGGGCCAAGTCATATTTAATTCTATCACCCACACTATTAGACAAAAGCTCGGATTATATTTTCCTTCTTTAATTACCCAATTGTGCATCTAAGCCAGAGTCCAATACAGTCCTAATGAGGAGGCCCAACAACCCAAAAAACCCATCGATGATAGCCTGCTAGCTCAGATTAAAGCCTCAAGGCCGCCAATTCCGGGAGAGGGGGCAGTAATTGCTACCCGCTCTCCCCCTCTAGGCATTTCACGGTTGCCGAGCGCCTTAAGCATTTAGAGAGTCATTTTGACGAGCATCAGAAACTGTTACTTGATAGGATAGATCGTCAAGACCGAATCTTGGCTAGGCAAGACCGAATCTTGGCTAGGCAAGACCGAATCTTGGCTAGGCAAGACCGATTCTTGGCTCGACAAGCCGATTATCAAGCGAGGGTCTACTCTTCCTTTGGTCAGATGTACCAACACCTTGCCTCCGCTACTGGTTGTAATACGAATCACTTTTCTACTATGTCACCCTATCCGAGTTCATCTTTTGATCCACTTCCCGAGGAAGATGAAGAGAATGAAGGGAATGAAGAAGATAATGAGGACTTAGAGGATTAGGTTTGGATTTATCTCTTATTTTCCCTTTCATTATTTTATTTTTCGTTATTTTCGTTTTCATTTTAGTTATTTTTCTCCATTTTCTATGCTAACCTAACATATGGTGGGAATCTTAAGGGTACACAGCAGTTGTTTTTTTTTTCTGTTGTCTTGTTCTATGTTATAGATCGGAATTTCAACAAGAAGAATGGTATACAATTCACCTGGTGGTGCACATTCTTCAGCACCTGTGCACTTGTGCTTACAAAGGGAGTTTCCTTTACTTTCTCTTTAACATTGAGGACAATGCAATTTTTAAGTTGGAGGTGGAGGAAACATATTTCTTTTTCATTAAAATTGCTTGGTGTTACCTTCCCTTACCTTTTGTTTTAAGCATGCTTTGTGTTTGCCTTGAATGTAATTCACATGTCAATGATATGAACTTACTTGAGATAGTAGATAGCATTTAGAATAAATTAAATTTTACTTCGGTTTGAAATTAATTTAAGTATCAATCTTCATTTGGTTTGAGACTCTAGTTTGTGGTAAGATTGTATGATTAGTCTTAAACATTTAAAGAAGTTTTATGTGTGATTATTTTGTGAAAATTTTTGTGGTCTCGACAAGCTCTAGAACTTACTTGATAACACTTGAGGTGAATTCTTAGAATGCACATTACTTAGGATATGATATAGGCCGTTTTTGGACCGTTTGAGCCTTTCGAACTTACCATTGCTATATTTATCACTAGTCACCAATTTGAGCATTCTTCTTGAAAAAGAATTTGAGCCTTGTTTCTTTCAATAGCCCATTTACTCACCTTTATGAGCCTAAAATACTTTATCCTTACCTTCTTTTTAAAAGAACTTAGTCATACACATTTGTTGAGAAGCACTCAAGAGGAGTAAGGATGAAAATATGAGAAAATATCACTACCATAACCCAAGTACATTAAAGGAGATAAGTTGGGGGTTATGGAAAAGAAAATAAAAATGAAAAAGGAAGTGAATGTTCTTATGCCAAAATACAAAAGAAAAAAAAAAGATGTGAATTATAGTAAAGAAAGAAGAAAAGAAAGGAAAAGTGGTGATTTGAGAAAAATGCTCGAACAATAGTTGAAAAAGTTGGGTGATGAAGTAAGGTTATCTAGTGCTTAAAAGTGGTTGTGTTTAAAGCTAAGAGATTGAATTTCTTTTACTTGTAAATCCTTCGAATTCTTTCTTAACCTTTACCTTCACCTAACGTTACAAGCTTATTAAAGACCTATTGATCCAATGTAATGTGATTTTTCTACAATAGTGGAGAGTGGTTTGAAATGTAAGCCTATAGAGCTTGTTTTTGTGATTGATGTTACAAAATTTACCATGTTTTAGAGGCCAAGACTTGTATTCATGAATCTTATGCATAAAATCATCCGGATGTTCGGATTAATGGATTGTGGTAAGATGGATGTTAACAGTCAATAACGATTTTAAGATTGATGTTTGGATTACTTTCGAGCTTGGGTGAATTTAAATGATTCTATGTGCTATGTGTTATGTGTTATGTGAAATATTTAAGACAAAATGTGAATTACTCTTGGTTAACAATAATATTGTTTTACTTTACTTCTATTCCCACCATAGAATTCATCTCTTGTTTTCACTTGAATTGCTAGGGATTAGCAATAAGCTAGTTGAGGATTGTGATGAGAGCCATAAAATGCATCTCAACAGTGTTTAATTGTTAGCATTTTAGGATTGATCTCGGTCTTTATTGCACTTTTAGATGCTAATAACTCTAAAGTGATATTATTGGACCACTGACTTATTTCTTTGCATTTTTAGGTACTTTGAGTCCAAAAGAGAATAAAAAGCGATCGTTGTTTAAAGCGCCAAGATTCCATGCATAACGGAGTGTCGGAGTGGTTACGGAGAAGCAAACATAAAGAAAAAAATCAAACCATCAGTGTGCACCGCGGTGCTCCTCAGCCAGCACCACGGTGCCCAGAAGCACACCTAACCAAATTGAAGCCAGCACCGCAGCGCCCATAAAGGAGCACCGCAGCGCGCACACGATGTTATATCTCCGAGTTAGAACTTAATTAAGGTTTTAAACAATAGATTAAACCCAAAAACACCCTTGGACTTTTGAACTATAAATAAGATCACTTAGGGTTTAAGATCAATATTCAGAAAAACCTGGAAAACTCAAGGAAGCAATCAATTCTCCTCCATCAAAGTGTTTAACCATGAGCCCCATGGCTAACTAATCTCCAAGCAAGGCGAAGGGATGAATCCCTAGGTGTAGGTGTTCTTATTTTCCTTTCATTGATTCAGTTATAGTAAGGATTTAATGTCAAAACATTGTTATGATTTACTTTGCTAGCTAATTATAAGATTTTCTCTAATCTAGTGATTGTATCTTTCTCCTTGATATAAATCTAGTCTTGCTTTTCTTATGTCAAGATTGTTTGGGTATGATCGAGTCTGGTAGACTTATTCTTTAGGTACATGCTCTTATTGAATATCTTCTGATTGCCTGTTTGGGATGTGAAACTTGCAATTGAGATAAAAACAACTAAATCAAGTTAGGATTAGGGCAGCGAACCTAAGGAGGATTCCCGGAACCTTGTTGTTCCTCTATTATATTTTACAATCTATTTTGCACGATTACTTCATTACCAAAAGTTCATACTTTCTCATTAAAATCTTTATCGTTTGTATTATGGTTCACACCTTCTTTTGTAGTTAACTTGTTTCTTTATGGAATCGACACCCCAAAGATGTGCTACAACTACCGTGTTATGTTTTGGGTGTAATCAGCGCCACGGCCCTGCCTTGTGGGCGCCATGGCTCTTGCTGAAGGCTGAGGTTGGGGAGGTTCTGGGCGCCGCGGCCCTCCCTGGTGGGTGCCTAGGCGCCTAAGCCCTCATAGGTCCAAGCCTAGGCGCCCACTGAAGGTGGCTTTTCTTCATTTTTGCTTCTCTGCAACCACTCCAACACTTCGTTATTCATGGAATCTTCGCACTTTAAACAACGATTGCTTTTCCATCTCTTTTAACTCAAAGTACCTGAAAATGCACCGAAATAGATCAAAAATCCAATGATATTACTTTAGAGTTATTAACATATAAAAGTGCAATTAAAACCAATAGCAACCCTAAAATGCTAACAATTAAGTATTGTTAAGATGCATTTTATGATTCTCATCAAGGGGTGAAATTCCTGAAAGGCCTACGGGCCCTAGACTTGTCCTCGCAGAAAGGTCACTTAACAGGTTCTTGGTGGGGACTGGCGGAGCCCCTTCTTTTCCTTTCTGCATCCCCTTCCCGCTCTCTTCTGAAGGCCTGGTCATCTTCCGCTAGAATGTACTTCTCGGCTCAGGCCAAGATCTCATTCATGTTATCGGGCGGTCCCTTAGTGAGTTTTGAACTGAAGATCCCAAACCTCGGCCCATTTTTGAATGCCAACAGCTAGACACTGGGGTCGAGGTCAAGGATTTCCCAAGCAGCAAAGTTGAACCTCGAGATGTAAGCTCAGAGTTTTTCTCCCTTCAACTGGATGATGTTGAATAGGGACTACGAGGTCTTCTTGGGTCCTTTGCTGCTAAGAAAATGCGATGCGAAGGCATAGCTCAATTCTTTGAACGTGCGGATGCCCCCTGGTTTCAAATGAAAATATTATATCCCAACTGGCTTCTCGAGCGTTAGGGGGAAGGCTCGGCACATAATGGGATCCGAGTGTATGTGGAGCATCGTTGTGGTTTTATAGCGCTGGAGGTGGTCCAGGGGGTCTGTGGAACCGTCGTAAGGCTTGATATGAGGCATTCGAAAATTCGGTGGGATAAGGGCCTCGAGGACTTCTTGAATGAAGGGTGGGTCCTGAACGTTGAGCTCGTCCATGACACTGTGGCTTCGACCTTCAAGCACTTTGTTGATATGTCCTTCCATGTCCTCTATTCGTTTGTCAAGATCGTTATTGCTTTTGGATGAGGGGCTATCTTTGGATTTAGCCACACGAGGTGGGGAGGACTCAGCCATGGAACAGCCGTCGACAGGGAGCCTGTGCAGCTGGCGAGCCCCTCGGTGAACCTCGACGGCCAGACTGGTTACTGATTGTGAGAGCTCCACTAACTATGCCTGGAGCATAGCTATGTTGGGGTGCATATCGAACTCAGCAGGGGATCTCGACCCGGACGGCTGGGTATGGGTACTGGCCCCAACCGCTCCCTTACCGGCATCCTTGGTAGCGTTTTTAGGTGGAATGACAACAAATGAGTTAGTGAAAATTCTTCACATTTACTGTTTAGCAAGAGATGGTAGATTTCTCACGGACGGCGCCAATCTGTTACTGCCAAAAATGTGCTGCTGAGCATTGCCGAAGGAAAATACCTCCGAGGATGATACCTCAAATGACCTGCACGGAGAAAAGGGGGGTAAATTGAGGCATTGCCGAAGGAAGATACCTCCGAGGATGTTCGGATGCTTTTGTTAGTATGTGGTCCAAGAAGTGCGAGAGTGTGTTTCAGTTTTAGATATAGGAAAAACTGATCCTTTTTTGGAATGTGCACTTGGGTCTTTTTATAGGATTTCAGGGATTAGGCTACCATTGCACCAAGGACGGTGGTGACTTAGAGGGCGGTGATGACCAGGGGGTCCAGCTATGTAAACCAGTGTTGTCCGCGTGTTATCCTGCTGTCTTGGCTTGGGGCTGTCCACGTGTTGCCTTTCTATCTTGGCTTGGGGCTGTCCACGTGTCGTGTTTTTATTGGGTGTGTTTTTTAGCTGTATCACTGCACAAGAGGAGTCAAAATCAAAAGGTACTAAATGGCATAAATCTTGATAAAAACACAAAGAAACTAAGGGTAAAGCCCAATTAGTACTCTCACATTGTAGTAAAAACACAATGCTTTTAAAGTGAACACATTTTAGAGTCCGATTCCAAAAGAATATGTATCACTTTTCAAAAGTAGCCTTAGGTACTATAATCACTAAACTCCGGACATTTGAACATTCTAATATAGCCTATTTGTAATCACAAATCAGGACAATTATGTTAATTTTATATAGACTGACAAACAAGGTACACTGTAGAAAAAAAATACATGTGATATATTAACATGAAAAAATTAATATTAGTCGGATATGCCATTCCAATCTATAGAAAAAATCATGAAAAAATTCATCCCAGTACCGTACAACATTTTGGATATAACAAACTAACTTAAGACCAAAATAACAAATAGCCAGGTTTAGAAATTACTCCAATTTTTTCCTTCAGAAATTTAATACAAAAATAGGTATGCAGAGATGGAGAGAGAGAGGTGTAGAAGAGAGGGAGGTCTAGAAGAGTGAGAATTGTAGTTAAAATTCATGTACCCACATGATAAAATTCCAAGATATGAACAGACATTTACATATCAGAATTCCTATCAAAATCCAAAGACCCATGTAATAAAAAAATATGGTTTCTATCAAAAACTTGTATGCTCTATGTAAGGATAAAGTCTTACCTTCCTTCAACTGGACTTTCCTCTATTGAACTCCAATTTCTTCCTTCAGAAATTATTGAGAAAATTGGGTATGCAGAGATGGAGAGAGAGGACTAGAAGAGAGAGGAAGCCAGTTGTGGTATTCAAGCACTTTCTTAGGCAAAAGGGGAGAGAGTGAGATTTTGATTTCGAAATTTTCAAAGACCGCTCATCGGTGAGCTACGTGTCAAAATTTCATTGGGTCTTCTTTAACCATGGTTATCATTTTCAAAATTTAAAATTGGGACCCACCAAAACTTAATTGTTGCACGTTTACTGGTTCGATGTAAATCACACGGTTTGCACCCGACTCAGTTAAGAATTTCGCTCTATCAAGACCACCAAAAGTGAGCTGTCATATTCTTACCGGGTTAGTGTAAATACAGAGATTTACACCCGACCTGGATGGTTCAAGAGACATGGTTTTCAAAAACATCATGGTTTTCTCGGAGGAGAGCGAGTAAGGGTCCCCTAAGAGCCTCGGGGAGATTGGTGCTGATTTGGATGGTTCAAGAGACATACTTACCGAGGAGTTTCGCGGTTAACTCTTCCACTGGCTAGCCCTATGGGTTCCTTCTTTCGTCTCTAAAGTCATCTAATTCGAGTGGGAGAGCTTTCGTCCTCCTGCCTTCTCTGACCGTATTCAAATAGCAAGATCTAGAGATCTACTGGTCTCCCCTAATCTCGCCTACTCCTTCGTCAGTGGGGAACTTCACTTTCAAGTGATATATGGAGACGATCGCTCAGAGCTTATTAAGGGTAGGTCTGCCGAGGATCATGTTGTAAGACGAACGTTGGCTAACGATTAGGAACGTAGTTTGCACGGTTGTTGCTTGCGGAGCTGTTCCCGCGATTACTAGGAGAACTATACTACCCTCCGCAAACATTGGACCCCCCAAGAAACTATAGAGCGAGGTGGAAAATGGCTCTAAATGAGAGTCTCCCAGTTGCATTTGCTAAAAAGCGTCGTAAAACAGGATGTCAGCTGAACTCTGGTTGTCGACCAGGACATGACTGATTTCGTGGTTGGCCATGAGAAGGGAGATGACCACGGCGTCATCATGTGGAGTCTAGACTCCCTCCAGATCCTCGTCCTAAAAAATGATGGTCATGTCCGCCTTCCGTTGTTTGTGGGATCCGGTGACCGAGGCCACCAACCAGGCGTAAGTTTTTTCGTGGTGCCCGGAAGTGCCCTCGACTACGGGACCCCCGCAGAAAGTTTTGATAATTTTGGCCATGGCGGCCTCTGGTTTCTTTTGGCTGGGCTCCTTGTGGCTCGGCCCAAGATTCTTTCGAGTAGATCGCACTGCCCTACTTTGACAGAAATGGCGCTCGAGACTCCTCTGGGGTCGTTCCATGAATTTCTCTGTTCGGGGCTCGGTGAACTCTTTTAACTGCCCCCTGTTGATGAGGGCTTCTATTTGGTGCTTTAGTGCCAAGTAATCTTCAGTGTTGTGCCTGTGGTTCTTGTGGAACCGGCACCACTTGCCTCGGTCCTCACTGAGGCCCAGCGGTGTCGAGGGCCACTGCAAGATCGCCCTGTCTTGGATCTGCATCAAGACGTCGGTCCACTGCTTATAGAGAAAAAACCACTCATTCTTTAGCTATTATTTTTCTATAAATAAAGTAAATCCTACTACAAATTGACTTATACTGCTTCTCACTAGTTCGACTTACTCTTTTTCCAGTGGTCTTAAATATATATTAGGTGGAGTTGAGGCTTCAGATGAACTGTCACCCGATGCCAGGTTCAGAAATTACTCCAATTTTTTCCTTCAGAAATTTAATACAAAAATGGGTATGCAGAGATGCAGAGAGAGAGGTGTAGAAGAAAGGGAGGTCTAGAAGAGTGAGAATTGTAGTTAAAATTCATTTACCCACGTGATAAAATTCCAAGATATGAACAGACATTTACATATCAGAATTCCTATCAAAATCCAAAGACCCACGTAATAAAAAACCTAGTTTCTATCAAAAACTTGTATACTCTATGTAGGGATAAATGTTTACCTTCCTTCAGCTGGACTTTCCTCTATTGAACTCCAATTTCTTCCTTCAGAAATTATAGAGAAAATTGGGTATGCAGAGATGGAGAGAGAGGCGTAGAAGAGAGAAATTCATTTGTGGTATTTAAGACACTTTCTTGGACAAGAAGATAGAGAGTGAGATCTTACCTTCCATTAGCTGGACTTTTCTCTGTTGAGCTCCAATTTCTTCCTTCTGAAATTACAGGGAAAAATGGTTATGCAGAGATGGAGAGAGGTGGAAGAGAGAGGAAGTCAATTGTGGGATTCAAGCACTTTCTCGGGCAAAAGGGGAGAGAGTGAGATTTTGATTTCGAAATTTTCAAAGGCCGCTCATCAGTGAGCTACGTGTCAAAATTTCATTGGGTCTTCTTTAACCCTGGTTATCATTTTCAGAATTTAAAACTGGGACCCATCAAAACTGAGTTGTTGCATGTTTACTGGTTCGGTGTAAATCACACGGTTTGCACCCGACTCAGTTAAGAATTTCGCTCTTCCAAGACTCCAAAAATGAGCTGTCACATTCTTACCGGGTAGGTGTAAATACGGAGATTTACACCCGACCCAGGTTAAACTTTCTCCCCGATTAGTTTGTTTTTATTTGATGAGCCTTAAATGCTTTGCAAGTTTCTATTTGGGAAGAGTTTATAATTTTTTTCACTTTATCATTTATTTATATGTGTGTGTATAATATATGTATGGAGTTTTTTCTTAATATAGGATTTTTAAGAATCTTAATTCCCTAAATTGAGTTGTTTTAATCTTATATCTTTAAATGAGGTTGTTTTTGTCACATCATCAAATACAAAATGAATAAATTACATCAATGGTCCATGTAGTTTGACATAAGGTTCAAATTAATTTCTATGAAACCTATCTTTACAATCCCTTCTCCATTAACTTGACTTTTTTTCTCTACCCAAACTCGCTTTAAAAATGTAAAGCTAAAATCACTAAATTAAGTAAATAAAAACTTAAATCAACGATAAAAAAATGAAAGAATCACAACATTTTTTCACTAAAAGTATGCAACGTATCTCCTTCGCTGACCACGTAAATCTCATTTTTTACTCTTAGTCACTTTTTACAACCTCAGAGGAAGGCTTCATCAAACATGGGTTGTATCTAGATACGGATTTCAGGTTAGCTTCTTAATTTACATTTTTTTTAATTAAAAACCAGTATATTTTCTATAAATTGTAATTAATTATAATGACTTGATTGTTCTATTTATTCTTCTGTAGTATTTCTTACCATTTTCTGCATAGGGCATTAACAATCAAATATAAGAGGCCATCCTGAAGGCTAATGGATTGGGAGTTAATGTCATTATCTTAGCTGCACTGAATAAAGTGTGTATCTCTGTTTTTTTATGCCATTATTGTAATACATAGATTTTTTTTTTATTGTTTAATGATAACCGAATGTTAATGCAACCTCTAAATTATAAATGGAATAAAATTCTCAGTTCTTTTTAAGACATTTTTGTGATTGGATGACAGTTTTCAAAAAAAAAAATTCTAAAAATTTATAGAACTTTCTACGACTAAACTTAGCCTCATATCTTAACTAAATTATGTTGATATATGATGTGTTAGAAAAAAATCATTTAAAATTATATTAAAGGGTTGTTTGAAAACCCAAAAAGTATTAATTTAAATCTAAAGGTTGTGATTTAAACATAAATGTGTGATTTAAATCTAAAGGGTATGATTTAAATCTAAAGGTTGTAATTTAAACAAAAAAGTGTCATATTTTAAAAATATTTTTTAAACAAACACAATCTGGTCCATTAAAAACTAATAGACATGATCGAAGGCTCTCATTAAATCTGAAAAAAAAATTATGTCTTTCCAACTGAAAAAACATGACTTTCTATAACTTTTTGAAAAGGTGCTTCTACACCTATAAATACCCATCACTCCCCACTTTAGAATACAATTCATTTTTCATTCTTTCTTCTCTCTTTTTCTCTCAAAAATTATTCCATAATATTTTAGTATTTCAAAGCATAATTAAATTGGAAGTTCCCAGACTTTGTTGTCTGTAGACTTCAAGTTTGAGACTTGGTTGTATCCTGGAGGACTATTCATCTATAACCCATAGCAAACTTGTTTATACAAGTGGGGACAAATAAAGCCTTAAAGACAATGATTAATTCACGCTTCTAAGTCTTGATTCTCATATTCTGTTCCAGTTAGAAAAATTCACAACAATTTTAAGGCTTTATTTATGTCCAACAAAATGGAGACAAAATCATTCAAAGTGATGAATCAAGACTTCGTCAAGCTAGATAGATTTGATGGAAATAATTTCAGCCAGTGGCAAGACAAGATTATGTTATTGCTTACTATGTTGAAAACTTCCTATAAATTGGATCTGAATCTACAGCCCATTCCTAATGATCCAGTACCTAAGGAAGAAGAGCAGCCTCAAACAGCAATGATCGAACAACTACAGAAAGAAAGAAAGAAAAGAGAGAAGGACTAGTTGCTGTGCTGTGGGCATATTTTGAACACATTATCAGATCGCTTGTATGATCTGTTCAGAAACATAGTACAAATACAAAGCAGAAGAAGAAGGTACAAATAAGTATTTAGTTTCCAAATACATTGATTCCAAATTTTTTAATAATAAACCTATCTTAGAACAAGTGCACGAATTAGAAGCTATTGTCAATAAACTCTAAGATTTAAAAATTGTTTTACTTGAATCATTCCAAGTGGGGGATATTATAACTAGACTTTCCTCTTCTTGGAAGGATTATGGAAAAAGATTGTTGCACAAATCTGAGGACTACACTGTAGAACAAATTCAAAAAAACCTTCGTATTGAAGAAGAGTCATGTTTATGTGACAAAAGTAGTAATGTTCAAAGTGGTCCTAAAGTGCATCATATGGAGGTAAGAAAAAAACTAAAAAGTATGCTTTACAAGTGAAAGTTGGAGAAAAATTTAAGAAGACTGCAAGAAAGAATAAAGGGAAAGATAAGTTGTATTTGTATATAGTGGTATGCAAATTTAATTATTTTGGAAACAAAAGCGGATGTAGAATACATTTGAGGATGGCAATAACATGTCAATTAGTTTGGTTTGACTTGTTAAAGTTGTGAGCCCATTTGACATGTATGGATTTAAAATTATAATTTAATGTTATTTGGTTAATTAAATTATTTAGTGACACTATAAATTTACATGAGATATTAAATTGAGATTTATTATAAATTTATAGTAAAAGTCAGTATGAATATTTATCGCTATAGCTTATTTGTGTGCATGATTTGTTGTCAAATACATTTCTTACTTGAGATGTTACTGTTACATATAATAAATATGAAGTTAATAAATTTCTGTGTTTGTGTATATGTCTTTAAAACATAATATGAATATGAGTAACATTGTGTTGAAGCACAATGATAGGAGTTGTTTTGATTTGTGCATAGAAAACTCACATGATCAATTGATACATGTGTAAGAAGAATTAATTGTAGATGCACCCATGAAGAATGACATTTCTAGAAGTGGTGAGTGAGGACGCCATATAACCCAAACATTGTGATCACCATGAATGCAATTGCATGAGTGCTATTGTGTGTGTATGTTAATGAAAAAGACATGGTGATGTATATGGTAATATTTAACAAAGGTCCTAATGATGAATCAGAGAGTCCGACCACTTGTTTCAGACAAAGTAAAAGTTTTGGTACTGATAAATGTGTGGGTGTAGAGTTTTGATATTTAATATCAAAATTGGGTTTCCCTTGCATGATTCAATTCCTTAAACATATTTGTTTATGGCTATATGGAATAGTAACTTGTGTATTCATAAATAACACACATAGTAGAAATGTGGGGGTCATTTCGTTGTTACAATGAAATAATTAATTTCTTATTGTTGTTAATGTAAAGATTTTTTTATATATATTTTAAATATAGAGTATTAATTATATTATAGAATACCATAAATATATGTGAAAATTTGTTGAAATCTTGAAACTTATATAGCTGATATAAGTGAAATCAAGAAATACACTTTATGAAAATTAAAGTAAGAAAACTTAGTGGGGGTTATACTTTGAGTACTTTATAGTACATTACAAGAATATACAAATTCAATAGAATTTCTGGTTACCTAAAAGAAATCATATACTTGATTTGAACCGGTTGTATCAACGGGATACACCGATTCCATGGTAATCCGGTTGTATCAAGAGGATACACCAATGCTAGTCGGATGATGAAAGTAAGAGATTTAAATAACTAGAAGGAGGTGATGTTTCTTGGAAGAGCAGGAAAAAAACTTGTATATCTCACACAATGAAATTGAAATTAATTGTCTTGATAGCAATTGAGAAAAAAAAATGCTGAATGGATTAATTAGAAATTTATTATTTGAAATAAATTTTGTAGCCACATCTTATGCACTTAAAATCCATACTTTGTGATGATAAAGTTTTGTGAGATGTGCCTTAAATAGTAAGTCTAGACATGAGTATGTGAGACAATTGATACAAGATGGTATCATTACAATTGTCTATATAAAGTCAAGTAAGAACTTAGCTGATCCACACGCAAGAGACCTAGTAAGTAATACATCTAGAGAGATAGGGCTTAAACCATTTAAAAGTTAATAGTGATGGAAAGCTATAAACCGAGGTACAAACCCAAGAGGGGGTGAATTGGGTTTTAAAAACTTTTTACCAATTAACACACAAGTTTTAACAATTTAATCAAGAAAGGTGCACAACAAATAAGATGCTTGAAATTAAAGGAGTAAAGGAAAATAATATGCAAACTTGATAAGTGCTTAAATAGTCATATTTAAACCCCTTAATTTACGCTTGTTAGGCTATTTGTTTATCTATTTTAGTAGATTCTACTTCATTTTTGTGTTTTATGTGTTTTTCGTAGGGCTTTGACAAAAAAATGACATTTTGGAGCTCTAAGGAATAAAAATTGAAGATCTGCAAAACTAGTAAGGTGCACTCGAGCGCACCTTCCTTACGATCGAGTGCACAGGCACACATACGCTCGAGCGCAGACCCATACGATCGAGCACACACGCACCAGAGGCGGCAGAGCCAGAATTGGAAAGAAGTCTTCGGACCTTAAATTGGAAATTAAGGTTTTGGGGTACCTTTAGAGCCCTATATATAGTCTTGTAAAACATAGAAAACACACTTTTGGATTGAGCTTGAAGTTGTAAGTCTTGGAGAGGAGTTGACGACTCGTCTCCTCAGGATTCTTCAGGTTTTATTTTTCTGTTCTAGTTTAATTATGGTTATGATGTTTAGTTCACTTAGCATGTGTAACTAACTTCCTAATAGAGCTCGATTGAAGCCCTAATTATGCTTTCCTATATATATAATCATTGATTGCCTTTGCAAATAGCCATGTTATAATACTTTAATTGATTAATGCCTGTGTTTATTTAAATTTCTCATATGTATGTGTCTGATCAACGTATGCATGTGGTATGGATCAGTTAGTTAGATCAATTTGGATGACAAAGTCCTGGGTCTAACAATAGTAACAAAATAAATCCACATTGGATTCTTAGATTAATCAACATGGGAAACTGGGAGCGGACCAAGCCCTAGGTCCCGTGTGGTTGTCAATTTCCACAACTTTTATGCTCTCTTAAGGAATAACTTAGTATACACCATACTGAATCCCTTAAGAGAGAAAACAGTTAGAGTATACACCATGCCTAACTCATTGCTTAGGGAGATCAATAGCTTAAGGAGTGGACCAAGCCCTTAGGTTGACCATTAGGTATTCAAGATAGGGCTATAGCATTGGTAATTTACTTATTAGGAAAGTATTATTTAGTGGTGGATATCAAAGCCCTATGTTCTTATTATTATTAATTCACACTCAACATCTATTTCTATATATTTATATTGAGAAACTAATTCTAAATCGAAATTCACCGATCCCTGTAAATATGATCTCGCACTTGCACACTATGTTACTATTAACCTTGTGCACTTACAAGTAAAACAGTATGATTATTTTCTTTTTTATTTAGGTAGATAAATGCTCAACAAAACCCTGTTTATAATGGTTCGACAATATCATAATCTTTTTGACCCTGCATCCATTCTCTTCAAGGAACCTCCTTGAAGTAATCCATTAATTATACTCGAGCAACTTAACGGATGTTGCACAAACCTTATAAGAAAAGTTCTTGATTTTACTATAGAGATAATGAATGCAGTAGAAGAAATGACTAGTAATTTACAGAGGAGATTGGATGAAAGGGCTAAAACAAAACTTGATGTGGTGAAGCAAGAAGCTTATGAGGGAGAAGGTGTGTTTGCACATGAGATGCAAGGAGATTGTTTTGTGAGATTTTATTAAATTTAAACCCAAGTCTTTTAGAGGATTTGTAAATTCTATTGTAGCTGAGCAGTGGATTAAACATGTTGAGAAATATTTTAAAGTCTTACCAGTGACAGATAGGCAGAAGGTGGCTTTTACTTTATTTAAGCTGAAAAGTGAGGCTTCTCAATGGTGGGAGGATATTCTTCCTAGATTGAGTACATAGGTAGATCAACTCTTAACTTGGCATAAGTTTAAAGATGTATTCATTGCGAAGCATATTCCAGATACGTTTCGAGCACAACAAGAGAGAAATTTTATTCATTTAAGGAAGAATACCTTATCTATGGCTAAGTATGATAGTAGATTTATAGCCCTGTTGAGGTTTTTACTTGAGTTAGTAAATATGGATGAGAGGAAATGTAAGAGAATTTTAGACGGGTTACACTATGAAATTCGAACTAAAATCTCTTATATGGGTATTGAAAATTATGCTATAATGGTGGATAAAGCATTACGGATTAAGAAGGATATGATAGAGTTTAGATGTATGAAGGATTGACTGAAAAGATCTAGATTTGAGGGACCTAGAGGTGGTAGAAGTATGAGTGTGCAGGGTGGGAGACCATCCTAGAGGGGGCATTCCTTGTCATAAAGAACTGTAATATAGAGTTAGAGGCAAGTAGGATTTGTTGCTTCTGTAGCTTAGAGTAATGTTGGTGGGACCTCTAGATTTGAGAGACAGACTATGGGAACTAGAAGCTATGGTAAAGGAGTAAGTATGCCACCAAGGGGAAGTGGTAATCTGATGTATGATCGAGAGCCAAGTGGTTGCTTTAGATGTAATCAAACAGGGCATCTATCTCGAAATTGTCCTACTTTGATTTTGTTGTATGTGGTGAGGGAGGACATATTAGTGTAGATTATCCAGTGGGAAAATCTGTTGAGATAGGTGTTGGGGGTGTTGGGAGAAAACAGGTGGATAGAGGTGGTGGATTAGGAAGTATGCAGGGTAGAGGCAGAGGATCAGTAGCTGAGAGAGGACGCGGTGTTTAGTTACAACCCAAAGAAAGAAGAGTCTCTGTGTTGACCTAACAGGATGCACAAGCTACTTCTGATATTGTTATGGGTATGGTATATATTCTTGATAGACTTGTTAGGCTATTGATTGATCCTGGTGCAACCCATTTTTTTGCATCTAGTGTGTATATGAAATCTATTTATGCTTTTGTTAGTTCTTTGATGCATGCTATTATTGTTGAGGTTCCTATAGGATGCATAGGCCACTCTTGATATTGTTATGGGTATGCTATCTATACTTTGTAAACCTATTAGACTATTGATTGATCCTGGTGCAACCCATTCTTTTACATCTAGTGTGTATATGAAATCTATTGATACTTGTGTTAGTCATTTTGATACATACTGTTATTATTGAGGTTCCTACTGGGGATAGGGTTATTATCAGGACAATTTATCACGGTTGTGTGATTAGTATGGCTGGTAGAGAATTTGAAGTTGATTTGTTGCCTTTAGATATGAAAAATTTTGATTTAATTCTAGGGATGAATTGGTTATCTACATATCATGCTTGGGTAGATTGTTTTAGGAATAATGTGGTGTTCAGGATACCAAGACAAGAGGAGTTTAACTTTCATGGAGAACATAAGATACTTGCCAACTATCTTATTTATGCCTTGACTACTAGTAGATGATTGAAGAAGGGTTATGAGGGATATTTGGCGTATATGGTGGATTCTAAAAAGGAGATTAAAAAGTTAGAAGAAATCTTAGTAGTCAAAGATTTTTTTGATGTATTCCCTGAGGAGTTATCTAGTTTGCCTCCTAACAGGGAGATTGAGTTTTCCATTGAGGTGATTTCGAGATTAGCACCCATATCTATAACAACTTATAGAACAGCACCAGCTGAGTTGAGAGAGTTAAAATTTTAGCTTCAGGAGTTGCTAGATAAATTGTTTATTCGACCTAGTATGTCTCCTTGGGGAGCCCCTATGTTGTTTGTGAAGAAGAATGATGGAACGATGAGGTTATGTATTGATTATAGACAGTTGAATAAGATCACCATCAAGAATAAATATCCTTTGCCCAGGATAGATAATTTATTCGAGCAGTTGCAAGGGGCTAAGGTGTTTTCTAAGATAGACCTGAGATCGAGTTATCATCAATTGAGAAAAAATGAGGGAGACGTGCCTAAGACTACTTTTAGGACACGTTATAGCCATCATAAGTTCCTAGTGATGCCATTTGGTTTAACTAATGCTCCTACAACATTTATGGATCTAATGAATCAGGTGTTTAAACCATTCTAAGATAGATTTATGATTGTATTTATTGATGATACTATGGTATATTCCAAGAATGAAGAGGAGCATAGGCAATATTAAGAGATAGTGTTGGAAATTATGAGGAGAAAGAAATTATATGAAAAGTTTTCTAAGTGTGAGTTTTGGTTAAATGAAATATCTTTCTTGGTGCATGTTGTGTCAGGAGATGGTATAGTAATGGACTCACAAAAAGTGGAGGCAGTGTTGAATTGGAAAAAACCCACTAGTGTTACTGAAATTAGAAGCTATTTGGGGTTGACTGGTTATTATAGGAGGTTTATTTAGGATTTTTCTATTGTTGCTGGACCATTGACCAGATTGACCAGGAAGGTAGTGAAGTTTATGTGGTCAGAAGAATGTGAGAGGAGTTTCAAGCTATTGAAAAAGAAATTGACTATTGCTTTGGTATTAGTTCTTCCTTCTGGTGATGAAGGATTTGTGGTATATAGTGGGGCGTCACATTAGAGGTTGGGATATGTATTGATGCAATATGGGAGAGTTATAGCTTATGCTTCTTGAAAATTGAAGAACCAAGAGAAATTATCTGACCCATGATTTAGAATTGGCTACAATAATTCTTGCTTTGAAGATTTGGAGACATCATCTGTATAGAGCCATTTGTGAAATTTTTACTGATCATAAAAGTTTGACGCATTTACCTACCCAGAGAGAGTTGAATTTGAGGCAGAGGAGGTTGATGGAATTGATTAGTGACTATGACTGTACAATTCATTATTATCTAGGGAAGGTTAATGTAGTAGCTAATGCATGAGTAGAAAGTTTACAGGGAGATTAGCTGCTATTGGGAGTCATGATATTAGCTTGATGATAGAATTAAGAAAAATGAGAATGCAGTTGAGTATCAGTGATTGAGGAATATTGATGACAAATATGGTGGTACAATCTTCTATTATTGATCGTTTATTACAGATACATAGTAGAGATAAAGGGATAGAGAAGATCAGACAGGAAATATTGAGTGGGAAGCCGACTGGGTTTAGAATTAAAGAAGATGGTATGGTGGTATTGGGACATGTAGTTTGTGTTCTAAATGATGTTGAGATGAGAAAGGAGATATTAAGAGAGGCTCATGATTTTGTGTATTCTATGCACCCGGGTAATAAGTAGATGTAGAAGGGGTTGAGATAGAATTATTGGTGGTTAGGGATGAAGAAAGATGTAGCTGAGTATTTTTCTAGATGTTTGATTTGTCAACAGGTGAAGTTTGAGAATAGACATCCAGCAGGTTTATTACAGCCTCTTCTAGTTCCTGAAGGGGCATCGAAGAATGTAAGTATGAATTTTGTTTTTGGTTTTCCCCGTACCCAGAGAGGTCATGATGCTGTATGGGTTATAGTAGATAGACTCTCTAAGTCTTCGCATTTCCTTCCTATTAAAACTACCTGGAGTCTTGAAAAGTTGTATGAATTGTATGTAGCGAAAATCACGAGTTTACATGGAGTACCTTTAAGCATTGTATCATATAGGGATTCTAGATACACTTCTAGATTTTTGAGGAGTTTTCAGTAAGCTATGGGTATGCAGTTACAATTTAGTACAACTTTTCATCCTCAAATTGATAGGCAGACAGAGAGAATCATCATAATACTAGAAGATATGCTGAGGGAAAGTGTATTGAGTTTCTCAGTGAGTTGGGATGCTTATTTACCTATGATCGAGTTTGCATACAATAATCAGTATCAAACTAGTAATAGGATGGCACTATTTGAGGCTTTATATGGTAGAAGGTTCAAAACTTCAGTATGATGGGAAGAAGTTGGAGAAAGAAAGATAATTGTTTCAGAAATGATAGATTTGATACTGAGAGGATCAAACTAGTTAGAGCGAACCTTTGATTTGCACAGAACAGACAGAAGGGATATGCTAATAATAGAAGACGACCTCTTGATTTTGTTTCAGGTTGGTGACTGGGTATTTTTGAAGATATCTCCGTGGAAGGGTGTATTAAGATTTTAAAAAAAAGGAAAGTTGAGTTCAAGATTTATGGGGCCATATGAGGTGACTGAAAGAATTAGACCAGTAGCATTGAAATTGGATTTACCTCCAGAATTAAAGAAATTACACAATGTGTTTCATGTTTCACTTTTGAGAAAGTGTTTACATGATGAATCCCATACTATTCCGAATCAAGCTGTAGAACTTTAGGAAGATTTGACCTTTATGCAAGTACTAGTCAGAATTCTAGACAGAAAAGAACAAGTGTTGCGTAATAAAGTTATTCCTTTGATTCAAGTATTATGAAAAAACAAAGATGTTGAAGAAATTACTTGGAAGCATGAGGCAAGAATGAGGAAGGAGTACCCCTATCTTTTTCATGAGTTAGGTAAGGAAATTTCGGGGATGAAATTTTTATAAGGTGGGTAGAATTGTAAAACTCGTGTTCTTAAAGTAAGGGTAAAGAAGTAATTTGATAGATATTACATGGATTTAAAATAATATATATATATATATATATATATATATATATATATAAGATTTACTATTATGAAAAAAAACAACCTCGAAGCGTCCAGGTGTGGTTACAAAGAAGAAGAAAAAAGGGGGGAGGGGCAACACTTAGAGGTCCAGGTGTTGGCTACATAACATGCAAAGGATGCATGTTAGCCAACAAAGAATACAAAAGGTACAGGTGTTAACGGTTTTACGGATAAAATTAGTTTTTGTTTAAGTTTTGTTCAAATTTGGTTTACAACCAAATTTCTTTCTCACTCCAAAAATTTTATTCTCTCTCTCAAATTGCTCTATCTTTTTAAACACCTAGGGACCCAAAGAAATGTTGAAAGATTGAAATTTTGAAGAAGTTTATGGGAGAATTTTAAAGAGATTTGAGGGAAGCTTTAAGAAAAAAAAGAATGTAATAATCTGAATTTTAATTTTTTTAATTATGCATATCTGAAAATACCCGGAATTTGATATAGAAATTTAAAGGTACAAATTACGGAAGAATTGAAGAATAAATTAGAAATTTTAATATAAAAATTATGTTAAGTGTTGACGATCAGCAATCGGGTAAAATTGCTGAAATGAGTAGGAAAGGCAAGAAGGTGATCCACGGGTAGCTTTAAGTGCTACATGGTGAGTCAGATTTACTTTTAGTAATCGAAACCAATAAAAATATGAATTTATGATATTTGAATAAATCTGTGAATTCTAATGATTAAATGATGTATTTTATGTTATATATGAAAATTGATTGATTTATGGATTAGGAATTAGAAATTATGTTGAATATTAATTATATAGGAATTTATGTGTTGAGAAGTTTTATGAAATTTCTGAAAGATATGATTGAAAAGTTGATATGATACATGGGGACACAATTTAATAAATATGATAAAAAATAATAATTTCGAGAAAGAACTAGATAGTTGAATTGAATGTTTTGATGTATGCTTGCTTGCATATTATTGCTCATATGTATAAAAGAATAGACCAAGAAGGTAGCTGGTCTAGCTGAAAAGACCAGGAAGGCAATTAGTCTAACTGAAAAGACCAAGAAGGCAGCTGGTCTAGCTGAAAAGACTAGGAAGGCAGCTGGTCTGGCTAAAAAGACCAGGAAGGCAGCTGGTCTAGCTAAAAAGACTAGGAAGGCAGCTGGTCTGGCTGAAACATGTCGACATATGGGAAGACGTTCCCAGATGATAATATGAAATGATCTGATGAGAAAGAAAATTTAAATTCATGCATTACATTTTTTTAAATATTGATTTTTATTGATTGAGATGCTAAAGTATCAGTCTTGATTATGAAATTATTGATAGACAAATGGGTCTCACAGAGAGACAAATATGATGAGAAAGAAATATGAAAGTATTATATGATAAAAATTATTTGATTGATTGATTATATACTATGAACCTCATAACGAGATAAATAATGATGTTGAATTGATAAATCTCAAGATGATTAAATATATGAGAAGAAAAATTGATATGTTTGATTATTAATTTAATAAGAGATTGATAAATGGTTGGAATGATGATTTGAGTAGTGATAATAGAATGTTACTATTGAATTATATGAGATAATGGATGAATGAATATTGGAAGATTATTTGAATGATTGAATTATTATATGTGAAGAAATAGATGATTAATATTGGTGAATTAGAAATGATCGAATTATAAGATGTGACTGGAAGTTTATAATTGAGTACTTCTAGTAAATTTAATTCACTGAGCTTGTGAAGCTCACTCCTCATTGTTAAATAATTTCAGGTAGCAGACAGGACAAATAGATTGGTGAGCTGAGATTCCAACTGAGTCATTTTCTTGAAGCCAAGTGGTGCACATCCTCAGACTAATGGAATTTAAAAAAAAATAATCATGCATAATATGTTGTATATATTATTTTAGTTGAAATTTTAATAATGTAACTCCCCTATTGAGGGTTGAAAATTGATGTGTGTGTGTATATATTCAGTCGATATATGTTTTTATATTGTTGCATATATGTTTTATGCTGGGATTTCAAAACGTGACGACACCGTCTTGGGGGTAGCCAACTCGGGATAGGTTGTTACAGTTAGGGTCTCCATCTGACATGCCTCTTCATAATCAGTAGACTAACAAATGAGTTAGTGTTGACTTCAAACTCAACACCCATGACACTGGTTTTAAATCTAACGGCTAGGGGACTAGATTTCACTATATTTGCATACAATTGGTGAATTAACCTAGGGTAGTATTTGCGGTGGATGTTTACTAGAAGTGTTAGTCTTATGGCCTCAAAAGCAGGTAAAATATCGAAATTCGCATGTCTGTTGGAATCAAAATCAACAAATCTACCTGTCATGATTTTCTTGTGACAAATGATAGTATACTTGTTCTTGACCGCAGGACTCCAAAATAGTGAGCCGTTTAGCTCGGTTCTTGCCTGCTTGCTTGAAAAACCAGCAACCCCTTTCCCTTTGGAGTCCAACCACGAAGATTTTCGTGTTCTAGACCCCTTTGGCACATGTGGTCCGGATACCATTGTCTTGATACGAATTCTTGAGAGATTTAAGAGAGGATGAGTGTGGAAAAAATGATGATTCAACTGTGAGAGTAAAAAATTATGTGATTAAAAGGATAGGTTTGGGTTCTTTTGAGTAATTTCAAGAGATTTTTGATTGAAATAAAGAATTTTCTAGAGAGAAAAAACTACGGTTTTTGAAATTGGGCTTGAAATCAGAAATAAAAAAAATTGAAGAGAATATATATAGAATTGTGATACTAGTCGACTAGGTCAAGGTACCAGTCAACTGGTCCTTTCACTATTTGGGGATTTTTTAAGATACCTGTCGACTGGGTCCAAGTACCAATCGACTGGTGAAATGATCAGTGAGACACCAGTTGACTAGATTGACCCAACTAGTCAACTAGGTCCATAAAAAAATTCAAAATTTTGAGCTCCAAACTAGTTTAGAGATACCAGTTGACTAGATTGACCTAACTAGTCAACTAGGTAAATGGACTATGAGATATCAGTCGACTGGATCATCCAACTAGTCGAATGGGTCCAAAAAAAAATTCAAAATTTTGAACTTCAAGCTGGAATTTTGCAAGAAATGATTTATCTATATCATTTTTGAGTGAGAGAGATATTAAATAAGAGTTAATACTCATTCACTTATTGACAAGTATGCAAATGATGGATGTAGATGCAATCAGACACACATATATTCATAGTTTATTAAACCCATTAATGGTTTTATCTTACAAAACGTTCAAGGGTTTAGCAAGAATATTAGCAATTTGATCTTCCGAATGAATGAATTCTAATATAATATCATCCTTTTGAGTATGATCTCTTATGAAGTGGTGTCTTATCTCAATATGTTTGGTTCTTGAATGTTGAATCGGGTTTTTTGTCAAGTTGATAGCACTAGTGTTGTCATAATGAAATGGAATATTTTGAAAATACATGCCATAATCTTCTAGTTATTGTTTCACCTACAACAAATTTCGGTGACTATATATTCCGCTTCGGCGGTTGATAGTGCGACTGAATTCTATTTCATTGAAAACCAAGAGGTTAACACGCCACCTAGAAATTGGCATGTTCCACTAATGCTTTTTCTATCTAGCTTACAACCCACAAAATCAGCATTCGAGTACCCAACAAGCTCAAAAGTTGATTTTCTAGAATATTATAAATCTAGATTTTGAGTGCCTTGCAAATATCTTAGGATTCTTTTCAGAGAAATAATATGTAATTCCTTAGGATTAGCTTGAAATCTAGCATCCATGCATACACTAAACATTATATTAGGTCTACTTGCAGTTAGATATAGTAAAGCTCATATCATGCTTATATGAGTTTTAGTATCTACACACTTACCTTCCTCATCTAGGTAAAGTTTTGTAGAGGTGCTAATGGGAGTGCTAATAGATTTTGAGCTCTCCATGCCAAACCTCTTCAATAGGCCTTTGGTGTATTTTGATTGATTGATAAAGATGCATCCTTTCAATTGTTTGATTTGGAGTCCAAGGAAGTAGGTAAGCTCTCCCATCATGCTAATTCCAAATTCACCTTACATACACTTAACAAAATCTTGACACATGGATTCATTAGAGGCACCAAATATAATATCATCAACATATATTTGGACTAATAGTGTATCATTTTTTGAGTTTTTGTAAAGAGGGTTGTATTTATTTTTCCTCTAGTAAAACCATTTTCAAGTAAAAACTTACTTAGCCTTTTATACCATGCTCTTGGAGCTTGCTTCAACCCATGGAGAGCTTTAGAAAGCTTATAAACATGGTTTGGAATACCAAGATTTTCGAAACCAATAGGTTGCTCAACATAAACATCTTCTTCTATAAAACCATTTAAAAAGGCACTTTTCACATCTATTTGAAATAGTTTAAACTTATTAAAGCATGCAAAGGCTAAAAATATACGAATGGCTTCTAATCTAGCTACGAGAGCATAAGTCTCATCAAAATCTACTCTTTCTTCTTGATTATAACCCTTAGCAACTAGTCTAGCCTTGTTCCTAGTTACTATTCCATTTTCATCCATTTTATTTCTATATACCCATTTAGTACCTATGATGGTATGATTCTTTGGTCTAGGAACTAGAGTCCATACTTTATTTATTTCAAATTGATTTAATTCTTCTTGCATAGCATTTATCTAATCAACATCTTCTTCAGATTTTAGAAAAGTCTTAGGTTCTACTTGAGATAAATAAACTAGACAATTGAAAATATTTCTCATAGAAGATCGAGTTCTTACCACTCGGGAAGGATCACCAATCACTTGATCGATTGGATGATAATTCACATACCTTCAATCTTTAGGAAGACCATCCTCTTGTTGACTTGTAGATGGTTGATCAAGATTGAGAGTATCTACCTATTGATTTGTTTGGGGTTAGCTCTCCTTGGGGTCAACAATGAGAGTAGATGTATCCATTCTTGGAATAAAATCTGCATTATCATTAAGAGATACTATTATACTAGTAATTAGGTTAGACTTATCAAAAGCAACATGTACGGATTCTTCAACCACTAGAGTTCTTTTGTTAAAGACTCTATAAGCTTTATTAGAGATTGAATATCCTAAGAATATCCCTTCATCGGTTTTGGAGTCAAATTTACCTAAATTAGTTTTATTTTTATTTAGGATGAAACACTTACAACCAAAAACACGAAAGTAAGAGATATTACGCTTTCTACCTTTCCATAGTTTATATTGAGTTTTATGAAGCACCGGCCTAATTTATACTCTATTTAAAACATAGTAAGAAGTATTTACAGGTTCCGCCTAAAAATATTTTGGTAAACTATTTTCACAAAGCATGGTTCTAGCAAATTCATCTAAACTCTATTTTTCCTCTCAACAACACCATTTTGTTGAGGAGTTCTAGAGGCTGAAAAATTGTGATCAATTCCATTTTCATCACAAAATTTTGAAAAACTTTGGTTTTCAAATTCTTTTCCATGATCACTTCTAATACTTGAGATATAAATTCCTTTTTTATTTGGAACCTTCTTGCAAAAGTTCACAAATCCTTTATAGGCTTCATCCTTGTAAACAATAAAAATAACAAAGGTATATCTTGAACAATCATCAACAATAACAAGAGCATATTGAAGGCCACCTAGACTAATGGTGCTTATTGTACCAAACAAATCCATATGTAAAAGTTCCAATGGTCTAGAGGTTGAAATTACATTTTTAGATTTAAAAGAAATTCTTGTTTGTTTTCCAATTTGATAAGCATCACAAACCTTGTCTTTTTCAAATTTGATTTTGGGAAGTCCAACTACTAAATCTTTTCATAAAAGAATTTTGAGTACATCCATGTTCACATGGTCAAGCCTTCTATGCCATAGCCATGGGTTTTCACTAAAAGAGGGAAAACATTTTTCACTTTTCGAATGTAAAGATTTTAAATCAACTAGATAGACATTGTCATGTCTATGGCCAACAAACTTGATCTTGTTACTCTTGATGTCTATTACTAGACAATGAGAGGATTCAAATATGACTTTTTTGCCTTTGTCACATAGTTGACTAATACTAAGTAAATTTGGCTTAAGGCCTTACATGGTCAATGGTTGAGGAATCTTTACCCACTTTGCCATGCTTGATAATCTTCATCTAAGTGTTGTCTCCAATGGTGATGTGTCTGCAATCCCTTAGAGTTAGTTCTTTGAATATGCTTTGATCATTGGTTATGTACTTTGAACATACACTATCAAGGTACCAATGGTTACTTTTTTCTTTAGTGTGGAGACATATCTACATTACACATGGATAGACAATTGCACTTTTAAGTACCCAAAATTTCTTGGGTTCTTTGGAGTTAGTCTTAGGAAATACAGCTCCTTTAGGGACCCATACTTTCTTAACATTATAGGGTGCTTTATAATTGTAGTTGATGATGCATGATCCTAGTATGATAGTTATTGAAATTTCTAGGATGTCTTGAATATGTATGCTTATAGTTCCTTGGATAAGCATTCCTAGGATACATGTTTCTAGCATGAGAGTTGTGTACATAAATGTTATCTCTAGGATATGCATGATGGCAGTTTCTTGGATGACCATTTCTAGCATGTGTATTCCTAGCATTTGTATATCTTGGATGAGCATACATATATGCATATGTATTTCTAGGATTTCTATCTCTAGCATGTGCATTAGAATTCTTAACATTTGAATTTAAATTTACATCGTTAGGCTTACTAGCATACTTTGAAGGAGAACTCTTAATCTTGCTAGTGGCCTTAGAGGTGGAGGGTTCATCCACACGTGTTGCTTTCATGAACAAAGTTTCTTTTGATTTTTGTTTGCCTAATGGAGAATAACCCAAGCTGGATTTTCCTCCACTCAATCTTTGGCAAGATAACACTTCATCTACTTTTTATTTTCCAAGAATAAGCCTAGATATAGTGCTATTTAACTCCATTACTTTATTTTTTAAAACATTATTTTCATTTTAAAAAAAATATTGTGATGAGTTATAAAGCATGGAAAATAGTTTTTATTTTTCTTCCTTTAGACCTTCCATTTCTTCAGAAAGAGATGAGACTTCATTCTTGAGAGCAATATTTCTAGAATCAAATTTCTTCAAGTCCTCATGCATAATTACCTCAATTAATTCTTCACTACTACTAAAATATATTATTATTATTAGAAGGGGAAGAATTTGTTACCTCATTTTCATCATCAATTTCCACCAAATAAAGATTGGCAATTTCCTCATATCCAACATCATTGTCCGAAGATTCTTCTTCTTCATCAATACTCCAAATGGTTGCAATCATGGCTTTCTTTTTGAAGCTCTTGTATGGTTTGTTTGTTGTTGGACAATCAGCTTTAATGTGGCCGGGCTTCTTGCAACCAAAACACACAATAGGTTTTCCTTTTGGAGTGGAATCCTTTATGTAAGGTTTCTTGCTCTTTTTCAAGAACTTATTAAACCTTTTGGTGGTCAAATCCATTTCACCATCTTCTTCACTGCTCTCATTTTATTCTTCCTTTTCTTCCTCTTTGTTGCTTGTGGAGGCTTTGAGAGTAATCATTTTCTTCTTCTTCATCTCATCATCATTGGCACCATGATTCATTTCTTCCGTCTCGTTTGTCAATAATGATCCGATAAGCGTTTCAACATCAAGTTTGTCGAGATCTTTGGCCTCTGTTATTGCCGCCTTCTTTGCTTTTCAAGTAGATGGAAAAAATCTCTAATATCTTCATTGTTAGTTCAAACTCTTTAATGTTTCTACCAAGATGCTTTAAACCATTAACAATAGTGGTTAAACGTGAGTGCATTTGAGAAATTGTTTCGTTAGCAGACATTTTAAAAGATTCATACTTGGACATTAGCATATAAATTTTTTATTTTTTAACTTCGCTAGTGACCTCATAAGTAACTTGTAGTTTGTAACATATCTCCTTAGCTGAAACACATACAATTTTCTTTTTGGACTCAGAGGTATCTAAAGCACAATGTAACATACTAGTGGCTCTACTATTTAGAGACATCATTCTACAATTCTCTTCATTAAACCCAGTTTTGAGTTTAGACATTATATGATTGATTTCTCTAATAGTTTTTTCTTTTGTAGGAATTCTACGTCCTTCCTTAGTGACTCTCCAAAAATTATAATCTTGTCATTCAACAAAGATTTTTATTCTATTTTTCCAATACTTATAATTTGAGCCATTGAACAAAGGATGTCTACTATAGGAATGACCTTCGGTATAACTATTTTAAGCCATCGGATCAACTCAAGGATTTTTAGCTTGAAATTTAGTACCTGACTCTGAAACCAATTGTAAACCAAGGTACAAACCCAAGAGGGGGTGAATTGGATTTTAAAAACTTTTTACCAATTAACACAATTTTTAACAATTTAATCAAGCAAGATACACAACAAATAAGATTCTTGAAATTAAATGAGTAAAGGACGAGAATATGCAAACTCCGTTTATAATGGTTCGGCAATATCAAAATCTTTCTGACTTTACGTCCACTCTTTCAAGGAACCTCATTGAAGTAATCTATTAATTGTAGTCGAGCAACTTCACGGGTGTTGCACAAACCTTACAAGCACTCTCTTCCACAAAGAAGTGTTTAATCCTAAACACTCTAAGAGTTACACCAACTCTTTCTCTTTACAATGAATGATATTAAATGTAAAAGGAAGAGAGAGAGATATCAATGAATGCTTTACAAGATGAAGGTTATCTCTCTTTCAAGAACAAGCTTAAAGAATGGCTCACAATAAATTTTTCAAAGCTTCTGAGAGTATTAATGAGCTATAAATCAAACTGAGTGTTCTTTCTTGTTGTTTAAATCCTCATTGATGGGTTTTTTTTTTATAGATTTGGTCTTATATGGCTATTAGACACTGATTTGGTAGGTTTGGAGCATTAAATGCTCAAATCCCGCATCTCAAATTATCATATTTTTGAATTACTAGTCGATTGGGTCTTTGTACCAATCGATTAGGTTAAGTGAAAATGTTCATTTTTAGGCTTAAGACAAGTACCGGTCGACTGGTCCTAGTCGACTGGGTCTTTTAACCAGTCAACTAGGAACTTACTGTCCCTTTTATTAGTCGACCGTTTCAGAGACCTAGTCGACTGGGTTGTCCCAAAACACAGTTTTTATGCTTAAAAGAAGTTTTCTTAACTTAAAGACATTTTTCAGATTATTTTTGTCAAAGCTTTTTGCAATCAAAGTGAGCTATAGTTAAGCTAGGTAATTGAAAACAAAGATTTACAACGTGAATCAATTACCTTAGAGCCTATTCAAGATATTTTGTCTTCTTTTTGTATTTGTATGTGTCGTATTCTTGCATTTTGTTTCTGTATTGAATGTTTTTGCTGCTTAAACACTTAGATAAAATTGTTAGTGAAATTTAAGTAGTCTTTTGTCATTATTAAAATCAAATACGAGTCAACACAACCCAACCTAATGTCAGTAGACCACTAGTCCTAGGTTTTAATGGTTAATAACAAGTTATTGTGATTGATTGTTGATATTGTCACAAAGTTAGCCCATAATTGAGAAAGATAATATGTCTGTTATATTTTAGAGGATGAGTTAAACTCTTAATGAAGTTATAAAATGTGTTCTAGTAATGGAAACGCAATAGAAACTTCACCTACATGAACGAAGGAGTGGTGCCGCTTCTTATAGAGAGTTATGGCTTGCTCTCTTAAGGTTCATGAAACCAGGATATAGAACATGGCCATAATAGTGCTAAGTGAAAATAAATTCTCACCGAAATAAGAGAATTGTATGTGTGTGGTGGCTCTGGTCGTATTTCATATGAATGTTGGTTTAATCTAAAGGACATCATTCGTTTTCGACATAACTTTGAGTTGTTTACACTAATAGAAGGTTTTAAATCGAAAGATACCTACTTTATGCATACAAAACTTAGAGATGTTGTGGTAGTCTTTTTCAAAATCGATTTTCCAAACAAGTGGGGGATTGCTAGAAAAAATCATTTAAAATGATATTAAAGGGCTATTTGAAAACCCAAAAGGTATCAGTTTAAATATAAAGGTTGTGATTTAAACAGAAATGTGTGATTAAAATCTAAAGGGTGTGATTTAAACAAAACTGTGTCAGATTTTTTAAATATTTTTTAAACAGACATGATCTAGACCATTAAAAACTAACAGACATAATCGTAAGACACTCATTAAATCTTGAAAAATCATTTCTTTCCGACTAGAAAAACAAGACTTTCCAGAACCTTTTTGAAGAGGTGCTTCTATACCTATAAATACCCCTCACTCCCCATTTCAAAATACAATTCATTTTTCATTCTTTCTTCTATAATTTTCACTAAAAAAATTTTCCATAATATTTTAGTATTTCAAAGTAGAATTAAATTGGAAGTTCTTCAGATTTTGCTGTCTACAGACTTCAAGTTTGAGACTTAGTTGTATCCTAGAGGACTATTCATCTGTAACCCATAGCAAACTTGTTTATACAAGTGGGGACAAATAAAGCCTTAAAGATAGTGATTAAATCATGCCTCTAAGTCTTGATTCTCATATTCTAATAAATTTAGAAAAATTTACAACATGATGATGATGGTTAGGGGAAAAAATATGTTAGACATCATCCCCATGCTTTGCACTGAAAATAAATAATGGGAATGTAGGCCTTTCAATATTAATACCATTGGAGGTAGAGTACTATAAACACATCTTTAAGATGTTATTGGTATTTGCCAAACATCTAAATATTATTTATACTTTTAGTATGTTTTAGCGTACAAATTAAGTTATTTTCACACGGAAAATAAATAAAAAAAAAATCAGTAAATTTAACCTACCTTAACTCAGACCTAGATCCTATTGTCAATTAGATCCCAGCTCTTGGTGGTGTTGTTTAAGGGTATATTTGGATCCTGAAAAACATGAATGAAAGAAAAATCTTGGGGAAAATGAAAATGAAAATTAAATTTTAATTTGAAACCCATTCTTTTCATTTAATTTTTCTGTGTTATATTATTTTTCCTTTAATTTTTTTGTTTCATTTTTTTCTGATTCAAACATAACTAAGTAATTCAAGTATAGCGATAAACATAAAAGCACTTGATATGGGTTTTGTCATGACTCAAGGCCATATCAAATTAGAAATATATAGCACGCAACACATCATTATGAGATTTCGAGAGCTTGAAGACTTTTTTTTTGTTGTATCTATCAATTTCTAAGTTGTTATTCTTTTTGTTAAGTACTGTAAAACATTGATTAATTAACTTATTTGATCTTAAAAATTTTGTTCAAAATGAAGCTCTACATGGGGGTGGAACGCTCTTCGTTAACAAGCACTCAGACCTTGAATTTTGAGTTATTAATGGGAATACCTTAATTGCTGCAGTAATTGTCAATGAACCCCCTAAGGATGTAAAAGAGGTTTTCCTAACAGGAGCTACTTCCAAGCTTAGAAGAGCAATTACTCTCTACCTTTATCAAAAGAGAGTATGAAGTCTTGATGCCAAAAATCTATTGCTGAGCTGGAGGTCTAAGACTCCATGGTCTACGCAAAGAAATACGGCTGAATTAAAGAGTCACTAGAGGAAAGGGGGGTGGTGCCTTCGAGGACTCTCCGATGCCTTTGTCAGTGCAAGGTTTTGAGAAAATGGATAGGGTTATAATATTAGTGTTTCAGTGATGAACTTGAATTGAGTTCAGATCTACTTACCTTGGGCCTTTTATAGTGGTTCAGGGGGAAAGTTGACCACGTGCTCGGGATGGCGGAATCCCTGAGATCCTACTTCTCTGGTGAAGGATCTTGTCGCGTGTTTAGGGATGGTGCAGTCCCTGAAATGTTTCTTCCATTCTTGTGTGTGAGAAGTCTGTGAATGATTATGGCTTCGTCATTTGCTCTGCTACGTGCCCATTTTTTACGTAGCTACATGTTATTCGGTCATCAGAGGGGAGTTATCCACATGTCACCAGGCTATTAAAGAGTGAATTATTCACTACATCAGAGGTCCCCCACTTCCTTAAGTATATTTATGCACTTGAGGAAGTATAATCAACATTCATGCCGTTTCAGCCCATGAAGCCTGTGGCCGAGCATATGGACCTTAGCCAAAATGCTCAGCCTTAGAGGCATGGGACTGATCATATAAGAAATAGTTAAAATGTTTGGCCTTAAAGACATAGGATCGAACATTTTAGCAGCAGTTAAAATGCTTGACCTTGGAGACATGGGACCAAGCATTTGAGCAGTAGTCAAAATGCTCGGCTTTGGGACATGGGACTGAGCATTTGAGAAGCAGTCAAAATGCTCCACTTTGGAGGCATGGGATCGAGCATTTAAGTAGCAGTCAAAATGCTCGACCTTAGGGACATAGGACGGAGCATTTGAGCAGTAGTCAAAATGCTCGGCCTTGGGGACATAGGATCGAATATTTGAGCAGTAATCAAAATGCTCAGCCTTGGAGGCATGGAACCGAGCATTTGAGTAGCACTCAAAATGCTCGGCCTTAGAGACATGGATTGAGCATTTGAGCAACAGTCAAAATGCTCGGACTTGGAGACATGGGACCAAGCATTTGAGCAGTAGTTAAAATGCTCGATCTTGGAGACATGGGACCGAGCATTTGAGCAGCAGTCAAAATGCTTGACCTTGGAGACATGGGACCGAATATTTGAGCAGCAATCAAAATGCTCAACCTTGGAGATCTTACACAAGGAGTGGGCCTCCATGGTTTTTTGGGCTCATAGATGAATTTTTTTACTTTGGGCTCATAGAAGACCTTTTTTTGCTTTGGGCCCATAAAATGTTTTTTTCTTTAGGCCCATATAGAAGCCCTTTTTTATTTGGGCCCATAGAAGACTTTTTTGCTTTGGGCCCATAGAGAAGCCTTTGGGTTATTCCAGAATCCTTTGTGGAGACATGCAATGCTAGAGCGTTAGGCCATTATAGAACATTAAATGTTAGGTTATTAAATGTTGTGGGATGCGCTGTCATTTTGGGGAGTGTAACGGCAGCACATGACCTTAATGGTATGCCTTTAGCAGCCTTAGGGATGTAACAACACCTTAGTTATGCCAAATGTCATACCTTTACAATTGGGGAAGCCTTGGGGAGTGTAACGGCACCTCGGTTATGCCAAACATTTATAGCTTGGGAAACCTTGGGGAGTGTAACAGCACCTTAATTATGCCAAACGTTGTGTCTTAACAGATTGGGAGGAGTTAATTTTCCTCGTTAATCATTCCCGAGCTTCTATATAAGAGAGGATCTTCCTCTCATTTCTTCACTTCACTTCATTTGCATTTAGAGAGAAATTTTGAGAGCCCTCAGAGTCAGCTAGAGATCGGGAGCCCTCAAAGTTTGCTAGATTTTGAGAGTTTTGGTATTTGTCTAAGGTTTAAACAAGGTTTGAAAAGGTTTAGCATCAGGCCTTGGCGCCACGGCTCAAGGTGTGCATGTCGCGGCCTGGCCCTGTGCGCCGTGGCTCAGCCACCCTAGGTCGTAGCCTCCAGCATGACTAGAAACCTCCCCCCTCTTCAGGCTGCGGCATGCCCTATTCTAAGCCGCGACTTGAAGGCACACCTGATCCTTTTGTTCCAACATTTCCAATGGTGCGTGAGGCATGAACAAAATGCACAGGATCACTAAGGATTGTTGAAGGACTATGATTGATTGGTCCTCAAGATCTAAGGGTGAAGATTGACTTCAAAAATTGGCTCAAGAAGTGGTGCACTATATAAAGGGTCACTGATAAGTGCTTAAATAGTCATATTTAAGCCCCTTAATTTCCGTTTCTTAGGCTCTTTGTTTATTTATTTTAGTAGATTCTATTTCACTTTAATGTTTTATGTGTTTTTCACAGGACTTTGACAAAAAGATGACATTTTGGAGCTCTAAGGAATTAAAAGTCAAGTTCTCCAAAGTGCACCTCCCTTGTGATCGAGTGCATAGGCACACGAGCACACACTAAGAAGACTCGAGCGCACACATGCACTCGAGCGCAACCCGCATACGCTCGAGTGCACACACACCAGAGGTGGCATAGCCAGATATGGAATGAAGTCTCTGGACCTTAAATAGGAAATTAGGGTTTCAAGGCACCCTTAAAGCCCTACATATAGCCTTGTAAAACACAGAAACCATACATTTTGTCTTAGACTTGAAGTTGCAAGCTTGGAGAGGATTTGACGACTCGTCTCCCTAGTCTTCTTCAGGTTTTTTTTCTTCTGTTTTTTTTATTATGGTTATAATGTTTAATTCAACTAGCATGTATGACTAAACTCTTATAGGGCTCGGTTAAAGCCCTAATTATGCTTTTCCGAATATATATTCACTGATTACCTTTGTCTCTACCCATGTTAAAATGCTTAACTTGATTACTACCTGTTTGTATTTAAATTCCTCATATGTGTGTGTTTGATCAACGTATGCATGTGGTATGGATTAGTTAGTTGAATCAATTTGGATGACCGAGTCCTGGGTTCAACAATAGTAACAAAAGATATCCACACTGGATTCTTGGGTCAATCAACATGGGAAACAAGGAGCGGACCAAGCCCTAGGTCCCGTGTGGTTGCCGATCTCCATAGCCCTTATGCTCTCATAAGGAACAACTCAGTATACACCCATGTTGAATCCTTTAAGAGAGAAAAGAGTTAGAGTATACACCATGCCTAACTCGTTGCGTAGGGAGATCAATAGCCTACGGTGTGGACCAAGCCCTTAGGTTGGCAACCATTAAGTATTCATAATAGGGCTAGAGCATTGGCACCTTATTTAGCAGGAAAGTGTAATTAGTGGTGGATACCACTGCCCTATGTTCTTATTATTATGAACTCACACTCAACATTTATTTCTTTTTTTACTTCGAGAAACTAATTCTAAATCGAAGTTTACCAATCCCTGTGGAAATGATCTCGCACTTGGACACTATGCTACCATTGACTTTGTGCACTTGAAAGTGAAAGAAGTACGATTATTCACATATTTATTTAGGTAGATAATCGAACAACAAGTTTTTGGCACCGTTGCCGGGGATTGTGCTTAAATTTCTTTTTAGAACTATTTTTTTCGTTTAATCATTGTTATTTTGATTATGCCCAAAGTGTAACGCAGTAATTGTAGCACAACTTTGGGGTGTCGATTCCACAGGGAAACAAGTTAACTATAAAAGAATGTGTGAACTTTAACACAAACGACAAAAGATTGATTGAAAGAATCTGAATTGTGTGAAAATAGTGTGAAGGAAATTGTGTAAATAGATTTATGATGGAGAAACAACAAGGTTCCGGGAATCCTCTCTAGGTTCGTTGCCCTAATCCTAACTTGATTCAATTGTTTTTATCTCGATTGCAAGTTTCACATCCCAAACAGGCAATCAGCAAATATTCAATTAAAGCACATACATAAGCCCTAATGTGACTGATATAAATTACTCTTTACTTTCAAGCACATATGACCTAACTTATAAATTATCAAGAGACGACGATATATCTACATGACAATATCGCAGCAATGGACAAATCTATAAAAGAGATCTACCAGACTTAATCACACCCAAACAAATACACATAAGAAAAGCATGACTAGTCTTATATGGAAAAAAAGCATGCAATCACCGGACTAATAAGAAATCTACTAATTAAATTAAAGAATAAACATAACAATGTTTAATGAAAATAATATCAAACTAAAACTGAATCAAATAAAGGAAAATAAGAAAAACTACACCTAGGGATTCATCCCTTCGCCTTGCTTGGAGACTAGCCGACCATGGGGCTCATGCATCCTCAAGTTCCCTCCGGCCTCTCAACGATCATCTCCCCCTTGGTAGCAAAAGCTTCGGCGATTCCTCAGCTTACCCTCTAAAAGTACTTCGGATTCCTCCTAAGGGCCCTTTGGATTGCTCCTAAAGGCCCTCTGGATTCACTTTCTGATGATCTCAGATTCTCCGATTGATGTCTAAAGCTGAAGTGGAGTGGGTCTTATATAGGCTAATTCCTGGAGTGCTATGTGTTTTCTAACCAATGTGGGATACTGCCCGAGTGCACTTGATCACAGCCTTAGTGCGCTCGATCGCATGTGTGTTCGATCGCAGATTTTTGCGCTCGATCGCATTTGCGCTGCAGAGTACTTTTTGGTCAATGTGGGATGTGCACTCGATCGTACTGCTTGTGCACTCTATCGTAATGCAGGTAGCAATCCATCTTGTCCTTCCAAAAGCATGGGATCTTGGCCTTTTAAGCAACGATCGCTTCTTTTTCTCTTTTAAACTCAATTTACCTGAAAATTGCACTGAAATAAGTCAGTGGTCCAATAATATTACTTTAGAGTTATTAACACATAAAAGCACATTAAAGACCGAGATCAGTCCTAAAATGCTAACAATTAACCACTGTTGAGAAGTATTTTATGACTCTCATCACAACCCCCAACTAGCTTATTGCTAGTCCCTAGCAATTCAAGCGAAAACAACGGATGAATTCTACGGTGGGAATCAAAGTAAATGAAAAGCAATATTAGTGTTAAACCAAGAGTAATTCACTTTTGTCTCAAAAATCGCACATAGCACACGGCACACAAAATCATTAAATATCACTCAAGTCCAAAAATAATGCAAACATCAATCTTAAAATTGTTATTGACTCTTAACATCCATCTTACCACAATCCATTAATCCAAACACCCTGATGATTTTATGCATAACATTCAAGAATACAAGTCTTGGCTTCTAAAAACATAATAAATTTCGTGACATCAATCACAAAAACAAGCTCCATATGCTTACATTTCAAACCACTCTCCACTATTGTAGAAAAATCACACTACATTGGATCAAAAGGTCTTTAATAAGCTTGTAACGTTAGGCTAAGGTAAAGGCTAAGGAAGAATGGGAAGGATTCAAAAGTAAAAGAACTCAATCTCTTAGCTTTAAACACAATCACTTTAAGCACTTGATAATCTTTACTTTAACACCCAACTCTTTCAACCATTTTTCGAGCATTTCTTTCAACAAATCACCATTTTTTCTTTTCTTTTTCTTTCTTTCTTCTTTCTTTGCCATAATTCATTTATTTATTTTTTTTTTATTTTGGCACATAACCATTCACCTTCTTTTTCATCATTTTTTTCCTTTTCTTTTCCACAACCCCCAACTTATCTCCTTTAATGTACTTGGGTTGTGGTAGTGATATTTTTTCATATTTCCACCCTCACAACATGTGTATAACTAAGTTCTTTTAAAAGAAAGTTAAGGATAAAATATTTTTAGGCTCATAAAGGTAAGTAAATGGTTTATCGAAAGAAACAAAGCTCAATTTTTCTTTTCAAGAAAAAGACTTAAATAGGTGACTAGTGATAAATATAGCAATGGTAGGTTTGAAAGGCTCAAATGGTTCAAAAATGACCTATATCATATCCTAAGTAGTGTGCATTCTAGGAATTCACCTCAAGTGGTTATCAAGTAAGTTCTAGAGCTTGTCAAGACTGCAAAAATATTCACAAAATAATCACACATAAAAATTTTCTAAATATTTAAGACTAATCATACTATCTTACCACAAACTAGAGTCTCTAACCAAATGAAGATTGATATCTTAAATTAATTTCAAACCGAAGCAAGATTTAACTTCTTCTAAAAGCTATATGCTATCTCAATTAAGTTTATATCATTGACATGTGAATTAACTCTAAGGCTAACACAAAGCATGATAAAAACAAACAAAAAGGGAAAGTGACACCCAACATTTCATTGGTATGCAATAAGAAATGTGTATCCTCCACCCCCAACTTAAGATAAGTATTTTCCTCAATATAAAAGTAAAATTTAAAGAAACTCCCTTTTTAACCAAAGGTGCATGGAGCTGAAAGTTGTTCACGACCAATTAAATTGCTTCGTTTATTTGTCCCCGAGAAGTAAATACTAAAGTAAAACTGGAAAACAACAAAATAATAATAATAAACAAGAAAAAGAAATATGAAAAACAGTAAAAGTAAAAGGATATGTTGTGGGTTGCCTCCCATGAGCGCTAAGTTTTACGTCTTCAGCGAGACATTTTTATTCCCTCTTCGAAAAATATGAGTTGGATGCACCAGCCACTGCTTTGCTACAAAATTTTGTTCTTGTATGCTTTGGCGATGGCAAGGAATACTTAAAGTCCACCACATGTGGCTCAAGTGTTTTTGGTGATGCCCATTTACTATCAGCAGTAGGGTATTTGATTCCCGCATCCATGTGACTTCTCTTAAGCAACTTCTCAAAGCATGGTTGGCAAGATGTCTTAATAAATTCATGTGGCTTATCGAAAACATCAACAACATTAACGGCATTGGGATAATTTGAAGAATCTTTGAACTCAAGATTATTATGAATGAATTCCAAAGAGTTAGAATTATCTTTGATGTACTCATCCTCTTCATGTGGCTGCCATGGGACTCGAAAAACATTTACCTCTAGAGTCCTATTTCCAAATGATAATGTCATTAGGCCATTCCTACAATTAATGAGGGCATTGGCGGTCACAAGGAATGGTCTTCCAAGTATCAAAGGAATTTTGGACTCCGTGTTTATAGTAGAAACAGTATCTAAAACCAAAAAGTCAACAAGATAGTAGAAATTATCAATTTGCAACAAAACATCTTCTACAATACCTCTTGGTTTTCTTACCGATCTATCCGCTAATTGAAGTACCACGAAGGTTAGTTTAATCTCACCTAGACCAAGCTGCAAGTACATGGAGTATGGTATGAGGTTTACATTAGCATCCAAATCTAGCAATGCTTGGCCACAAGGTTTATTTCCAATTTGGCAAGCCACCGTTGGACAGCCCGGATCTTTATATTTGGGTGGTGTCTTGCTGTTAATTACAGAACTTGCTTGCTCCATTAAGAATGTTATCTTCTTCACATTGTGCTTCCTCTTGAGTGTGCATAGATCCTTGATGACTTTAGCATAGTTGGGAATCTGCTTTATGATATGAAAAAGAGGAAGATTAATTTTAACATACTGAAATTGTTCAAGAATCTCACCTTTTAATGCTGTATTGGTCTCCTTAAGTTTAAGGAATGCTTGAGGGAAAGGCACCGGTGGGCGATAAATATCATGTGCCTCTTGTTCCTTGGGGGCTTTATCCTTGTTGCTCGCGATATTAGGAATCTAGTGTGATGGTAGAGTGGGACCATCAATTGTCTTACCGCTGCGAGTAATTATGACATTAACCTCTCTATTGTTTTGATTTTCAAGATTGGAGGTTTGTGCCATATGTTGTCCCTTTGGATTAGGTTGTGGCTGTGAAGGAAACTGACCTTGTTCTTGAATCATCAAGAAACTAGTCAACTTGGTGAGTTGACTCTTTATTACCTTTTGTTCCTCTTTGATCACTTGTTGTTCCTCTAACAACCGTTGATTTATTTTTCCTTGATCTTCCACACTCTTGGCATGTACCTACATAAATGACTTAAACATATCTTCCAAAGCTAAAGATTGTTGAGGTGCATTAAATGAGGTTGCTTCCGGTTGCCATTGGGTACTAGAGTGGGCAGGGGGTTGTATGTCGGATTTCCAACTGAAATTAGGGTGATTTTTCCAACCGGAATTGTAGGTGTTAGAGTAGGGTGAGTGTGGTTTCCCAAAGGGTATACCTATAGCGTTACACTCATCCTTAATCTCAAAATAAACTGGACAATCCTTAGGTAAATGATCTACCCCATTACACATGAAACAAGGCTCATAGGACTCTACCCTAGCAACCGGTTTTGGGGTTCTAGAATCCTTGGCTTTTAAGGCTTCAATTTCCTTAGTTAGGACCTCTAAATGGGCTTTAAGGCTATCCTCTTCCTTAAGTTGGTAAATCCCAGCGGGTTGATTTCTCCTAGTGTCTTCCATGGCATTTGGTTCAGTCCAAGTATAGTCTTTTTCTGATAGGTCATCTAGGAAATCTATGGCTTGGTCGGGATCTTTTTGAAGAAAATTCCCATTGCATATCATTTCTATGAACTGCCTTTCCCTACTTAGGAGTCCATCATAGAAATAGCTAACTACCCACAAACTCTCATACCCATGGTGTGGACAAGAATTCAAAAGGTCCTTGAAATGTTCCCAAACTTGGTATAAGGTTTCACTCTCCTTTTGTGCAAAGTTTGAGATTTGTCTCTTGAGGTTGTTGGTCTTATGGGTTGGGAAGTGTTTTTGGAAGAAAACTCGGGTCATCTCATCCCAACTACCTATGGACCTAGGCCTTAATGAGTACAGCCAAGCCTTGGCTTTTTCCTTAAGTGAAAAAGGGAAAAATCAAAGTTTGACAGTGTCTATCATATCAGCCCTACTGTGAAAAGCAGCTACTACTTCCTCAAATTCCCTAATATGGATATAGGAGTTTTCATTCTCAAACCCATGGAAAGTTGGTAGCAATTGGATCATGCTCGGCTTAAAATCAAGTTGTTGAACATTAGGGGGAACATGATACACGATGGTGTGGCCGTACGGTTAGGGTGCAAGTAATCCTTAAGTGTCCTAGGGGGTTGATCTTCGTGTTCATTCATTTCTTTGGGACTAGATGGATTGTCAAATAAATGATTTGAAAAAGAATTAAATTCTGACTCTAACACAGGCCTACAACCAAATCTACCCACAGCGTCTCTATGTTTGTGTATGTGAGGTAACAAAACCATAAAAGTACTATATAAAAAAAGAATCAAATAAAATAAAAAATTAATACAGCAAGCTAAAAGAAGGAACGAAGTTACCGCCTTTACAGCTGCTGAAAAGAAAAACTATTTACAACTCTTCTACTGTCATGTCAAAAGTTGACAATCTTCTTTGTACTTAAGTGCGTTTCCCCAGTAACGGCGCCAAAATTTGATTACGCCCAAAGTTTAACACGGTAATTGTAGCACAACTTTGGGGTGTCGATTCCACAGGGAAACAAGTTAACTATAAAAGAAGGTGTGAACTTTAACACAAACGATAAAAGATTGATTGAAAGAATCTGAATTGTGTGAAAATAGTGTGAAGGAAATTGTGTAAATAGATTTATGATGGAGAAACAACAAGGTTCCAAGAATCCTCCCTAGGTTCATTGCCCTAATCCTAACTTGATTCAATTGTTTTTATCTCGATTGCAAGTTTCACATCCCAAACAGGCAATCAGCAAATATTTAACTAAAGCATATATATAAGCCCTAATGTAACTGATATGAATTACTCTTTACTTTCAAGCACATATGACATAACTTATAAATTATCAAGAGACGACGATATATCTACATGACAATATCGCAGCAATGGACAAATCTATAAAAGAGATTTACCGGACTCAATCACACCCAAACAAATACACATAAGAAATGCATGACTAGTCTTATATGGAAAAGAAGCATGCAATCACCAGACTAATAAGAAATCTACTAATTAAATTAAAGAATAAAACATAACAATGTTTAATGAAAATAATATCAAACTACAACTGAATCAAATAAAGGAAAATAAGAAAAACTACCCCTAGGGATTCATCCCTTCGCCTTGCTTGGAGACTAGCCGGCCATGGGGCTTATGCGTCCTCGAGTTACCTCTGGCTTCTCAGCGATCATCTCCCCCTTGGTATTGAAAGCTTCTGTGATTCCTCAGCTTGCCCTCCAAAAGTACTTCGGATTCCTCCTGAAGGCCCTCTGGATTGCTCCTAAAGGCCCTCTGGATTCACTTTTCTGATGATCTGAGATGATCTCAGATTCTCCGATTGATGCCTAAAGCTGAAGTGGAGTGGGTCTTATATAGGCAAACTCCCAGAGTGCTATGTGTTTTCTAACCGATGTGGGATACTACCCGAGTGCGCTCGATCGCAGCCTTAGTGCGCTCGATCGCATGTGCGTTCGGTCGTAGATTTTCGCACTCGATCGCAGTTGCGCTGCAGAGTACTTCTTGGTCGATGTGGGATGTGCACTCAATCGTAATACAGGCAGCAGTCCATCTTGTCCTTCTAGAAGTATGGGATCTTGGCCTTTTAAGCAACGATCGCTTCTTTTTCTCTTTGAAACTCAAAGTACCTGAAAATTGCACTGAAATAAGTCAGTGGTCCAATAGTATTACTTTAGAGTGATTAACACATAAAAGCACAATAAAGACCGAGATCAATCCTAAAGTGCTAATAATTAACCACTTTTGAGAAGCATTTTATGACTCTGATCATATTTCTTCTTCATTCTATGCTATTTTTATCTCAAAGTGTCTGTTTTTATCTTATTTTTGTTTTATAAAAAACCTTAATCTAATTCCTCTTTGCTTTCTGTTTTAGGCACACAAGGAGAACTTTCTGTGCCACTTGCGATCGAGCGCACCCTCCTATGCGATCGAGCGCAATTGAGGCACAGAGTTACCCGAGCAGCAGTGTTTGACTGCTGTACTTAAACGATTGTCACCGATTCACGCACAGGCTTTGATCCAATCATCCAACATTCTTTTCCCTCGATACCGAACTTGAGCGAACGATCTGACAAAGGCTTAGAGACAACTCGAAAGTGGTAGAAGAAGAATTTGAGGAAGAAGTACCAATGGCGGAGCAAATGGACAATCAGCAACCTCGTGAGCGAAGGCCGATGAAGCAATCCTTCATCCCACGGAACCTCGATCGGCTATCATGCATTGCGTATCAACCTGAGGTAGAACGAAACTACTATATATCTCCGTAGATACTCAATGCACTGACTCACTTTAGGGGTACACCTAATAAGGATCCACACTTACACCTTTGAGAGTTCTTCGATCTCTGCAAATTCCAGCATATCTAAGACTTAGACCAAGAAGGAATAAGGTTAATTCTTTTCCATTTTTCCTTAAAAGATAATGCTAAACTGTGGTACAATTCTTTGCCTGCAGTTTCTATCCACACTTAGGAAGAGTTGGCTAGCAAATTCCTAAGGAAAATTTTTCCAGCCCAAAAGACGAGGCAAATGAGGAAGGAAATTCAGTCCTTCTAACAAAAGGATGGAGATCTATTCTTCGAGGCCTGGGGACACTTCAACGAGCTACTACTCAAATGCCCACATCACAACCTACCTCAAGATGAATTGGTACAAGCTTTCTATGAAGGTTTAAGTGATACCAACAAAAGTATTATGGATTCTAGTTGTGGAGGAGTGCTGATGGAGAAGAGCAGCGAAGAAGCAATGGAGCTCTTCGAAACCGTAAGTGAACACACTCAGCAGTTCTCCTCTCGAGGCAGACATGTAACCAAGAGCAAGGGTATGTATGAGGTAAGCTTAAATGGAGGATCATCCACTCAGATAGCTACTGTGGAAAGGAAACTACACCTGTTAGTTAAAGCCATGGCTGCTTAGAATGTCTCACCTAACCCACTAGCTACACCACTCCAGGTATGTGCCATTTGTTCCCAATTTGATCATAATACTGATACATATACCTTGTATTCATCTGCAGATCATGAGCAAGCAAACTTTGTGGGACCAAACAACTATTCGCCAAAGAACAATCTTTATGCAAATACCTACAACCCTGGATGGCGGAATCACCCGAATTTTTCTTGGAGCAACAATCAGAATAGTCAAGGGCAGCAAAGAAACTTCCAACCAATAGCCCATTCAGCTCTCGAAACTAAGAAGAGTGATCTTGAAAGTCTTGTGAGGCAATTAGCATCTTAATAGTAACAACTAATGACTTCACATGAACAGTTCATGGAAGAAACTAGGCAATTTCGGACTGAGATGAGACAAACCACTGCAAAACATGATCAAGCCATTCAAGGACTAGGGTACAAATGGGGTAATTGGCCAAGGAACTAAGTAGTAGAAAGCAATGTGAGCTTCTTGCCCAACCAATACCTAATCCAAGAGGACATCAACAACTGAATGCTGTGACATCCCTAAGAAGTGGAAAGATCATAGGCGTCGATAAGCCTGAACAAGCATCTCCAGACAAAGCATCCACATCCAAGGTAAGTGAGATGGAAAAGGTAAATACACCTCCACCCTTCCCTCAAAGGTTAGTCAAACCTAAGAAAGAGACTAAACTGATAGACATTTTTGAAACTTTGAAAAAAGTAGAAATAAACATTCCTTTATTAGATGCAATTAAACAAATTCCTGCTTATGCTAAGTTTTTAAAAGATTGTTGCACAAACAAAAGGAAGTTTTAGGAACATGAGACAGTAGCCTTGACTGAAGAGGATAGTGTTGTGCTATTAAGAAAACTACCACCAAAACTAAAAGATCTGGGTAGTTTAACTATTCCTTGCAGGCTAGGTGACCAGCTATTCGAGCATGCACTATTGGATCTAGGAGCAAGTGTCAATCTGCTACCATACAGTGTATTCGAGACACTAGGTTTGGGGGGGCTTCAACTAACCTCTATCACTTTGCAACTGGCTGACAGAAGCATTAAACGACCTAGAGGTATTCTCAAGGATGTTTTGGTAAGAGTAGGTAAATTTATTTTACCTGCTGATTTTATTGTCTTAGATATGGAAGAATGTCTTATGCCATTACCACTTAGGAAGACCCTTTATGATAACTGCTGACACCAATATTAATGTAAAAAGGGGCATTGTCACTATGACGTAAATGATGAGGAAATAAAATTCAAAATATTTAATACATTAAAATCAACTAAAGATGATAATGAATATTCTAATGTAAGCTTAATGCAAAGTGTTGTTGAGCAAGTTTCTCAGGACCATCATATTGATCCATTGGAGACCATCATCAAAGATGGTGACACAAGATTGGACATTAGGCCAGAGGATGATGATGTGATTAAGGACATCAACAGAGCTATGCACCCCTTCAAGAACACACCAAAGCCTCCAAGTAAGTATATTCCTCCAATTGAGCCTCCTGAATTTATTAACACTACTTTCCCCTCTTCTGTTGTCCAGGTACCAAAATTGGAGATGAAGCAGTTGTCAAGGGCACTTGAACCACCTGATGTGGGCTCTAAGTGCCCCATTCAAAGAGAGTAGCATTGTAGTAAGAGAGTGCTTGAGACGTTCCACCGTTGACAATCGTGTAGCTCAAGTGCCTCTACAAAGGTTAGTGGTACTGAGGCCACTAAAGTACGGTAAGATTATGGTTGTATTGGTCTAAAGTTATTGTCTCAGTTGTGGTGAGTTAAAGTTGTCCGTATATTTTTCCATTCGATCGAGCGCACTCTCGCTTGGCATACAAGTACGATCGAGCGCACTTCACAATGCGCTTGAGTGCACTCGGCGCCGCGCAGAGAGGTCACGTGATGATTTTTAAACATTTCCCCCTCATTCTCCCTTCCCTACGCTCAATCGCTAATCTCTGCCTCTCTCGCCCTCTCCATTGTGCACAACAATCCCTAGCTTGCCCGACACTCTCATTTTCTGTCCATTATATTCCACATTAACCAAACCCTTCCCCCTCCCATATCTCATTCACATCCTCTGATCCTTATTTACCCAACATGCACCAATTAATTTCCACAACTACATACGGTATGTCTGTACCCATTTTTTTTATCCCTAATTAAGTTACACACATTCACACATAGCTTTTTAATCTACTCTTTACTAATTCGATGTCTTTACCATATGTGGGGCTATTATTTGTGTTTACAGGAGGTTGGGGTAATGTTTGGGTACTGTGCACAAGCTTTGCATATTTAGCACACAAAAATTGTTTGATAAATTGCCTGAGCCACTATGCTCGAGAGCACACAACCTAAGATCGAGCGCAACAAGCCTGTGATCGAGTGCATTTGTGACAGTAACCACAGTTTCAGACCTCAGAACATGGCTTCCACTTCACAAGCCTCTGGCAGCCACTCCCAGTCCACCCGACCTAGTTTCGAGCAGTGTGAAATACTGTTCGAGACTATATTTAACATAGATGAAGACTTCAAAAGTTTGGACGCCACACAATGGGCGGTCCAAGAATTCAAGACTCGGGGTTTCAAGCGGCTGTTCAAGCCGATCTGTTCAATAACTTACACTGATTCATGGTCAGCTTCTACGAGAACCTGACCTATAACTGCACCAGGCTAGAGATCTTATCCTCTTCAGTCCAGGGCAGATTCATAGAGCTGACCACCACAAACATCGCCACATCCCTCCACTGCTGTGATGAGTCCCCTCTGGAGGACAGCCATATAGAGGAGCAGCCGGACCCGTTTCCTCTGCCATATATCATCGAGGACACGTGTGCGGGCCAGTATGCGGATCGGCACAACAATGCAGGGAGCCAGTCGAGGTTGTCTCCCTGTTTATGTTTCGTAGACTTCATCCTCTAGCATAACGTGTATCCTTTGGGGCACAGGACATAAAGGAGGGATCAGTTTCTAAAGGCTCTCTAAGCTTTTAACCGAGGTCACTGCTACTCCATCCGAGCAATCATATGGAGTCAGATACACAAATTTTGGGACAGTGTGCATAACTGTCAGACCACCACAGCTAATGCCTGGGGGCTCCCTTTCCCCTTCTTGCTCAGTCATATCTTTAAGAAGAAGGGGATTAGAGGTTCTTCTATAGATGAGCTAGTTAGCGATCATCTATTCTTTGGGAGGGCCCAGTGGAGCCTCAGCCAGTCCCACATGGCTCGAGGACCCCGGATGTCGATTCCTGTTACTGAGCCTGTTGTGGATGATCCTATGGACACCGAGCACCCGTCAGTGAGCCCTCTGAGGGAGGAGGACCAGCCAGACAAGGGACCCATCGCATTCTGGCCCTTTCTCGAAGAGCCGTCCTCTCTTCGGCGATAGCTCTCTAATATTCACAGAGAGGATAGGGAGGCGAGACTATTGATCCATCAGTGGATGGATGGGTTGGAGGCACATTTTGCACGACAGGAGGTGATACTATAGGCCATCCTCGATCGCCTACCTCCTGCACCCGGTACCTCTTTGACTGCACCACCTGATGACCAAAAGTGAGAGGATACCCCGTCTGGCTGAAGACGTAAAACTTAGCGCTCATGGGAGGCACCCCAAAGCATATCCTTTTCATTATAGTATTTTTTGTATTAATATTTATGTTTATATTTAAATGTTTATTATCTATATTTCTTGTTTTCCGACATAACGTTAATTTTTCTTTGTCAGGAACTTAGTACGTGCATCCAGTTCAAGTTTGGGGGAATGCTACGAGCAGTACAAGCAATCTAGTTCTCCATCTCCCAGGTCAAATCTTTCCATGTCATGCACACATTGGGGACAATGTGTATATTAAGTTTGGGGGTAGTGGGAGACATTGACACATACACACACTTGAAACACATGCACACACTATGTCCTAGTTTTTTTTTTAGAAAAGATAAATGCATGTTCATTTTGTGTTAAAAATTTTGGTTGATTTAAAATATGATAAAACTTCATTAGTAAGCTTAAAATCTAGAACACATAGTCTTGTAATAGGAAATTTAAAAGTGTAGTACCTACCTCAAGGCACTTAAGAATTCATGAGTTTGAGCGAGATCTAACACGAGCACATTAGCACGCATTTGTGTGGGGTATGACATATAATTCTTATGTATATGTTTCCATGACCTAACTGTAATCGGATAACTTGTTAGAAGAACACATTGGCATAAGAAAAACAAATAAAAAAAAGTCTATCATGCAAAAAGAGAATGAAAAACTTTTAATGACCATTAAAAATTTTTCACTGAGTAACTGGACCTCTTGCCTTAGTAAGCAGTGAGTGTTCACGTCAAAAGGTGGGAATTGAGCATTTAATAATCATAATAATAATTTTCACTGAGTAACTGGGCCTCTTGCCTCAGTAAACAGTGAGTGTTCACATCAAAAGGTGAGAATTTCACATGGAAGCATTAAGACCTGTTAGTTCCGTAGCCTTGTTGACTCGAGTTAGTAAGTCCTTAGGGGTGTCTTTACACCTAATGCCCTAAAACCATCTGGTTTGGGAGTCATTGGCTAAACACTTGTTACAAGGGTCAATTAGAAAGCTCAATGGAACTCAACATGGCAAAAATCTCATGATGAAAGAAAAAGAAGAAGAAGTAAGCACTATGCCATTTTTATTATGTTTAATAAGGAATTCGATGAAGGTTTGGACACCGAAACACTATACATTAAAATTATTTGGAAGCCCCATCTTCTTTGTGCTAATTCATCACACACAAATCAAACTTGTGATGCCTTAAGCCAACCTTAGGTAAGTAACATGAGCTTTTAAAAATCATTATTCAATATAAAAATGTGTTTTTATTATAAGCTTACTCATGAACGGTCATCATGGTTTTATGTGTAACCCCAATTTTTTGATATCATGAAGAATGAATTTATCTTTAAATTTTGTTTTAACATAGTCTTTCATTTTGTATTGCTAAGGGACTAGCAATATATAAGTTTGGGGGTGTGATAAGTGCTTAAATAGTCATATTTAAGCCCCTTAATTTATGTTTGTTAGGTTCTTTGTTTATCTATTTTAAAAGATTCTATTTCATTTTCATGTTTTATGTGTTTTTCACAGGGCTTTGATTAAAAGATGACATTTTGGAGCTCTAAGGAATAAAAAGTAAAGTTCTACAATCCAGTAGGGTGCGCTCGAGCGCACCTCCCTTGTGATTGAGCACATAGGCACACAAGCTCACATTTAGAAGGCTCGAGTGCACACATGCGCTCGAACGCAACCCTTATATGCTCGAGCAGACACACACTAAAAACGGCAGAGTCAGATATGGAAAGAAGTCTTCGGACCTTAAATAGGAAATTAGGGTTTTGGGCCACCCTTAAGGCCCTATATATAGCCTTGTAAAACATAAAAACCATACATTTTGTTTTAGACTTGAAGTTGCAAGCTTGGAGAGGAATTGACGACTCGTCTCCCTAGTCTTCTTCGGGTTTTATTTTTCTGTTTTTGTTTTATTATGGTTATAATGTTTAGTTCAACTAGCATGTGTAACTAAACTCTTATAGGGCTTGGTTGAAGCCCTAATTATGCTTTTCCACATATATATTCATTGATTACCTTTATCTCTAGCCATGCTAGAATGCTTAACTTGATTAATGCTTGTTTGTATTTAAATTCCTCATATGTGTGTGTCTGATCAACGTATGCATGTGGTATGGATTAGTTAGTTGAATAAATTTGGATGACCGAGTCCTGGGTTCAACAATAGTAACTGTTGTGCGATAATATACCTAAATAAATAAGTAAATAATCGCACTTTGTTTTACTTGCAAGTGCACAAGGTCAACAATGTAGCATAGTGTGCGAATGCAAGATCATCTCCACAGGGATTGGTAAATTTAACTTTAGAATTAGTTTCGCAGTAATAAAAAGATAAAAATAATAAAAGAGTTGATTTTGATAAAGATAAAATACTAAAGATAAAGGCGTAGGGACTTGATATCCACCACTAATTATGCTACCACAATATAACAGTATGCCAATACTTTACTCATGCCATGTATACCTACGGGTTGCCAACCTAAGGGCATGGTATCTACTCCTTAAGCTATTGATTTCCCTAAGCAACGAGTTAGGCATGGTATCTACTCTAACTCTTTTCTTCCTTAAGGGATTCAGCATGGTATCTGCTTGAGTTGTTCCTTAAGAAAACATAAGTACTATGGAAATCGACAACCACATGAGACCTAGGGCATGGTATCTACTCCCAGTTTCCCATGTTGATTAACCCGAGTATCCGGATAAGATATCCCTTGTTACTAATGTTAGACCCAGGACTCGGTCATCCAAATTGATCTAACTAACAAGTCCATACCACATGCACATATTGATCAGACATATACATATGAGGAATTTAAATAAAAGCAGGTATTAATCAAGTTTAAGCAACACAACATAAATATTGCAAAGGCGCCAATACTAAATTTATTGAGTAAACATAATTAGGGCTTCAACCAAGCCCTACTAAGAATTTAATTACACATAATAAAATAAAAAGGAGAGAAGAAACCTGAGAGAAGAGGCGTCAATTCTGCTCCACGGTCTCCTTCTCCAAGCTAAAGAAAAAGAGAAAAGTGTTTTCTATCTAAGGGTGTAAAGCGTCCTCTTGTGTGTGAGTTACAAGTGTATTTATAGGTCTTTGAGAAGTCCTAATAGACCCATGAGTCCTAAACTTTCCTAAAACGAAAATCTTGTATTTTCCAAAATAAGGTTCTGTAGTTTACTGTTCACGCTCGTATCTTTGCGCTCGATCGCATGTGGCCTTGCGCTCGATCGCAAGTTGCGCTCGATCCTACAAGTGTGTGCATGATCATATGTGCGCTCGATCGCACTGCATGTGCGCTCGATCGCACTTTGTCCAGAAAGTGCTCCAAGGCTTCTAGATTTCTTCCTTAAAGTGCAAAAAACTGCTTCTTTTTCTCCAAGACCCTATAAAAACATGTAAAACACACAAATGGAGTAAAAGATACCAAATTAATGTAATAAAGGATCTAACAAGTGTAAATAAGGGGGCTTAAATATGTATATTTAAGCGTCTATCACACCCCCAAACTTACATATTGCTAGTCCCTTAGCAATACTAAATTAAAAACTAAAACAAAAATATAGATAAATCCAATGTTCATAGTGTCTATAAAAAATCTAGATTTTACACAAAACAATGATGCGCATTCATGAGCAAGCTTAACAAGTGTAAACATATATCTGCAATGAATAAGAGTTTTGAACGTAAATCATATTCACTAGGTATTTTAAGATATCACAAGTTTAACTTTGGTGTGTGGTGATTAGCACATAAAAGGTTGGGTTTTCAAGAAATTCAAACAGGTAGTGTTTCGATGACTCAAGATTCACCAAACTTCCTATTAGAGTCAACAAAAATGGCATAAACTTTTATTTGCGAGATTTTTGCCAAGTTAGTTCCCTTAAGCTTTCTTGATGACTCGTGTAACGAGCGTTTGGCCAATGACTCCCAAACCAGATGGTTTTAGGGCATTAGGTGTAAAGACACCCCTAAGGACTTACTAGCTCGAGTCAACAAGGCTACGAAACTAACTGATTTTTATGCTACCATTTAGAATTTTCCACCTTTTGACGTGACACTCAATGCTTACTGAGGCAAGAGGGCCAGTTACTCAGCGAAAAATTCTTTTTTTAATGATCACTTAAGATTTTCCACTTTTTGACGTGACACTCAATGCTTACTGAGGCAAGAGGGCCAGTTACTCAGCGGAAAATTTTTTTATTGATCATTAGGAGCATTTTTTTTTCTTTTTTGAGTACGAATCAATCTTTTCTATTTCTATATGCCAAAATGTCAATCTAATAGGTCATCTAGTTCACAGTCAAGCAAAAGAAACATACCAATCCAAATATCATGTCATACCCCACACAGCTATGTGCTAATGTGCTCGTGATAGTTCAAGTTAAACTTGTGAATTCTTAAATGCCAAAAAGGCAGTGATCTAGGTTCAAAACTTGTTTCTTGGCCTATATGTTCAAAGTGTTAAGCTTACTGATGAAGTCGAATCATAACATTTTGTTTAGATCCCAAAAAAAAAAGTTTATTGGACAGAATGAACATGCATTTATCTATGAAAATAGCGACAAAACTAAAAATGTAGGACATAGTGTAGTGTGTGAATGTGTCCTCATACCCCCAAACTTAAAATGCACATTGTCTCCAATGTGTAAATAGCATGGAAAGATCTGACCTGGGAGATGGAGAGCTATATGGTTGGCATGGCTTGTAGCAGGCCCCCAAACTTCAACTGGATGCACTAACACTGTCCTTGAAAAAGAAAGAAAAGTAAACATAAAATGGAAAACAAGTACTAATAACAAAATAATAAACAAGTAAAATACTAATAACTATAAAAAGGATATGCAGTGGGGTGCCTCCCATGAGCGCTAAGTTTTACGTCTTCAGCCAGACGTGGTACTCTCTCACTGCTGATCATCAGGTGGTGCAGTCGGAGAGGTACCGGGTGCTGGAGGTAGGCGATCAAGTATGGCCTGCAGCATGGCCTCCTGGCGTGTAAATCGTGCCTCCAAACTGTCGATGCGCTGACGTACAAGAGTGGTGGCAGCAGCGACCTCACCTCGGAAGGAGGATAGCTCAGCTAAGAAGTGCTGGGACTCGGTGGGTCCCATATCCGAATGGTCCTCCTCCCGTACCGGGCTCATAACAGGGGCCTCGGTCTCCATGTGATCCTCCTCTACTCGCTCAGCTGCTGGAGCAGGGACTGGGGGTCCTCGTGGCATGTGTGATATGCTCTATGTCCACTGAGCCCGCCCAAAGATAGGATGCTCTCGTACTGGCCCGTCACTATGGGTCCCCTTAATCCCCTTCTTCTTGAGGATGGAGGTGAGTAAGAACGGGAAAGGGAGTCCCCAAGCATTGGCCGTGGAAGTCTGACGGCCATGTACGTGATCCCAAAACTTGTGCAGCTGGCTCCAAATGACAGACGGGATCGAGTACCAGTGGCCTCTATGGAAGGCGTATAATGTCTGAAAGAACTGGTCTCACCGCTGTGTCTTGTGCCCCAACGGACACACATTACGCTGGAGGATCGTATCGATGAGCCATAGTCTGGGGGGCAGCTTGGATCGGCCGGCCGCATTATTATGCCTGTCGGCATACTGGCCAGCGCACATATCCATGATGATCTCGGCCAGGGCAAAAGACTCCGGTTGCTCCTCGATATCAGTGCCCTCAAGAGGGGACTCATCCGTGCAATGAAAAGCAGTGGCAATATCGGGACTGGTCACCTCAATGGGCGTGCCCCTAACTGAAGAGGTGAGGACCCCCGGTCTGCTGTAGTCGAAAGATAAATGCTCATAAAACTGCACGACAAGCTGGGAGTAGGCAGTGGAGCACACTTGCTTAAACAGCCTCTTCAACCCTCGAAGTCGGAGTGCTTGGACGGCCCATTGAGTGGCATCCATGTGCCGGAATATGTCGTCGATGGCGAAAGCCGTTTCGAACAACAACTCCCGTTGCTCGATGCTGGGCCTGGATGAGGAGGCTCGACTGCTGGAGGCGCCAGACGTGGAAACAGATGGTCGAGACATGCTGCTGCTTGGCTTCTGGCTGATTTGCGATTGATCTCAGTGGTGTGTGCTCGATCGCACACTGCCTATGCGTTCGATCGCAACAACCTTGCGCTCGATCGCACCCGGTCAGGATTTACGTCGAACAACTTATGTGCACCAAATAGGGAAGCTATAGTCTGTTCGATGTGGAACTCATTCCTACCCCTCCTGCAACCAAACAATCATTCAATCAAACACACAGCAATGTACATGTAAAAGGAAATCATAGTTTCTATTTAAAATTCGTGTATGTGTACAATACCTTGTGCAGTGTATGACGGAATGTGAATAGGGAGGGGGGTTGACGGTGGTGCTGGTGAAGGACGGCGGTGATGGTAAGGTGATGATGAGGGGTTGTGGTGGTTGGGTGTGAGTTAGGGTGATGTGGGTGGTGGAGTTGTGTGCGAGTGAGAGTGAGAGTAAAGGACAGTGCGAGCAAATGTGCAGGGGGCGAGTGAAGTGAGTGAGGGAAATGAGTGAGTGAGTGAGTTTTTTTTTATTTTTTTATTTTTTTATAAATGGCTCTGCCTCGAGTGCGCTCGATCGCACTCGTGCGCTCGCTCGTGTTTTTAGGACACGTTCGATCGCACTCTTGCGCTCGATCGCACTGAAGAGTGCGATCGATCGCAAGCGTGGCATATAAGTATAATTAAAAACTTACCTTAAAAAGAATGACTATTTGAAACAACACAACCTTACCAGTTGTTAGTGGCTTCAGTACCACTAACCTTACTAGAGGTGCTTGAGCTTAATAGATGATCAAATTTTTATTTTGCTCAAGCACTCTCTTGCGACCGTGCTAGTTGTTCGGAGGGAAGCACCTAGAGCCCACCTCGTGGAGCTCTAGTGCCTGTGTTTCGGCTGTATCCTGGACTGATTCAAGTTCTGTTGATAGTGTCTTTATCTCCCATCTTGACATCTGGTCAACATAATAAGGAAAAGTTGTATGAGTAAGTGCAGGAGGTTGAATTTGTAGAGCACACTTACTTGAAGGTTTTAGTGTGTCCTTGAAAAGGTGCACATCTTTAATCACATTATCCTCATCCGGCCTAGTGTCTACTCTTGTGTTTTCATGGTAGGGGAGAGTCTCCAACGTAGTGGTGCGAGGGACCTGAGAAGCTTTCTCACAAACACTTTGCATGAAATTCATATTAGAATTTTTATCATCATTACTGGTTGAATTTAATGTATTAAACATTTGAAATTGTATTTCCTCATCATTTACTCTCATTGTGATAATACCCCGTTTTACACTAATATTAGTGTCAGCAGTTATCATAAAGGGGCGTCCTAGGATGATGGGGAGAGGTACTGGCAAAGTACATTCTTCCATATCTAATACTATAAAATCAGCAGGTATAATGAATTTTCCTACTCTTACCAACACATCCTCAAGGATACCTCTTGGTCGTTTGATGCTTCGGTCAGCTAGTTGCAAAGTGACGGAGGTTGGTTGAAGCTCCCCCAAACCTAGTGTCTCGTATACACTGTATGGTAGCAGGTTGACACTCGCTCCTAGATCCAATAGTGCATGTTCGAACAGCTGGTCACCTAGCCTGCAAGGAATGGTAAAACTACCCGGATCTTTTAGTTTTGGTGGTAATTTTCTTAAAAGCACAGCACTTACCTCTTCAGTTAAGGCTACCATCTCATGCTCCTGGAATTTCCTTTTGTTAGTGCAATATTCTTTTAGAAATTTAGCATATGCAGGGATTTGTTTAATGGCATCTAACAAAGGAATATTAATTTCTACTTTCCGCAAGGTTTCAAAAATATCAATTAGTTTATTGACTTTCTTTTGTTTTACTAACCTTTACGGGAAGGGTGGAGCATTCACCTTCTCCGTCTCACTTACCCTTGATGCTGATGGTGTCTCTTTGGACGGTGCTGTAAGCTCATCGGACCCTATCACCTTGCCATTTCTCAAAGATATCACAGCGTTTAGTTGTTGATGCCCACTAGGGTTGGGTAGTGTTTGAGCTGGGAGCTCTCCTTGCTTTCTGCTACTGAGCTATTTAGCTAATTGTCCCATTTGTACCTCTAGTCTTTGAATTGCTTGCTGATGTGCCGCATTGGTTTGTTTTTGCTGAGTCATGAACTGTTCTTGCGATGTCATCAGTTGTTTTACTAGACTTTCGAGGTCGTTTCTTTTTGGTTCAGAATTAGCATGGGCAGTGGGCTGCTGATTTCGTTGCTGTCCTTGGTTGTTTTGATTGTTGCTCCATGAGAAATTTGGGTGATTCCGCCATCCAGGGTTGTAGGTGTTTGCATATGGATTATTCTTTGGCGGATAGTTGTTGGGTCCCACATAATTTGCTTGCTCCGGATCTGCAGATAAAGGACAAGCATTAGTATTGTGATCATATTGAGAGCATATTGCACATACCTGTAGTGGTGTAGCTGAGGTAGTTTGAGCAGCCATGGCTTTTACCAATAAATCTAGTTTCCTTTCCATTGCAGCCATTTGAGGGGAAGACCCTCCATTCGTATTTACCTCATACACACCTTTACCTTTGGTCATATGTCTACCTCGAGAGGAGAATTGCTGAGTGTGTTCGCTAAGGGTTTCAAACAGTTCCATTGCCTCTTCGCTGCTTTTCTCCATAAGGACTCCTCCACAACCTGAATCAACAATACATTTATTAGTATCATTTAAACCTTCGTAGAATGCTTGTACCAGTTCATCTTGAGGTAGGTTGTGATGTGGGCATTTGAGTAGCAATTCATTGAAGTGTCCCCATGCTTCGAAGAAAAGGTCCCCATCCTTTTGTTGGAAGGATTGGATCTCCTTCCTCATTTGTCTTGTCTTTTGGGCTGGGAAGAATTTCCTCAAGAATTTGCTTGCTAACTCCTCCCAAGTGTGGTTGGAAACTGCAGGCAAGGAATTATACCAAAGTTTAGCATTATCTTTTAAGGAAAAAGGGAATAGAATTAACCTTATTCCTTCTTGGTCTAGTCCTTGTATGTGCTGGAACTTGCAAAGATAAAAAAATTCTCGAAGATGTAAGTGTGGATCTTCATTAGGAGTTCCCCTAAAATGCGTCAAGGCATTCAAGATTTGCGGAGATATGTAATAATTTCCCGCTGCCTCAGGTTGATATACGATGCATGACGGTTGATCAATGTTCCGAGGGATGAAGGATTGCTTCATTGGAACTCGTGCAGGTGGTTGCTGGTTTTCGAGCTGTTCCGCCATTTGTGTTTCGTTCTCGATTTCTCCTTTGTTCTCCTCAAAGTTGTCCCTAAGCCTTTGTCGGATGGTCCGTTCAAGCTCGGGATCGAGGGAAAAGAATTCCGGATGTCGGGATCGAAGTCCGTGCATAAAGCAGAAAAACCAGTGTTTGTGCAGCAGTGCAACTCTACTGTTCGGGTACTCTCTGCCCTAAATGCGATCGATTGCATAGGAGATTGCGATCGATCGCAAACTCCACAGAAAGTGCAAGTAGGGTTTTTGTGACGTACCTGAAAGATAAAACAATTTTGATTAAGTTTTGATAAAAGATTGTAAAAATAATAACAATGATAAAATGAAAAGTAATCCTAAAAGGAACTTTTAGTGCAATCCCCGGCAACGGCGCCAAAAACTTGTTGTGCGATAATATACCTAAATAAATAAGTAAATAATCACACTTTGTTTTACTTGCAAGTGCACAAGGTCAACAATGTAGCATAGTGTGCGAATGCAAGATCATCTCCACAGGGATTGGTAAATTTAACTTTAGAATTAGTTTCGCAGTAATAAAAAGATAAAAATAATAAAAGAGTTGATTTTGATAAAGATAAAATACTAAAGATAAAGGCGTAGGGACTTGATATCCACCACTAATTATGCTACCACAATATAACAGTATGCCAATACTTTACTCATGGCATGTATACCTACTGGTTGCCAACCTAAGGGCATGGTATCTACTCCTTAAGCTATTGATTTCCCTAAGCAACGAGTTAGGCATGGTATCTACTCTAACTCTTTTCTTCCTTAAGGGATTCAGCATGGTATCTGCTTGAGTTGTTCCTTAAGAAGACATAAGTACTATGGAAATCGACAACCACATGAGACCTAGGGCATGGTATCTACTCCCAGTTTCCCATGTTGATTAACCCGGGTATTCGGATAAGATATCCCTTGTTACTAATGTTAGACCCAGGACTCGGTCATCCAAATTGATCTAACTAACAAGTCCATACCACATGCACATATTGATCAGACATATACATATGAGGAATTTAAATAAAAGCAGGTATTAATCAAGTTTAAGCAACACAACATAAATATTGCAAAGGTGCCAATACTAAATTTATTGAGTAAACATAATTAGGGCTTCAACCAAGCCCTACTAAGAATTTAATTACACATAATAAAATAAAAAGGAGAGAAGAAACCCGAGAGAAGAGGCGTCAATTCTGCTCCACGGTCTCTTTCTCCAAGCTAAAGAAAAAGAGAAAAGTGTTTTCTATCTAAGGGTGTAAAGCGTCCTCTTGTGTGTGAGTTACAAGTGTATTTATAGGTCTTTGAGAAGTCCTAATAGACCCATGAGTCCTAAACTTTCCTAAAACGAAAATCTTGTATTTTCCAAAATAAGGTTCTGCAGTTTACTGTTCACGCCCGTATCTTTGCGCTCGATCGCATGTGGCCTTGCGCTCGATCCCAAGTTGCGCTCGATCTTACAAGTGTGCGCATGATCATATGTGCGCTCGATCGCACTGCATGTGCGCTCGATCGCACTTTGTCCAGAAAGTGCTCCAGGGCTTCTAGATTTCTTCCTTAAAGTGCCAAAAACTGCTTCTTTTTCTCCAAGACCCTATAAAACATGTAAAACACACAAATGGAGTAAAAGATACCAAATTAATGTAATAAAGGATCTAACAAGTGTAAATAAGGGGGCTTAAATATGTATATTTAAGCGTCTATCAGTAACAAAAGACATCCACACCGGATTCTTAGGTTAATCAACACGAGAAACCGGGAGTGGACCAAGCCCTAGGTCCTGTGTGGTTGTCGATCTCCACAGCCCTTATGCTCTCTTAAGGAACAACTCAGTATACACCCATGCTGAATCCCTTAAGAGAGAAAAGAGTTAGAGTATACACCATGCCTAACTCATTGCGTAGAGAGATCAATAGCCTTAAGGTGTAGACCAAGTCCTTAGGTTGGCAACTATTAAGTACTCATAATAAGGCTAGAGCATTGGAACCTTACTTAGTGGGAAAGTGTAATTAGTGGTGGATATCGCTGCCTTATGTTTTTATTATTATTAACTCACACTCAACATTTATTTCTTTTTTTATTTTAAGAAACTAATTCTAAATCGAAGTTTACCAATTCCTATGGAAATGATCTCGCACTTGCACACTATGCTACCATTGACCTTGTGCACTTGTAAGTACACCAAGTACGATTATTCGCGTATTTATTTAGGTAGATAATCACAAAACAATCATCTAGCTTCAAAGAGACATAAAACACACAATATAAGTGAGATCAATTGTAAGAGTGCAAAGACACAAAACAAGAGAGACTCATTGGAGAGGGTGGTTGTTTAGAAAGAGAGAATAGTATAGATTGGGGATTAAAGGGACTTATAAGTGGAATTTTCTGGGAGAAAATTCCAGGTTAACTTAAGACCTTATAACTTTCTTTTTTCTTCTTTCATTCTTCAAGAACAAGAGGTTTCTTGAAGAGGAGTTACTGTAAATTGTAAGAACCATTGATTTAGTGCAGAGAGCTCGGAGTAGCTCACGAAGACGTTAGCACGTTGTCGAACCTCAATAAAAAATTGCTTGTGTTCTTTCTTTTCTTTGATTTTTGTTTCTGTTATGATCATTACAAGTCATTCTAGACTTGGGTGTTTGAAAGATCAACACCTAGGCATCTTGAGGTGGTTTCCCAACAGAGAGCTTTTTATCGTGGGAAGGATTGAGGTGTGAACAATGGGGGATCTGCCTTTTGGGTTTGAAGTGCTTGGAGTTGCCATGGGGAACTATCTTTGGTGAGTTTTCCCTTTCCTATCTTTATAATTTCTTTAGTAGATAATTATTGTGATAGGCCTAGTGGTAATGGTAGTGAGGACAATTATGAACTGTCTAGGGAATTGAACGAGGCTATGGGTCTAGATCGAGCCTCTAGTGAGGGTGAAACCTCAGGGAGTGACAACACTCGAGAGGGGCCATTGGCAATGGTTCCCTATAGGGCTAGGGAAGAGGAAGAGGAAGTGGATTCTTTTTCTAAGGATGAAGATGAGGTAGATAATGTTTTGGCTGAGCTGAGGGTGGAAGAGAGGGTGTAGTGGTCATTCGTGATAAATTTTGTGCCAAATAAGTTGGAGAAGGGGGAGCTCGAGGTCATCAGACACATGTACCAAATTTTGAAAGAGTACACCTTGAGGAACCCTGGTGTTGGGGAGAGGGCTCGTGATGTCCTCTCGAGCCAAGTGCTCTTCAAGATATGTGTCTATGGATAGCACATGAGAGTTGGGCTTAGGTTTCCACTCCACCCTTTCCTTTGCTCGGTGCTGAGTGATGAATGAATATTTGTCCTAATATTTTGTATGCTTTTCAAGTATTTATTTATATGTTTAGCTTAGGAATTTGTTACTTTAAGTTGTTTTTCGTTGTTTTATAGATTCACAAGCACTTGGAAAGGAGTTTCACTAAATTGCCAGAATTGCCCATACAGATCAGTTATTTTTGTGGATTAAACTGTATTGATTTAGGAAGAACCAATAGATGAGCCATATATACTTAGAAAGATCCGGATGTCTATTTTTTTAGAGAATTTTATGGCTCATAAATATGATTTTTCTAGAGAAAGTTATGACAGTTTTAGTAGACAAAGGTCAGGCTGTGCATGATTTCTGCATGACAAAAGTGATTTTTGCGGATTAAACTATATTGATTCAGTAATAACTAGGAGATGATCCATATATGTTTAGAAAGATCCGGATGTCTATTTTCTGGAAAATTTAACGACTCATAAATATGATTTTTCTAGAGAAAGTTATTGTGGTTTCAGTAGAAAAATGTTAGGCTGTGCGTGATTTTAGCGTGGCAAAATTGAATGAGCTATTAAATTCTGATTTTTTTGGGATTTGCATGGCCTGGACAGCAGCAAAACTGGACCAGTTCTAGATAGCAGAAACCTGGCATACACAGTAGTAAACACACGGCCTGGAAAGTAGCAGAACTGGGCCCGGACAGTAGCAGAACCGAGCCTGGACAGCAGCAGAAGCACACGGCCTAAACATAAACCATAGGGTGACTTTTCTGTCTACAAAGCCATCTCCATACAACTATATATATGAATTTTAAACTCAGAGAAGGGAGTTCTAGGGAGACGGTGGCAGTTCTTGGAGAGATATTATCAAGGGGAGTTCTGGGGAGACGATGACAGTTCTTGGGAGACAACGACAGTTCTTAGAGAGATATTATCAAGAAGAGTTTTTGGGAGATTGAAGGACCAGTTTTGGACAGAAAAAACCTAGCCTGGATAGTAGTAAACACACAGCCTAGACAGCAGTAGAACCAGGCCTGGACAGCAGCAGAAGCCTATGGCGACTTTTCTGTCTACAAAGCCGTCTCCATACAACTATATATATGAATTTTAGACTCAAAGAAGGGAGTTATTGGGAGATGACGATAGTTCTTGGAGAGATATTATCAAGGGGAGTTCTGGGGAGACGACGGCAGTTCTTGGAGAGATATTATCAAGAGGAGTTTTGGGAGATTGAAGGAGGAGATAGTTTTTTTCATCAAGACGGTTTATCAAGAGATTGAAGACCATGATCAATCGCTTCAAGACTTTGAGGATTCATCTTGTAATTCTGGAAGAAATTGATCTTTACTTCTTTTGTCATTCAATATGCTTGTAACCCTAGTATTTGGATTCTGTGATTGGGATTTAAACATGAGCGGCTGAACGCATTGTTGGGTGTTTGGCTTAGCTGGCTTGATTGTTTTGGATATTTTAGTGGATTTAGTTTTAAAATTTTCCAAATTATTTCTTATTCAATATCCTTCATACCTTTGATTATTACTTATGGATTAGCCATCTATTATTGATAGTCAAGGTTAATATTCGAGATTAGGTTGAGGACAAATTATCTAGACTTAATTAAGTTTTCTTCAATAGGAATTTAAATCAGGATTCAAATCAAATTGTGATTTAGGTGGTTGCGTTTTCCTTATACTTAATTTAACTAATTAATTGATGAACATAATCCATGAGATTTAATTAATTAGTTATAAATTGAGAATAAACACGATCAATGGCATTCTCTAGTCTTAGGGGAAATACCAATAATCTTGGAAGCTAATTAATTCTTTATATTCACCAAATGTTCCAATTCATGATTGGATAGCAAGCTAAACTCCCAATTGTTCTCATTAATTATACTCATCTCTTCATAATTTGTTTTGTTTAATTTACTTAATTGTTTTTATTTCAATTTTCTTTTCACCAATCTTTTAATTAGAGTGTTTAGGATTTAATTTCAGAGTTTGTTTAGTAATTTTAAGAAAGTAATTTAGGATCTAAACCACTGTAATTCCTTGAGAGATCAACTTTGAGAGTAAACTCATTGCAATACCATTTGTGATTCATGCACTTGCGAGCATTTAAAATTTGCACATCAAGTATTTGGCACCGTTGCCAGGGAATTGGCATTTAATTCTTTAGTTATTTTCTTTGTTTTTTATTTTTATTTTATATTTTATTTCTTTTCTCTCTTTTAAGCGTAATTTTTATTTCTTTTATTTCGTCAAATTTTCTTTATTTGCTTCTTGATTTTCTTGATTTAAGTTGGCATTAATTTGTTTCTTGATTTTCGCTCTCTTGATTCCTGGTAGCTTAATTTTTATTTTATTTTCTTCAGGTACATGCACAGTAAAAGATCCCAAGGGAGAAATCTAGTGCCAGAAATAGACAACATCCATAAGCTAAGGGAGACGTTACATCCTATGGAAGAAGAAGAAAGGTTGAGGGAAAAGAAAAAGAGGAGCCTGAAAGAATACAAGAAGCTGAAAGACAAATTTTGATGAAAGAGTATGCAAGGCTGATCATCGGCACTTCCACATCTTGCATCCAATTGGATGCAACTGCATGGAATTATGAGGTAAAAAATATCCTCTTTAGCTTGCTCCCTCCATTCTACAAAATTCCAAATGAAGACCCATTAACCTTCATAAGGGATTTTTATGCAACAGTGCAGACTTTTCCTCTATAGGAGCTGAATGGGGATCAACTCAGGATGAGATACTTCCCCTACACATTAAAAGATAGAGCAAAAGCATGGTTGATGACTCTTCCACCCGGTTCTTTGACTACATGGGAAGCGATCTAAAATCGGTTCATGAACAAATTCTACTCCCATTAGAAGACCACTGAGTTGAGAATTAAGATTGTCACGTTCTCACAAATGGAGGGAGAACCCTTCCATGAAGCATGGGACAGGTTCAAGATGCTTCTAATCCAGTGTCCCCACCACCATGAACCATTGCAGCTACAAAATCAATTATACTATGATGGATTGACACAACAGTGTCAATATATAGTTGATAACGCTGTCAGTGGAGCCATGGGAGAAAAGACTGCTAAGGAGACATGCAAGCTATATGAGATTTTGTGTGCTAATTCCCAACAAAAGAGTGTAAGAGGAAGGAGAGTTTGAGTTAATGAATTGAGCTGCAACAACGATATGGCAATGAAACTTGCAGAGTTGACCAAACAAGTCAAACTTCTCACTTCCACAAAAATGCCTAACAATGAGGTATGTGGAGTTTGTGGGGTTTTTGGTCACGGTACTAACACTTATTCTTCGACTTATGAATCTTATGTAAAAAATGAACAAGAACAAGTTAATGCAATGGAGTCTTACCAACCTAGGCCGAGGAATGATCCATATTCTAACACCTACAACCCTGGGTGGAGAAATCATCCCAATTTCTCTTGAAAGACTAACAACGCTCCGGCATATGCTCAAAGTTCAAGACCGGTTCAATATCAAAACCAAGTTGCACCACCCAATCAGCCTAGAAATCACACTTTGGAGGAGAACTTGAGTGCTTTTATACAAGTTAGCAAATAGAGCTATGAGAGACATAGCCAAAGGTTGGATTCCTTAGAGGCATCAATAAAGAGGGTGGAAGTACAAGTTAGGCAACTTGCGGAACAATTGCAAGTACATCAAAAAGGGAAGTTGCTTATCCAGCCTGAGCAAGCAAAGGCTATCACAGTGCTGTGAATTGGTAAAATTCATAACGACAATTCTGATGATAAAATTTCTTATGACTTGCCACATGATGCAGGAAAATCAATTAATAAGCAAAAAGAGCATGACACTCCTAAAGGAAATCCAGCTGAAGATATATAATCTTCTCAAACATCTGAGGAGAGTAAGGTGAAAGAGCCATCTTCCTTCACGACACTGAATAAGGCAACCGAGCCTTACAGGCCTCCTATTCCTTATCCAAGCCATCTGAAGGATGTTAAACAGGATAAGCAATTTTCTGATATTTTTGACATGCTTTCTAAAGTGAATATTAATTTGCCTCTTTTGGATGTTATCCTGAATGTGCCATCATATGCAAAATTCTTTAAGGAATTTAACACCAAAAAGAGGAAATATGAGAAGAACGAGAATGTGATGGTGTAAGAAGTTGCTAATGCGGTGCTCCAACAAAGCTTTCTACCTAAGTTGAAAGATCCTGGAAATTTCATTATCAACATCACAATGGGAAACAAGAAGGTTGCCAAAGCAATGGTAGACTTAGGAGCATATAAATCTCATGCTATATTCGATAGACTTGCAACTAGGTTTGGGGGAGCTTAAGTCAACAACTTTGTCACTTCAACTCGTTGACAGGTCAGTTAAATATCCTAAGGGAATAGTTGAGGATATATTGGTGTAGGTAGACTAAATGATTTTGCTTGTGGATGTCGTGGTATTTGAGATGGAAGGAACCCCATCTAAGGACAATGAGCACACAATTATTCTTGGTAGACCATTTATGGCCAGAACCAAGAATATTATTGATGTCCATAATAGGAGGTTAACGATGACAGTCTTAGGAGAGACTGTACAATTTAAAATGTTTGATTCTCTAACTACTCCTTCTTCTATTTCTACTAACGATGAGTGTTGTTTTATTGATTGTGTGGACTCACTTGTTTATGACACTTATTTGCAGACAGAAATAGAGGACAAACTTGAAGTTGCTCTTACAACTGAGAGAGTAGAGGAAACACTAGAAGATGAGACAAAAGGGTATCATGAGATGTTAGATAGTGCAATATCAATGTCACCCCAAGAAGAGTCTAACAAACCTTTAGATTTGCCAAGTTCCCTACCTAGGGAAGATACTACTCCACCTAAGCTTGAACTTAAAGAGTTACCTAAGCACCTTAAGTACATATTTTTGGGAGAGGGAGACACATATCCTATGATTATTTCTTCTACTTTGATCCAAACCCAAGAGGAGAGAGTTATGAAAAAGCTTAGCAGGCGTAGGAGAGCCATAGGATGGAGTATAAGTGACATCAAGGGTATTAGTCCTGCTACATGTATGCATAAGATCATTTTAGAGGACGATACTAAACTGGTTGAGCTTGAGCATTGGGCATATTGGGTAATCAAGGAGTTGAACATGGATATGGAAATGGCAGGAGAGAATTGGTTACTACAACTCAATGAATTAGAAGAGATTCGTGATGAAGCCTATGAGAAAGCAAAGATCTACAAAGAACGCACTAAGTGTTACCATGACCAAGGCCTTATTTGTAAGTCTCTCTATCCTGGAATGAAAGCACTTTTGTTTAACACTCGTTTCAAATTATTTCCAAGAAAATTGAAGTCAAGATGGTGCGGACCGTTTTTGGTAGTCAACATTTGTTCTCATAGAGCAGTAGAGTTGCTAAACTCGAAGACTCAAATGATATTCAAGGTCAACGGGCATCGTGTGAAGCCTTACTTGGAAGGAGTCCATGATAAGGATGTTGTTGAGTGCATTGAGGTGTACAATCTTGAATAATTTCAACCAACGTCTTGATAAGACATTAAAGAAAGTGCTTGGTGGGAGGCAACCCACCTATTTGATAGAGTATGTTTTTTGTTCTTTCATTTTCAATGCTCCATTCTAAATGCATGTTTAATTTCATACATTGAGGACAATGTTTAGTTTAGGTTTGGGGGAATAATTAGAACTTGTTGAGACAAAATTTTCATGCTATAATTTGTTTTATGGTTAGTAATCAAGTCTTTTATGCACGTTGGGTTTAGTTTCTTTAACACTGAAAAGTTGTTGTGAGGATTGATGCATATTCATATTCCATAGACCGTGCTCTTGATGTTGATAATGAGATAAACCTAGATCTAATGATAGAGAATCAAATAGTGAAGACTACCTAGTGAGTTATTTGATCTATAAGTGTTTTATTCTGAGAGTAGTTTCTTGGTACTCTTAAACACTCTTCGTTATGACCTTAATTGTTAGATGATCTCTATAGGTTTTGCATTGAATGCTAGGATTATATAACTACTTGAAGTATCATGTTGTGTATTCTCATTATTTTAGTTGAATGACTTGAGTAAGAAGTTTGAGTATGTGTCTATCGTTATACGCCCTAGTTGCCACTGTCTCAGGAGAAAGATCCAAATTCTTATTAAAAAAAAGTAAAAAAATAAAAAGAAAAGAATATATATAAAGAAAAGAAACATGTCAAAAAGGGATTTGGTTAGACAAGAAAGAGGACCTCAGATACTTCAAGGGTATTAAAGTCACTCTTATAAAGAGTTGAAAAGAAAGAGCTTTGGTGTAAACCAAGTTCGGCCAACCACGCCCATCTATGCATAGGTTCATACTCAATATGTTTTTCTTGAGGTTTTTGACTAGGATATGATATAGGCGATGTGATAGCTTTGCAATTCTAACATTTGATTTCTTTCATGAGATCTATTTTGCGAACATATGAGCGTTCTTTGATGATATCCATATTCATATGCGAATTCATATTTGAAATTTCTTGTTTACTTAACTTCTATTTGCATATGCTTGATGAGTGTTTGAAACCTAGGTTTGGTGTGCTTAATAAGTGAATCCTATGAGGCCTAGAGTCAAAGCGAATTCAGATTCTTGACGTTAGGTTTGGGGGTAATTGACGTGAGGTGTTTTAAGCATTGGAATATGGATGTGCGATGTGTACTTGATTTAAGCAATGAATTGTGAAGTGCTGAGACTGTGATCGTAATTGTTCATAAGATATCTAGATATAAGTAATAATAAGAATTAAGGCATGAGGGTTTTGTTGATTTAAGTTTTTAGGTTTGTTTTGTTTGTGTTTTCTTTTAGTTTTGCTTGAGGACTAGCAAAATCTAGGTTTGGGGGTATTTGATGAACAAATATTTGTCCTAGTATTTTGTATTTTTTTCAAGTATTTATTTATATGTTTAGCTTAGGAATTTGTTACTTTGAGTTGTTTTTCGTTGTTTTACAGGTTCACAAGCACTTGGAAAGGAGTTCACTAAATTGCCAGAATTGCCCGTACAGATCGGTCATTTTTGTGGATTAAACTATATTGATTCAGGAAGAACCAGGAGATGAGCCATATATTCTTGGAAAGATCCGGATGTCTATTTTCTGGAGAATTTTACAATCATAATTATGATTTTTCTAGAGAAAGTTATGGCAATTTTAGTAGACAAAGGTCTGGCTGTGCGTGATTTCAGCGTGGCAGAAGTGATTTTTGTGGATTAAACTGTATTGATTCAGCAAAAACCAGGAGATGAGCCAAATATTCTTGGAAAGATCCAGATGTCTATTTTCTAGAGAGTTTTACGGCTCGTAAATATGATTTTTCTAGAGAAAGTTATGACAGTTTTAGCAGACAAATGTCAGGCTGTGCGTGATTTCAGTGTGACAGAAGTGAAGGAGCTATTAAATTCTGATTTATTTGGGATTTGCACAGGTTGGACAGCAGCAAAGCCAAACCAGTTTTGGACAGCAAAAACTTAGCTTGGACAGCAGTAAACACACAGCCTGGATAGCAGCAGAACCGTGCCTGGACAGCAGCAGAAGCCTAGGGCGACTTTTCTATCTACAAAGCCGTCTCTATACAGCTATATATATGAATTTTAGACTCAAAGAAGGGAGTTCTTGGGAGATGACGATAGTTCTTGGAGAGATATTATCAAGGGGAGTTCTGGGGAGACGACGACAGTTCTTGGAGAGATATTATCAAGAGGAGTTTTGGGAGATTGAAGGAGGAGACAATTTTTTTCATCAAGACGGTTTATCAAGAGATTGAAGACCATGATCAGTCGCTCCAAGACTTTGAGGATTCATCTTGTAATTCCGGAAGAAATTGATCTTTACTCCTTTTGTCCTTCAATATGCTTGTAACCCTAGTATTTGAATTCTGTGATTGGGATTTAAACATGAGCGGCTGAATGCATTGTTGGGCGTTTGGCTTAGCTGCCTTGATTGTTTTGGATATTTTAGTGGATTTAGTTTTATGAAATTTTCCAAATTATTTCTTATTCAATATCCTTCATACCTTTGATTATTGCTTGTGGATTGACCATCTATTATTGATAGTCAAGGTTAATATTTGAGATTAGGTTGATGACAAATCATCTAGACCTAATTAAGCTTTCTTGAATAGGAATTTAAATCAGGATTCAAATCAAATTGTGATTTAGGTGGTTATGTTTTCCTTATAATTAATTTAACTAAATAATTGATGAACACAATCCATGGGATTTAATTAATTAGTTATAAATTGAGAATAAACACGATCAATGACATTCTCTAGTCTTAGCGAAAATATCAATAATCTTGGATGTTGATTAATTCTTTATATTCACCAAATGTTCCAATTCATGATTGGATAACAAGGTAAACTCCCAATTGTTCTCATTGATTATACTTATCTCTTCATAATTCGTTTTGTTTAATTTACTTAATTGTTTTTATTTTAATTTTCTCTTCACCAATCTTTTAATTAGAGTGTTTAGGATTTAATTTCAGAGTTTGTTTTAGTAATTTTAAGAAAATAATTTAGGATTTAGACCACTGCAATTCCTGGAGAGATCGACCTCGAGAGTAAACTCATCACAATACTATTTGTGATTCGTACACTTACGAGCATTTAAAATTTGCACATCACTGAGGTTCTTCGACCTAGTGTTGTGCCAGCTGGCGCCTAATTTTTTGCGTCTAATCAGGGCATTCATTTGTGTTTCTTGGATGTGAAAGTGCTAATGAACATCAATGTTTTAAAGCCCACTTCCAAATTAGCAAGCACGGCCAGCACAAGTGGCTCGTGCTTAGGTCCAGAGCTAAGAAGGAGCTGCTGAAGAAGAAACCCACCTTCATCAAACAGTGGAAGAAAGCCTTCTTTTACGTCCAGAGTGAGAAGAGCTTTGAGGTTCCACTGTCTTAGATTCTGGACTGTACGAGAAAGTGCAAGAAACTGCACCTCCTGCACCGCGAACAAGGGACACTGAAGGCTATGGTTGTTTCACCCATTGATATGGAGGTCTTGTATGATAAAGAGGAGCTAATGAAGTATGACCTTTATGCTCACTATCCTAAGGGGACTTTGGAAAGTGGTATATACTTAGGTGCTTATACTTTCACACTTCCATAATTTCTTTGTTTTCAGTTACTCATACTTATGTTTTTTGTTGAGGAGAGATGGAAGCCACGACCAAAGCCAGGGAGAGGGTGAAGAAGATGGCCCAGGAGAGGAGGAGGGCTGCTCAAGCAGGGAAGCAGCCTGCATAAGCCCAAAGGTCGAGGAAGCAGTTGCGTGTTCCCTCTCCTATCCTTATTAACGTGGAGACCTCGAGCCCCTCTAAGCCCTCATCTAGGGTCCCCTTCTGAGGCTGGGATCTTTATGCCTAACTGGGAAATAAAGATGGATGACTCAATTTTTGCTCACTCTAGGGTCGCACGAGAGCACCTCATCCTAAAGATCCCTGCACATGACGTGATCTAGCTCTCGAGGAAGCCCATCGAGGGCCTCTTCTCCGTGGCTGAGGTCTTGGCCTCTTAGGTGAGTGTTTCTACCTGGGAATTTTTCTTTCAATTTTTTCTACTTTATGGTAGTTTATTCTCCTGCTTTTTGTTTCCATTAAGCGTGGTGAACAGGATGCTATCGCATCGCTACTTGGATATGGGTGAGAGGCTAACTCAGTGCTAATGAAAGCTGGATGACAGCTGCAAGCTCATCCAGTAACTAAAGGGTCCTTGGAAAGAGCTTGCCTGAGCCAAGAGGGTCCCGATCCGGCTAGGGTTGAGCCCATGGAGGAGAAAGAGGCCATGCATAAAGAGAGGGATACTTCTTTTACCTCTAAGCAGAGGCTCAGTTAGGAGATGGAGAAGGCCATTAGGAGGACCACAAAGGAGGCCATGGTCGGCTTCAAGAACTTCTCTTACTACCGAGAGGTCGTGTAGGAGGAGGCTGGGCTCCAATTCCTCGAGGGGTTCTTGGAGGCTAAGAGGAAGGCTGAGGTGCTCTATCCTAAGATTGACTTCTCGGCCCTCAAGCTTGCTGCCTTAGAGGATGAAGACAGTGTTATGGCGGGTGGATCTGGAGGTGAGGAGGAGGCCCAACTGAGTGGCGCCGCGGAGGAGGCTGTGTTCAATAGGGAGGTCGACCCTTGATGACTCGTAATTTTTTGTAGTTTTTTCTTCTTCTTTGTAATAGTTTTTCCTTCTTTGTAATGAATTACTTAATGAAATTTCTAGTTTTTTCTTTCATCTTGTTGCCTTTTGCAAACTTAATACTTTTTCATTGTTATTGGCGAGAGAGGCTGAGATGAGATAACTTAGAAAACAAGGGTTCTTTCATTGATAATCGAGGCAATCACAAGTTACATTATCGACTTATACGAGGCAGGGAACTCGAGGGGCATACACTATTGTAAAATTTGGGGAGGTTCTCCACATTCCAAGTGTGGGGGATGGGCTTGCCATTCAAATCTTTAAACTCGAAACTGCCAGCTTGGCAAACTCTGTTGATGCGATACGGGCCTTCCCAGTTTGGGATGAGCTTTTCCATTTCTCGAGGACGAGATACTTCACTTTTTAGTAGAATGAGATCACATTACTTAAAGCTTCTCTCTCGGACCTAAGAGTTGTAGTACGTAGCCACTCTCTACTGATAGACAGCTAATCAAATCTGAGCTTTATCCCAAGCTTCGTCGATAAGATCAGCGTTCATCCTCAAGGCTTCTTCGTTGTTAGTTTGCTCGAAGTTTTGTACTCATAATGGGGGCACCCCGATTTCTAAGAGGATAATCATTTCAAAGTCATACGCCATGAAGAAATGAGTTTCTCCTATGGAGGTCTGAGCAGTGGTTCGATAGGCCCATAGTACGTTTGGAAGCTGGTTGATCCATTGCTTGTTAGCTTCATCAAATCTTTTCTTGATGCCCAGCAGAAGTGTCCTATTGGTCACCTTGGCTTGGCTATTAGCCTGTGGATATCCTACGGAAGAAAATCGATGCTTGAGGTGGAGCTCTTTGCAGAATGTCTTGAATTGAGTGCTGCCAAACTGTTTGCCATTGTTTGTGACCAGTATCCGGGGTATACCAAATCGACACACTATAGTCTTCTAGAAAAAACTTCGAGCTTGATGATCCGTTACATTGGCAAGTGGTTCAACCTCTACCCACTTGGTGAAAGGATCAAGGAGATCCCTTAATAGAGTTTCGCTTGCCTGTGGGGCACAGGGGAGTATTACTAACAGCTTCTGAATTTCTTGACTAATTCTACGACATCTCTCTGCATTTTGGTCCAGTAGTATCCTTGACGGAGTACTTTGAGGCTAAAGCCCGGCTTCCCAGGTGATTTTCGCATACCCCTTCGTGAACCTCCCGAAGAGCATAATTGGCCTCAGTAGGCCCAAGACACTTCAAATACGTTGTCATATGACCTCTTTTGTATAATTGTTCATTTACGATTGCAAATCGGGAAGCGCTGGAGATAAACTTCCCAGCTTCACTTTTTTGCTCAAGAAGTTGACCATCATGTAAATATCAGAGGATTGGGTCTGCCCAGATTTCTCCTTCGGTCACTGGTAGCACAAGTACTTCATCGATGCTCAGGACGGTGAGAGTCTCGATGTAGATGGCTTGGGTTGGCTTGGTTTGCCGAGAGGAGTCAAGTCGGGCTAGAGCATCAGCTTTCGAGTTCTCTACCTAATGAACCTGAGTTATCCGGAACACTCTGAATGCAGCGGCAAGTTCTCTAGCCTTCTTAAGGTATCAAGCAATCTTCTCCCCTCGGGCCTCGAACTCATCGTTCATCTGATTTACCACTAGCTATGAGTGTTGTACGTATCTAAGGCTTCAGTAGCCATCGCTTTTGCCAACTTCATTCCAGGGAGTAATGCCTCATATTCTGCCTCATTATTAGAAGTTCTGAACCTAAACCTTAAAGTATATTAAACGACGAATCCATCTGGACTGCAAAGGATGAGCCTTGCCCAACTTCTGGTGCTATTGGAGGAGCCATCAACATGAAGGGTCCACTGCGGAATTTGCTCAGCTATCTTTGATTCTGGGGTTTTGTTCGAACTCTCCTGGAGTGTTATTTCCACAACGAAGTCTGCAAGGGCTTGAGCCTTGATGGTTTTCTGGGGATTATACTAGATGTCAAATTCTCTGAGCTCTATGGACCACTTAACCATCCTCTCCAAGATGTCCGGCTTATGAAGCACTTGTCTCAATGGGTGATCTGTTAAGAGTATGATGGTGTGTGCCTGGAAATACGATAGAAGCTTCCGTGCTGTGATTAAGAGAGCATATGCTATCTTTTCTATCGGGAGGTACCATACTTCTGCATTATGGAGGACTTTGCTAACATAGTACATGGGTTTCTGTACACCAATCTTTTCCCGAAAAGGTTGGATGATGTTGATAAGCAGTGGATCAATCACCTTCCAAATGTCTTTTAGGCTTACCGGGCCACCACTTGAACCCCATCATAGAAACTCATTTATTTATGGCATACGATTCTAAAGCAGTCATCCCAATGGAAATTGGAATGCCATCACTATGGATACAAAGCTTCAATGAAGACAGTAATGAGGAAGCCTTGAGGATGAATGTTGATCTCATCGACGAAGCTTGAGATAAAGCCCAAATCAGACTTGGCACCTATCACCAAAGAATCTCTAAGTATTACAACTCTAGAGTCTGAGAGAGGAATTTCAAATTAGATGACCTGGTACTTTGAAAAAATGAAGTGTCTCATCCTTGGGAGATAAGAAAGCTTCTACCTAACTGGGAAGGTCCATACCGCATTCGTAGAATTTGTTGAGCCATCATGTTTGAGCTTTAAGACTTGAATGACAAGCTTATACCACATACTTGGAACGCCGAGAATCTTCGCAAATTTTATCAATAGTGTATCTCCAAAGTTCTTCTTGATTTTTTTTCACCAAGTTTTACTTGTTTCGCCAAAATACTTATGCAATCTCCCAGTCATCAATAAAAGAATGTTATGTTTTTGCCATGTTTATCGTTAGTGTATGGGTCTCTCCTATATCGAGGTGCAGGTCAAGACCTTTACCCCTCAGTTTCTCCTATCAATCAGTAGAAACCAAAAATAAAACAAGCAAAGAAGGTAACCAATCTTCCATTAATCAAAACATTTTTTACAAATTAAAAAATGCATTAGCGGCTTCAAGATATAGAAAGAGAAAAATAAAAATACAAGGCTATATATGTTAGCCTCATCCCCCACAACATCCACCTCCTCTCTAAAACTAGGAGGTTTAGACTAAATTCTCTTCTTCATCCCCTTGGCCTGCTCTAACCATGGTGGTAGTCTCCTCATTTGAAGAAGAGAGATCGAGGAGAGAAAAGTCTACCTTAGGATAAAGCTTTTCAGCTCTCTAACTAGCCTTCTCAAAACCATTGAGGTAGTGTACCCAGACAATCTTCTCCACCTCCCTTTTGAAGTCCTTGGATTTCTTAAAGGTCTCTATGGCTTTCTCTGCCACCTTCTCCACAACCACCAAAGCAACGTCCCTCTCTAGCTATCTCGTTGCCTCTGTCCTTACCCTCTCCTCCTGAGCTAGACAAACGTCCAAGCCTTTTTTTTCATGAAGACTTTGCTCTAGGGAGCTTTGTAGCCTCCTGGCCAAGTCCTAACTCTAAGCCAATTTCCTCTAGCACTCAGTCAATGGCTTTGTCAAGATCATGGTAGCACTAAGAAACCATTCCACTGGCAATGCTCGACTGAAAAAGACAAAACATAAGTCAGATACTCTTAGAGTCAATTCATAAAGAATAACTAAGGATAGATACTCATACCTAAGAAGCTAGAACCTCAGCAATGGAGACCAGGCTCTCCAATGGCTTTATCCCCAACTCAGTAAGATCTCGAGGAAGAGCACCTAAGATTAAGTGCTCTCAAGCCACCCTGGCATTAGAGAACACTGAGTCAGTGACCCTTATTCCCCAATTTGGAATCAGTACAGTAAGGAGAGCTTCTTGAGAAAGAGTTGATAAAGGAAGGGTAGCTGCCTCTGCAATCCTCGGAGTAGAAAGAGGAGGAGGTGGAGAAGGGCTCGGACTAACCACAATGATATGAGTAGAAGAAAAGTTCTAAGCCTTGGAAGTAGACTTCTTCTTAGGGGGCTGGCTTATACCAGCTTCAGCCTCAGCCTAGCGCTTCCTTTCCCTCTTGGCCCTCTTGGCCTCCTTGATGGTATCCATCTCTGTCAAAAAGAAAACACACGTATATATAAAGGAAATTGAAATGGAATAAAAAGATAAGTGTTGACTAAGGTTATACCATTAGTAAGGGTCCCCCTAAGACCCTGAGGACAAAGTCCGAGCTCAGCTAACTCCTCGTTATTATAAAGAATTCCCACATCTATAGGAATACCCACTATACTCTCCACCATGTCCTGTTCCCATCTTAAAAGGTTCAGCTTCTTACACTTTCCCACACGATCTATGCTCTAGGTCAACGGAACTCCGAAGCTCCTATCACTCCAACTATAAAATAAGGTTTTCTTCCACTTCTTGATGGAGCTAGGTTTCTTTTTCAGCAGCCTCTTCTTCATCCTAGAACTTATCACTACCCAGCCCCACTTTTTATGAATACTAATATGGAAGAGGTCCTTAAAAACATTGATATTCATTAGAACCTCAACTTTCGTGTAAATGTATATAAATTCCATCACCAAGCTTATGGAGTTAGGACCAAGCTGACACAAATCTATGACAAAATAGCTCAGAATATGACAAAAAAAGGGATGGAGAGAAAACCAAATTCCGGCCTTCAAATGGTGGATGTACACACACATCTCATAAGGAGACTTCTCCTTAATATCATCAGATACCCGTTCTCCTACCCTATCATTTCTAAGTTCAAACTTTTCGGGTATCCTATATTCAAGCCTAAGGGTCTGAAAGTTCTCTTCTTCCAAAACATTGGGAATCGAGTTTGCTGACAACCCAATTTATGCTTTCATCCATATACATATCCTCCCTCAACTCGGAAAGGACATGGTTACCCTCTGAAGAAGAAGAATCATGCTCCCCTTTATAAGGAACTATAGCAAAGGACTCCTCACCCAAGACATCCTCCCCCTTATTTTTAGATCATCACTACCCTTACTCTCATAACAACTCCTACAATCACTAGCGCTACAACTACTACTACCATTATTCGCATCATGATGATCGTTAAAAGAAGACACGATGAAAGAGAGAAAAGACTCACTGATAAGTGCTTAAATATTCATATTTAAGCCCCTTAATTTATATTTGTTAAGCTCTTAGTTTGTGTTATTTCATCCTATTTTATCTCATTTCTATGTTTACTTTGTTTTCTAGGTTGTTATATGTTTAACATAGGAATTTGTTACTTTGAGTTGTTTTTCGTTGTTTTACAGGTTCACAAGCACTTGGAAAGAAGTTTCACTAAATTTTCAGAATTGCCCATACAGATCAGTCATTTTTGCAGATTAAACTATATTGATTCAAGAGAAACCAAGAGATGAGCCATATATACTTAGAAAGATCTGGATGTCTATTTTCTGGAGAATTTTACGGCTCGTAAAAATAATTTTTTTAGAGAAAGTTATGGCAGTTTTTGTAGACAAAGGTCAGGTAGTGCATCATGCTGCGCTTGAGCGCACAAGACTATTATCGAGCGCACCTGCGCTTGAGTACACTAGGCTACAATTGAGCGAACTCGTGCAGTATCCCACATCGGATTAGAAACACATTGCACTTGTGGAGTTGCCCTATAAAAGCCCCAACTTACTTCATCAATCAGTGTGCAATCTCCAAGGCTTTGCTACCAAACAGTGTGCAGTACGGAGGACTTTGCTACCACTTGGAGCAATCTAGGGGGCTTTTGGGAGCAATATGGGGAATCTCCACTACCAAGCGGGGATGCTCACAAAGAGTTCAAATTTTCCCTTGAGATTTTTGTTGTCCATTATATTTATGGGTAACTAAATTCTCAAGTGGGGCTAGGGATGAACTTGCACAGTTGATGGTATTTTTGTTTATTTTTAATTTATGTATTTGATCTTTAATTATTAATACTCTTTTGCTTTATTATTTTCAATTTATTAGTGATGTCTTATTTTCTGAATAGTCATAGAGTTTATTCTGTTTATGGATTCAGTCATACTTTTTCTATTGAATGGATTAGCTCTTTGAGTATGCTGGGATCAATCATTTATCTATATTGATTTAGTTCTTTGCTGCAATATCACTTCCTGAGTATATTTTCATCGTTGAATTTTCTCAATAGTGATAATAATTTACGTATTTTAAAAGTGGTGAATGATATTTAAAAGGGTTACATTTGGTTTAATCTTGGTTCATAAATCTACACCTTTTGATTGGCAATTTTGGAATTGAGTTTCCAATTGAGTTATTAAATGAATTAAGAATAATTAAAATACCAGATTTGTGCAAGGGATTCTTAACACTTTACTATTTCACTTTATTTTGTTTTAAATTTTCATTTACAATCAATCTTAGTTCTCCATTAGTCACTTGATATTTTTCTTTAGTTTCTTTATACCTTCTACTATTCTTTTAATTTGTCTCCCTGTGGAATCGACACCTCAAAGTTGTGCTATAACTACTGCATTATTCTTTGGGTGTAATCAAATTTTGTCGCCGTTGCCTGGGAGACGGTAGAAGAATTGCCAGATAGTTTTTCTTTTCAGTAGTTTGTAAAGGTGATAACTTCGTTCCTTCTTTTAGCTTGCTGCATTATTTTTTCCTTTTTCCCTTCTTTCTTTTTATAGTATTTCTATTATTATTTTGTGACCTTGTATGCCCAGATATAGAGAAACTTCAGGTAGATTTGCTTGTAAGCCTGTGCTAGAGTCAGAATCACACTTTCTAAATCCTTTATTTGACAATCCATCTAGTCCTGAAGAAATGAGTGAACACGAAGATCAACCCACTAGGACCCTTCAAGATTACCTCCACCCTATACGCATAGCCACACCATCATGCATCATGTTTCAGCCAATACTCGCCAACAGGATTTTAAAATAGGGATGATACAGTTACTCCTTACGTTTCATGGCTTGGAAAATGAAAACTCATATGTGCACACTAGAGAGTTTGAGGAAGTAGTTGCGACTTTTCGTAGTCAAAATGCAACTAATGACATTGTGAGACTTAAGTTCTTTCCTTTCTCTTTGAAGGATAGAGCTAAGAGTTGGCTATACTCACTGAGACCACGATCTATTAGGTCATGGAATGAGATGACTAAAGTTTTCATTAATAAATACTTTCCCCAACATAAGACCAACGCTTTAAAAAAGCTAATCTCCACCTTTACACAAAAGGACAGTGAGACTTTGTATCAGTCTTGGAGAGATTTAAGGAGTTGTTGATATGTGTCCTTACCATGGGTATGAGAATTGGTGCTTACTGAGCTATTTTTATGAGGGACTTACATGTAGAGAGTGCCAATTTGTGGAGAGGATGTGTAATGGCAAGTTCTTATAGAAAGATCATGATAAGGCCATAGAATACCTCAATGAGCTTACTGAAAAAGCTCACACTTGGACTGGACCTAGTGCTCCTGAAAGCACAAAGAGTTCATGACCTGCAGGGAACCCAAATAGTGGTGGAATTTACCATCTTAGAGAAGAGGATAGCCTAAAGGCTAAGGTCGAGATGCTCGCTAGGGAGCTAGATGTGTTAAAGACCAAGGGCTTAAAGCTAACACACGTGGCTAATCATGGAGAGTCTTTTGGACCATGTTTTGTGTGTAGCGGGGTAGATCATCTTACCCAAGAGTGTCCTACATTTGCTGAGATGAGAGGGATGTATGAGGAACAATGTAATTCCTTAGGTATGTACAAGAAGCCTTTTTCACCTTTCTTTGATACCTATAATCCGAGGTGGCGCAATCACCCCAAATTTAGCTGGAAGCCTGAAAACTATCCGCCTACACAACCCCCTAAATCATATCTTGCACCATATCATGCACCTGCGTCTTCTAGGAGTCCTTTAGAAGAAATCTTGCAGGCTTTTATTGAGGCACAGGGTAAGACTAACCAAAGATTTGAAGCGTTGATTACGCAGGCTGTTGAAGAAAATAAGGAGATAAAGAGCCAAGTGTCCAAATTGATGAGCTTTTTGAGTGTGAATAAACGGGGTAAGTTCCCTTCTCAAGCTCAGTCCACACCCCATGATCAACACATGATGCATGTGAATGCCATTGTGACATGAAGTGGTAATTTATTACACATCCCAACAACGAACAAATCAGAGGATGTGGAAAAGGATCAAGATAGTAGTGATGCCGAGCTGCCCAAGGAACCTGAGGTGACAAAGAGTTATGTGAGTTACCATTCCCTCAAGCTTTAAAATCATGCAAGCGAACTCTGGTTTATGGCACACGGGCATGGCAACCGAAGTTTGAGGAGTTGCCTGAGAACAGTGCAAAACAAATTCCTTCAAGTGTGGAAGCACCCAAAGTTGAATTAAAGTAGTTGCTAGAGCATCTAACTTATACTTATCTGGGAGAGTAAGATAGTCTGGCTGAAGAGGTAAAACTTAGCGCTCATGGGAGGCACCCCACAACATATCCTTTTATTTTTATTGTTTTTAATATTTCTTTTTCTTGTTTTTTATTAGTATTTTGTTGTTTTCTAGTATTACCTTCATATTTCTTTTTTAGGGACAAATATGCGCATCAGTTCAAGTTTGGGGGTGTGCTATGAGCCATGCCAGCCCAGCTAGTTCTCCATCTCCCAGGTCAGCTCTTTCCATATTGTTCACACATTGGGGACAATGTGTAATTTAAGTTTCGGGTATGGGAGACACATTCACGCACACTTTGTCCCAGTTTTTTTTATTATTTGTTAAAGAGAAGATAAATGCATGCTCATGTTATTTTGAAATTTTAGTTGATCTAAAAAAATACTGTGATGTGATGTCATTAGTGAGCTTAAAATCTTGAATACATGATTTGATGATAGAGTTTTAATTGTTACTTACTTTAGGCATTTTGAGAATTCACATGTTTGATCTAATCTGACACGAGCATATTAGCACAAAATAGTGTGAGGCATGACATGTGAGTTTAATGTGTATTTTTCCGTGACTCAACTGAAACTGGATGACTTGTTGGATAAACACTTTGAAAAAAAAAATTGCACAAAGAGAGAAAAATGCTTATGATGATCATTAATAAAATTTTCGCTGAGTAACTGGACCTCTTGCCTCAGTAAGTAGTGAGTGTTCACATCAAAAGGTGAGAATTTTATTCATGATGATCATTGAGAAAATTTTCGCTGAGTAATTGGACCTCTTACCTCAGTAAGCAGTGAGTGTTCACGTCAAAAGGTGGGAATTTTGCTTGGTAGCATTAAGGCCAGTTTAGGTTTGTAGCCTTTTTGACTCAAGTTAGTAAGTCCTTAGGGGTGTCTTTACACCTAATGCCCTAAAACCATCTGGTTTGGGAGTTATTGACTCAACACTTGCTCCATAGGTCAATTAGAAAGCTTAAGGGAACTAAACATAGTAAAGCCTTATAATAAAAGAGAGAAGAAAATAAAACTATGTCATCGTTGTTTATTCTGATGAGAAATTCTGTGAATCTTAAGACATGGAAACATTCCACATTGGAGTTACTCACCAATCACAAAAAGTCCTGACAAAAAATAACTCTGAAGATCCAAAGGTTCAAGGTTCCAAGATCTCCCTCCGAACTCCGAACGATCCACAAAACTCTAAAGGTTAAAACTCCGAGCTTTTCTCAAATTTAATGACTCCGAATACTCTCAAATCTCTCTTGTGATTGCAAATGAAATAAGTGAAGAACCAAGAGAGGTTCTCATCTCTCTTATAGAAGGCTTTACACAGCAAATAAGAAAAATTAAAACCTATACAGTTGTAACTGTCAACCTTTTAATGTAATCGAGGACATGCATCGCCATTACACTAAATGAGGCAACGGTTCAACAAACCCTTAATGATTACTTATCTAGAAGATTCTAATATGGGTATCCAAATTTAAATTGTGATCCTGATAAGTCAAGAACCAAGGCCTAATCAAAAGATCCAAAAGACAAAAATTCGGTTAAATGGACAAGTCTATCATTTTGACATCAAACTAGGCTCCAAAGCTCCAAGTGTTTTGACTAAGTGTCATCCCTTTGGACCCAAGCTCTCAAGTTCCAAGCATTTTGACTGAGTTTTATCCCCTTGGATCCAAGCTCCAAAGCTCTGAGTGTTTTGACTGAATGTTTTCCCCTCGAACCCAAGCTCCAAAGTTTCTAGTGTTTTGACTGAATGTCACCCTTCGGACACAAGCTCCAAAGTTTCGAGTATTTTGACTGAGTGTCATCCCTTCAGACCCAATCTCCAAGCTCTGAGTGTTTTGATTGAGTGTCATCCCCTCGAACCCAATCTCCAAGTTTCGAGTGTTTTGATTGGGTGTCATCCCCTCGGACCCAAGCTCCAAGTTCTGAGTGTTTTGATTGAGTATCATCCTTTCAGACCCAAGCTCCAAACTCTAAGTGTTTTGACTAAGTGTCATATCTTCATACCCAAGCTCCAAGCTCCGAGTGTTTTGATTAAGTGTCATCCCTTCGGACCCAATCTCTAAGTTTCGAGTGTTTTGATTGAGTGTCATCCCCGCGGACCCAAGCTTCAAGTGTTTTGACTGAGTTTCATCCCCTCGAACCCAATCTGCAAGTTTTGAGTGTTTTGATGGAATGTCATCTCCTTGGACCTAAGTCTCCAAGTTCAAGCATTTTGATTGATAATCATGTGCTCAGACTTATCATCTTTTTGGACCTAAGCCCCTAAATCTGAATGCTTCAAATTTAAATATCATCCTTTAAGAACATATCTCCAAAAAAAACCAAACAAATCTGACCACTGGATTCCCAAACCGACCCAAAATCATGATAAAAGCTCCATCTCTTTCTTACTTCCTCAAGCACATAAATGCATTTAAGAAAGTGGGAGGCATCTAATGTAGAAAAAAATTTACCCTCCAATAGCATCAACATACGTGGAAGATGATAAGGACAGAGAGGTTATCTAGAGATCACGAAACCAAATGGTGACACCTGGCAAAGGACTCAGGACTAAAATCCATCACGAGGTCATTATCACCACGAGGTCGTTACAACCAACAGTCCTCCTACGCACCCATACACGATTACTCATACGCGATATTCTAGGATCACACCTCTTCCTTCTGGAAAAATAAATGATTACAAATAACCAATTGATTCCTTCACAAACGATATATATTGGACTCTCAAGGTATGCATAAAGGAAAACTTTCTCAATTCATTCCTTATGCACCATCACAACACTCTCTACTCTCTTTATTTCTTCCGAGAAATCCAAAGCTAATTAAGGCATCAGAGAGTCTTCAGAGGCATCACCCATTCTTGCTCAGGTGAATTTTTAGATTACTTGTTTACTGTGTACAGATCCAACATTCAAACTTCCTTACCTAGCAGTAAATTTGTGGCAACAACAAGAATGGAAAAAAAAAAATCATTGATAGTAAAAATCGAAAAACAATTAGAAAAATAGATTGCAGATTACCTTATGTACTTCCACACCATCATAAAACTCGAATCAATAAAGTGTAACTTCTTGCAATCAACGACATCTAGCAAAGAAATGAAGATAGTTAAGAGGAGAGAGAGAACGATAGATTAACAAAGAAAAGGGGAGAGAAAAAAGGATTAGCATAGTTAAATGATTAGAAAGAAATATATTGTACCTTAGAGGAGCTATAGACGCAGGTAAGAAGAAAAATTCATAGGTCAAAAGAGAACTGATGAAAGAGAAAGGAAATTATTGAATGAAGAGTGAAAAATTTTAGAGAGAGAATCGAGACTGGGGAGAGAGAAAGCATATGGGTTTGAATTCCAAAAAAATGGAAATCCCGTCTCGATTTTGAAATTTTCAAACTTTGCCCACCAGATAGCTATGTGTCAAAATTTCATTGATTCTCTCTTAACCTTGGTTAAATTTTTCAGAATTTAAAACTAGGACCCATAAAAGCTGAGTTGTCGCATGTTTACTGACTCAGTGTAAATCAGAGGGTTTACACCCGAGCCAGGTGTAGATACTACTGAAAATGTTAACCAGGGTTAAGAAAAACCTGTAAAATTTAGATAGGTGGTGTTCTTGTCTCCCTAGTGTCAAACAAAAATTGAGGATCAAAAGGGCAAGTGTTGAAAATTTTGAAATCAAAATCTATCTCTCCTCTTGCTCAAGAAATTCCCTAAAAGAAATCAATGGCTTTCTCTCTTCAACAATTCTCTCTCTATTTTTGCACAAAGTAGTGTTTCTCTGTAATTTCTAAAGGTAATAAATTCAAGCTCAACTGAAGGATTATAAATTGAAAAACTCACTTATTTTCTTTACTGTTTTTTGTTTTCGATTTCTTCAGATCTTTGCACTTGAGTCATAGTAAAATTTTCTAGTATCAGATGGAAATAAAATTGTGTTTATTTTTTTTTTGTTCTTTGATGTCGAATATGCACCAAGGATATGTGTCATCACTGATGGACCTACACATGAGAAAATAAAGAGAAAGGCACGTAAAAGTCGCCGGACGGCTGACAGGGATTTTACCTTCGGAGACTCTTCGATGCCTAAGTTAGTTTTAAAGCTTTGAGAATAATAGAGCAAGAAGAGTTTGTGCTCAAGAGTGATGTGTTTTTTTACTAGTTATCTGTGTGGACCTTCAGTGCTTGCAAGAGCTTCTATTTATAATGGAAAAATGGTATTTGATTTGATTTCTATGAGCTGGAAAGTCCTTAGTGGGAGACTTTGATAGTATGACGTTAGATGTTGCTTGTTCGAGGTTTTTAATGAGTCGTGCCTTGTCTGTTAATTATGCATACAGAGCTTTTCCATTTTATAAGTCTTTTATGACTTATTACTTCTCTTACGTCGATATACATAGTGTTCTACTTGTATGCTACGCATTCTTATTCACCTAATTTGTTTGTTGAGTGATTTATTTATAGTTTATCAGTACAAACAACCATACATCTTAAACTCACAGAATCTGAATATCTAGTACAAGTATATGAATGTATGTAAAGAAAAAAATGTTTGTGCTAAGTATCTATGGAGCTACATATGTACATAACAATGAGATAGAAATAAAAGCTCAGCAAGTGGGGGAATCAGAGCCATCTAAAAAAAAGATCTTGATGCTCAGCCAAAGAGCCCTTAGTGTGCTTCATATGCACCTCAAAATTTTCTCTGAGTGTGAGAAGGTCGCGATGCATAGAATCAACTGAAGAGCTCAAGCTCTAGAATCCAGACTGCATGGATAGTTTGAGGCTCAAAATAGCTTGTAGTAAGTCATCGTATCAAGCCTGACCAGGACTAGAGCCACCAAGCTATGGACTAGGTGCTCGCTTTTCAGTGTCCATAGTAGTGGGAGGAGCTGCAACATCAGGAACCTCATCGTCCTCCTCACTGCTATCACCCTTTCCAATCCTAATGTTCCTCCCAGTCTTAGAGTAGATCAACCCATCTCAGATAGTGTACCCCATCTTTTTCAGAGAAGAGGCATTGATGATGTCCTTGGGGCCAATGTCTTGAGCCTCAGAGGCGGGTTGGGGAACTTTGAAACGCTGTAGGATCAGGATGATGAGCATCCCATAGGGAAGGCACTCGGAGTTGTTCACTTCGCCATTTATCATTTTGGCGAGCAGCAGGGGGTAGGTATTGAAATGGTGTCTTATTTTGAGACACAAGATCAATACCACATCTATCTTCAAGAGATAACCCCAACTCTCGAGTCGTGGGTGGATGGTGATAAGAGTCATAAAATGCCTCTCAACAATGGTTAATTTTTAGCATTTTAGGATTGATCTCGGTCTTTATTGTGCTTTTATATGTTAATAACTTTAAAGTAATATTATTGGACCACTAACTTATTTTAGTGTAATTTTCAGGTACTTTAAGTTTAAAAGAGAAAAAGAAGTGATCGTTGCTTAAATTACCAAGATCCTATGCTTTTGGAAGGACAAGATGGACTGCTGCCTGAATTGCGATCGAGCGCACATCCAACATCGAACAAGGTACTCTGCAGCGTATATGCGATCGAGCGCACAAGCCGCGATCGAGCGCATATGCGATCGATCGCACTCGGGCTACGATCGAGCGCTCCCGGACAGTATCCCACATCGGCTAGAAAACACATAGCATTCCGGCAGTTTGCCTATATAAAGACCTACTCTGCTCAGCTGAAATCATAAACCAATCGAAGCTCTTCTAAGATCATCTTCTGAGATCATTAGAGAGTGACTCTAGAGAGCCTTTAGGAGTAAATCCAGAGGGCCTTTAAGAGGAATCCGAAGTATAAAATTTGGAGGGCAAGCTGAGGATGATCGTTGAAAGGCCGGAGGCAACTCAAGGAGGCATGAGCTTTATGGCCAACTAATCTCCAAGCAAGGCAAAGGGATGAATCCCTAGGAGTAGTTGTTCTTATTTTCCTTTATTTGATTCGATTGTAGTTGGTATTATTTTTATCAAACATTGTTATGTTTTATTCTTTAATTTAATTTAGTAGATTATTTTATTAGTCCGGTGATTGCATGCTTCCTTTCCATATAAGTTCAGTCATGCTTTTCTTATGTGTATCTGGTTGGATGTGATTGAGTCCGGTAGACCTCTTTTATAGATTTGTCCATTGCTGCGGTATTGTCGTTAGATATATCGTCGTCTTTTGATAATTTATAAGTTGGGTCATGTGTGCTTAAAAGTAGAGAATAATTCATAACAATTACATTAGGATTTATAATTGCGCTTTAATTGAATATATGTCGATTGCCTGTTTGGGACGTGAAACTAGCAATCGAGATAAAAATAATTGAATCAAGTTAGGATTAGAGCAACGAGCCTAGGGAAGATTTCCGGAACCTTGTCATTCTTAATTATATTTCCAATCCTATTTACACAATTACCCTTTCTCTCAAACAAACTCAGATTCATTTGATCTTTTATCATTTGTGTTAAGGTTCACACCTTCCTTTATAATTAACTTGTTTCCCTGTGGAATCGACACCCCAAAGCTATACTACAATAACCGTGTTATACTTTGGGCGTAATCAAATTTCGGCACCGCTGCCGGAGAAACGCGCTTAAGTACAAGGAAGTTTGTCAACTTTTGAAATAATAATAGAAGAATTGTAAATAATTTCTTTCAGCATTTTATTTGATATTTTGTGATCTTGCATGCCCAGATATAGGGACACTTTGGATAGGTTCGCCTGTAGGCCTGTGCTAGAGACAGAAGGAACCTTTTTAAACCCTTTGTTTGATAATCCATCTAGTACTGAGGAAATGAGTGAACACGAGGATCAACCTACTAGGACCCTTGAGGATTACCTCCACCCTACACGCACAACCACACCATCTTGCATCATGTTTCCAGCCAACCCAATTAGATCTTAGGACAGGGATGATACAGTTACTCCCTATATTTTATGGCATGGAAAATGAGAACCCATATGTGCGCATTAGGGAGTTTGAGGAAGTAGTCGCAACTTTCCATTATCAAGGTGCAACTGCTGACATTGTGCGACTTAAGTTCTTTCCTTTTGCTTTGAAGGATAGAGCTAAGAGTTGGCTATACTCACTTAGACCATGATCTATTGGGTCATGGACTGAGATGACTCGGACCTTCTTTAACAAGTACTTCCCTCAACATAAGATTATTGCGTTGAAAAGACAATTCTCCACCTTTACACAAAAGGAAAACGAGACTTTATATCAATCTTGGGAGAAATTTAAAGAGCTGTTGAGTATGTGCCCACACCAAGGGTATGAAAATTGGCGTTTAGTGAGCTATTTTTATGAGGGTCTTACCTATAAAGAACGCCAATTTGTAGAGATGACGTGCAATGGGGAATTTTTTAAAAAAGAACCCGATGAGGCTATTGAATACCTCAATGAGCTTGCTGAGAAAGCTCATACATGGACTGGACCTAGTGCTACTGAAAGCACGAATAGGTCACGACCTATAGAAAATCCCAGTGGTGGAGGGATATACCATCTTAGGGAAGAAGACAACTAGAAAGCTAAGGTTAAAATGCTCACTAGGGAGTTAGAGGCATTGAAAACGAAGGGCTCAAAGCAAACACATGTGGCTAATCATGCCGAGTCTTTAGAGCCGTGTTTTATGTATGGCGGGGTAGATCACCTCCTCCAAGAATGCCCCACATTTGCTGATATGAGAGGGCTGTATAAGGAACAATGTAATGCCTTAGGCATGTACAAGAAGCCTCTTGCACCTTTCTCTAACACTTATAACCTGGGGTGGCGGAATCACCCTAACTTCAGCTGGAAATCTGAAAACCATCATGTGCAGTCCCCTAGATCATCCCCTGCACCTTATCATACACCCTCATCCTCTAGGAACTCCTTAGAAGACACCTTACAGGCCTTTATAGAGGCACAAGGTAAGACAAACCAAAGGTTTGAGGCATTATTTACACAGGTGATGGAAGAGAATAGAGAAACTAGGAGCCAAGTGTCTAAGTTAATAAGCTCCTCATGTATGACTGAGCGAGGTAAGTTCCCTTCCTAAACTCAGTCCATACCTCATAGTCAACATATGGCACAAGAAAATCTGAAAGATGTAAATGCCATTGTGACCGAAAGTGGTAAGTCACTACACATCCCACCAATGGATGTATCCGAGGATGTGGAAAAGGGTCAAACTAGTAGTAATACTGAACTGACCAAAGACCTTGAAGTGACCAAAAGTCCTGTTAAGGCACCATACCCTCAAGCCTTAAAGTCAAACAAGAAAAATCTGGACTTAAACAATGAAATCCTAGAGAACTTAAGGCAAGTGAAACTCAATCTTCCTCTTTTGCATGTGATTAAACAAGTGCCTACCTATGCAAAAGTTCTCAAGGATTTATGCACAATCAAGAGGAGACACCATGTCAAGAAAACTGCATTCCTAACTGAGCAAGTTAGTGCCTTAATTGAGGAAAGAATTCCCCCAAAATACAAAGATCCAGGTTGTCCTACCATTGCTTGCAGCATTGGAAATCACGAGGTTGGACAAGCTTTACTACATCTAGGAGCTAGTGTGAACCTGATGCCATTTTCTATTTATGTACAGCTAGGTTTAGGGGAAATCAAACCAACCGGTGTAGTGTTACAGTTGGCTGACCGTTCAGTCAAAGTACCTCAGGGTGTGGTAGAGGATGTGTTGATTCAAATTGATAAATTTTATTATCCTGTTGATTTCCTAATCCTTGACACAACTTCTACTGTTGACACTAACTCGAAAATTCCTTTGATTTTGGGTAGACCTTTCCTTGCTTGCAAATGCTTTAATTAATTGCAAGAATGGACTCATGAAGCTGCCTTTTGGAAACATGACCTTAGAAGTGAACATTTTCAATGTTGCAAAACAGCCCGAAGATGAGGTTGAAAATCACCAATTATATATGCTCGAGTCACTCATCGATAAGGGAGTTTCCATGGCTCATGATTTTGATCCTTTTAAGAATTTTACTGTTAATTATGAGATTGATTTATTTGATGATAAAACTGATGTAATCAATATTTGTGCTATTTTTGACAAATCTCAGGATTATGACACCCGCCCATGGCAACCAAGGTTCGAAGAGTTGCCTGAAAGAAGTGAAAAACAAACCCCCTCAAGTGTGGCAGCACCTAAAGTCGACTTGAAGCCACTACCTAAGGGTTTAAAGCATGCATTTCTCGGTCCAGGTGATACCTTTCCTGTTATTATTTCATCTGAATTATCTGAGACCCAACATGAGAAACTGATTCAGACCTTAATTGCACATAAATCAGCCTTAGGATGGAGCATGGCTGATTTGAAGGGAATTAGTCCCCTGATCTGCTCCCATAAAATAAATTTGGATGAAGGAACCAGTCCTAGTAGAGACCCTCAACGTAGACTTAACCCCACTATGAAAGAAGTAGTGAAAAATGAACTGTTGAAACTGTTAGATGCGGGTATTATATATCCCATAGCATATAATAAATGGGTAAGTCCTACACAAGTCATTCCCAAAAAGTCTGGAGTCACTGTGGTAATGAATGACCTAGGAGAATTAGTCCCTACCAAACTTGTGACCGGGTGGCATATGTGCATTGATTACAGAAAATTAAATGCTGCCACTCGGAAAGACCATTTTCCACTCCCTTTTATTGATCAAATTCTTGAGCGTGTAGCTGGTCACCCTTTTTACTGTTTCTTAGATGGTTATTCTGGCTATTATCAGATAGAAATTGCATTAGAAGACCAGGATAAAACCATTTTTATTTGTCCTTTTGGCACTTATACTTGTCGTAGAATGCCATTTGGATTATGTAATGCCCCTGCCATTTTTCAACGTTGCATGATGAGTGTTTTTAGTGACATGGTTGAAAATTGCATGGAGGTTTTTATGGATGACCTGACTGTTTTTGGATCTTCATTTGATACATGCTTAATGAATTTGGAAAAAGTATTAATTCGATGTGAGGAAAAAGAATTGGTTTTAAACTGGGAAAAATGTCATTTCATGGTCCCATCGGGTATTGTCTTAGGGCATATTGTCTCTTCTAAAGGAATAGAGGTTGATCAATCTAAGATTGAATTAATCTCTAAATTGCCTACACCTAAGACAATAAAGGATGTGAGATCTTTCCTTGGTCATGCTGGCTTTTATAGGAGGTTCATACAAAATTTTTCCAACATATCTAGACCATTATGTGCCCTCCTACTTAAAGATGCCCCATTTAAGTGGACTCCAGCTTGTCAAAAGACCTTTAAAACGCTGATTGGCAAGCTTACTTCAGCACCTATAATGCAGTCACTTGATTGGAATTTACCCTTTGAAATCATGTGTGATGCTAGTGACTATGCTGTAGGTGCTGTTCTTGGACAGTGAAGAGAGGGAAAACCATTTGTAATTTACTATGCTAGTAAGACTTTAAATAGTGCTCTGATGAATTACTCCACAACTGAAAAAGAATTACTAGGTGCAGTATTTGCTTTAGATAAATTTAGTGCATATTTAATTGGTTCTCTTATCCTTATTTTTATAGATCATGCAGCCCTTAAGTACCTTCTTACAAAGAAGGATACTAAGGCACGCCTAATCCAATGGATCCTACTCCTACAAGAATTTGACATCACCATCAAAGACAAGAAAGGAGTAGAGAATGTAGTAGCTGACCATCTTTCAAGGCTCACATTTGAGGACACGTCTGATAACATGCCGATCAAAGATAAGTTTCCCGATGAGCATTAACTTGCTGTTACTGCCTTACCATGGTTTGCTCACATTGTGAATTACTTGGTTACAGGTGAGATACCTGTGGATTGGAGTGCTCAAGACAAGAGGAAATTTTTATATGAGGTACGTAAGTTTTATTGGGATGACCCCTATCTTTTCAAGTACTATCCGTACCAAATTCTAAGGCGTTGCATCCCTAATGAAGAGATTGCACGTGTCTTAGAATTTTGTCATTCCCTAGCTTGTGGAGGCCACTTTTCAATGAAAAAAATCGCTGTAAAAATTTTTCAATGTGGATTTTATTGGCCTACCTTGTTTAAGGATACAAACACCTATTGTCGCTCATGTGAAAGGTGTCAAAAGTTAGGAGCTGTGTCTCGGCGAAATATGATGCCCTTAAACCCCATTTTAATAATTAAAATCTTTGATTGTTGGGGCATCGATTTTATGGGACCCTTTCCTCCTTCTTTTTGATACCTATATATCATTGTGGCAATAGACTATGTATCTAAGGGGGTAAAGGCAGCAACTTTCCGAAGCAATGATAATACAACGGTACTTAAATTTCTTAAAGAAAATGTGTTATCTCGATTTGGTACACCACGTGCTATAATTAGTGATCAAGGTGCACATTTTTGCAACCGTTCTTTTGAAGCTTTGATGCGAAAATACGGGGTGTTACATAAAATTTCTACTGCTTATCATCCTTAGACTAGTGGGCAAGTAGAGCTTGCTAATAGGGAGATTAAACAAATTCTACAAAAAGCAGTTAACCCGGATCGCAAGGATTAGTCTTTGAGACTAGTTGATGCGCTTTGGGCCTACTGTACAGCTTTTAAAACTCCCTTAGGTATGTCACCTTATCGGTTTGTTTATGGAAAGCCTTGCCACTTACCTGTAGAGCTCGAGCATCGAGCGTGTTGGGCAATCAAATCTTTTAATTTTGACATAGGAGAAGCAGGTAAGCTTCAGAAATATAAATTAACCGAGTTGGAGAAATTAAGAAACGATGCTTATGAGAGCTCTAGAATCTATAAGTCTAAAATGAAAATATTCCATGATAAAAATATTTTTAGAAAAATGCTTAAACCTAATGATCGGGTGTTCTTATACGAATCTAGACTCCATAAGCATCCTGGAAAACTTCGGTCGAGGTGGACCGGCCCTTTTATAGTGAAAACTGTTTTTGAAAATGGGGCGGTAGAAATTGAAGATACTAGGGATGGTTGAATTTTCAAAGTCAATGGTCAACGACTTAAGATCTTAGTCGATAGACAAGATTCAGAAGTGGAAGACGTTCCGCTTATGGATCCGGTCTACGCATCTTGACCACAAAACACAGGTACGTATTTACTTTTATTTTTCTTTCTTTTGTTTTGTTTGTTTTGTTTTGTTTTGTTTTTATTTTATTATTGAGTCCATTTTAAATTTTTAGTGTGCTAACACACGGTGGTACACCGCAGTTGCTTTCTTTTTTTGTTCTATGTTGTAGATCAGACTTTCAATAAGAAGTTGAGCATGAGGTTCAATTGGTCGTGCATAATTTTCAGCTCTACACACCTTTGGTTAAAAAAGGAGTTTCCTTAATTTTTTCTTTTACATTGAGGACAATGTTTATCTTCAGTTGGGAGTGGAGGAAACACATTTCTTATTGCATACCATACCATTGAACTGTTGAACTGCTTGGTGTCATCTTGGTGTGTGTTTAGCATGCTTTATGTTAGCTTTAGAGTCAATTTACATGTCAATGATATAAAACTTAATTGAGATAGCATATAGCATTCAGAAGTAGTTAGATCTTGCTTCGGTTTGAAATTAATTTAAGTATCAATCTTGATATGGTTAAAGACTCTAGCTTGTGGTAAGATTGTATGATTAATCGAAAGCATTTAGAAAAGTTTTATGTGTGATTATTTTGTGAATATTTTTATGGTCTCGACAAGCTCTAGAACTTACTTGATAATCACTTGAGGTGAATTCCTAGAATGCACATTACTTAGGATATGATATAGACCATTTGTGAACCGTTTGAGCCTTTCAAACCTATCATTGCTATATTTATCACTAGTCACCTATTTGAGCCTTTTTCTTGAAAAAGAATTTGAGCCTTATTTCTTTCAATAGCCAATTTACTTACCTTTATGAGCCTAAAAATATTTTATCATTACCTTTCTTTTAAAAGAACTTAGTCATACACATGTTGTGAGAAGCACTTAAATGGAGTAAAGGGTGGAAATATGAAAAAATATCACTACCGCAACCTAAGTACATTAAAGGAGATAAGTTGGGGGTTGTGAAAAAAAAAAGAAAAGAAAAGAGAAGTGAATTATGGCAAAGAAAGAAGAAAAGAAAAGAGAAGTGGTGATTTATTGAGAGATATACTCTTATAAAAAAATGTTGAAAGAGTTGGGTGTTGAAGTAAAGTTATCCAGTGCTTAAAGAGTTGTGTTCAAAACTAAGAGATTAAGTTCTTTTACTTATTGAATCCTTCCCGTTCCTTCTTAACCTTTACCTTAGCCTAACGTTACAAACTTATTAAAGACCTATTGATCCAATGTAGTGTGACTTTTCTACAATAGTGGAGAGTGGTTTGAAATGTAAGCATATGGAGCTTGTTTTTGTGATTGATGTCACGCAATTTATTATGTTTTTAGAGGCCAAGACTTGTATTCATAAATGTTATGCATAAAATCATCCGGGTGTTCGGATTAATGGATTGTGGTAAGATGGATGTTAAGAGTCAATAACGATTTTAAGATTGATGTTTGAATTACTTTTGGATTTGGGTGAAATTTAATGATTCTTTGTGCCGTGTGTTGTGTGCAATTTTTGAGACAAAATGTGAATTACGCTTGGTTAACACTAATATTGCTTTTCATTTACTTTGATACCCACCATAGAATTCATCTCTTAATTTCGCTTGAATTGCTAAGGACTAGCAATAAGCTAGTTGGAGGTTGTGATGAGAGTCATAAAATGCCTCTCAACAGTGGTTAATTGTTAGCATTTTAGGATTGATTTCGGTCTTTATTGTGCTTTTATATGTTAATAACTTTAAAGTAATATTATTGGACCACTGACTTATTTCAGTGTAATTTTAAGGTACTTTAAGTTTAAAAGAGAAAAAGAAGCGATCGTTGCTTAAAAGACCAAGATCCCATGCTTCTGGAAGAACAAGATGGACTGCTGCCTGAAATGCGATTGAGCGCACAAGCAGTGCGATCGAGCACACATCCCACATCAAGTAAGGTACTCTGCAGCGTATATGCAATCGAGCGCACAAGCCGCGATCGAGCGCATGTGCGATTGATCGCACTCGAGCTACGATCGAGCGAACCCGAATAGTATCCCACATCGGCTAGATAACACATAGCATTCCAGGAGTTTGCCTATATAAAGACCTACTCTGCTCAGCTGAAATCATCAACCAATCGAAGCTCTTCTAAGATCATCTTCTGAGATCATTAGGGAGTGACTCTAGAAGGCCTTTAGAAGTAAATCCAGAGGGCCTTTAAGAGGAATCCGAAGTATAAAATTTGGAGGGCAAGTTGAGGATGACCGTTGAGAGGCCGGAGGCAACTCAAGGAGGCATGAGCTCTATGGCCAGCTAATCTCCAAGCAAAGCGAAGGGATGAATCCCTAGGTGTAGTTGTTCTTATTTTCCTTTATTTGATTCGGTTGTAGTTGGTATTATTTTTATCAAACAAGTTATGTTTTATTCTTTAATTTAATTTAGTAGATTATTTTATTAGTCCAGTGATTGCATGCTTCCTTTCCATATAAGTTTAGTCATGCTTTTCTTATATGTATCTGTTTCGATGTGATTGAGTCTGGTAGACCTCTTTTATAGATTTGTCCATTGCTGCGGTATTGTCGTTGGATATATCGTCATCTTTTGATAATTTATAAGTTGGGTCATGTGTGCTTAAAAGTAGGGAATAATTCATAACAATTACATTAGGATTTATAATTGCACTTTAATTGAATATATGTCGATTACCTGTTCGGGATGTGAAACTAGCAATCGAGATAAAAATAACTGAATCAAGTTAGGACTAGAGCAACGAGCCTAGAGAGGATTTCCGGAACCTTGTCATTCTTAATTATATTTCCAACCCTATTTGCACAATTACCCTTTCTCTCAAACAAACTCAAATTCATTTGATCTTTTATCCTTTGTGTTAAGGTTCACACCTTCCTTTTATAATTAACTTGTTTCCCTGTGCAATCGACACCCTAAAGCTATACTACAATAACCGTGTTATACTTTGGGCGTAATCAGATGGTCCAACTTATGATGAGGTAGAACAACTTTGAGTTGAGGGGCATGTCACTACATCAGTGAAATGTAGTGGGCCTAAAGATGTAGTTAGGGTCACCCCTAACATTCTGGCATGCCTCCTCATTGTCAAAGTTGTTTGGCCATCCATCTAGACACCATTGGACCCCTCACACATGGATCCTCAGGATATTGACCAAAAGGTCAGTGTTTAACTCGAATTCTTCACCCATCACACTGGTTCTGAGTCGAAGAGCCAGTGGACTCGGTTTCACTAGGTTGACGTAAAACTGGTGAATGAGGCGTGGGTAGTATTTTTGGTGTATCTTTATAAGTGGTGTCTAGTGAATGGCTTCAAAAGCAGGTAATATATCAAAATTTGCATGGCGGATAGAGTCAAAGTCAATGAATCTACCCGTCATGATCTTTTTGTGGCGTATGACGGAGTTATACCTGTCATTGGCGGCTGGACTCTAGAAAAGTGAGTCATTGAGCTTAGTCCTCGTCTTTTTGCTCGAGAACCCACCAAACCCTTTCTCTTTGCATATGATTTTGAGGTCTTTGTAGACCGAGACCTCGTAGGCGTGTGAGGTCCTCCAATTGTGGTTTTGATCTGGATTCTCTCTAACATTATGAAAGGCTTCCTTTAGAGAGAGATTACGGGGAATAAGGAATTTTCAATAGTGAAAAGTTGAAAAATGGGTGATTTGAGGTATGATTATAGGTTTTATGAAGCAGTTTTGAAAGATTTTGTACTGAAATCACGAGTTTTCTAGAGAGAGAAAACTTAGGGTTTTCAAAAATGGGGTGAAAGCTAAAAAAATCTGAAAAGACTATTTATAGAATCACGATACTAGTCGACTAGGTTAGGGTACTAGTCAACTGGGTCCTTCGTAATTTGGGGAATTTTTGACATACCAGTCGACTGGCTCGGGACACCAATCGACTATGTAAACTGGCTGAGACATACCAGTCGACTGGGTGAGCTATACCGGTCGACTGGTAAGCCACCAAAATTTCAAATTTTGACTCCAAACAATTTCTTGTAGTACTAGTCGATTGGATGCTTGTACTAGTCGACTGGGTCCTTAAAATTTTGAACTCCAACATAAGATTTTAGCAAAAAATTGTTTATCTATGCCATCTTGAGTGAGAGATATATTAAATAAGAGTTAATACTCATTCACTAGATGTCAAATATGCATATGATGAATGTTGATGCAATCATTCATACATTTTATCATAGTTTATCAAGCCCATCAATAGTCTAATTTTGCAAAAAATTTCTTCGTTTAAGGGTTTTGTAAGAATATCAACTATTTAATCTTCTGAAGGAACCCTTTTGAGAATGGTCTCTTATGAAGTGATGTCTTATTTCTATATGTTTGGTTTTTGAGTGCTGAATATGGTTTTTGGTTAAGTTGATAGCACTAGTGTTATCACAATGACTTGGTATATCTTTAAAGTTCATGCCATAATCGTCTAACTGTTGTTTCATCGACAACACTTGTGCACAACAACTTTCGGCTGCTACATATTCCTTTTTAGCGGTTGATAGTGCAACCAAATTTTGTTTCTTGGAAAACCAAGAGGTTAGCATTGTACCCAAGAATTGGCATGTTCCGTTAGTGCTTTTTCTATCTAGTCTATAACCCGCAAAATTAGCATCTGAATATCCTACAAGCTCAAAAGTTGATTTTCTAGAATACCATAATCCTAGATTTTGAGTCCCTTGTAGATATCTAAGGATATTTTTTTTATTGCAATTATATATGATTCCTTAGGATTAGGTTGAAATCTAGCACACATGCATACACTGAACATTATATCAGGTCTACTTGCAGTTAAATAAAGTAAAGCTCCTATCATGCTTCTATAAGTTTTAGTATCTACACACTTACCTTCCTCATCTAGGTTAAGTTTTGTAGAGGTGCTCATAGGAGTGCTAATTGACTTTGAGCTTTCCATCCCGAACCTCTTTAATAGGTCTTTGGTGTACTTTGATTGATTGATGAGGACGCCTTCTTTCAATTGTTTAATTAGAAGTCTAAAAAAGTAGGTAAACTCTCCCATCATGCTCATTTCAAATTCACCTTGCATACACTTAGCAAACTCTTGACACATAGATTCATTAGTAGCACCAAATATAATATCATCAACAAATATTTAGACTAGTAGTGTGTTATATTTGTGTGTTTTTGTGAAGAGGGTTGTGTCTATTTTTCCTCTTGTAAAATCATTTTCAAGAAAAATTTAGTCTTTCATACCAAGCTCTTAGAGCTTGCTTCAACCCATATAGATCTTTGGAAGCTTATAAACATGGTTTGAAAGACTGAGATTTTCAAATCTAAGAGGTTGCTCAACATACACCTCTTCTTTTATAAAACCATTTAAAAAGACATTTTTCACATCCATTTGAAATAACTTAAACTTATTAAAGCATGCAAAGGCCAATAACATTCGAATAGCGTTTAATCTAGCTACGGGAGCATAGGTCTCATCAAAATCTATTCTTTCTTCTTGATTATATCCCTTATCTACTAGTTTAGCCATGTTCCTAGTTACTATTCCATTTTCATCCATTTTATTTCTAAATACCCATTTAGTTCCTATTATAGTGTGATTCTTTGGTCTACAAATTAGATTCCATACTTTGTTTCTTTCAAACTAATTTATTTCTTCTTATATAGCGTTTATCCAATCAATGTCCTTCTCGGCTTCTACAAACGTCTTAGGTACTACTTGCGATAAATAAGCTACACAATTGCAAATATTTATAATAGAGGAACGAGTTCTTACCCCTTATGAAGGATCACCAATCACTTGATCGATTGGATAATGATTCACATACCTCCAATCTTTGGGAAGACTATCCTCTTGTTGACTTGTAGATGGTTGAAAAGATTGAGAGCATCTACCTCTTGACTCATTTGAGGTTGGCTCTCCTTCGAGTCAACAATGGGAGTATGTGTTTCTATCCTGGGAATGAAATATGCATCATTATTAAAAGAACCTACTCTACTACTAATTGGGTTAGACTCATTAAAGGCTACATGTACAGATTCTTCAACCACTTGAGTTCTTTTGTTAAAGGTTCTATAAGCTTTACTAGAGGTTGAATATCCTAAGAATATCCCTTCATTGGTCTTTGAGTCAAATTTACCTAAGTTAGTTTTACTGTTATTTAGGATGAAGCATTTACAACCAAAAGCATGAAAATAAGAGATATTAGGCTTTCTACCTTTCCATAATTCATATGGAGTTTTGTTAAGCATAAGCCTAATTAAAACTCTATTTAAAACATAGCAAGAAGTGTTTACGGCTTCCGTCCAAAAATATTTTGGCAAACTATTTTCACAAAGCATTGTTGATGTGCAAATTATAAATGCTCGCAAGTGTACGAATCACAAATAGTATTGCGATGAGTTTTCTCGAGGTCGATCTCTCAAGGAATTGTAGTGGTTTAAATCCTAAATTACTTTATTAAAATTACTAAAACAAACTCTGAAATTAAATTCTAAACAATCTAATTAAAAGATTGGTAAAGAGAAAATTGAAATAAAAACAATTAAGCAAATTAAACACAAGGAATTATAAAGAGATGAGTATACTCAATGAGAACAATTGGGAGTTTAGTTTGCTATCTAATCATGAATTTGAACATTTGGTGAATATAAAGAATTAATCAACATCCAAGATTATTGGTATTTCTGCTAAGACTAGAGAATGTTATTGATCGTGTTTATTCTCAATTATAACTAATTAATTAAATCCCATGGATCGTGTTCATCAATTAATTAGTTAAATTAAGTATAAAGAAAACGCAACCACCTAAATCACAATTTGATTTGAATCATGATTTAAATTCCTATTCAAGAAAGCTTAGTTAGGTCTAGATGATTTGTCATCAACCTAATCTCAAATATTAACCTTAACTATCAATAATAGATGGCCAATCCATAAGCAATAATCAAAGGTATGAAGGATATTGAATAAAAATAATCAGGAAAATTTCATAAAACTAAATCCACTAAATTACCCAAAACAATCAAGGCAGCTAAGCCAAACGCCCAACAATGCGTTCAGCCGCTTATGTTTAAATCCCAATCACAGAATTCAAATACTAGGGTTACAAGCATATTAAAGGACAAAAGGAGCAAAGATAGAATTTCTTTCCGAACAACAAGATGAACCCTCAAAGTCTTGAAGCAATTGATCGTCATCTTCAATCTCTTGATATGCCGTCTTGATGAAAGAAACCGTCTCATTCTTCAATCTTCCAAAACTCCTCTTGATAATAGCTCTCTAAAAACTACCGTCGTCTCTCTCCAAGAACTACCGTCGTCTCCCCAAGAACTGCCATCATCTCCTCCCAATCTCTGAGTCTAAAATTCCTATATATAACTGAATGGAGATGGCTTTGTAGATAGAAAAGTCGCGCTAGGGTTTTCTGTTCGGGCCGTGTGCTTCTGCTACTGTCCAGGCCCGGTTATGCTAAAACTATCATAACTTTCTCTAGAAAAATCATATTTATGAGCCATAAAATTCTCCAGAAAATAAACATCTGGATATTTCCAAGAATATATGGCTCATCTCCTGGTTCTTCCTGAATCAGTACAGTTTAATCCGTAAAAATCACTTCTACCACACTGAAATCACACACAGCCTAACCCTTGTCTACTAAAATTGCCATAACTTTCTCTAGAAAAATCATATTTACAAGCCGTAAAATTCTCCAAAAAATAGAGATCCGGATCTTTCAAAGAATATATGGCTTATCTCCTTGTTCTTCCTGAATCAATACAGTTTAATCCATAAGAATGACAGATATGTACGGACAATTCTGGCAATTTAGTGAAACTCCTTTCCAAGTGCTTGTGAACCTGTAAAACAATGTAAAATAACTCAAAGTAACAAATTCCTAATCTAAACATATAAATAAATACTTGAAAAGTATACAAAATATTCGTTCATCAAATACCCCCAAACCTAGATTTTGCTAGTCTTCAAGCAAAACTAAAAGAAAACATAAACAAAAGAAACCTAAAAACTTAAATCAACAAAACCCTCATGCCTTAATTCTTATTAAGACTCAAATCTAGATATCTTATGCACAATTATTTTCACAGTCTCAACACTTCACAATTCATTGGTCAAATCAAGTACACATCGCAAATCCATATTCCAATGCTCAAAACACCTCATATCAATTACCCCCAAACCTAACGTCAAGAATCCGAATTCACTTCGACTCTAGGCGTCATAGGATTCACTCATTAAGCACACTGAACCTAGGTTTCAAATACTCATCAAGCATATGCAAATAGAAGTTATGTAAACAAGAAATTTCAAATATAAATTCGCATATGAATATGGATATCATCAAAGAACGCTCATATGTTCGCAAAATAGATCTCATGAAAGGAATCAAATGTTAGGATTGCAAAGCTATCACATCGCCTATATCATATCCTAGTCAAACACCTCAAGAAAAACATATTGAGTATGACCCTATGCATTACACCAAAGCTCTTTCTTTTCAACTCTTTATAAGAGTGAGTTCAATACCCTTGAAATATCTCAGGTCCCATTTCTTGTCTAACCAAATATCTTTTTGACATGTTTCTCATATACATATATATATATATATATATATATATATATATATATATTATTTTTTCCTTTTTTTAATGGAAATTTGGATCTTTCTCCAGAGACAGTGGCAACTAGGGCGTATAACTATAAGCACATACTTAAGCTTCTTACTCAAGTCATTCAACTAAAATAATGAGAATACACAACATGATACTTCAAGTGAGTTATATAATCCTTGCATTCAATGCAAAACCTATAGAGATCATCTAACAATTAAGGTCATAACGAAGAGTATTTAAGAGTACCAAGAAACTAACTCTCAGAATAAAACGCTTATTGCTCAAATAACTCAATAGGTAGTCTCCACTGTTTGATTCTCAATCATTACATCTAGGTTCATCTCAATATCAACATCAAGAGCACGGTCTATGGAATACGAATATGCATTAATCCTCACAACAACTTGTCAGTGTTAAAGAAACTAAACTCAACGTGCATAAAAGACTTGATTTCTAACCATAAAACAAATTGTAGCGTGAAAATTTTATCTCAGCAAGTTCTAAGTGTACGACCAAACCTAAACTAAACATTTTCCTCAATGTATGAAATCAAACACGCGTTTAGAAAAACATTTAGAAGGGAACAATGAAAATGAAAGAACATAAAACATACTCTATCAAATGGATGGGTTGCCTCCCACTAAGCACTTTCTTTAATGTCTTAGCAAGATGTTTGTTGAACTTATTTAGGATTGTGCACCTCAATGCACTCAACAACCCCTTTCTCATGGACTCCTTCCAATTAAGGCTTTATACGATGCCTGTTAACCTTGAATGCCACTTGAGTCTTCGGGTTCAGTAACTCTACCGCTCCATGAGAAAAAACATTGACTACTGAAAATGGTTCGCACCATCTTGAATTCAATTTTTCTGAAAATAATTTAGAACGAGTGTTAAACAAAAGAACTTTCATTATAGGATAAAGAGACTTAAAGATAAGGCCTTGGTCATGGTAATGCTTAGTAGCTGAGTTCACTTTCCTGTAATCAATGCACATTCTTCATCCTATAGTCATCCTAGTGGGCACTACCTCATTCTTCTCGTTTCGCACCACTGTAATCCCAGATTTCTTAGGCACAACATGAACTAGAGTAACCCATATAGTATCTGAAATAGGGTAGATAACTCCTGTATCTAGGAGTTTTAAAATTTCTTTCTTCACTATCTCTTGTCGGCTAGGGTTTAGTCTCCTTTGAGCTTTTCTCATAGGTTTGATGTCACTTATACCCTTGATGATCTTATGCATACATGTAGTAGGACTAATACCCTTGATGTCACTTATACTCCATCCTATTGCTCTCCTAAGTCTGCTAAGCTCCTTCACAACTCTCTCATCTTGGGTTTGGGTCAAAGTAGATGAAATAATCATAAGATATGTGTCTCTCTCTCCCAAAAATATGTACTTAAGGTGCTTAGGTAACTCTTTAAGTTCAAGCTTAGGTGGAGTAGTATCTTCCTTAGGTAGGGAACTTGGCAATTCTAAAGGTTTGCTAGACTCTTCTTGAGGTGACACTGGTATTGCACTATCTAACATCTCATGATACCCTTTAGTCTCCTCTTCTAGTGTTTCCTCTACTCTCTCAGTTGTAAGAGCAACTTCAAGCTTGTCCTCTATTTCTGTCTGCAAATAAGTGTCATAAACAAGTGAGTCCACACAATCAATAAAAGAACACTCATCTTTAGTAGAAATAGAAGGAGTGGTTAGAGAATCAAACACTTTAAATTGTACAGTCTCTCCCAAGACTGTCATCGTTAACCTCCCATTATGGACATCAATAATAGTCTTGGTTGTGTGTTGTGCAAAAATCTACCTAAATTAATAAGCAAATAATTGAACATTTTACTTGCAAGTGCACAAGGTCAACATAGTAGTATAGTGTGCAAGTGCGAGATCATTCCCATAGAGAATGGTAAATTTTGATTTAAAAGTAATTTCGTAATATAAAACGAGATAAAGAAAAAGTGAATTTGATTCAATGATGATGAAAGTATAGGGCTTTGATATCCACCACTAATCATGCTTTCCCAAATAAATAGTGTGCCAATGCTTTAATCATATTATGAAAACCTGATGTTGTCAACCTAAGGGCATGGTGTATACTCCTTAAGCTATTGATTTCCCTAAACAACGAGTTAGGCACGATATATACTCTAACTCTTTTCTTTCTTAAAGGATTTAGCATGATTTATACTAAGTTGTTCTTTAAGAGAGCCTAATATCTGTGAAAATCGACAAACACACGAGACCTAGGGCATGTTATATACTCTCGGTTTCCTATGTTGATTAATCCAAGAACCCAGCAAGGATTTATTTTGTAACTATTATTAAACCTAGGACTCGGTCATCCAAATTGATTTAATTCACTAATCCATACCACATGCATATGTTGATTAGGCAAACACATATGAGGAATTCAAGAAGACAGGCATTAATCAAGTTAAGCATCATAAGATAACTATCACAAAGGCAACAATATTGAATTGTGGAAAAGCATAATCAGGGCTTCAATCGAGCCCTACTAGTAATTTAGTTACACATTAGTTTGATGTTAAACATCTTCATAAAATAACATAGAAGGAGAAAAATAAACCCGAAAATACTTCCTAGAAGAGCCGTCAGTTTGTCTCCAAAATCTCTCCTAGTGTCCCCTTATTTCTATATTTACAGGCCTATTTATAGAGTTTAGGAACATCTGGAAACCCTAAAATCTATAAAAAAAAACTCTAACTTCTTTCCAAAATAGGACCAACCGTATTAATATTTACTGATGCACATGTGAGCTCGATCACAGAGTGGTGCGCTCGAGCCTTCTTCTTGCGCACACGAGTGCAGGGTCACTCGATCCTTGGCTCGGGTGCTTGAGCACTAGTGCACTCGATCGTAGGTCTCTGTGCTCAATCACACAAGAAAACTCTAGCTTTTCCTACATTTGATTCTTTAAGACAGATATTTCCGCTCTCTTTTCTCAAAAAACCTATAAAAACACAGAAAACACAAAAAGGAAATAAAATAGAATGAAATAACACAAACTAAGAGCTTAATAAATTTAAATTAAGGGGCTTAAGTATGAATATTTAAGCACTTATCACACCCCCAAACTTACATATTGCTAGTCCCTTAACAATACGAAGCTAAAAACCAAATGAAAAACAAAGAACACGAAGATAAATCCATCTTTCATGGTATCCAAAAATTTAAGTATCACACAAAATCATGATATTCATTAATGAGCAAGCTTAAAAAATATATACCCATCTTTGCAATGAATAGGAATTTAAAATCTAATTACTTACAAGAGGCTAACTAAGGCATCACAAGTTCGAATCAGTGTAAAGTGAACTAGGACATAAATATGAAGCTTCCAAATAACTCCAATGTGCAATGTCTCCATGTCTCAAGATTCACTGAATTTCTCATCAGAATGAACAACAACAGCATAATTTTATTTCCTTCTTTCTTTTATTTTGAGGCTCTGCCATGTTTAGTTCCCTTAAGCTTTCTAATTGACCCATGTAGTGAATGTTGAGTCAATGACTCCCAAACCAGATGGTTTTAAGGCATTAGGTGTAAAGACACCCCTAAGGACATACTAACTTAAGTAAAAAAGGCTATGAAACTAAACTGGCCTTAATACAGCCAAACAAAATTCCCACATTTTGACGTGAACACTCACTACTTACTAAGGCAATAGGTCTAGTTACTCAGTGGAAATTTTATCAATGATCATCATGAGAAGAATTCCCACCTTTTGACGTGAACGCTCATTGCTTACTGAGGCAAGAGGTCCAGTTACTCAGTGGAAAGTTTATCAATGATCATCATAAGCATTTTTCTCTTTTTGTGCAAAATATTTTTTTCTACTTTTCTATGCCAAAGTGTCCATCCAACAAGTCATTCGGTTTCAGCTAAGCCACGGAAACATACACATTAAAAGCACCTGTCATACCTCACACAATTATGTGCTAATGTGATCATGTCAGATTTAGATCAAACATGTGAATTC